>CM019067.1:303249994-303849994 GCA_009667805.1 Leptobrachium leishanense
ATAAAACACTTTGTGCATCTGGACGTTATGTTGGCCGGACATTAGCAGCGTCTGACGTCTCCAAATCACGCACACACGCCGCTAGCGGGCGCAGCGCACTCTGTACGTCAGTACTAGCAGTTTAACGTTCTCGAAAAAATGCGTTCGTTTTCCACTTGCGTTGCGCAGCCGGACTTTTGTGCGACCGTACTTCGTATATTGGCCGTCATTGCCCGTCATTTGCTGCTAGTGCGGCCGTGATTAAGTGCGCCTGCACGCGCGTTTGCACTGCCTCAGTCTGACCCTAGCCTAAATGTGATAAAGGCAGTTAATAAAAATGGACAACAATTTTCAGCAGATATAACCACGTGAATATTATACAATAGTATCATTTTATTTGAATGGCAAAATGCAAGGTTAAAACTTACACGTACGGAAACTACAAACTACTAGATTATTATTCTGAGATCGTTAAAAGAATAAAATCATTTTACTATATCTTTACTGGTATGTTGCTGGTAAAGAAAGGTATAGGTGTGTCCCTTATCAGACGGGGTCCACTATTTCACCATACAGGCAGAAATGGCCTTTGTGTCAAATACAGTAAATGTGATACAGATAGATGATAAAATGGTCAGATCTCCTGGTTATCGGGGGTTGTAGTGATCATAATGAGATTATTAGCAATGCAGCTTCCAAAAAATACCAATAGAATATAAAAATAGTATCTGTGTGTGGCATCATGCCTTAGGATGGAAATTAAAGTAACACTTTCACTGTTATTCACAGAGCAACCACCGGAAATTCGGTGCACTTTCGTTTCCTGCACTTCATGAAATCAAATTCCCCGACCCTGCAGTGAATTCAGCATTCACCGCAGGGTCCCTGAAGTGCCGAATCCACCGATCGCATCCGAAAAACCTCTGCAAAACTGCCGATTCGAATGCAATAACCGCTGAAAAAAACTGAACGTATCCGAGAAACGCTGACGAAAAAAAACAAGAATAGAGCACTGACCAGGCGAGGGAAAAAGCTGACAAGCCGACAAACGGGGTGAAAAAAAAAATTGAAAGTGTCAAATTTGAAACGCTGTTTGCAAATAAACTACTGGACAAAAATGTCTGGAATTAACATATAGGTTCCTATGAATAATAATAAATAGGTCTGTTACAGAAAGAAAAACGCTATTTTTTAAAAAAAAAAATGGGGAAAACTTTTTGGTGAAAAAATTACAGAAAAATCCTAAAACATAATTAAAGATACCTTTTGCTGCGAATTAAAAGAATAAACAATTTAATGGGTATTGAATAAAAATGAAAATATTTTTAGCATTGACACCTATGGGATTCGCCTGATTAAACCTGCCGATTGATACCACCGAACATCAGGACATTTCACTGACATTTCTCTGCTGCTCAGTGTCTCCGAATAGATTAACCATTGCTTCTGTATGGGGACTTTCACTGCTGTCGAACAGCCACCGTATTTTGCTGGCAATTCGCCAAAATTTGGCGAACTGCCTGCTTTCTGAATAGCCGAATGGCCATGAAAATTGCACCGTACGGGGAAATTCACTGTTCGGTGCTATTTCAGGGCCAGATATGTTCTCTGAATAATCCCTTATGATTTTTTGCTTTTTTTGCTCATCATTTACATAAATATTGTTGGGATGAAAGGTTCTGGACTCCAGATGACATCCTTTATCTTGCACAATTTCAAAGTAGGTATTTGCTTAAAATACAGTAAATGTAATAAAGAAAGCTCCACTAGATTGTGAGCTCATTCGACCAGGGCCCTCTACGTTTCATTTTGTCTCATTGGCATTGATTATTGTAACGCGCAGCTTGTAGCTAAGTGACAATAATATTAATAAAAATAGTCTGCTATCCTTCTTATGGGGATTTGTATTGATCATAATAAGATTAGCACTGCAGCTTCCAACAATACCAACAGAATATAAAAATATAATTAGGGATGTGCACGACTGAAAAAAATAGTTTTGTTTCGTTTCATTTTGTTTTAAATTAATTTTGTTTTTGAAATTTCGGAACTAATTTCGTTTCGTATTTCGTTTTGTTTCGTTTTGGATCAATTCAAAATTTTGTATCGATTCGAATTTCATATATCAATTCGATTGTTGATATCAAATTCGATAATTGATATCATTTCGATATTTGATATCAATTCGAATTTTGGATCACTAAATAAAATCCCAATTATTCAAATTTTGGTGTTAAAAGACAATCTAGGGTTAAATATTAAGCTGTGTCACAAATTTTGTATTTGAGTCAAATTAAACAGTGAAACTAAATTAATTTGTTTCATACAGTGGACTATACTTGTAAGTTAAGATCAATTTTCTAATTGATATCAATTCGATAGTTGATATCAAATTCAATAAATAATATCAATTCGATATTTGATATCAATTCAAATTTGGATCACTAAATAAAACCCCAATTAATCAAATTTTGCTGTTAAAAGACAATTTAGGGTTAAATATTAAGCTGTCTCACAGATTTAGGATTTGAGTCAATTTAACAGGGACAGGTGCTTGTGAAACAAAATTAATTTGTTTCATAAAGTTGTTTGCTGACATTACTTATATTGTATGTATTTTAATTTAAGATCAATTCAATATTTGATATATCAATTCAATATCGACTCGAATTCCGGAACACAAAAAAACCCAAATTTTTCTTTTATTTTGATGACACAGTGTATAACGAATTAAATTCGTTAGATACCATTTTGTTTCGTTTCGAATTCGGATCTTATCGATTCGTTATTTCGGAGTACTTCCAAAATACGAATTAATGAATTTCTTTCTGAATTTTGAATTTTTGTGAAACGAATGCACATCTCTAGGCATAATGCATGCAATTAGTCACATCTCATATCTGTATAGAGACTGTTAGAACTCAGGTGGTTATAATAGTATCAGTGTACAGTAGGAAATGAACAAGTAGCTCCCCGTCCGTTCTAAGCTCCACTGGCTGATATAATGTAACACTAAAGTTTGTTGAACGTTTTGTTACGGGTTCTAATTTCCTTTCTTACAGGGTGTCGAGATTGAATACTTCATGAACATTCATTATCTCCAGAGAAACCATTATTACCACTTTAAAAAGGTTTTTCAATGAGATTTCAACAACTACATTTTTTTAATGATTCTCCATTCCAAAACTTCCCTACACATTTTTGGTAGTGAATGGGTTAAGCGATAGAGAGAGAGAGAGAGAGAGAGAGAGAGAGAAACATATTTAAATATTTTTATTTGCAAACGAGTGCACCTAGAGTCAGATATTCGGAAATAATTGGCATAGGGAGCTGCAAATGGCATTCTAAAACAGATACATCAAAAATACTTTGCTGTGTTAGGATCAATTAGGTGACAGTATTGTCATTAGATGTGTTTATAATTATCAAGAATGACTAAGAATATGTTAATTAATAAGAATGACTGCACAAAAATGGCCCCCATGGTGCGCTATATATATATCTCGTCTTTTCCTCGTTGAATGCCAGCTCTGCCTCTTTTCTGACCTTGACATTGCTCTTTGGTCTCCTGGCAGTTGACGGTTGAGTCACCTGTCAAAGTGATCTTCTGCTGGTCTTGAACCCGATGCACGCTCTCTCATGCATGCTTCCCTTTATATCGAGGACATAAAGAAAATAAATACAGCTGCCTCAATATATATAAATTGTGGTGAAAAGTGCAAAATAATAATAATAATTCCGATTTTGAAAGTCAAAAAAGTCTTTAAATAATGGAATGGTTTTCAATTAAGTCGATCATGAGATAGTTGGACTGACCATTATCTCTCGGGTTTGCATATAGGTCTATTCAAAGAAAGGTGAACGTCAGAATGACAGGAGAAGTGAAAATTCTAGGTCGAAATAGCCAAACCAGAAAAATTCTGCCTTTTAGCTCACTTTCCAAATCGATTATTTGGTCTAGATTGTTCTCTTCTCCTGCCAATTCTCCTGGTTTTCACCTTTCTCTCAATAACCCTGATAGTGTATGAATATGTTGTGTTAAGGTTGATGTAGCTTGGGGAATACCTAAGAAGCAAAGTGCAAATTTCCCTTTTTATATGTATTTTCTCTCTATATATCTTCCTCTTGATTTATCCAGACCATTTACTCCCATAGATGTTTAGATGAAGTGAAGTCCAGTTATAGACTCTGCATTCTGTTTCCTTTATAGACTGAGGGAACCTAAAAAAAATAAATAATAAAAAGGGAATAAAGTTTGCCATACTCACCATAAAAAGGCATCTCCATGTAACTAGCCCCACTGGCGCCTATGAGCTGCCTCCGGCCCAGCCACCAGCGAATGCACACCGCTAACCATTAGGGATGTGCGTTTCGGGTTTCGGAATTTCGGAATTTTCATGAAATTTCCCGATTCGTGTCTTCGGATTCGGCCGAATTTCCAAATCGGGTCGGACCCGAAAACCGATAGATCCGAAAAGTTTTCCGAGCCGAAACGAAAAATTTTCGGATTTTTCGAATGGACTTGAAATGTGTCAAATCGAAATTTATTTTTGCTCTATTCATGATTTCGGTTCCATTCGTGATTTCGGTTCCATTTCGGTAATTCTGGAAATCGTATATTTAACTATTATCGGTTATATCGCTGATTCTGTAAATTATGTATTTGTAAATGCGTATCACTTGTTTCTTGTGGCATTCGGGTCAGTTTAGCGTTTTTTAAATCGTTTTGTTCATTTTTTTGTTCCTTGGCTTTCATACCATTTTAATATGAGTAAATAAAGTTGTGAAATGTATATTCAATTATTCATAAGAAAAAAAGGATCTTTATTTAATAAAAAAAAACACGATAGAATCGCCAGAATTATCATAGACACTTTTAAACGAGGAGAACAGACGTTCCGAAAAAACGAAAATTTCCGAAATTTCCAAAAAGTCGATACAAAAAACGAGCAAAGTGACCCGAAAACACGAAAAATGGTCGATATGCCGAAAAAAAGGATGTACACGAAAAACGAGCCGAACCGAACCGAATCGAAACAGAAATCAATCGAAACGAGCCGAATCGAAAATTTTAAACATCCGAACAAATCGAACCGAATCGAACCGAAAAAAAAATCGGTGCACAAGCCTACTAACCATTCGCTGCCACGGGACAGCCTGGACTCAAGCCATCCCCCCTGCAGCCAATGATGAGGGCAGCATGTCAGATGCATAGGCAGGCCAGAGGAGGGGATGCTGCAGCATTTAGACCCACCTGTCAGGCGCAACCCGTCCGGAAATAAGGGGTATATTTTTACTTATACAGTAATAAATATTTGGGAGGTAGATGTCGCCATCTGCTGGCCAAATGGAGTTACTGCAGATCTGAGCCCCGAGGAGGATAATCTGGAGAGATGTCATAAAGACATATTCCCAAGTGATGTCAAAAAGTGTTAGCACCTCTGGCATCATGCCCATGCTGCTAAAACATTGGGGGCATTCATTTATATGTTTTACATTCATTGTCCTGCAACAATAGGGCCCTTTAATTCCTTTATTATGTCTGTTGTCATGGATATATCCATGCTAAAGGTATTTGGCACACGCTGCTTAATGGAAAAACTATTGTTCTCAGGCTTTAAAACATTGTTTTTATTTTCAAAAAAGAAGAATTAAATAATCATGCTTTATGAATTAGCTGAAATAGTAAATAAAATATAAACAGATTGTGTAAACTAGAAATATGCTTTTGCTTTTATCAAGCAATACAATTTGGTTGTTTTTATCCACTATAGGGGTTATTCACAGAGATCTGTTCCTAAAATGCACCTAGTGGTGAATTTCCCCATAAGGCGCAATTTCGTGGCCATTCGGCTATTCACAAAGCAGCCAGTTCGCTAAATTTCTATTATTATTCATACGACCTTATATGTAAATTCCAGACATTTTCGTTGAATATTTGTTTTGAAAACAGCATTTCAAATTTGACAATTTCAATAGTTTTTTTTTTTACCCCGTTCATCAAGGCTTGTCGACCTTTTCCGGCAGCTGGTCGGCGCTGTGTTCGGCAGATCATCAGCTTTTTTTCGGTCAGGTTCAGCAGGTTTACACTGGGTTTTCTGCAGCATTTTGGATCGATCTGATATTTCGGATCGTATCGGCAGGGGTTTTCTGCAGGAATTTGGTGATTTTTTTTTTTGGCGGTTTGGCACCGGATTTTTGGATCCATTCCCTGCACTTCAGGGACCCTTCGGTGAATGGTGAATTCACCACAGGGTCGGGGAATTTGATTCCCTGAAGTGCGGAGAACAAAAGAACACTGATATTCCGGTGCTCTGTGAATAACAATCAGGGTTATTCAAAGAGCTCTGAATTGCTGGCGAAAGGTAATCGAACGCTGAAATTCAGTGTTCGGTAACCTTTCCTGGCCATTCGGCTATTCAGAGAACAAGCAGTTCGCCAAATGTTGGCGAATTGCCTGCATATACGGTGCCTGTTCGGTGCCTGTTCGAGGGCAGTGAATCCCCATAGAGAAACACTGCTTCAGCTATTCAGAGAACAAAAGCCAACAGTGAAAAGTTGCCAAATTGCCCTGCCATTCGGTGGCTTCATTCGACAGGTTTATTCAGGCGAATCCCATAGGCTTCAATGTTAAAAATATTCCCGTTTTAATTAAATATCTATTAAACCGTTTATTATAATATTCTGCAGTAAAGAGTCTCTTTATTAATAGATTTTTTAGGATCTTTTAGGCATTTTTTGGGATTTGATTGCAAACATTTTTTTTCCGGGTTTTTTAAATCGTTTTTTCTTTTTTCTGTAACAGCCCTTTTTATTATCATTCATTGGATTTATATGTAAATTTCAGACATTTTCGTTCTGTAGTTTCTTTGCAAACAGCGTTTCACTTTTCAAACATTCAAGCGGACTGTTTTGTTTTTTTTTCACTCCATTTGTCTGCGGTGTCTGGTTTTTCCGGCGGCTGCTTTGTGCTGTGATCGGCTCCTGCTCGGTTTTCTCCGGCGTGTTCAGCAGGGTTAATCCAAATATTGTTGCGGGTTTCGGTGTGCATTCGCCTGGGTTTTGCGGTGAGTGTTCGGCAGGTTTGCGGCGGCTTTTCCCTGCACTATGACGGTCCTGTGGTGCTTGCTGAATACACCACAGGGTCGCCGAAATGGGATCGCCAAATCGTACCGCATTGAAGAGAATGAAAAGTCACCGAACGTGCGGTGGCTTTTCGATTCTCTTTGAATAACCCTGCATGTGTATATTCAAACATACTGCCATTTGTTTTGATATATTATTAGTCACTTTGCTTGCTTGGAACAAAAAGAAAACTTTCAGTAATTTAAAAACTGCAAAACTTTAGGTTAAATTAGCTGATATTTCCAGAGTCAACTATATTCCCAAAATAGTCGGTTCAGTTTTCAAAACTTATTTTTCAAGACAGTTTCCAATTCACTTATATTACATTAAATCTCCATTTGTTATTAATGAATTAATACTACTTTAACTACCTTAATAAAATATATGTGATCTTCAAAAGCAGGAGTCCAATAAAGAGCAAACTCGATCTGTCCCTATTCTAGAACAATGCAAAGAGATTTTGTTTATTGCAAATGGAATTTATTAGCAAATAGGTCCAGAACCTGCCCCCAAATTTTTTGTTTGAACAGCTTAGAGTCCAGATCTTCTTTAACAGAAACCGTGAGCTCCAGCTGTATTATTATCACGCAGTAACACTTTTTGGCCAGCAGGGAGAGCCCTTGGGTACATACATTTTTATGCTCTCTACAATGAAAAGTGGTTTCCTATAAAACCATTGGGACCTGGCGGTGGTTTTATGGACAACAACTTGATAATGAAGGGGATAATAAACACATACAAACCATGTTGTTGGTGGGTCTTTTATGTAATGTATGCAGTGTATTAGTATTATTAAAATAAAATAAAAATGGTGTTTTTTGGAAGCTGCATCACAAATAATCTCAAGATGTTCGCTACAAACCCAGAGAAGCAGGAGATCTTACCATTTTATTATCTTACTGCATCATATTTAATGTATTTGACACAAAAGCCATTTCTGCCTATATGCTGATAATGCAGACCCCGTGCGACACTGTGACGAAGATGAGGGTCACCATCTACAAACACATTTTTTTGGTACTGAAAGGGTTAATGCCCTTTAACCATCATTTTTCAGCATCAGCTGGATTGTGACAAAACGTAGGAAGAATAAGGCTAACAAATTCCAGTTCTGTTTTTCTCTGCAGCGTGATGTCAAACCTCAAAAACTTTTTTTTATTTAACCCCTTCGCTGTGGTGGACGCGCTCAGCGCGTCCACCCGCAGGTAGCGTTCCTTGCGGAGGACACGCTGAGCGCGTTCTCCCTTTGGGGCCAGCGATTGGCCGGGTTCCGGCCGATCGCTGTGCCCCCCGGTGTGGGCTGACATGCTCGATGTCAGCCCAGCACCCGGAACCGCTGCCGGCCTAATTAGAAGTCATTGCGGTGGCACGATGACATCTAATTCAGGCGCCTCCCTCCCAATCGCCGGCGTGCAGGGGGTTAATCCAGGCACCGTTTGGAAGGGCACAGCTTGCCCTTCCTAACGGTACCTGGAATTAACCCCATGGGGGCTGGATCACGAATCGGCGCCGAAAAGCGCCGGTTCGTGATCCTTTCCCGGAGCTGGCCGACATCTTGGATGTCGGCCAAGTTTCTGGGAATGCCCCCTGAGTACTGGCGTCATCGTGCATAGCATGATGACGCCAGTCCTGGAGTTAACCCCTAACTGCCACCAATAGTGGAGATAGGGGGTTCCAATGAACCCCCTATCTCCCGATCCGTGGCAGTTAGGGGTTAATATTTGATATTGTTGGATCGGCCAGAGCATGGCCGTTCCAACAATACCAAACTTGACTATGAAAAAAGTTTTTTAAAAAAAATTTAAAAAAATAAAAAAAATAAAATAAAATAAACAAGTTTTTTTTACTTTTTTTGGTTTGTTAATGCAGCAATATTGTTCCCATTTCAATTATAATGTGAACAATGATGCTGCACTAACGATTTTTGTATGCGGTGCGTTTGTTACAAATCGCATAATTTTCCCCAAAACAAAAATGTAACGAGACCCCATCTTTAATTTTTTTAACGAGCGCACCCCATACAAAATATAACCGCAATTGCTCGCATGTTAAAATGTGAAAAAAAAACACTTTACACGTTGTAAATTATTGAAAATTCATATTTTATTGCATTTTTTGTTATAATATACAGACAGGTCATGACGTATACATATAATAATGACATATTATGAATCTGCCGAGTCTGACGGAAAGAACGATATATAATATGTCTGGGTCATATACTAAAATAAGCCTTCAAAACACGTTTAAACATGATGCGCAAAACCGGTAAAAATGACCTCAGCACAGAGGCGGGAAATGCCTCAGCAGCGATAGGGTTAATTTTTTTTTTTTTTTTTTGTGATTTCATGAATGTGATATTTACTTTGTACCTACATTTTTAAGTCTGTAAGGCCAGCGGAAATGCTAAAGCAGATGGCAGGTGTCCCTTTCGGCACGTTATATGAGCAAAATAATTCATATCATCTAGGATATTCCTTTCTGAAACTTAACGTTTGCTTCTCCGCAATTAATTATTGTGATGCAGTAGCCAATTAATTTCCGATATATTCTCATTACAGATTTGTGCTCGCGCCAAAGCTTCAGCCGGACTGGATGTTGATGCTGTTTTTTGTCCACACTCATTTGACTGTGACAGTAACTATCGGCCTGCTGCTTATACCCAAGGTAATGTATACAGTTACTTATTTCTTTTGAAATAGATGGCCTGTGCAAAGGACACAGGGGCTTGTGAATTTGTATGGGCACGTGCCTGTGTGAGTGTGTATTTGTCTATTTCTGTACACATATGCTGTCTATGAACGTACATTTGTGTGTTTGTACTTAATGTGTGATGGGTTGCTGGTTGTACTTAAAATTTAAACATGATTAATCCTAGCAAGGATGCAGCATCAAGTCTGACGTGTCTAATATGTGTCACTGGGTGAGTTATGTGTCATCTATACACGTGTAATTGATTTATAAAACTCCAACATATTCCCTACAATTGATACATAGACTACTGACTTTTTCACAGCATTTAAGATAACAGATTCTGCATTAAGGTCCTGATTCCACCATGCCAGCTCCAAAATGTCAGACCTTATTAATGTACAGGGTGAACCATATAAACCCAAATCCAAACTTTTTGTTATATATCATAAACGAAGGAAAGGGAAATAATGAGGGTTTCAGGAAACACACATTCTCTTATGTTGAGCACATCCAATCACAGCAAGTGCTGGAAGCGGATGCTAGGTGGCAGCACAGCCACAACAGCAGCACAGTCACAACAATAGCAATCCCATGGAAGAAAAAAATGACTTTAGCCTTTAGAAGAGCATAGAGTCACTTCAGAGCAAGATGGCACAACATGCCGCACATCATGTGAGTCCATGGCAACAATCCATACTTTATTTGAGGACCATGTCATTTTCAAGAGTCTGTGGCCACCCTTATCTCCTGATTTTACCAGCCTAGACTTCTTTTTGTGGGCCATCTGTATGAACGAGTGTGTTGTAACACGCCCCGCACAACTGGTGCCTTAGCGGATAGCATTAGGAATGAGATCCAACTATTGATGATGCAATATTGAGAAACGTTGGCAAGTGGTGCTGCGTCAATGTGTGCCTAACGGAAAACATTAGCCACTTCAGCATGTTCTGTGATGGGATGTGCTCAACATAAGTGAAGGTACATTTCCTTAAACGCTCATTAATTTCAATTCATTCATTTAAGAACTACAACAAAAACTTTGGGTTCGGGTCTATATGAATCACCCTGTAGCATGAAACCATAAAGCTACATGCTAAAGGAATTAAACTGACTTCATATATATTCCATAGCTTTCTAGTTGCATTAGACTTTAGGAGATGTAATCACTCGGCCAATGTAGGTTTCTTACAGATTTGATCCAAATAAAAAAAAAATCCCAATAAACCGAGATAGTGTTGCGTTGATCATGAATTGCAGTACATGTTACTAGCATATGAAAAATATGTAAAAACAACAATTTGTTAAAAGTGGGAGTTTTTCATACAGAAATGCAATATAATTTTTTTTTAGACTTAATATTAGAATTATTGTAGGACCTGCTTAGGTCCCTCAAAAAAATATTACCAAAACCATAAGACAGCAACAATTCAGCTTTTACCTCATTTTCTACCTAAAGCACTTTAAATGGATCCATGTCAATGGGCAGACTGATTGACTGCAAAGTCCCTGTCTCATAAATAATGCACTGATATCAAAATCATTGCGTGCAAAATAATGCGATCAGCAACGTTCGAAAGTAATGACGCAAGATTATTTTGGCCTTTCTTAATTATGCCCAGAGGACAATGGAGCAAACGCTGCTACACTTAATTAGAATATTGTTCTGCTTTAACTTCCACATAATGTCTCCTGGAGCAATCAAATTAATTTAGAAGGGGAAGATGGAAATAAAGCAGTGAGCTGTTGATTCAGTCAGGAAGTATTGCATCGATTTTATGGAATTGCATAGATGTCACATGATATATATCTTCCTGCACTCTCCTCCTGTGGACAACGCTCATTAATATCCAGAAATGTCTGCAAATTACTGTGATCATTAGTTATGTTTTACAGGAATTACTTTACATTGTTTATTCCTTAAACACTTATACACACACTTATACACTGTTTCCAATTGAACTCGGGGTATCTGGACCTGACATTATGGGACTGTGGGTGATGGGGGGTCTGATACATAATTTTATTCCTCAACCCTCTCCTATGTCCAAGTCATCCTGTGTATATAGGGGTACAGGGTGTCTGTGTTATGTGTGAATATTGTTATTGTTAATATCATTATTGTCTGAGTTTATATGTTACTTTTATTATTTCTAATATCATTTCTGTGCAGCCCTTTCCACCCCCCCGTCTAGAATATGTTTTAATGCTGTGACAGATTTGAGTGGCCTTTGTTCGCCAATCATTGCCGCTCTATCATTCTATTGTGTGCTTTTGCAATCTCTTATCTATTAACTAATGTTTGCAGAGAGTCTGATGCTCAGGCTGTGATTACATGGCACCCTATTGTTTCATGTCTGGAGATTAAAATGGGGTATGGCTGGGGACTGGAAAACTTGAGAAGGGGGCACTAGGGTGTCATCTTCTAATGGTCTCCAGGTCCCTTCTTGCACTGTATATATTTGGCTCATGTTTCATTAAAGTCCATAGGAATGTCTGTTTTACCCCAATTTCTGAGTGCTGCCTCATTTATGGGGAATGCCATCACCACTCTCTTATTGTACCCGTCCTTACGGTTCGGCTAAGGGCAGGCGAAGGCATGAAAGAATGAAAGACTGCTGGTGGAGGAACAGATGTCCGGCAAAGGAGTGGCATTAGCAGATGTGACCCACTTGGTATGCTGAGATCTGTTACACCAATCAAATACATAATCATATTTTCTTGGATAATGTGAGGAATATGGGTTAATTATAAATCTGGGGCTCCATTACATTGGAGCTCTTAACATTTATGAGTTTGCCACATTGTGTATCAGCTCCACTTATAAATGTCTACCGCTCCTCTGCTATTCTACGTTGAGCCGCAATTGCTGTAGCTAAGCTCGTAGGCGACCTAATGCACACACAAAACAGTCCCCATTCATGCCCCGCCCTCTATGGCGGTCCCCATCCACCCCAGCCCTCTATGGCAGTCCCCTTTCAACCCATCCCTCGAAACATAAAGCAGATCACTTTAACTCCCCATATGAGTTTCTTATAGTACGTAAAATGTTGATTGTCTATCTTATGATGTCTGTCCATCAAATACTTTGTTTCTATGGGCTGGATTCCCTATGGGATACATTCATTAAAAACGTGATTGTTGGATATATCACGGGTACATCGCTACAAGAAACTCTCGAAATTTGCTACATTTAAGCATGTCCAATGTAGCTGCAATATATTGCCCATTATAGCCCATACGTGGCTGGCTTATACGAGCCCATACGTGGCTCCCTTTCCATTACTCGGGCCACAAAAATCTGTTTCCTACCACCCCAGAGACTCACCAGTGCAGTTCCCATCAACTCCTAGAGCTCTGACAGTCCGCTTTCACCCTGACACCTCTTTGGCAGTCCCCTTTCATCTCCAGACACCCACAGCAGTCCCCTTTCACCCCCATCCCGACACCTAAAGTAGTTCACTTTCACCCCCTAGAGCAGTCCTCTTTCACCACCCACTAGGTTTCTTCTAAAGGTCCCTCTCCACCGCTAGTAGCCACATCAACCCCCATTAAAGCCCTTTTCAGAGATAAGCAAGTTGCAACCCACATGTGTGGTTTATATGAAAGCATTTTATAAAATATACTGATATTTGCAATGCTGGATTTCATTAGGGGCAGCAGTTATACACCACTGCCTCAAGATATGCTCAGCGAAACCATAATTATTTCAGACTTTCCAAAAAGTCACAATGGGGTGACAGAGAAGGCGCAGAGTCCCAGAGACACAGAGGATTGGAAGACCCTTATGCTGGCTCTATTTATATGTGATTGGAGATACATTGCTCTTTTTTTAAAAAAGATTGTTCCCTGGCGTTTCTGACAGTTACAAAACGCTGTGTGACAATTACTGACTGCTGGCTATGTGGACGCATGCAGTATATTGCAACTGATTGTTAAATATGTGTTATTAAGTTGTCCTAACAATCCCTTACCTCGACCCCAATTTTTACTATAACATCTAATTCAACTGTATTTCTTGAGGTCTTATCACCTTTATATGGTGAGGGAAACAATGTATTTATTAAACGGAGTAGAAATCTATGGAATATGTAACATTCATCAATCGTGTATTGAGGAGGCTTATTTTGTAAACGACTGATTCTCCTTAACGACCATAAATCAACAAAAATCCATCTCGCATTATGACTCAAAAGACTGAAATTGGACTCTTTATTTTTTATACCCAATTGCTTTCACAATAATCCATATGATTGGGTTGCATAAAACAACTGATAGTTTCTTCTTTAATAATGTCTGAACAGATCATGGATTTTCTTGTCTTACGCTTTTGGAAATCCACTTTGTTTTGTACATTTGTAGTTTAAAAAATTGCTTAACGTGGGAAAATGCCATTAAATAGCATTGTCTACCATGGACAGCAGCAATAAAATATCTAGAAGAATAGAGATTGCTATAGAGCTATTTCTTTTAGGGTTTTGGTAATATATATAACACGCCATAACACATCATGCACAATTAAGAAATGGTAAAGCTTTGTTGCAGTATATTTAGATAGATGACAGACAGGTCGAGATTTACATAGGTTATATGAGCCGACTGCAATAATATATTAGTTTATGTAACATTATGTAAATGTTACACAATAAACAGCTTTTGTCGCTTCTGTGTGGAAGTCATGGGGTTGGTATTTTTTTCATTCCTGCTTGTTGCTGTGCACTAAATGGAATCTTGGGGCATATTGTTTATCATACTTTGGTAGTTGTGTTCATCAGCTGGAATGTATGATAGAATGTCATAGATAACAAAGGAATTTGATGGCATCTTATTGTATTTCTAGTTTTCCCATTCGAATAGCCACCCTAGAGATGACATTGCTGCCGAGGCATATGAAGATGAACTTGACATGGGTCGCTCTGGTTCATATCTGAATAGCAGCATCACGTCTGCGTGGAGTGAACATAGTCTGGACCCCGAAGATATAAGGGTGAGATGTTATATTTGCAACATTTCCTGTGTAATGCAATCAAATTTCTCAAAGGGTCTAGTCCTAAAATAAGTACAGGAATGCTCCAAGGTTTCTGTTCCTCAAATAACCATTGACATGTCACACTCAACCCACCACTCCACATGCAAATTTGATATCAATGTTTAAACATAAAGATAGGCTGATTTTTTTGGAAAATAATAATGATGGTTGTAATAAATATCATATATTTCTGGAGACATATTTAGGGAAAAAAAAGATTGGGACCTATTAAAAGCTTCTCAGTGTGTGGGCCATAAGGGAGCTCCGTTCTTTCTGAGAAAATAATGCAGGAACCGCGCTCCTACGCGTTCCTGCTCGACTTAACTCCTGGTATAGGATGCATTTTCTATGTAACTGTGTAGCAGAGTTCAGAATAGGTAGTACCGATCCCCCACCAGCTTCCTAAAGACCCCCTTTTGCTGTTAATTCCACATCGGACAATACCAAAAGATACAGCGTCCTCTTATAGCCCGCAAAGATATATGAATCAACTCTTTATGTTCCAGATTCCAGGATAGCAAGCGTTAGCTATACATTATGAGTAAAATAAAAAAGAATGGTTTACGTGTGTCAAATTTTATATTCACGGAGGTTCCTTAGGATGTTATTTGAGTCTAAAAGGAATTCCAATGTAGAAAGTAGCTTGAAATAGTATCTGTCACTCACCCTGGAGAATTAATGAGAGACCCACAAAGAATGAAACTCGAAACTCAGAAAGAAACAAGAACATAATAAGACAGACCTCTTAAAGAAGCAAGGTCAAAATACTAGGTTTTCTTTATCTACTAAAGATCACTTATCGTTGCAAGAACAGTGTTTAGACATAAGTGGCATCAGGTTTATATCACCAAAGCTCAGCAGTATCTCATTTCCATTCACCATTGGATTTTAGGTTAATAGCGGTATATACAATATACAGTATATGTGCATAAAAAATGTATTGATAAATAGGTAAATCTCACTTTTTGGTTTCAAAATAAAGAACTTTCTCTCTGTCCAGCCAAAAAACACAGGTTAGTACATAGCCCAAAGATTGCTTTAGATAGCTTACATGTTTGCATGATCTGTCACCTTTCCATTTTGAATGTAAATATTTCAACTTTTACAGTCATTTCAAACATTCTATAGTGCGGATATTACAATAATAGACACTGTTTCCAATATGCACAGTGATAACAACTAGGGTTGCATCGATACAAGTGCCAATACTGTTTTTCAGGTACTCACCGATACAGATTACCGATACTTTTATTTAATGCCACGTGACAGTTTACCAATAAATAAATTAATATTTTGCTGAAAGCCTGTTTAATTTATGGAGTTATTGAAAGGTATGGGCAGACACTCTATTTACCCACTGTACAGGCCTGCACACACCCAGACCTGGCACACAACCAGACCTCGCACACACCCTCCAACACAGAACTCCCACAGATATACACATCACAGACTCACACACAGACCTCAGACACTGGGGCCGGCTGTCAGAATATAGCTACATGGCTGGTAGTGATTCAGTGAGTAGCTGCCAACATGTTAAGTTATAATGCGGTTCAGGGACCTGAGGCCGCTCTCTCACGGGATCTTACAAGGCTGTGTATAAGATCTAAGGAGAGCCCAGACACAGGTCCTGGAGCTGCATTATAACTTATAAATGCAGGCGGTCGCTCCTGGCAGAATAAAATTAGGGCATTCTGACAGCTGGCCCCAACCCTCACATGCCGACCGGTAAACCAGCCAAGTGCTAGTGTTGCACATATGCTGAAAGTATGGTCAATAATTCCAATGTGCGAAGGGAGCGGGCTGGGTGAAACCAGAAGTGTTTTTATTTAACAGTTTTCTGCAATGACACAAAGCATGACCTTCAGTCTGGTAGGATTGTAACTGATAATCTGTTCCTTATACACTAATACACATTTAGATATATAACAGTATCATTCACCTATGCAGGAATAACGTCCTTATAGAAAATAATAAACAACTAAACATGTACAGATATATGATTACTCAATCTGCATTATAGTAGGCTAATGTTGCAATACAATCAATATAATATAACATGATATCCTATAGCAATCACATTCCCTGTATGCTAGTGCCCTATGAAACATCAGCGCAACCCACTGACATCTGTATAGTGTCTTATATAATCACCCAGCAGCGGCAACAGCTTTTTCTAATCACAGGGATGTGAATCGAATCATTTTAGCCCTGTTGATACCCCTGGATATGCTCCCTCTTACCTGCAATGACACAAAGCATGACCTTCAGTATGGGAGGATTGTAACTGATAATCTGTTCCTACCAGGAACAAAAGGTCTGCTCTTTTGGTTCCCTCTGCTAAGGAAACATCTTACATGAAAATGTGCTCATTATTCAGGCTTTTCACTCTACTGCCATCTACTGGTGCTTTAATAGAAATGCCATTAGTTTACTTTATCAGAGCTATACTCCTAGATTGCTGAAACTGGAAATGTAATATTTGATAGCGCTGTGGAAACTGTTGGCGCTATATAAATGATGACAATAATAATAATAAAAATAAAATAATAATAATAGTGTATGTTTATGGTGTACCTGGTTTATTTTTATGGGGTACCTGGTTTGGACATACCTTACACTAGCTTCCAGTATTGGAATGCGTATCGGGGGGAATTTTTACAAATAT
This sequence comes from Leptobrachium leishanense, assembly GCA_009667805.1. Taxonomy (NCBI): domain Eukaryota; kingdom Metazoa; phylum Chordata; class Amphibia; order Anura; family Megophryidae; genus Leptobrachium; species Leptobrachium leishanense. The sequence continues at coordinate 303,267,487 of CM019067.1, forward strand.
CCCTAATAACATAAAACATCATTCTGTCCGCAATTATTTTATTTCCTCATTAGATTTTCATTATTTCCAATTTAATCTTATTTGGTTTTAACTTTTTGCAAGGAGAGTTCGTACATTATTATTTTAATTACAACACAAAAAAATCTCATACTGTCATCAGTGGTTTCTTGCACCAGACAAATCTATACAATGTTACTAGTCTATCATTATTTATGAAATATAAATATTGCACGATATAGAGACAGCAATGCAATGTAAAACAGCATATATCAGTTTAAAAATGGTAACTCTAATTCTTTCAATATTATTACCAAATAAAATTCGGATGTACTGAAAATAATCAGCAAAATAAAGCTAATTTAAGCAGATCTAATCTTTGTGTGTGATTATATAACAAAGGCCAAAGAGCTGAAGTTGAATCATATTTTTAATTCAGCAAATGTGCCCTATAAATTATTTTTATTATGTTTATTTTTTATTTTGAAAATAATACTGTATTCAGTATTTCAAATAGCATCCTATAATCGGTCATCACAAAACCTAATTTTGTCAAGCCACTGACTAGACTAGAAAGAGACAGATAATGGTCTCATTAAAACACTCTAGGGAAGTAGGAAAGGGGGTTCTTCCAGTGAAATATAACCAAGTGAGATTCATGACACCTCCCCAAAATAAAGTAAATGTTAGACCATTAACCCTGTTACTGGTCTCGCATTTTAGCCTTTTACAGATATGAAGTAGGACAAGCACACCACCTTTCAAGAAACTTGGAGACCAGGTGCACCAAGTCCTGGAGAGGTCAACTACAACACCAAGACTAAAGACATCTGACTGGCCATCAAATCTCCAAAACCAGCAAGGTTTACTGGGAAAAATTGGCAATATTTCAGCTGTACATGAGTCTTTTTCAAGTCTTCAAGGCTTGGAGAAAGGCTCATGAAGAGTCAAAATGTTGCAATTAGTTCCAATAACTGTGCCTTTATTAGAGACTGAGTGCCCGGGCCTTCTTCTTCTTTCTTCTTGGACAATGCACATTACGCTTAGCCTACCAATGCTTATGGCGGTCTTTCCCAAACATGTCCTCAGGATCCGCTGACTGGCCAGGTTTGCAAAATATCTAGAGCACAGCACAGGTGATATGATTTGCTGCTCAGTGATTGCAAGATTCAGTCTGCATGTACACAAGGTGATACAAAATCTGACCTGTTAGCGGGTCCTGCGGACAGGTTTGGGAGACACTGGCTTGGGGTAACCCAAGCAAAATTCTATTAGTAGAATAAAGGATGGTTTATTAATACACAGAAAACCATCCTGGCATTAAAAACTGTAAACACTATCAGGGTTATTCAGAGAGCAGTGAAAAGCAGGAGAATGACTGGAGAATGGAAAATTCGAGGTCAAAATAGCCAAACCGGAAAAATTCTCCCATTCATCTCACTTTCCAAATCAGCTATTTTGACCTAGAATTTTCCATTCTCCAGTCATTCTGCTGCTTTTCACCGCTCTCTGAATAACACTGTGTGTATTTTTTTTTTACTTGTTTAACACACTTGTTCTTGGAAGATTGCATTGCAGTTGTGAAAGGAAGGGCAAGATTGTTTCCATCTCGTTTTAGGAATAGTCTCTCAACCCACTTCTATAAAACTATCCATTTGTGATATGTCTTTCATCTTCAAAAATGCCCCTCTGGGTAAGGCCTACAATGAAATTACTTTCTCAGCTTTAAATCAATGTAGAGATTAATATGACTTGAGAAATGTGTCAACTGTTCTAGGCCGAGTGTTTTATTCAATCTAGTCAATTGTATCACAGGATATTTTATTGGCCATTTATAGGTCAGACCTACAGAGTCTAAAGGTAAGAATGTGGCTCCAAATAACACGGACAATTCTGAGGTTCAGTCAATCTAGACCCAACAATGGGTCCTATTCCAATCCTAGTTTAAACTTCACCAGAGCTGTTGTAAACTTAGCAACACCATAGACTTCAATGACTCTGGAAGTTTACACCAAAGTTAAATCACAGCCCAATGTGTCCTAAAGGTATCCTGAATGAAACAGAATATTAAAATATTATGCAGGAGTGCCTGTAGGTTCCATCAGTCTATTTTAAAAAAATAAGAAAAGTCTGTTGTTTTTGGGGTTTTTTAAAAAAAAGAAAAACAGCAGGACCTTTGCTGGTAATTATGATAACTTCCATATGTAACATTTCTATTATTAACATTAAAAAGAGAGCTGTTGGAAATTAAACCATTTAAATCAGGGCCATCAAACTCACGTCCCCCCAGATGTTTATGCCTAGAATTCCCAAAATTGTTTCAACATAGTAGATGGCGGAATCATTGGATTCGTAGGTCACAAACATCTGGGGGGCGGAGTTTGACAGCCCTGGTTTAAATGGCTTTCATTAAAGCCCTTTTTGTTTAGGAATTTACGTGTTTGACAAAATATTTGAAAACTCTCAATTACATCCAAGTAAACAAACAAATAGTAGGGTGGACCAGAGACCACCCACCTGGACGCAGTAATCCAATCACCTATGTGGGCATAACCCAGTAATAATAGGTATATAGAAAAGGACAAAATGAAAGTCTGATAATTCAGACCTGGTGGTGATTGGTACTCAAAGGCTGTGGTCACACAAGCGCACTGAGTGCGTCTGTGTGACCGCACTTCCCTGCGTCCGCCGCAGCTTTTGGCAGGCCAGACGGGAAGGGCCAGATGGGGAAGTGTGCGCCCGAATTGCGCGCACTACCACCGGATGTGATTTCAGCCTCCCCGTCCAAATGCAATGACAGACAGCGAAAGGCCACACAAGCGTCAGAGTGGAAGGAACGCCACTCTCATGGATGTTCCTACCGCTCTGAAAAACGCTCATGTGACCGTAGCCTAAGTTGGGCATATAATAGTGAAAGATAAAATGCAACTTTTATTAGAAAAGTATTTTACCAGGAAGGATACATTGAGATTTCTCTTGTTTTCAAGTATGTCCTGGGTGGCAAGTATGTACTGTTAGGTGTCTTGCCCAAGGACACTTACTGGAGAGGTGCACTGGCCAGGATTTGAACCTGTGTCTCCACAGTTATAGAGCAATGATGTTACCTCTGCTCCACCCAGCCGGTAGATGAAAAATAATGAATCGTTTTATCTTTCACTATTATGTGCCCAACTTTGAGTACCAATCACCATCAGGTCTGAATTATCAGACTTTCTTTTTTGTCCTCAATTACATCCAAATCTGCAAATGTGTGCATCTCCTCACTTGAATGGGGCAGGTTTTCTGACTAGTTTTTGATCTGACCTGTTCATACTCAAAATGTGCACATTGTCATAAAAATGTAAAAACGGATTAAAGTATATTTTATGCATTTAGATCAGTGTTTCCCAAACCTTTCCTTGGGACCCTTAACCAGGCCAGATTTTGCAGATCACCTTGGGGAAATGCAGACTGAATCCTGCAATCACTGAGCAGCAAATCATATCACCTGTGCTGTGCTTCAGATATCCGGCAAACCTGGCGATGCGGAGGGTCCTGAGGACAGGTTTGGGGAAACACTGATTTAGATGATAAAAATGACTATTTAGAAATGGATTACACCAGTGAGACTGCATTTTTTTTCAAAACTCAAATTTTAATACAATGTAAAATTACTACGAATATTCATAAGAAAATGGAAGGTCTAAATATTTGAAAAATAAATAACCTAAAGGGATCGTTACATGTCATCATACGGTGAAGTAATTAAGAAAATCCATTTACAAATAGAAAGAGTTTAGAGAGTAAAGCAAAACAATCAATGCGAATGACTTAACATCCAAATCATTATTCAATGAAATTCTTAAAATAATTATTACATTTTTAAAAACTGAAATATACGGTCTGTGTATTTTAAATGACATGTTACTGATTTAAAAAAACAAAAACAAACATGAAACTATATAAACTTGATACAATTTATTCCCAGTTTACATTCATACTGTCGCATATGGTTATCCTCCATTCGACTGCTATCAAATTCGCTGCAATTCGGTCAGGTCTGCTCATCAAACTGACGCTGGCCCTTCTCGTCTCTTGGTTGGGCTCCAGTGTCGTCTTGCCTGCGGCATCAACCATGCACCATGCGTCATTATTTCTTCAGACAACAGTCAGATTAATGTGGGTGCCGGGTTGATTCACCAGATTGATGCCGGCCATGTACCGTCTGTCATGTTTCCATCGACCGATAGTGGTTTTTACACAGGATGCTGCATCCCCTTTGTAACTTCTACCGAATTATCCCTGTGATAGTCAGAGAGACGCCAAACCCATGTGGCGCAACCTGCATTGCACAATGATGACGTCAAACCTCTTTCACTTTAAATATCCTACCCTTTTTCCCTCGGCGCACTGTTGTGGTTCTTGATGTACACACCCAGTAGTGCATTCTCTGTTACCTTATTGATATCCTGAAACCACCACCTGTTTTCTGACACGGCTGATCTCTGGAATCCTGACCTTGGCCTTGTCCCCTTGTTTTGTGTATCCCAGACCTCTGGCTTGTTTTATTTTTTCTCTAGTTTAGCATTAGGATAGTTCCCCCCCCCCCGACCATTACAAGGATCACATATGGCTTAGTCCTGTTAGATTAGGTTTTGTTTTATGGATCATCCCTAATCCTGACACATTTTCAAACTTTCAAAAATTTAAATAGCTCACAAAAATAGCCTTCATAAAAATCCCAATTTTATGCCCTAACATTTTGGAATAGTAATAATTCATTTAGAATTTTGATTTATTATTTATCTGATTTCTTGAAAGAATTACAACCTAATCATGTTTTATTTTATGTCCTGTTTTTATTCTGTAATAAAGCTTCGACACACAATTGGGCGAGCCAGTTAAATACCAGTATGACATCTAAGAATTATCTAACCTGGTTTATACAATGGCTGGTGCTATCACTGTCTGCACTGGTTGGGCGATCAAATAATCACCTAAATTGGCACAGAACATTTTTCAAGAATGATCCAAGTTACTTGAAGTCCCATAAATATCCTCTCCCACCCCTGGCCAAAACCCCTACCAAGCTGATGTATAGGCTGGTACACATTATCAAAATATTCAAATTTGCCAATTTAGAAAGGAGAAGCCTTCATGCAAATGGTGAGGTAACAGAGGTTGTAGATTTCCCACTTTCAGTTGATTTGAGTTGTTTTGGGTAATTTCCATTTCTCCAGCCGGTGTTCAGCTCTCGTTAACCTCTTTGTATAATTATTGTATGTAGATCCCCTAATAACTAATGTATAATATTATTATTTTCTAAATATTTTAATGTACTCTACATAATTATCCTTCTATGTTTGTGTCTCTATACAGGATGAGCTGAAGAAACTCTATACACAATTGGAAATCTATAAACGAAAAAAGATGATTGCAAACAATCCACATCTCCAGAAAAAGAGATGTTCCAAAAAAGGGTTGGGACGATCCATCATGAGACGCATTACGGAGATACCAGAAACTGTCAGTAGACAGTGCTCGAAAGAAGACAAAGACAATGTTGACCACAATAATCCCAAAAATAACCTCGTTAATGCCAAAAAGAATCAACATGACTCAAGCACACCAAATGTAAAGTCAAAGGAAGACTCAAAGCACAGAACATTTTCTCTGAAAAAGTCACACAGCACATACGATCATTTAAGACCACAGACTGACAAGCCCAATGGAATTTCTTCAGAGAAAATTGACGTGTGTGAGAATTACCATTTAAATGGGAAAATGCTAGGCAGCAAAGATGCCCATGAACTTGAAGCAGTGTCAGCCGAATCGGTCCCTTTGGTATGCAAAAGTGCAAGTGCTCATAACTTGAGTTTGGACAAGAATCCTCTTCATCCAAGTTTGTCTGTTTTACAGAAATCTCTTAGTGTTACTGCCAACACAAAAGACAAGGGCTTAGGGCTCGATGAGAAAACAAAAAGTGTGGAAGATATTGATAAATACCAACAAGCTAACACTGATGGCAAGGATTGCAAAAGGATTGCATCGACCGGTCAAGAAAATGAGGAAGGTTTTGAACACCACCAGATGACTTCAAGCCCTATCGAAGAAGCGCAAAAATCACACAAAGTTGGAATAATGAAGCAGCAAGCAATGAGTCTGACGTTGGGGGACTCCGAAAGAGCAATAGAAGTCATGGGTTTTAAAGACAAGTTTGATATTGAAGAGGTATGCCCTTGGGAAATGTACGATCTTACACCAACTGCCGTGCCTTCTGAAAATAAGGTTCAGAAACATGTGTCAATTGCTCCTTTTGACTCTGAAAAGAACCACACATCACGACTGAAAGGTAAAACGCATAACAGGTCAAAGAATACCGAACAAGGACACCAGCAATCAAAACATAAAGGTTCAGCTAAACATGATACTCATACTAAGGAAACTCAGGAGAGAATTCCGAAAGATGATAACACAAAAAAGTCCCACACAAATGAAAGCTCTACATTTATGACAGATCACGAGGTGCCAAGTACTACAAGATCACAGGAAATGGAGCATGCAATACAATCAGTGACTGAAGGGGTATTACCACCTCTCGATCCCCATCAAAATTCTAATAATAACTTGCCAGATTCATTAGCTTTACGGGCTGAAATTTGCCCATGGGACTTTGAATCGAAAGATGTATTAAGTGCAGATAGTACAAAAGTTTTACCTGTCACTTCAAACGTGAGCCCTATATCACCATCTAAAAACATGCCAGCATCTCCGACAAAAAGAAGAGCGGTTGGAGTGCCGGTAAAAAGTGTTGTTACACCATCCAAAAAAGATGGGGCTCTGGAGAAGGAAAAGGGAAGAATCAAAGACAAAGAATTGGATCCGAAACTCTCCATGCTTAAAATGGACAAGTCAAAAAGTGCCGAGGTTTGTTCTTCTGTGGGGAACAACACCCTTGGGGTGGCGGTAAACAAAGGGAAGAGTACTTCGAACGAGTATGGCATAGACAAATGCAAACTTGTAGAAGTATGTCCCTGGGAAAGCGTTTCTTCTTCACAATCAGAACACGGTGTAGAGTCCTCTGACAGTAAACACAGCAAGACAACGCAAGGGTCAAATCTGGTGGATATTTGCCCTTGGGACTTTGAAGATATTAATGAGGGAAAACAAGGATGATTTGAAAGATGCCGGACTTCGGAAATCCAAATCATATGGCAAATGAGCGCAAGATATACAAAAAAAATAGGACTTTTCACTTGACCTAGTTATTCCTAATAGCACTGCTAATTTAATGCATCCAAAAGGAAACAAGCAACAAATATTTTCTAAAAGGACTGCTCTGGTTTTCTTATTTGTGTATCTGTTTCCTGTACACCGTTGTGTCTCATGTTAAAGCATTCCAGATTGTATAATACTTGCAAATATATTTGATATTTTGTGACACAACATATTTATGCAAATTTCCAGATACTGTATTGATATTGCAACCAAAATACCTGCTATACGTTTTTACTAATATACCTATTGTAACTTTTCACTTGGCTTCAGAAGTCGTACGAGTTTTTCTTTCTTTTCTGTTTAGTACGGTTAATAATATTGTGCTTTTCAGTTCACCTCGCTATTTTATTGAATTATTTAAATTGATTTATAACTTTTTGTTGTTGTTGGTTTCTTAAAAGAATATTATCTGACTTGCATATCTATTTAGGTCTTAGAGACTTAGAATTAGTGGAAACAAATGGTCCTGACTATGAATTGTTGTTATTCAGGGGGCAGCATTTATATTTCGTAGTTACGTCCTGTTTTAACAGTTACTAAATGCAGCAAAATACTTGTTACGCTGATTTGTTTTTATTAATTGAGTCGACGTATACTGTATGCTTCACTGTTCTTATCATTGAAACTTATTTTTGTTTTATGAACCAAAGGAGCCCATCTTTGCAGAAACTCAACTAATTCATAACGGAAAGAATCACTTTTGCTGGGAGAAAAAGTCAACATTTTTAATTCCTTTGATAATTAAATCAGGTGTAATTTAGGAGAACCCAAACTGGAAAATGTACAAAAATATTTACATATCCCCAGGCTTAATTCCCTTAATCTTGGCATACCAGTAAATAGATATATGAGTGTTAAATACCTTTTAATGTGTTTTATTTTCATGTTGTATGGTTTGTTTTTGGTTGATTTTACTTACGAACATATTATTTAATGTAGACTTAAATCGATCCAGTCCCAACATTAATATGAGTCGTAATGTATCTACCAAAAGTGGGCAAAATGTAAAAAATCTATTTTTTTTTAAGTAAACAAGCACTTAATTCACTGCATAAAACATGCGTAGTCCATGATAGGCTATGTAGCAGAGTCCTTATCTTTGGCGTGCACGGACGGAGTGGCGAATGGATGAATTGGTCCTCTTTGACATTTTTTGGGATGTTTGTTATGTGGTCCAGACAAAGTAGCTCTTATCTATAATGGTTAGACCCAGAAGTGTTTTGAATTTTGGAATATCTGAATATATCCCTAGTATCACAAGAAATTCAATTACTTTTCATATCCAATGACCTAAAGGTCATTATATACTTAATTTTTTACTACTTTTGTCCCCAGTCACATGAGACCAGGTGTGTAATTTTCCACTTTTGGTGTTAATGCTCAAAATGTTTTTTGGATTTTGGAACATTTTAGAATTTCAGATAAGGGATACTCAAGCCTGTAATGAATGTCTCATGTGTGCACACTCTAATATATGACCACCTTGTACCTATGATCCTCGTGGAGTAGAAACATCACTGCCATAAAGTTTGACACAGCAGGATTTTCTACAGCACAAACTAAACACAGAGTTATTCAAAGAGATCCAAATAGTGGCCGAAAGGTAACCGAACAGTGAAAATCAGCTTTTGGTTACCTTTCCTGGCCATTCGGCTATTCAGAGAGCAGGCGGTTCACTAAATCTTCACTAAATAACTGTTTCCTTCTGCAGGGCGTACTATGGCCACCCTATGTCCTAGGCCTTTGTGGTCCCACCCAACAGTTGGCGTGACGCATGCCATCGGCTGCCGTGGGATAGCTTGAAATCAGGCCATCCTGCTGCAACTAATGGCGCACAACGGCTGTCGGATGAAAAGGTGGGCTGGAAGAGTTGCCCACCACAGCAGCCACAAAGCAGGCGTACCAGTACGCCTCGCCGGTGTTAACACCCTGCCGCCGGGCACAGCCCACCCAGCGGTAAAGAGTTAATTACAGTTTTGGGGGTTTCTGCATTTTTGCAATGAGGTCTCACAGTTGAGCTTTGCTAAGATCTCATAAACTCTAGAGCCGCTTCTGACTGTCAAACTCAATTAACAATAAATAAATAAATACAAAGCTGAAACGCTGATGGTCCTTGGCACTTAGTCTGAAGCATTACTCATGTCCATCACTACAAACTATGCTATACATCGAAAGATTAGAATCTTTACATTTGATTTTTAAGATCATATATTTACTAGTGGATATAACAGATGTTGTTATATCGCAACAGATAAACAAATGCACTTTATAGCCTATTTATATGTAAACTAACGGGAGTTAAACACTAAAAACCATGTTAGACAATGTAAGAAAAACAGAGAAAAATATATTTAATATGGAAGCCTTACGTATCATATTGTATCATATTTGTTTCTTTGATATGGTTGCGTTTTAATTGTAAGTCCAAAGAGCAGTCGTGTTCTTCGCATCCTCGTCTACGTTTTACTTCTACCACGTAATTTACAGGGGAAATATACATTTAAGATTCTTTCCTAAGTGTTATTCAGTTATTAAATATTTATTGCAATTTAAAATGTTTTAATGTTGTAAAAACATAGTTTTTCTTGAAAATGTTACTATTTTTATAATAGGGTTATCAGGCTCATAGCTTAAATAAAATCACATGTTACTTTAAGACTATCATTTTTTATTCTTATGGTTTGTTTTAAATAGCTTTTTACTAGTTGGAAATGTATCCTTATTCAACACAACATAGCATCAGGCTGGAGGAAAGCTTCATTTTTCTCTACTTATATAATGGAGTATTTTGGTTAACCAGTTACGAGTATTTCCTGGCATTCATTAGGAAAGATTAAGTAGGGATATCAATTCGGCTTCTTTAAACAATCATCTTTACATGTAGTATTTATTGATTCCTTTTTGCGAGTTGACCATATCTAAACCAAGAGTCTGAGAATTTCTCCCTTTTGACCAATAGGCGTGCGCCCCACTTACCAGCGAAGATCCGCTGCTGACTTCTAAAGCGCATGCATGTAGGTCAAGAGGGAGAAGCTCAGACTCTTCATTTAAATAAACCCCCTGAAGGCAAAAATTTATTGTTTTGATTTAACCTCTTCACTATCATGGTCATGTATGCACAATCGACAGTAGCAGACACGGTAGCCCACGGTATCTCCAGATCCGTGGCAGCTAGAGGGTCATGTTTGGTATCATTGGAAAGGCCTGATAATGACTAGCTTTGGTGTCAAAGTAAAAGAAAAAGTTGCTCTTTCTCTTAAAAAAGATTTGTCTGGGGGTGTAATAAAAATAAGACTTCAATTGACGTTTAAACATGATGAGCATAAAACGGTCAAAATGAGCCCAGCGCAGAGAGGTGAAATGGCTCAGCAGTGAAGGGGTTAAAAAGCAAAAACTTATAAAAAAGTGGGTATTTCTAATCTCAGGACAAAATTTCGAAACTATTTAGCCGGGGTCTTTATTGGCGGGTGTAGATTTTGTTTTACTAGTAAATTATATGATATGATGGTAATATTGGTATTTTTAGAAAGTCCATTTAATGGCGAGAAAAATGGTATATAATATGTGTGGGTTCTATAAACGAGTAAGAGGAAATTTGACCTAAACACAAACAGCGCAGAAATGTTAAAAACAGCAGTGGGCACTTTCAGACTGACAATCGTAAAACCACCTGGTCACTAAGGGGTTAAAATAGCTAGGTAATGTCTCTAAAAGAGATTTCCCCAGCGGATCTTGCACAGAGACCATAACTGCAGTAACTGCATTTGGCCAGTAGATGGTGCTGAATCCTTGGAGCAGTATCAAGATTACTCGGGTCTTCAAAGACACCATAAGGGGCGCGATATCTACTTATCTCGATCTGCAGCTAAATAGGGCAAAAGCAAATGAAATTAATTTGTTGCAAATTTCGTTTCCTTTTGGGCTGTAGAAAGTGCCCCCAATGTTTTATCCTTGTGGGCATAAATGCCCAAGGTAATAAACTGGTTAAAATTGACTAATTGAATGTCCTTATCGGACTTTCAGCAGCGGATACAGGAAGCCACGAGCTTCCTGCAGTAACAGTTTTTGGACAGTAGATGGCGACATCTGCCTGACAAATAGATTATTACAGTAAGGAATACATTGGGAATATTCCCAGATATTTCTTACTGTATAATTAAAAATGATTTTCAAAGAAAAAAAAATTGGTTTATGGCTAGGTATTTTTGAAAATTATTTGATGGTGAAGGTGTTAAAATCTGAGAATTAGAACGTCAGTTTAAATACTATCAGGGTTATCCAAAGAGATTCGAAAAGTCACCGCACGTTCGGTGACTTTTCGTTCTCTTCAATTCGGTTCCTTTTGCCGATCCCATTTCGGTGACCCTGCGGTGTATTCAGCAAACACCACAGGGTCCCTGAATTGCAGGGAAAAGCTGCCGCAAACCTGACGAAAACTAACCGAATGCATGCTGAAAACAAGCAAAAACATCTAGATTAACCTTCGAAAAAGCCGAACAGGAGCCGAAAGGGAGCCGAATCACACAGAGCCAAAGCAGCTGTGACGTAGAGGAGGCAGTGAATAAATTAGAAAAACCATTTGTATGAATCTGGGAAAATGAAACGCTGTTTGCAAAGAAACTACTGAGCGAAAATGTCTGAAATTTACACAGGAGGTCCAGGGAATGATAATAAAGAGGGCTGTTACAAAAAAAATAAGTAAACTGAATTTTTTTTTTTAAAAAAATCGGACTTTTTAAAAAAAAAAAAAAAATCTGAAAAATGCTTAAAGTATCCTAAAAAATCAATGAATAAAGAGACTCTTTACTGCAGAATTTTATAATGAACGGTTTATTAGATGTTGAATTAAAACGGGAATATTTTTAACATTGAAGCCTATGGGATTCTCCTGAATAAACTTGCCGAATTAAACCACCGAATGGCAGAGCAATAGGGGAACCTTTCACTGCTGGTTTGTGTTCTCTGAATAGCCGAAGCATTGCTTTTTCATGGGGATTCACTGCCCTCGAACAGGCACCGAACAGGCACCGTATGTGCAGGCAATTCACCAGGATTTGGCGAATTGCCTGCTCTCTGGATAGCCGAATGGCCAAGAAAGGTAACCAAACGCTGATTTTCAGTGTTCGGTTACCTTTCTCAAGCAATTCGGATCTCTTTGGATAACCCTGTATATGTTTCTTAGGAAACCTTTGATCACCATTTACTATAATTTGTGTCCAGTATGGGACTGGACCACTATACTTATTTTTTTCTAATCTGACTAGGGGTCTAATCCCATAGAAAAAAAAAAAGTGCAGGAATTTACCAAGATCTCTGCTCCTCAGCCATTGATTACAATGGCTGCACTTAATCCACCACTCCACGTGCAAATGTGATGACAATGTTTAAATCTAAATTTAGGCAGGATTTTAGGGAATCCTTGTGATAATTGTAATTCATAATCATATCATATATTTTAGATGACTTAATAAGAAAAAAGTCTGTTTTGTCGCAAATAAAAGCTTCTCGGTGTTTGGGCTGATCGGGAACTCTGTACTCTCTGTAAAAATAGTGAAGGAACTGCTTTCCCACAAGTCCCCCCTCGATGTGACCCCTGTATATAGCACGAACCTGGAATGTAGAACTGTTTGCTCTTATTTATTTTTGTAAATCAGAAAAATTGCGATTATAAAGCCAAAGGTAACGCAAACACTAAATGTCCTCATGAATTTAAAGTATTATTTCCCAGAAATTTAAATATTTAAATATATAATTCATACTAGTGAGTGTCTTAGTCAAATCTACTTGATTTAGATATTGCCTTAACACTAATATTTATTTTTCAAAAAGTAACGTATAATTATTTTTTGGCTGGGGACATGTTTGAATGTTTTGACTAATTGATAGCTAAGGTGTTTTGTTTTTGTTCTAAAGGGACACTCTACCCATCCTGACCCCTTTATTGTTTTAAATTGGTCAGGCTGGGTAGAGTCTCCCCCTTCCTGCTGCCCTGATCTGGCAGAATCGATGGGTGAAGTGGAGGAATTTCTTCCACCCCACCCAGCGTCACCAGCAGTCGGGATTTTTTAGTTTCCCAGCTGCCGGTCACCAGGTCGGTCACTAGTGATGTCAGCAAGCAGAGACTGATGTCACCCTGTCTGAGACCACCCACTGGCAGCCGTTAGATCGGATCTGCGCATGCACACACAGCTCCGATCTTTCGTTCTGTGCAGGCGCCGCAGAATTTGCGTACGTAAAGCACGCAAAGTCCCATATCAGTGTGCAATTTAAAGTTCCTATGCCACGCAAGTTGCGTAGGAGCGCACATTGCACAGAAAGGCTTCAGGGACTTCCAGGTTCGGGAGTCCCTGAGTCGAGGAGGAGGAGCTATGCGCGACGAGGGAGAAAAGGTGAATAAAATCAACCAAAAATAAAACAAATAATAATAAATGGATAGAGGCTGTCAGCAGCATCTGCCCAACTATTTGGGAGCAACAGAACAGGGAACTCTATTTTCAATACAGGATACCTTTAAATAAACCTCAACCTGATAAATATAACCATGCACCCGAGCAGAAGTTATGATTGGGAATAGTAAAGACAAAAATTCCTCTATTAAAAAAATGTGCACTTATTCCAGCACAAAAAATGAGAGGGTCGTGACAGTTCTGGAGTGCATTGAGGGTTATGTATGCAGTGGATGTCATCAAAGGATTGTGGCGAGTGCCAGGAAGGAATAAAGGTTCTGTGTGACATTCCGATGTAGATTTGGGATCCATTTTGTTATGTGGAGATATACCTTAAATAATGGAATGTGGTGAAAAGAAAACTTGTTACAACAGGATCCAGTGACACATCTGATACTGTTAGTGTAGGCTGAAGTGTTGCTGCGCTGTAATCTTTTGAATCTCATGACAAAATCATTAGAATTTTTGGTTTCCAACAATGATACACCTCTAAAACACAGCTTAGCCTGGTATATCATGCCTCGTTCCATGTTTTATGTTGAAATACCCAATGTCATGGTCAGTGAAGCCGTAGGTCTCACCGGTAGATGGTCATTTCACTGAGAGATACTTGACGTGTAATCCTCTGTAATGCATGAATAAGCTGCACCTCACCCTTTGTGTCTCCTCTTACTTTATGCAAGGTTCTCAAAACGAGCTTGTTATATGTTGATTTTTATCTCATGATATATATGCAGTAAGGACATATTCCACCATTCACGATATTTATTTGTTTTTAGTTATTTTTCCTTAATTGAAATGGAAACCTGCTCATGGTGTTAGATTTGATACATAGGTTTCTGCATGTAAGTGGTAGATAGGACCAGGGAAACACTGCCTTCTGACCTTTTTGCTATATATCTAGATAAATATGCATACGAAATAAAAAAAAACATTTCACCTTAAATCTGTGTTACTATGAAAATATTAAATTATACAGATAGTATTTATTGTACAGCATCCACCATAAAATATTTGATAGATTTGTTGTGATGTGTCGCAGCATGTAAATATTAAATAAATGCAATAAAACACACTTTGTATGACTTTAGGCTTGAGTTTATTTCTGTTTTTATACACTCTAAATGTAATATATCTGTAAATTGGAATTAAAGAGCACACTCTTTTATTGTGTACTAAAAGAATAAAAAGCTTTCCCTCCCTTTACTTTTGGGCAGAAACTTCAGGCGATGTTATACATTACTAACTGTTCCATATTTCAATTCATCAGTAATGTTAAAGGGTAAAACCACAATAGTATACCCTTACACTACAATACTATACCCCCATCAGCACAATACTATACTGAAAAATAGTATACTCCAGCACCGCAATACTATACCAACACCAACATACTATACCCTTATATGACAATACTGTACCGTAATATGACAATACTATACCCTTACACCAAAATACTACATCCTACTATTACAATATTATACCCTTATATAACAATATTATACCCTTATATAACAATACTATACCCTTGCACCATAATATTACAATCTACTATTACAATATTATACCCTAAAGTCACAATACTATACTCTTGTATGACAGTACTATACCCTTATATGACAATACTATACCCTTATATGACAATACTATACCCATACACCATAATACTGCATCTTACTATGGCAATATTATGCCCTAAAGCAGACCTCAAAATTTCCACTCTCCTGCTCGCATTTAGCGAGTGAAAATTAGCTGTGGGCGAGTGTGGTGGATTGACCCCCTGGGCCGCAAACCTTACTTCTCAGCTCCGGTATCAGACTCTTGGAGTCTGAATCCAGAGCTGTCTGATCGGGGCTGCCCCCTCCCGCACAACCCGTGAGGTTTGCGGGTCACTTGCCCCCCCACGTGATAGTTACATAGTTACATAGTTATATAGGCTGAAAAAAGACATGCGTCCATCGGGTTCAGCCTCTCCCACATAACCTACTGCTGTTGATCCAAAAGAAGGTAAAAAACCCAGTCTGAAATATGCAACATACCGGGAAAAAATTCCTTCTAGACCCCAGAATGGCGTCAGATTTCTCCTTGGATCAAGAAGCTTTTACCCACATATTAAATATAACCCTTAATATTCTGTGTCTGCAGGAAGTCATCCAGTCGTTTTTTAAAAGTCTGTACAGACTCTGACCCAACCACCTCAACAGGCATAGAATCCCACAGCTTTATTGTTCTCACCGTAAAATAACCCTTCCTATGCTTTAAGCTAAATTTTCTTTCTTCCAGTCTAAATGGATGACCCCTTGTCCTGTGTATAGTCCTGTTAATGAATAGGTTATCAGACAATGGTTGATAATGGCCCCGTATATATTTATATAAGGTTATCAGATCCCCTCTAAGGCGCCGTTTCTCTAAACTAAACAGGTTTAAGCTTGTTAGTCTTTCCTCATAACTTAACCCTTCAATTCCCCTTATTAATTTAGTTGCCCGTCTCTGCACTTTTTCTAACGCTATAATATCTTTTTTTAAGACAGGTGCCCAAAATTGCACGGCATATTCAAGGTGCGGCCTGACCATTGATTTATACAGAGGCAAAATTATGTTTTTATCCCGTGAGTGAACTCCCCTTTTAATGCATGCCAATACTTTGCTGGCCTTGGCGGCTGCTGTTTGACATTGCACATTGTTACTTAGTTTGAAGTCTATGATTATTCCCAAATCCTTCTCCTGCTTGGATTTCCCTAACTCCGTACCATTTAGGGTATAAATTACTTGCGTGTTCTTCACTCCAAAGTGCATAACTTTGCATTTATCTACATTAAATTTCATCTGCCATTTAAGTGCCCAGTCCCCCAATTTATCTAAATCCCTCTGCAGCGAAGTAACATCCTGCTCACATTGTATTACTTTTCCTGGTTTTGTGTTATCTGCAAACACTGATACATGACTTTCAATGCCTATCTCAAGGTCATTTATAAATAAATTGAATAGTATTGGTCCTATAACAGACCCCTGAGGGACACCACTTACCACTGGTGTCCATCTTGAAAATGTACCATTTATGACCACTCTCTGTACCCTATCTTTTAGCCAGTTTTCTATCCAAGAACAAGTATTTTCATCTAGACCATTTTTTCTCAATTTAAATAGTAACCTTTTGTGTGGAACTGTGTTGAAAGCTTTGGCAAAATCTAAGTAAATCACATCCACTGCGACCCCCTGATCTATACTTCTACTTACTTCCTCATAGAACGTAAGTGAGATGCGTCGCACATTTGCCGCGTAAGTGCTGTGAGTCTACAATGCATCACGTGAATGGGTCAGGTGATGTGCGGGAGGGGGCGGCACAAAAATAATGAGAAAGAGGGGGAAAAGAGAGAAAAAGGGGGAAAAGAATGAGAAAGGGGAAAAAGAGAGAGAAAGAGGGGGAAGAGAGAGAGGGAGAAAAGAGAAAGAGGGAAAAAGAGAAAGATGGGTAAAGAGAGAGAGAAAGATTGGTAAAAAGAATGAGAGGGGTAGAAAGAATGAGAAACATGGGTGAGAGAGAAAGATGGGTAAAGAGAGAGAGAAAGATGGGTAAAGAGAAAGAGAGAAAGATGGGTAAAGAGAGAGAGAGAAAGATTGGTAAAGAGAGAAAAAGGGGTAAAGAGAGAGAAAGAGGGGTGTAAAGAGATAGAAAGAGGGGTAAAAATAATGAGAAAAAGGTAAAAAATGAGAATGAGGGGTAGAAAAATGAGAAAGAGTGGTAAAGAGAGAGAGAGAAAGAGGGGTAAAAAAATGAGAAAGAGGTGAAGAAAGAATGAGAAAGAGGGGTAAATAGAGAGAGAAAGAGGGGTAAAGAGAGAGAGTGAGAGAGAAAGATGGGTAAAGAGAGAGAGAAGGATGGGTAAAGAGAGAGCGAGAGAAAGATGGGTAAAGAGAGAGAGAAAGAGGGGTAAATAATAGATATGTGCATGGCTGAAAAATTTGTTTAGTTTCGTTTCATTCCGTTATGTTTTTAAATAATTTAGCTTCGTATTTTGTTTCGTATTTCGTTTCATTTTGGATCGATTTCAAATTTCGAATTGATTCGAATTTCATATATCGATTCGATAGCTGATATCAATTCGAATTTTGGATCAGCAAGAAAAGCTAGGGTTAAATTTTAAGCTGTGTCACAGATTTAGTATTTGAGTCAAAATAAACTGAAACAAAATTTATTTGTTTCATAAAGTCCTTTGCTGACTATTACTTGTATTTTAAGTTATGATCAATTCAATAGTTGATATCAATTTGATAGTTCATTTCAAATTCGATAGTTGATATCAATTTGATAGTTCATTTCAAATTTGATAGTTGATATCAATTTGATAGTTCATTTCAAATTTGATGGTTGATATCAATTTGATAGTTCATTTAATTTTTTTTAACATATTCAGGTTCATGTCAAACTCGATAGTTGATTATTATTATTATTATTATTATTAGTCTTTATTTATAAAGCGCCAGCATATTCCGCAGCGCTGTTCAATAGGCACAGTATAGACAGGGTTACAATACATTAAACAACATTTGACAAACAGTCCAGGAGGAGATGAGGGCCCTATTCCCATAGGAACTCACAATCTGGGAGGGTTGGGGTTGGAAACAGGAGGAGAGGACTGTAAGGTGAGAGTGATTGATGGTTGCGTCAGTGAGTTGGGTGGTAGGCTTCCCTAAATAGGAACGTTTTCAGGGAGCGTTTGAAGGAAGAGAAGTTAGGGGAAAGTCTGACAGTACAAGGGAGAGCATTCCAGAGAGTGGGGGCTGCGCGTGAGAAATCCTGCAGTCTATCATGGGAAGAGGTGATGCGGGGAGAAGCTAGGCGCAGGTCACTGTTTGACCTTAGGGAGCGGGCTGGGGTGTATTTGGTGATTAGTGAGGACAGGTAGTGGGGAGCTGAGTTAGTGAGGGTTTTGTAGGTAAGGATAAGGATTTTGAACTTAATTCTGCAGTGGATGGGGAGCCAGTGAAGGGACTAGCAGAGGGGAGCGGCAGAGACAGAGCGGAGGTGAGGTGAATTTGCCTGACGGAGGCGTTCAGGATGGATTGTAGGGGGGAGAGGCGGGACAGAGGGAGGCCAGATAAAAGATTATTGCAATAGTCGAGTCGGGAGATTACCAGGGCGTGTATGAGTTGTTTTGTGGTGACAGCGGTAAGAAATGGCCGAATTCTGGAAATATTACGCAGTTGGTATCGGCAGGAGGAGGAAAGAGACTGGATGTGGGGGATGAAGGAAAGAGCAGAGTCAAATGTAACTCCAAGACAGCGAACTTGGTTTGATGGGGAGATGGTGATACTCTCCACCGTGATAGAGAAGTCAGGAGGTGGGGAGGCATGGGAGGGAGGAATAAGTAGGAGTTCCGTCTTTGACATGTTGATCTTTAGGTGGTGGGAGGCCATCCAGGAGGAGATGCCAGATAAACAGTCACTGACTTTTGAAAGGACAGGGGGAGAGAGATCAGGGGTAGAGAGGTAGATCTGAGTGTCATCAGCGTAGAGGTGGTAATTAAAGCCAAAGCTGTTGATGATTTTGCCCAGGGAGGAGGTGTAGATGGAAAAGAGCAGAGGACCAAGGACAGAGCCTTGAGGTACACCAACAGATGAGGCAATGAAGAGGAGGAGTTACCAGCGAAGGACACACAGAAGGACCTGTTGGATAAATAGGAGTCAACCCAAGCAAGTGCAGTGTCACCTAGACCCAGAGAGTTGAGGGTCTGTAGAAGGAGAGGGTGGTCAACAGTGTCAAAAGCAGCCGAGAGGTCAAGCAGGATGAGAATAGAATAGTGGCCGTGTTTTTTAGCAGTTAGGAGGTCGTTGGTGACTTTGGTGAGGGCAGTTTCAGTTGAGTGTAGGGGACGGAAGCCAGATTGCAGGGGGTCAAGTAGGGAATTGGAGGACAGGAAGAGGGAGAGGCGGTTGAAGACTATTTTTTCTAAGAGCTTAGAGGTAAGGGGAAGCAGGGATACAGGGCGGTAGTTGGATGGAGAGTTGGGATCGAGGGATGGTTTCTTTAGTAAAGGGGTAACTAGTGCGTGTTTGAAGGCGGATGGAAAGGAGCCAGTGGAGAGAGATAGGTTGAAGATGTGTGTGAGAGCAGGGGTGAGGGAGGAGGAGAGGGGAGGAATTAGATGTGAGGGAATGGGGTCGAGCGGGCACGTGGTGAGATGTGAGGAGGATAATAAGGAATTGACTTCCTCCTCAGTGGCTGGGAGGAAGCGGCAGAGGGTGGCAGGTGGCAGAGGGGACCTGTGGGAGTGGAGGTGGCAGATAACTATCTTGTGTTGAGATGTTGCTTCTGATAGTTAGAGTTTTACTGAGGAAGTAGTCTGCCAGGTCTTGAGCGCTGGAGGCAGCTGAGGGGGGAGGTGCAGGTGGGTAGAGGAGGGTGTTGAAGGTGGACCAGAGCCGTTTAGGGTTGGAGGACAGCATAGATATAAGAGATGAGAAGAAGGATTGTTTGGCCAAGTAGAGGGCAGAGGTGTATGACCGGAGAATAAACTTGAAGTGAACAAAATCAGCTTCAGAGCGGGATTTCCTCCAGGCACGCTCTGCAGTGCGGGAACATCTTTGCAGGTAGCGAGTCTGGAGGGTGTGCCAGGGCTGAAGCGGGCGGCGTGGGGCCTTACAGAGTCGAAGAGGAGCAAGAGTGTCTAGAGCAGAGATAAGAGTAGTGTTGTAGTGATTAGTGGCAGCATCAGGGCAGGTGAAGGATGAGGTGTGAGGGAGGTGGTGAAGTAGGTTGGAGAATTGATGGGGATCCACAGCATGTAGATTTCTGCGAGTGTGTGTGCGGGGTGGGGGAGCAGGGTGTTTAAGAAGTCCAGATAGGTTGAAAGAGAGAACGTGGTGGTCAGAGATGGGGAAAGGGCGACAGTTGAACTCAGAAATGGAGCAGAGGTTGGAAAAGACAAGGTCAATAGCGTGACCATCGCGGTGGGTAGGGAGGAGGGAGGATTGTGTGAGTCCTTTGGGAGGACGTGAGTGAAAGAAGTTTGGAGGCAGCAGGGGCGGAAGGATCATCAATGGGAATGTTGAAGTCCCCGAGAATTAGGCATGGAAGATTAGACGACAGGAAGTGAGAAAGCCAGGTAGCAAAGTGGTCAAAGAACTGGGAGGTTGGTCCCGGTGGGCGGTAGATGACTGCCACCCTGAGGGCCAGAGGAGAGAACAGGTGGATGCAGTGTGTCTCGAAGGAGGAGAAGGAGAGGGATGGGGGTGGAGGGAGATGCTGGTAGGTGCAGGTGGGAGAGAGCAGGATTCCGACCCTGCCACCATTTCTCTCACCCGGTCTGGGGGTATGGCTCAAGTGTAGACCGCCATGTGAGAGAGCAGCAACAGAGGCCTTGTCAGAGGGAGTTAGCCAGGTTTCAGTTAAAGCTAGGAGGTTGAAGGAGTTTGAAAGGAAGAGGTCATGGATGGCTGTGAGTTTGTTGCACACAGAGCGAGCGTTCCAGAGGGCGCAGGAGAAAGAGGACAGGCGCTGAGGGATTATGGGAATGAGGTTGCTGGGCTTGCAGGGAGGTGATTTATGTGCGATGGAGATAGGATATTCAAATTTTTCTGTTATGATAATGACAAAGTGTAAAACTAAATAAATTTGTTTTATACCATTTCATTTCGAATTCGTATCGTAGCGATTTGTTATTCAAAAGTACTTCCGAACTACGAATTATCAAATTTCGTTTCAAATTCCAAATTTTTCAGAAACGAATGCACATCTCTAGTAAAAAAAATGAGAAAGAGGAGTAAAGAGAGAAAGAGGGGTAGAAAGAATGAGAAAGAGCGGTAAAGAGAGAGAGAAAGAGGGGTAAAAAGAATGAGAAAGAGGGGTAGAAAGAATGAGAAAGGGGTAAAGAGAGAGAGGGAAAGAGGGGTAGAGAGAATGAGAAAGAGGGGTAGAAAGAATGAGAAAGGGGTAAAAGAATGAGAATGAGATGGGGTTAAATAAATGAGAATGAGAGGGGGTGAAAAGGGAATGAGGGGGTAAAAATAAAAGGCAGTGGAGCTCTGTGATATGTTCCTACACTCTGCACATTATTGTGAGTTATTGATGTGGTGCTCTGATACTGTAATGTGCAGTGTGTATGAGTGTATCAGTGCACCACAGCAATAACTCACAATAATGTTCTGTGTGTATGAGCTTATCAAAGAGCGCCACAGCAATAAACCTCACAGTAATGTGCGCTGTGTATGAGCGTATCACAGAGCTCCACAGCAATAAAACTCACAGCAATGGACGGTGTGTATGAGTGTATCACAGAGCTCCACAGCAATAAAACTCACACTCATACACACCGCACATTACTGTGAGTTATATTGCTGTGGAGCTCTGTGATACAGTAACGTGCGGTGTGTATGTGTGTATCACAGAGCAGCACAGCAATAAAACTCACAGCAATGTGCAGTGTGTATGAGCGTGAGTTTTATTGCTGATGAGCTCTGTGATACGCTCATACACGCCGCACATTATTTCCCTTTATGTTTAAACTCGTTTGTTATGTTATTAATGATAATTAAAGGAACACTCTAGGCTGAAAATCAACCCCACCTTTTTTGTACATTATATTATACCTATTGCCCTACCTAGTTAATCAGTATTTTTTTGTTTTTTTTGTTATACTTACCCTAAAAACGACACTTTTCCAACTGCCTTTTTTTTTTTTACTCACCTCCCTCCTCTTCGCTCCCGTCGTGGGAAATCTTCAACTTGGTTGAAGGTTTACGTGCAAAGCGCGCATGTGCGCCTAGCACGTAAACCAGCCAATCAGCAGGCTTCCTCCCGGCTCCACCTTCTTTGATTAGTGTTACGCGCAAGAGGATGCGCGCAACACTAATCACAGCCGCTGACTTTTGCCGGCGGCTCGCTCCTGCCAGCTACTGCGGCGAGTAGGAGACGTCATCGCGTTGAAAGCGCGATGACGTCTCCTACTTGCCAATAGTCGGCAGAAGCGGGAAATACAAATCCCGCTCTGCTGACTGACAGCTGGGAGGGTGGAGTAAAGTCCTCCTCGTCGCTCAGCTGTTTCAGCCGTTCGGCTCAGCGCAGGGGCAGTGGAAGAAAAGGGCATACTTAAGTCATCATGACCACCTAAAAAAGCTTAAGTGGTCATGTTGCCTAGAGTATGCCTCTAAATAATAATTTAAGAGGGTGTGTTTAGGGGCAGAGTTAAAGGTAAGGGTTGGGTGGGGCACCTGGTGGCGAGTAACTCTTAAGGCCTGGCTACTGGCTAGTAGCTCAGGACCTGAAATGTTGTCCTGCCCTAAAGCCACAATACGATACCCTTATATGACAATACTATACTCTTACACCATAATAGTACATCCTACTATTGCAATATTATACCCTAAAAGCCACAATACTATACCCTTATATGACATTTCTATACCAGCATCGTAGTTCTTGGGGGGATCTGTGTCATTACGTCAGGGCCATGAGTCTGCCCGTGGCTGAGCGTCATCACATCGCGCCCCACCTCTCGACCACCCATGTGACTGCCGCAAGCCAGTATATCACCTGGCACCCGACCAGCAAGCAGCGAAGATGTGGCTGCCAGGGGCTGGGCATCCCCTGGGACAGTATGGGCACCCCTTGGAACCCTGGATGTGACACCTTACACTGTAATACTACATCCTACTATTACAATATTATACCCGGAAGCCACAATACTATACCCTAATATGACAATACTTTACTGTTATATGACGATACTATACCCTTATATGACGATACTACTGTATTCCCTTACACCGCAATACTAATAACCTAACACCCAGGGCAGATCTAGACACAAGTTTCAGGCAGCACTCTACCAATTTGGTAAAAAAACTCTTGTTTGGTTCACAGTGACAGGCAGAGCAGGCACTGGATTGGAGGCTGCGCTCATCACCCTCGCTCTCCCCAGAACATTGCCTCGCAGGGTCTGTCTTTCTTCTCCTCAGAATCAAGCAGCACCAGCAATAACACGCCACAGGCCTAGACACGCACTCATAACCATACATAGCCATTTAATACAGAGATACAAAACACATGGGCCACATTATGATCCTAGCGTTAAAACGCAGACGCAAGGGAGGAAAAACTGTGCCTGCAGTTTTCCCCCTTGCGCCCGCAGTTTTCCCCCTTGCGCCCACAGTTTTCCCCCTTGCGCCCACAGTTTTCCCCCTTGCGCCCACAGTTTTCCCCCTTGCACCCGCGTTTTAACGCTAGATTACAATGCAGGAGCAGAAAATGCTGCCTGCATTGTTACCGCGCGCTACAGGACGGGATGCTCGCGGCAGCGCTGAGCATCCATTCGATGGAGTCCATAGGACTCTATTGAGTTTCCCCCTGCCGGTTACATTATCATCCGGATCTTGCCTCGCGAGATCTGGCCGGTCGGCGTAGTGATACGCAGGGAGAGACTGGGGGAACTTTTTCCCCTAGTCTTTCCCTGCTCCTGACGGATGTAGGAGGCGGTTGGAGCCGCGGTCCTCGCCGCGAGACAGGAGCTGAGTATCTGAAATGTTTCTTGTTTTTTTAGGTTGGTGTTAACGGATTCTGCAGAAGTGGAATCCATTAACACCAAGTCCTGGCTCTGGTTAACTTTCTGCTAACCAGAGCCGGACGGTAATCAGTGTTAGGTCTTTGTAATCCTAACGCTGATTAATTACTTTGTGCTCCCCATGTTAAGTATAGGGAGCGCAAAGTACAGTAACTTTGTGCTGAAAAGCGCAAGGTACCAAACGTAAACGGGTTACTTAACCCATTTGCGTTTGGATCGTAATAAGCGGTAGACACTGCAGCGAACGTTAATGCTCACGCAAGTGAGCGTTAACGTTAGCGTCAAGAATGTAATGTGGCCCATACATGGCTATGTCAACACACACCATTTAGAATAGTTTCTGGGTGTGAACTCAGAAACTAGACTATTCCCAGACATTTTAGTCAGTATCACAAACTATTGGGCCATTAAAAGACCGTTTTCTCTTGGATTTTATTGTTGCTTTTTTTGTACATCTTACATGGTCACTTAAAAATTTGGTTAAGTTTCATTTATCAAGCAAGATTTTAAAACATAAAATTGAGTTCTGATCATTCCACTACATTGACAATAGTATGAATTATGGCTACATTTTATAAATGAGGCAAGGCGTGTTCTTTAAAAAGTTTAATGTCTATACAATTTTACATATGAAGTGTCATATTTAAGTTTTCAGATTAATTATTTGGCTGGTTCTTTAACATAACTGTACAAAAAAAATCCAAGGGGAACTACTCTAGTGTGAATGCAATACATTTTGACACTGTTGCTGGTCTAAATTAGATGATCACTCACTCGTCTCTGCACTTTTCCCATGTCCATAATATTACTTTTTATAAAACGGTTTCCCTAAATTGCATAGTGCATTGAAAGTGGGGACTCAACGTTCATTTAAACAGGGGCAAAATATACAACATTGCATTTATCTTAATAGAGTTTCATCTCTCACATGTCCACAGATTCCCCTAATGTGTCCCGAGAGAAGTAATATCCAGCTCAGATTATATTATACGCAGTTTTGTGCCATCTGTAAATGCAAATTGCAAAAGCATTAAATAAATAGAATACAAGAGGCAAAACCTTAAGCAGCCATAAAAACTCTGAGGTGCATTGGGTATTATGCATAGCATCGCATACCCCCATACCCCTAGCCAGGGTTGCCATCAGAAATCCTGGGGCCCCTTACTGACCCACTGATCGGGCCCCCCTTTCCCTCAGCTGCCCATTTCAGTAAACTAATTAAAAATAAACATCTGGTACAGCGCAGAGCTGCTTATGAGGCTTTGGCGTTTCTCACAATCAACAGCCCACGGCATGGATGAACATATAAAACAAAATGTGAAATAACATAGAACAGATTGGATTTACACGGGAAAGGTTCAATAAATGTAGTTGTTCACTCACAAACAAAGAGCCACAACACTGGCTCTGAATGGGTGGACACCTGTTGTTTGCTTTTTTTCTCCTTCTCAGGTAAACCAGGCCTTTTAGCGAAAATTCCCTTGGGCCGTAATTAGTTGATGGAGCTACCATAGCTCAAAGATGGATGCGTGTGGATTTTTTGCTCATCTGGATAAAGCCACCAAGGATTCCGGGAGGTGGCTTCAAAAACTATATTTATTAAAACATAAGTAAAGGAAAATAAAATTGCTTCTCTAGGACGCGTTTCGCCGTATCAGAGTGGCTTCATCAACTGATCTAACTTGCTGAGACTTTTGCAGTATTATATAGTATGTATAATCAATAAACATTCGCCACATAGGTCCTCATATTACCCTCATTGTCATGCGATACCCGCCTCTCAATGGTCCTTAAACACTTAAGCAAGTTAGACCAGGGGGAAAGACAGAGGGATTAATTTTTTTTTTTTACCCTAATCTAAGTAATTAAATTAACCCGTTTCACATTCTGAAATAACTAACTAAAACGAAATAGGAATAGATTCGAAATACGAATTATACTAATCTCCCGAAATACGAAGTGGTCCAAAATACAAATTACTAATCTCCCAAAATAACGAATCGGTCTGAAATACAAATCGCGGTAACATAACGAACGCAACAAAATGAGCTAAAAACTATAACGAACCGATCCGAAACTAAACAAAAATTTTTGACGTGCACATATCTAGTCAGTGAAATGCCCTGATGTTCAGTGATTTCATTCGGCAGGTTTAATCAGATGAATCCCATAGATTTCAATGTTAAAAATATTCCTGTTCTTTTTTACATTTAATAAACCGTTTATTCTCTTACTCTGCACAAAAAAGGCTCTTTATTTGTTTTCTATGATATTGTTAGGCATTTTTCAAGATTATTTGGGCAAAAACAAATCAGTTTTTTGTAAAACGCGTTTTATTCTGTAACAGACCTTTTATTATTATTAATAAACCTTATATATTAATTCTAGGCATTTTCATGAAGTAGGTTTTTTCAAAATGCTTTTAAAAGTTCCAGTGATTTTTTTTTTTTTTTACCCCCTTTGGGCCCTATCACCTGGTGTGAGCTAACCCTAGCATCCGCATGTTTTCGCATTAGCACCAGGTAAATTCAGTCTAGCACCTGATCAACAGATCATTAGCCTCCCGTTACAATCAGTGAAAATCACTTAGCGTGCATTGATTTGCGACCCGCAGCGCGAGCTTACTATACTTACCGCGTCCTATACTTAAGATAGGCAGCGCTAAAGATCACTTGTGCTATTGTAGCCAACAGATTGTGCGGTCCCAGCGCTGATTTCTAAAGCTAGGGTCAGACTAACGCATCTTTCGCGTTGTCCGTGAAAAAGTGCGTTCGAACGAATGGACGTATTTCTTCACGGAATACGCGATAGCGGTCATACGATGCGCATTTTCGTCCGTGATTTTGTACGGATCATCAATAAAACACTTTTTGCGTCTGGACGGGATGTTGGCCGGACATTAGCAGCGTCTGACGTCTCCCAATCACGCACACACGCCGCTATGCGGCCGCAGCGCACTCTGTACGTCAGTAGTAGCGGTTTGACGTTCTCGAAAAAATGTGTTCGTTGGCCACTTGCGTTGCACGGACAAACTTTCGTGCGGCCGTTCATCGTATGTTCCCCGGCATTGGACGTCATTTGTTGCTAGCACGGCAGTGATTTCGTGCGGCTAAACGCACGTGAAAAATGCGTTCGTCTGACCCTAGCCTAAACGGACACTAATCGAAAAAATTTACCTACTTCTCAACCCTGGTGTTAACTGACGAAAAGGAATTAAAAAGGAAAAATACGTCAAAGGTCCTTGCCCAAAATTAACAGGCAATTGAAAGGAATGCAGCACAGGTGTTCTCTTGGCCCACTGGATGTAGTTTACATGAAAAAGATGCATTGTATGGTAAAACTGCCATGCACATGTAAAAGATGCATTTTATGGTAAAACCGCCATGCACAAGTAAAAGATGCGTTGTATAGGAAAACCGCTGTGCACATGGAAAAGATGCGTTGTGTAGGAAAAACGCCTTGCACGTGTAAAAGATACATTGTATAGAAAAACCGTTGTGCTCATGTAAAAGATGCATTGTATAGGAAAAACGCAGTGCACATATAAATGATGCGTTGTATAGGAAAACCGCCGTGCACATGTAAAAGATGCGTTGTATAGGAAAACCGCCGTGCACATATAAAAGATGCATTGTATAGGAAAACCGCCATATGCAAAGCCCATAGGATTTGGTATTGTAGTGTAGTATATAGGTGGATAAACCAGTGCCCCAGGGTCTTCTTAGCACAGGTGTTCTCTTGGCCCACTGGATGTAGTTTACATGAAAAAGATGCATTGTATGGTAAAACTGCCATGCACATGTAAAAGATGCATTTTATGGTAAAACCGCCATGCACAAGTAAAAGATGCGTTGTATAGGAAAACCGCTGTGCACATGGAAAAGATGCGTTGTGTAGGAAAAACGCCTTGCACGTGTAAAAGATACATTGTATAGAAAAACCGTTGTGCTCATGTAAAAGATGCATTGTATAGGAAAAACGCAGTGCACATATAAATGATGCGTTGTATAGGAAAACCGCTGTGCACATGTAAAAGATGCATTGTATAGGAAAACCGCCATATGCAAAGCCCATAGGATTTGGTATTGTAGTGTAGTATATAGGTGGATAAACCAGTGCCCCAGGGTCTTCTTAGCAAAAAGGTCCTGAAGAAAGTTATCTTAATAACTGAAACATAAATGTTGATAACTCCATATTTTTGTTAAGAAGACCCTTGAATTGCTTGTCATATATGTATATATATTAAATACCAATAAGCAACACATAAGTTATATTGTTTGTTGACAGAAATTATTTTAATGTATCTTTATTTTATAATTTTAGTGATATTTTCCGCAATTCCACAATTTGTCATAAGAAATTGTTACACAAAAATCTAAATTGTTTCATGTTAGTTCTGTTTGCCTTGTAAAGGCAGCAAATAATTTGCTTTATTCTCCAGCACAAACTATGATTACTCTATCAGGTTTATCCAAAGAGATTCGAAAAGTCACCGCACGTTTGGTGACTTTTCGTTCTCTTCAATTCGGTTCGTGTTGCTGATCCCATTTCGGTGACCCTGCGGTGTATTCAGCAAACACCACAGGGTCCCCGAATTGCAGGGAAAAGCTACCGCAAACCTGACGAAAACTAACCGCAAAACCCAGCGAATGCACGCGAAAACCTTCAAAAACATCTGGATTAACCCGTCGAAGACGCCGGAAAAACCCGAGCAGGAGCCGATCACACGCGCAGTGAAGCCACCGGAAAAAGCCAAGAAAAAGCCGACACCGCAGACAGAGGGAGGTGAATAAATTAGCAAAACAGTTTGTATGAATGTGAAAGTGAAAAGCTGTTTGCAAAGAAACTACTGAGCAAAAATGTCTGAAATTTACACAGGAGGTCCAGGGAATGATAATACAAAGGGCTGTTACAGAAAAAATAAGTAAACTTAAAAAAAATCAAAAAAAAAAACAGACTTTAAAAAAAAAATATTCAGAAAAATGCTTAAAGTATCCTACAAAATCTATAAATAAAGATACTCTTTACTGTAGAATTTTATAATGAACGGTTTATTAGATATTGAATTAAAACGGGAATATTTTTAACATTGAAGCCTATGGGATTCTCCTGGATTAACTTGACGAATTAAACCACCGAATGGCAGGGCATTAGGGGAACCTTTCACTGCTGGTTTGTGTTCTCTGAATAGCCGAAGCAGTGCTTTTTCATGGGGATTTCACTGACCTCGAACAGGCACCGAACAGGCACCGTATGTGCAGGCAGTTCGCCAGGATTTGGCGAACTGCCTGCTCTCTGGATAGCCGAATGGCCAGGCATTCGGTTACCTTTCTCAAGCAATTCGGATCTCTTTGGATAACCCTGTATATTTATTTTTCACCATCCCTGCAATCCTCACAACATAAGATCTACATTTTTCAATAGGGTGTTATACACTCCATGAACAAAATGCAGTGTTTCATAATAAAGGATAGAGACAGACACTGTCGTGTTTGCACATTCATCACCACCACAATTACCGTTTAGACATATTATATTACAGATCAGTTTTCCTCTGATGCTTGAGTCGCAGAAATAAAAATAAATTTATGATGCAGTTAGAGCATTTCAATGTTTCATTGGGTATTGTGCTCATATTCATCTGGGAAATGATGATGTTGAAGTGATGTTATATTTTAATTTACATGAATATGTCAGTTGATAAAATTATGAAACACCTGTTTCATGGGGTAGTCTTCCAGTAATTGGGTTTTTTTTTGCAGACATTGGCTTAAAAAGCAAAAAGAGCAGCGAAATAGTAATGATATGAGAGCTGCGAGGTCCCATGAGTGAATAGCTGCTTGAGAAAATGACAAAGTCACTATATGCGCTGTGTCAGGACAGCAAGGCACGACCTCCCCACCATTATGAGTATAGGTACCCACGCTCTCTAGAGGGTGAGAACTGACCTTTGCAACACCCAAAAAATACCTACTGTAGCTATAACTAAAGCAAATAAAGCATGGAGAAAAGGGGCTATACTTCTTCAACATACAGTTGTGTTCAAAATTATTCAACCCCCACTGAAATTGAGTGTTTTGGCCAGTTTGACATTGATTTTGATCATTCAGTCATCTTGCTTACAATTAAATCAAAGAGGCACGTGTAGGTCAGACAAATATAACCTAACATTTATACTGAAATAACCACAAATGTCTTTTCTGTGCTCACATCATTATCAGTTTTATTCAACCCCCAAGTGACATTCAATCTTAGTACTTAGTACAACATCCTTTTACAGTTATAACAGCTTTTAAACGTGAAGCATAGCTTGACACAAGTGTCTTGCAGCGATCTACAGGTATCTTCGCCCATTCGTCATGGGCAAAAGCCTCCAGTTCAGTCACATTCTTAGGCTTGCGCACTGCAACTGCTTTCTTTAAGTCCCACCAGAGGTTCTCAATCGGATTTAAGTCAGGTGACTGCGATGGCCACTCCAAAATGTTCCAGCCTTTAATCTGCAACCATGCTCTAGTGGACTTGGAGGTATGCTTGGGATCATTGTCCTGTTGAAAGGTCCAACGTCTCCCAAGCCTCAGGTTTGTGACGGACTGCATCACATTGTCATCCAATATCTCCTGGTACTGAAGAGAATTCATGGTACCTTGCACACGCTGAAGCTTCCCTGTACCTGCAGAAGCAAAACAGCCCCAAAGCTAGGGATGTGCACCGATTTTTTTTTCGGTTCGATTCGGTTCGATTTTTCGAATTTTTAAACTTTTCGATTCGGCTCGTTTCGACCGCTTTCTGTTTCGATTCGGTTCGGCTCGATTCGTTTTTCGGGTACATTTATTTTTCGGAATATCGACCATTTTTCATATTTTCGTGTCACTTTGCTAATTTTTTGTATCGGCTTTTCGTTATTTCGGAAATTTTCGTTTTTTTCAGAACATCTGTTCTCCTCGTTTCAAAGCTGTCTAACTCTATTGCCCCAACAGTCCAGCACATTGATTTGCCCCAGCTCAAAGGATATTGCCCCAGCACATGGATTTGCCCCAGCACATTGATTTGCCCCAGCACATGGATTTGCCCCAGCACATGGATTTGCCCCAGCTCATAGGATATTGCCCCAGCTCACACATGGATTTGCCCCAGCACATGGATTTGCCCCAGCACATGGATTTGCCCCAGCACATGGATTTGCCCCAGCTCATGGATTTGCCCCAGCACATGGATTTGCCCCAGCACATGGATGCCCCAGCTCATGGATTTGCTCCAGCACATTGATTTACCCCAGCACATTTACAAATACAAAATTTACAGAATCAGCGATATAACCGATAATAGTTAAATATACGATGTTCAGAATTACCGAAATGGAACCGAAATCCCGAATGGAACCGAAATCATGAATAGAGGGAAAATAAATTTCGATTTGATACATTTCAAGTCCATTCGAAAATTCCGAAAAATTTTCGATTCGGCTCGGAAAACTTTTCGGATTCGACTTTTTCGGATCTAAAAAATTTCGGAAATTCGGCCGCATCCGAAGACACGAATTGGGAAATTTTGTGAAAGTTCCGAAATTCCGAAACCCGAAACGCACATCCCTACCCAAAGCATGATTGACCCCCCCGCCATGCTTCACAGTAGGCAAGGTGTTCTTTTCTTCATAGGCCTTGTTCTTCCTCCTCCAAACATAGCGTTGATCCATGGGCCCAAACAGTTCTAATTTTGTTTCATCAGTCCACAGAACACTATCCCAAAACCTCTGTGGTTTGTCCACATGACTTTTGGCATACTGCAGCCGACTCTTCTTATTCTTTGGAGACAGCAAGGGGGTGCGCCTGGGAGTTCTGGCATGGAGGCCTTCATTACGCAGTGTGCGCCGTATTGTCTGAGCTGAAACTTCAGTACCCTCATCTGACAAATCTTTTCTCAGTTCCTCAGCAGTCACACGGGGACTTTTCTCCACTCTACGCTTCAGGTAGCGCACATCAGTCGAAGTCAGCATCTTCTTTCTGCCACGACCAGGTAGCGTTTCAACAGTGCCCTTTGCCTTGAATTTACGAATGATGCTTCCTATGGTCTCTCTTGGTATGTTTAACATCTTTGCAATCTTCTTATAGCCATTGCCCTTCCTGTGAAGAGTAATCACCTCTTCTCTTGTCTTCCTGGACCATTCTCTTGACTTCACCATGTTTGTAACCACACCAGTAAATGTCTAGAAGGAGCTAAGTATCACAGTCATTTTAAAGCTGCCTAATTGGTGCTTATTATGCTTTATTGCTGCTCCGTGACATCCACAGGTGTTTTCAATACCTGATTGAAAACACTTGAATGAACCTCTGTTCTTCAGAGTGGTAGTCTTTAAGGGGTTGAATAATTGTGTCAATGAAGAATTCACAAAAGAAACATTTACTACTGTATCACAAAACCAATTGATGTCATTTTAGTTGCATATGGTTCTTTAAAAAGTCCTTGTAGGATTTCATTCTGAATACAATTACAAATGTACACTAAATTCCCTAAAACCCTTTACAGCATTGGGGGTTGAATAATTTTGAACACAACTGTATATCACAAGCACTCAAAGTATCCAAGTATAAAGAAGGCCACCAAAAACTGGCCAACTCCACCAACCCTAAAGTGCCGATTTTCGCCTGTGAAGCTGGCCCCTTCGCGAGGCACATGCAGACTTTAACAAATATCAGCACCAGTCCAATTAACACGGAGAAAACAACGGAACGCCATTGGAACATCCTACATCCTGCACATGAGTGGGTCCACAGCTACAGTGAGGCCATGTCCGTAATTTGCATAAAGAAGCCCAGAGCAAGAAAAATGAATGTGAGAAAACCTAACAGGTTCCTTCTGAACAACCTGGACACGCTGCACATGTCACTTTTCAACACCCATGTCACTAACGTCAGAAAATGAAATGTCTATCAGAGAATTTGTATGACACTGGGTCACCTGAAGGAAATTCAGCCTAAAGCATAGGAAGGTGTTTTTTTTTTTACAGTGAAAACAATAAAGTTGTGGCAAGCTCTGCCTGTTGAGGTGGTTGGGTTAGAGTCTGTAGAGACATTTAAGCAATGGCTGGATGACTTCCTGCAAAAACAGAATATTAAGGGTTATAATATGTAATATGTGGGTAAAAGTTGCTTGTTCCAAGGAGAAATCTGACGCCATCTGGGGTCAAGAAGGGATTTTTTCCCAGTATGTTGCATTCTGGGGTTTTTTGCCTTCTTTTTTGCAATAGGTGATTATTATTATCCTTTATATAGCGCCTAAAAATTCCGCAACACTTTACAAGATCAGTGTACACGGAGTTGATACATTAGAATACCGCAAATGAATGATGTGGCCTGATTCAGGAGGACCCTGTTCCCAAGGGAATTTACAATCTATCAGGGTTATCCAAAGAGATCCGAATTGCTTGAGAAAGGTAACCGAACGCTAAAAATCAGCGTTCGGTTACCTTTCCTGACCATTCGGCTATCCAGAGAGCAGGCAATTCGCCAAATCCTGGCGAATTGCCTTAACATACGGTGCCTGTTCGGTGCCTGTTCGAGGGCAGTGAAATCCCCATAGAGAAGCACTGCTTCGGCTATTCAGAGAACACAAACCAGCAGTGAAAGGTTCCCCTAATGCCCTGCCATTCGGTGGTTTAATTCGGCAAATTTATTCATGAGAATCCCATAGGCTTCAATGTTAAAAATATTCCCGTTTTAATTCAATATCTAATAAACCGTTCATTATAAAATTCTGCAGTAAAGAGTCTCTTTATTTATCGATTTTTTAGGATACTTTAAGTATTTTTCTGATTTTTTTTTATATTTTTTTAAAAGTCCGATTTTTTTTTTGATTTTTTTTCAGTTTACTTATTTTTTTTGTAACAGCCCTCTTTATTATCATTCCCTGGACCTCCTGTGAAAATTTCAGACATTTTCGCTTAGTAGTTTCTTTGCAAACAGCGTTTCTTTTTCCCAGATTCATACAAATGGTTTTGCTAATTTATTCACTGCCTCCTCTACCTCACAGCTGCTTGTGATTCGGCTCTGTGTGATTCGGCTCTGTGTGATTCGGCTCATGTTCGTCTCCTGTTCGGCTTTTTCGAAGGTTAATCCAGATGTTTTTGCTTGTTTTCAGCGTGCATTCGGTTAGTTTTCGTCAGGTTTGCGGCAGCTTTTCCCTGCAATTCGGGGGCCCTGTGGTGCTTGCTGAATACACCGCAGGGTCACCGAAATACAATCGGCAAAAGGAACCGAATTGAAGAGAACGAAAAGTCACCGAACGTGCGGTGACTTTTCGAATCTCTTTGGATAACCCTGTATGTGAAGTTTGACTTTTCGAATCTCTTTGGATAACCCTGTATGTGAAGTGTGAAAGGCTGAACTCGATGAACGAACGTCTTTTTTTTGGCCTATGTAAATTTAAGGGGCAATTCATTAAGCACCAATAGTCACCATTGTTTCAAACAACAATGCAAAAGCAAAATTGCTTAACACCAGGTTTTAGGAAACAGTATTTCATTGAAAAATGCCGTTTCGGTGATAGAAGAACGAGCTATTACGGAAAAGCTAATTCTTCTGACTGTGGAGACTCTCGTCACACCATGGATGACTCCCATCGTACCCATAGAGAATCTCAGCCGTACAAAATAATGATTCCTTAGATCTTGTTCAAGAAAGCAAAAGGTATCTTTCTAAACAGTGATACTCTACTACCCTCTAGTGTCTTGTAACTATACTACTCATTGATGTCACACATCCACAATCCTCAAATTAAAGGTTTTAAATAATTGTGTATGATTATTGATATTTATCACATCAGTTTACCAATGGGTCAAGTCAAGGGTGAATGTGTGGGAACACAGTTCCTGCACTATTTTTGCAGAGGGAACAGAGTTCCCATTGGTCTCCTGGATCACGAAGCTTGTATTCAGGTTCAAACACATGTTTCTCAGTTAAGTGACAATAAATATATGATTCAGTATATATTTGTTTGCTAATATCCACATGTACAGTTGCAAGAAAAAGTATGTGAACCCTTTGGGATTACGTGGAGTTTTGCATGAATTGGTCATAAAATGTGCTCTGATCTTCATCTAAGTCACAACAATTTGAAAAACACAGTCTGCTTAAAATAATACAACACAAACATTATATGTTTTCATGTTTTTATTGAACAGAACATGTAAACATTCACAGTGCAGGGTGGGAAAAGTATGTGAACCTTTGGACTTAATAACTGGTTGACCCTCCTTTGGCAGCAATAACCTCAACCAAACATTTCCTGTAGTTGCATATCAGACCTGCACAACAATCTGGAGTAATTTTGGACCACTCCTCTTCACAAAACTGTTTCAGTGTAGCAATATTCTTGGGATGTCTGGTGTGAATCGCTCTCTTAAGGTCATGCCACAGCATTTCAATCGGGTTGAGGTCAGGACTCTGACTGGGCCACTCCAGAAGGCGTATTTCGTTTTGTTGAAGCCATTCTTTTGTTGAATTACTTGTATGTTTTGGGTCATTGTCCTGTTGCATCACCCATCCTCTGCGGAGCTTAAGTTGGCGGACAGATGGTCTTACGTTTTCCTGCAAAATGTCTTGATAAACTCTGGAATTCATTTTTCCATCAATGACAACAATCCGTCCAGGCCCTGAGGCAGCAAAGCAGCCCCAAACCATGATGCTCCCTCCGCCATGTTTTACAGTGGGGATGAGGTTATGATGTTGGTGTGCTGTGCCTTTTTTTCTCCACACATAGTGTTGTGTGTTTATTTCAAACAACTCAATTTTGGTTTCATCTGTCCACAGAATATTTTGCCAGTACTGCTGTGGAACATCCAGGTGCTCTTTTGCAAACTTCAAAAGTGCTGCAATATTCTTTCTGGACAGCAATGGCTTCCTCCGTGGTGTCCTCCCATGTACTCCATTCTTGTTTAATGTTTTCCTTATTGTAGATGTGTCAACAAAAATGTTAGCATGTGCCAGATATTTCTGTAAGTCTGTAGCTGACACTCTAGGATTCTTCTTTACCTCATTAAGCATTCTGCGCTGTGCTCTTGAAGTCATCTTTACATGATGACTACGCCTAGGGAGAGTAGCAACAGTGCTGAACTTGCTCCATTTGTAGACAGTCTGTCTTACCTTGGACACATGAACATCAAGGCTTTTGGAGATACTTTTGTAACCCTTCCCAGCTTCATGCAAGTCAACAATTCTTGCTCGTAGGTCTTCTGAGAGCTCTTTTCTGCGAGGCATGGTTCACATCAGGCAGTGCTTCTTGAAACCAGTAAACCCAAAACTGGTGTGTGTTTTTAACCCCTTAAGGACCGAGGACGTACCATGTACGTCATTGCAGCGGGTCTCTCTTAGACCCGCTGACGTACATGGTACGTCCTGCCGTTTTTTGAGCGCTGGAAGCGATCGGATCGCTTCCAGCAGCTCAAACGCCATTGCAGGCTGCCTGGGAGTCCAGGCAGCCGTGCAATGGCGGTTAGAAGTGCCGGGGCACCATGTGATCGCTCCCCGGGAGCGATCAACATCCGGTTTTACCGGAGAGGTGCCCGGCACTTCTAGAGAGCGCTGGAAGCGATCGGTATCGCTTCCAGCTGCTCTGAGTATATTACAAGGATGCCTCGACATCGAGGCATCCTTGCAATATGCTTACCTGCCGCCGGTCCGTCCGTGATCGCTCCCCCCGAGCGATCACTTCCGGTAGCAGCAGGAAGTACTGAGTGCCACGAGGTATCGTGGCACTCAGTACAAAAACGATCATATCAGTGATCAGGTGCTCTGCTGGGTGCCTCGAGGGATCAAGGCACCCAGCAGAGTAAAAAAAAGTGTAAAAAAAAGTAAAAAAAAAGTGAAAAAAAAGTGAAAAAAAAAGTAAAATAAAAATAAAAATAAATAAAATAAGCTGACGGTTAGGGGTAGGGTTAGGGTTAGGGTTAGGGTTAGGGGTAGGGTTAGGGGTAGGGTTAGGGTTAGGGTTAGGGGTAGGGTTAGGGGTAGGGGTAGGGGTAGGGGTAGGGTTAGGGTTAGGGGTAGGGTTAGGGTAGGTTTAGGGGTAGGGGTAGGGTTAGGGGTAGGGTTAGGGGTAGGGTTAGGGTTAGGGGTAGGGGTAGGGTTAGGGTTAGGGGTAGGGTTAGGGGTAGGGTTAGGGGTAGGGGTAGGGTTAGGGTTAGGGCTAGGGTTAGGGTTCTAAGGGCAGGGTCATCTTGGGGCTGAGTGGGATGTTCCTAGCCTGCCTCATCAGAGAGGCAGGCTAGCAACATCCAATCAGAAGTTAGAAAAAATCAAAATAAAATTTCTAATTTGTCAGGTCAGGTCAATATTTTGTAAATATTGGCTCTGACCTCTGTGATTCTCCCTCCCTCTCCTCACTTGTGTTTTGGTGAGCGAGAGAGAGAGATCAGATTTGACAGGTTAGAGATTTTAGTGAGATTAGAAAAATTGAGGCAGATTTAGAGAGATTTTAGGGAGATTTAGAAGAATTGAGGCAGGTTTAGAGGGATTTAGAGAGATTTAGGTGTTTATTTGTATTTTCTTGTGAAACCCAACGGTTCTTCTAAGAACCAACAATCCGCTTATATATATATAATAATTATAAAATTTTATAATCTATTATATATAATGTCTGAGAGGGTGTACAGCGCCGAGGAGGCATATGCCATCCTGGCGTCAGAATCTGAGGCATCTGCGTCAGACTCAGACCCTCATTTCGACCCCGCTAACTGCTCAGAGACGTCGCTAGATACATTATCTACGCTGGCTGATGTATCTAGTGATGTTTCTGATGCAGATCCTGGGTCACCACCTGCCAGCAGGAGACGCACAGCTCCAGCTGAGGAGTGGGTAGTGCCTCATCGCCAGAGGCCAGATATCCCTCCTTTCACGGCAAATCCTGGCATCAATATTGATGGGCACTTACTATGCTGAGGGCATCATAAAGAAGCCCTCAATTCGCTCCTACTGGAGCAGTAGCCCCATCTGCTCTACCCCCATTTACCCCCAATCAATGTCACGTAGAAGGTATGAAAACATTTTGCGTTTCATGCACTTCAGTGACAACAGCCTGTGCCCCCCTAGAGAGCATCCCCAGTTTGACAGGCACCAGACTTTTACATTTTATTCGTACATTTTTATGTTCTACAATTGGTGCTGTATTTTGCCAAAATCTTTGCACACCTATGCATGGGGGGCATGGGTGTACTCAGGAGATCTTGCAGAAAACAACCTGGAGAGTTTTCATGCAGTAACAAACAACAGTGTCTCCTAAATCACAGTCCAAAACTACTGTGGGCGTAAAAATCTGAAAATTGAAAAATTACCGCCGCACACCTTCTCAAATGTTTTGGGCTAAAACCGTTGCATCCATGGCATCAAAGCACTCCATATGCAATACCTTAGGGTGTCAACATAACAAATATAAACAATTTTCTGGCAATAATTCAAACTGGGGTATGCGGTAGACCCAAAACCAAAGATAGGCCTAGCTGAAGAAATAATCTCAATTTCAACTCTAATGACAAAGTCATAAAAATTGTATTTGAACCTTCCCAAAATCCTGGCAAACCTATGCATGGGGGGCATGGGTGTACTCAGGAGACCTTGCAGAAAACAACCTGGAGAGTTTTCATGCAGTAACAAACAACAGTGTCTCCTAAATCACAGTCCAAAACTACTGTGGGCGTAAAAATCTGAAAATTGAAAAATTACCGCCACACACCTTCTCAAATGTTTTGGGCTAAAACCGTTGCATCCATGGCATCAAAGCACTCCATATGCAATACCTTGGGGTGTCAACATAACAAATATAAACAATTTTCTGGCAATAATTCAAACTGGGGTATGCGGTAGACCCAAAACCAAAGATAGGCCTAGCTGAAGAAATAATCTCAATTTCAACTCCAATGACAAAGTCATAAAAATTGTATTTGAACCTTCCCAAAATCCTGGCAAACCTATGCATGGGGGGCATGGGTGTACTCAGGAGACCTTGCAGAAAACAACCTGGAGAGTTTTCATGCAGTAACAAACAACAGTGTCTCCTAAATCACAGTCCAAAACTGATGTGGGTGTGAAAATGAAAAATGACCACCAAACTGTATCCAATTTGTTTGGAGCAAACAGATGCATCCATAGCATAAAAACACTCCATTTACAATACTTTGGGGTGTTAGCTTACCAAATATATGCACGTTCATAAAACTGGGGTATGTAAAAAGGCCCTTAAAAAGAAGATCAGCAAAGAAGATACTGTATGTCAAATTAGAAAATTGACAAGCACATGTCAAAGATTGGCGTAGCACCCCAAAAACAACAGAACAAATCTATATATGGGTGGTATCAATTTACTCAGAAGATGTTGCTGAACATATTTTGGGGTGTTTTTTGGCAGTAACCCATAACTGGATTTGACAATTCATGCCTAAAGTACAATGTGTGTGAAAAAATAACACAAAAAGTGACTACCTGAAAGTTTGACATAGAGCTAGTGCATGGAAAGTGTTAAAATACAACTCTTTGAAGCACCCTAGGGTGTGCCCTTTCTAAAAATATATGGTTTGATGGGGGTAAATTACTTTGGCCGGCTTCAAAAATGTCCCAAATAGGACATGGGTGCATGATGACGAAATGTGAAAATTCCAAGTTGGAAAACTGAAATGCGCACCCCCAAATAAGGCCTATTAGCCCCCAAATGACCCGACATACCTATACATGGGTGGTATCAATTTACTCAGAAGATGTTGCTGACATATTTTGGGGTGTTTTTTGGCAGTAACCCATAACTGGATTTGACAATTCATGCCTAAAGTACAATGTGTGTGAAAAAATAACCCAAAAAGTGACTACCTGAAAGTTTGACATAGAGCTAGTGCATGGAAAGTGTTAAAATACAACTCTTTGAAGCACCCTAGGGTGTGCCCTTTCTAAAAATATATGGTTTGATGGGGGTAAATTACTTTGGCCGGCTTCAAAAATGTCCCAAATAGGACATGGGTGCATGATGACGAAATGTGAAAATTCCAAGTTGGAAAACTGAAATGCGCACCCCCCAAATAAGGCCTATTAGCCCCCAAATGACCCAACATACCTATACATGGGTGGTATCAATTTACTCAGAAGATATTGCTGAACATATTTTGGGGTGTTTTTTGGCAGTAACCCATAACTGGATTTGACAATTCATGCCTAAAGTACAATGTGTGTGAAAAAATAACCCAAAAAGTGACTACCTGAAAGTTTGACATAGAGCTAGTGCATGGAAAGTGTTAAAATACAACTCTTTGAAGCACCCTAGGGTGTGCCCTTTCTAAAAATATATGGTTTGATGGGGGTAAATTACTTTGGCCGGCTTCAAAAATGTCCCAAATAGGACATGGGTGCATGATGACGAAATGTGAAAATTCCAAGTTGGAAAACTGAAATGCGCACCCCCAAATAAGGCCTATTAGCCCCCAAATGACCCGACATACCTATACATGGGTGGTATCAATTTACTCAGAAGATGTTGCTGAACATATTTTGGGGTGTTTTTTGGCAGTAACCCATAACTGGATTTGACAATTCATGCCTAAAGTACAATGTGTGTGAAAAAATAACACAAAAAGTGACTACCTGAAAGTTTGACATAGAGCTAGTGCATGGAAAGTGTTAAAATACAACTCTTTGAAGCACCCCAGGGTGTGCCCTTTCTAAAAATATATGGTTTGATGGGGGTAAATTACTTTGGCCGGCTTCAAAAATGTCCCAAATAGGACATGGGTGCATGATGACGAAATGTGAAAATTCCAAGTTGGAAAACTGAAATGCGCACCCCCAAATAAGGCCTATTAGCCCCCAAATGACCCGACATACCTATACATGGGTGGTATCAATTTACTCAGAAGATGTTGCTG
This sequence comes from Leptobrachium leishanense, assembly GCA_009667805.1. Taxonomy (NCBI): domain Eukaryota; kingdom Metazoa; phylum Chordata; class Amphibia; order Anura; family Megophryidae; genus Leptobrachium; species Leptobrachium leishanense. The sequence goes on from CM019067.1 coordinate 303,308,640, forward strand.
AACATATTTTGGGGTGTTTTTTGGCAGTAACCCATAACTGGATTTGACAATTCATGCCTAAAGTACAATGTGTGTGAAAAAATAACACAAAAAGTGACTACCTGAAAGTTTGACATAGAGCTAGTGCATGGAAAGTGTTAAAATACAACTCTTTGAAGCACCCTAGGGTGTGCCCTTTCTAAAAATATATGGTTTGATGGGGGTAAATTACTTTGGCCGGCTTCAAAAATGTCCCAAATAGGACATGGGTGCATGATGACGAAATGTGAAAATTCCAAGTTGGAAAACTGAAATGCGCACCCCCCAAATAAGGCCTTTTAGCCCCCAAATGACCCGACATACCTATACTTGGGTGGTATCAATTTACTCAGAAGATGTTGCTGAACATATTTTGGGGTGCTTTTTGGCAGTAAACCTTAAAGTTCACAGTACATGTATTCTTAAATTGCGTTCAAAAAAAAAAAATCACCAAATTTTTTTTTTTCTCAAACTTTGGCATAGATTTGTGGTAAAATGGTTTGCATGGAAAGAGTCAAAATACCCCAAGTTTAATACCTTGATTTGTGTACTTTAAAAAAATATGTATATGTGGAGGGTTATTCAGGAATTAGTGACAGATATCAGTGTTACAATGTCACTATCACTAGTTTTGAAAATAAACTCTTTGGAAATGGCAAAGTGCTACTTGCACTTATTGTTGCATAAAATAAGGAAAAAAGCGAGGAATATGTAAACATTGGGTATTGCTAAACTCAGTACTAAATTTAGAAACTACTAACGAATTAATTTTTTTTGACAGTTGTTGATACATAAGAAATTTTGGGGGTCAAAGTTCGAAAAAGTGGTGTTTTTTCAATTTTTGTGTCATATTTCACAATATTTTTTATAGTAAATTATATGAAATGATGAAAAAAATGGTATCTTTATAAAGTCCATTTAGTGACGAGAAAAACAGTGTAAAATATGTGTGGGTTACATAAACGAGTAAGAGGAAAATTTGACGTAAACACTAAGAGCGCAGAAACGTAAAAACAGCAGCGGTCACGAACGGACGGATTCGTGTAAAACCGCCCGGTCACTAAGGGGTTAAAGGGCAGGACAGCTTTCAGGAACACATCCAATAATATCACACTGATTGGACTCAAGGTTGGCTCACTCCTGGCTCCAATTAGCTCTTGGAGAAGTCATTATGCTAAGGGTTCACATACTTTTTCCACTCTGCACTGTGAATGTTTATTCTTTACATGTTATGTTCAATAAACACATGAAAACATATAATGTTTGTGTTGTATTATTTTAAGCAGACTGTGTTTTTCAAATTGTTGTGACTTAGATGAAGATCAGAGCACATTTTATGACCAAGTCATGCAAAACTCCACGTAATCCCAAAGGGGTCACATACTTTTCTTGCAACTGTATATACACCTATCAGGGTTATTCAGAGAGCATTTCCGACATTTCGGTGCTCTCCGATTCCCCGCACTTCGGGAAGTTCGATTTGCTTACCCTGTGGTGAATTCTGCATTCACCGCAGGGTCCCCAAAGTGCAGAAACATGCTGCCGAACGCATCCAAAAAACCGTCAAAAACCCACCGAAACGATCAGGAAAAAAACGCCAAAAATATCACTGAATCGATCCCAAAAACTGCCGAAAACCAGCCGAACACATCCGACGATCCACCGCTAAACCGCCGAGTCGATCCAAAAAAAGTTGATGACCCGCCGAACAGAATGCCGACCAGCCGCTGGAAAAAGCAGACAAGCCGCCGAACAAGGTAAGAAAAAAAAGAAAAAAAACAACCAGCAACTTCTAAAACGTGTTTGCAAAAGAACTAATGCACTAAAATGCCTGAAATTATTATAAAATGTCCTATGAGTAATAGTAAAAAGGTCTGCTACAGAAAAACCCCCCCACCATTTTAAAGAAAACTGAAAAAAATTAATTGCCGAAAAAAAATCTGAAAAATGCTTGAAATAATAGACAAATAAAGAGACTTTTTGTTGCAAATGAATATAATAGAATATCCTATCGAATGAAGCCACAGAAAATCAGGGAATTCTGCCAACATTTGCTATTTTCTGAATAGATTAACCGTTACTTCTCTATGGGGATTTCACTGCCGCTGAAGATCACCATATTTCGCTGGCAATTTGCCAATATTTGCTTTTTGAATAGCCAAGTGGCCACAAAATCGCACCATACATGGAAATTCAATCTTCGGTGCAATTTGGTGGCCAGTTCGGCTCTCTTTGAATAACCCTATCAGATATGAGTGTGTTTGTGATGAATGCGAGATGATAATTGCTAAATGGGGGACAGGAATCTTGGTGAGTCCTCACACGTAAATCATTTGAAATCACAGTTCCATCACTAGATAGGTCACTAGTGACGTCGGCACGCATAGAGAAAGCCATCGTCACCCTCTCTGAGACCAATCACGATAGCAAGCGGTCTCCGAGAGTCAGCTGACGGATCGGATCTGCGTATGCGTGCAGCTCAGATCCATCGTTCTGCGCAGGCGCTGCTGAACTTGCACACGTAAAGTGCACAAGTCCCATAGTACTGTGCAATTTGCGGTTCCTACGCTACGCTAGTTGCCTAAGAGGGACATTGCAATGAAAAGCTTCACGGACTTCTGGGTTCGGGAGTCACTGAACCAAAGAGGAGGAGGCGTGGAGCAGCACGTGCCAAGGGAGAAAAGGTGAGTAAAATATCCTAAACAATTAAATAAAATAATAATTGGGCAGAGACTGTCAGCAGCAGGTGCTCAATTATTAAATTTAGGGCAAAATAAAAGGAACTCTATCAGGGTTATTTAGAGAGAGGTGAAACTCCGGAGAATGGCTGGAGAAGTGAAAATTCTAGGTCAAAATAGCTAAACCAGAAAAATTCTCCCATTTATCTCACTTTCCAAATTGGCTATTTTGACTTAGAATTTTCACTTCTCCAGTCATTCTCCTGGTTTTCACCTTTCTGTGAATAACCCTGTATGTTTTAATAGAGTGTTCCTTTTAAGCTGTGATTCCAGGATCAAAACGGCAGAAGTCTGTGTGTGTCAAAAGGGGGGGTTTGTGAGATTTCCACTCTTTTACTGGGGAAGCTGAGAGCCCTAGCATTATTGATTTGGAGATGAATGGAGATTTCCTCAGTGGAAGAACCTCTAGAAAATAATTTATTACTATAGGGGTTATTCAAAGAGCACAGAAATTTCAGGGAAATGCTCTTTCGTTTGGCGCACTTCGGGGCGATTCCAGTTAACGGGCACTGCGGTGACTTCGCTGATCACTGCAGGGTCGTCGAAGTGTGGAGAACGTGGAGCTGACGAACGCCTCCACGACCTCCAATCAGCCAGCTGAACGTTGACGAAGACCACTGAAATGACCGCCGAACAACTGCATAAAAAAAATAAACAAAACTCTGCTATTCTTTAAAAGGCTTTTAAAACAATAAAAATGCATTCAAATGTGTGTAAATAATTTATACGGTCCTAAAAAAATAAATAATAAAATGGTCTGACACAGAATTAAAAAAAACGCCACTGAAAAATGGGAATCAAAAAATTTTGCAGAGAATATCCAAGAAAATAGCAAACAAAATTCTAAGAAATAAATAAATAAAAAGGCCTTTTGCTGAGACTTTTATAGAATAAACGGTTGAATAAAATAATATTTTTTTAAAAAAACAATAATAGTATTTTTTTTTCATTGAATTCTATGGGATTCACCTGTTTAAATCTGTCAAACTGAACCACCGAAAATCTGATAATTTTACTGACAATTCAGTGCAATTCGGTATTCTCAGAATAGATTAACCATTACTTCTCTGTGGGACAATTTTGCTGCCGCCGAAGAATGCCGAATTGAGGCGAACTGCTCTGTATTTCTCTGTCAATTTGCCAGTATTTAGCGAACCGACAGCTCTCTGTATAGCCGAACAGCCCCGAAATTGTACCATACTGTGAAATTCCCCATTTGGTGCAACTAGTTGACACGTTCGACACTCTCAGGTCTATTCAAAGAAAGGTGACACTCAGGAGAATGACTGGAGAAGTAAAAATTCTAGGTCAAAATAGCCGAACCAGAAAAATTCTCCCATTTATCTCACTTTCCAAATTTGCTATTGGGTCTAGATTGTTCTCTTCTCCTGCCAGTTCTCCTGGTTTTCACCTTTCTCTGAATAACCCTGTATATGTTTTAAACAATTAGTTTCTCCATGAATGTCGTCATCTTGTCAGGTAACAATCTCTTCCATTGCAAGTGCTAGGTTAGAGATCCTGCATGCTGATTTCCAACACTGCGTTCAACCAAGAATGACTAACTTAGCACAACTGATCATGCCAAACTAATCTTATTGATTTTTTTGATTGGGTAACAAAAATAATAGACACAGGTGGTGCAGTAGACATTGCTTATTTAGATTTCAGTAAGGCTTTTGATACTGTTCCGCATAGAAGGCTTATCAATAAATTGCAATCTTTGAGCTTGGATTCCAATATTGTTGAATGGATTAGGCAGTGGCTGAATGACAGGCAACAGAGGGTTGTGGTAAATGGAGTTTATTCGGCACAAGGTCTTGTTACCAGTGGGGTACCTCAGGGGTCAGTACTTGGACCCATTCTCTTTAATATTTTTATTAGTGATATTGCAGAAGGTATTAATGGAAAAGTATGTCTTTTTGCTGATGACACAAAGATTTGCAACAGGGTTGACGTTCCTGGAGGGATCAGCCAAATGACAAATGATTTAGGTAAACTAAAAAAATGGTCGGAGTTGTGGCAATTGAGTTTTAATGTGGATAAGTGCAAGATAATGCACCTGGGACGTAAAAACCCAAGGGCTGAATATAGAATATTTGATACAGTCCTAACCTCAACATCTGAGGAAAGGGATTTAGGGGTTATTATTTCAGAGGATCTAAGGGTAAGTAGTCAATGTAATAGAGCAGCAGGAAATGCTGGCAGAATGCTTGGTTGTGTAGGGAGAGGTATTAGCAGTAGGAAAAGGGAAGTGCTCATGCCACTGTACAGAGCACTGGTGAGACCTCACTTGGAGTACTGTGTGCAGTACTGGAGACCGTATCTCCAGAAGGATATAGACCTCTTAGAGAGAGTTCAGAGAAGGGCTACTAAAATGGTGTACGGCTTGAAGGAGAAATGTTACCAGGAAAGGCTTAATGATCTTAACATGTACAGCTTGGAAAAAAGACGAGACAGAGGAGATACGATAGAATCATTTAAATATGTAAAGGGAATCCACAAGGTAGAGGAAGGGAGTATATTTAAAAGGAAACAAAATAGCAAAACAAGAGGACATAGTCTTAGATTAGAGGGGCAAAGGTTTAAAAGTAACATCAGGAAGCATTATTTTACTGAGAGGGTGGTGGATACATGGAACAGTCTTCCAGTAGAAGTGGTTGAGGCCAAAACAGTAATTGAATTTAAGCAAGCATGGGATAGGCATAAGGCTATCCTAAACAAAAGATAAATCCAGGTAAAGTATCCATGTAATTGGGCAGACTAGATGGGCCGAAAGGTTCTTATCTGCCGACATTTTTCTATGTTTCTATGTTTCTATGAAGAGGTTTTGCAGAGTTTACTATCGCAATGTCGCCACCTTGTGGACAGGGATACAAAAGACATGTCAAAAAGGTTGCCGATTTACAAGAACTTCACCTGCAGGTGTAGGATTGATATTGTTCACTGTAGTGGCAACAAGGGTAATTTCCACCATTATTTTCAACAGCTGTGAACAATGGTGCTTAGTGAATAACCCCTTTAGGATTAGAGATGGTGAGTTTCAGATTTGGTCACACTGTATGACCATGTCATGGTAAACTGACCATCCCATCAATGTGCCTTTTCTGGTGGGTCATGACATGAGAAACAAGTCTGCATTAATACATTGCTTACTTGAGTCCTGGAAAGCTTACCTCAACATGGCCATATGTTGTGTACATATCCCCATATTCTGACTTGAAGTTAGGTGGTTTTACCCTTTAAAATGTTTGCCTTTTGTGCGTGCGGTGCTCTTCTCGTGTACATTCCTATTTAATTACCATCTGATTGATCGCCAGAACGTTTAGGCATTGAGATGCGTTAGCAGCAACATGCCACGTCGTGTCAACATGTGTCTAACAGAAAACGTCAGCCATTTCCAGCATGCGCTGTGCAGGGATGTGCTCAACATAAGAGGAGGTAATCTCATTAATCTTCATTCATTTGTTTACGATCTATAAAGAAAATTTATGATTTCAGGTCTATATGAATCAGCCTGAATATTGCATATTTTGTACTAATTGACAGCAGAGCTCACTTACCTCCTCCTACCAATGGCGTGCGCAGCCCATTTCATTAGGGTGTGCACCCATGGAACATTCTTTTAATTGCAATAGAAGAGTTGCAAGTGTAGCGCATAGGATGCCTTAAAGGTATGTTGACAAACGAATATCTTATAGGGACCTCAAAATAAGAGAGAAACCATCATGGTGCAGATTGCAGATGAAATGTTTTGTAATATCACACCAAAAGGTCCCACTCACAATGTCCTGAGCCAACCGGCTCTGGGGAAATTCACATCAGGGTTACTTGTGGCCACCCAACAGCTCTCTGGGTCCTTCAATCGATGTTGAATCTTAAAAAGACATATATAGACATGGTGTAGACAGCACACTTGATCAAAGGGAAAAAGGAAAGATGGAATCACTCACGTGGTTCTGGACCTCATCCAGGTCCTAAGAATGTAAGCCCAGACAGTTGTTTCCACGGTACAACGACCAAAAAAAAAAGCTTCCGCTCGATTTATATAAGAAGTCAGCAGCATGTAATAAAAGGGGATTTTATTGGATAAAACATATAAAACAAAAATAAAATTGAATCAAAAATATATGCTAAACGCGTTTCGCCTGGAATAGAATATTCGTGTGGCTTCCTCAGTGGCTCTTAACCCCCACTGATAACTACTTCCTGTAAATACACTCTGTGTACTACCAATAACCAATGGTTGCTGCTGGTCTGAGCGGGAAAAGCCCGCGTACTGCCTCCCGACTTTTGCTTTCACTTTTGTTTGCCCATTAGCTAAGGCGGAGGGAGAAATGGGTGTTCCATCCAATCGTTAAGGCGCAAGGAGAAATAGGTATGTCATCCAATCGTATGTCCGATATGGATCTAAAGTGAAAAATTATTTTAATTACATATCTATGCTTGGATAATTTTGTACAAAACAATTATTTTTAGTTAGGAACAACCTATGTTTACACAGTTATCCTGTCAATGTTCATGTTGTTTCTAATGAATCAGATAAGAAACATCCACAATTTCAATGTAGGGGGTCAAAGATGAACCCTTCACCCAACATTAGGGTGTACCTGGGCATACCAGGCACACCCTGTTCGCACGCCTTTGCCTCCTACAAGGCAGTTTGACTGAAGCTGTACATCATTGATTGTCAAAATGTATTAGTTCCACTGGAGAGAAGCTATAGGAGTGAATGGGGCATGGAGAGAGAACTTGTTTTTAGCCTTGAAGGTTAAAGGATGGAAAATGGAGCTTAAAGGGCCACTATCACGAAAAAATTAATTGTTGTTATTTGTTTATTTCATGTTGCTGATATCTTTCATTTGCTTTGTTTTTCTCATTTTTTTTTAATAAAGAAAATATTTCTTGAAGGACTGGAGAGACAGGGAGAGTCTAATGTTGCGGGGGATGGAGTTCCATAGAAAGGGGCAGCACGGGGGAAGTTCTGAAGGTGAGATTTATGGGTACAGGTATAAGGAGATGATAACATCAGATCATTGGCAGAGCGAAGAACAAAAAGAGCAGCATTTTGTTAGAATACTGTACTCGTGTAGTATAATGCAACAACTATTGTTTATATCATTTATGTGCTATATACTGTTTAGACTGTAGATGGCGATGTTTATAGTTTTTACTGTTCAGTACTCTATGGTATGTTTTGAACTCTACGGTCTATGGTTGTTGTTCCACAAGATTCAACTAACCTGCAGGGTTGAACTGCAGCCATGGTGTAAAGAAGATAAGACTGTGTACACTTTATTTCTGTACAGCCTTAAATAATTTTCCAATAGTTTTATTTATAAGGTGTTATTTTGTATAGCATAGGTAATCTAGTTACTGTATGTAAGTGGTAGTGTCCCTTTAACGGTGGACTGTTTCAAATTATATTTAAAAGAAAAATCATGAAAACAAGTGGGACGATTACACAAGTGAATGAAGATCACATATCATAGATAAAGAACCAATTTTAACCCCTTCCCTACCAAGAGCTTATTGTATATAAAATAAATATTATAATATTTATTTGGAATGTGGAGTTTGAAGTTAACAATTAAATATAGAGTAAAATAAACCTTTTGCCCAGAAATTGTTTAGAGATAGTTAAATTAAAATAATGTAAAAATGCTCATTTTAAATTTTTCTTTATTAACCTTTTCCATGCGGAGGATGCGCTCAGCGCGCCCTGCCGCATGGCTACTTCGCTGCGGAGGACGCGCTCAGCGCGTCCTCCCTTTGCAGCGGCGATCGGCCCTGATTCCGGCTGGTCGCGGGCAGCCCCCCGGGCTGACATCATCGATGTCAGCCCAGCCTCTGGGACCCCGGCAGCCACGATAGACGTCATCGCGCTTGCGCGATGATGTCTATTTCAGGCACCCCCCCGCCATTGCGGGGAAGGTGCCTGAAGGGGAGGGGGGAGGTCCTTCGTACCTCTCCCCCTCCCCATCCGTGCGGGCCATCGGCTGACAACAGGTACCACTTGGAAGGGCACAGCCTGCCCTCCCAAGCGGCGGCTGTCTTTAACCCCTAGGGGGCTGGATTGCGATATGGCGCTAACATGCGCCGTATCGCGGTCCCCTCCCGTTGCTGGCCGACATCTTTGATGTCGGCCAAGCATCCGGGATATCCCCCTAATGACTGGCATCATCGCGCATAGCGCGATGGCGCCAGTTTCACAATTAACCCCTTGCTGCCACCTATGGTGGAGATAGGGTGTTCCAATGAACCCCCTATCTCCCGATTCGTGACAGCTAGGGGTTAATGTTTGATGTCACTGGAACGGCCAGAGCGTGGCCTTTCCAATGATACCATGACCATGTAACCTGTAAAAAAAAAATTTAAAAAAAATTAAAAACCTTTTTATTTTTTTTATTTTTTTATTAGTGCAGCAATATTGTTCCCATTTCAATTATAATGTGAACAATGATGCTGCACTAACGATTTTTTCTATGGGGGGGCGTTTGCTAAAAAACACGTAATTTTCCCCAAAAAAAGTAACGATTCCCCGTTTCTAATTTTTTAACCCTTTCGCTGCTGAGGCTTTTCCCGCCCCTGTGCTGAGGTCATTTTTTACCTGTTTTGCGCATCATGTTTAAACGTGTTTTTAAGGCTTATTTTAGTATATGACACCGACATATTATATATCGTTCTTTCCGTCAGACTCGGTAGATTCATAATATGTCATTATTATATGTATACGTTATGTCATGTCTGTATATTATAACAAAAAATGCAATAAAATATGTATTTTCAATAATTTACAATGTGTAAAGTGTTTTTTTCCACATTTTAACATGCGAGCAATTGCGGTTATATTTTGTATGGGGTGCGCTTGTTAAAAAAATTAGAGATGGGGTCTCGTTACATTTTTTTTTGGGGAAAATGACACTATTTTTAACAAACGCACCGCATACAAAAATCGTTAGTGCAGCATCATTGTTCACATTATAATTGAAATGGGAACAATATTGCTACACTAACAAACCAAAAAAAATAAAAAAAAAGTGTTTATTTTTTTTTTTTTAATTTTTTTTTAAAATTTTTTTTATTTTTATTTCTCTTTTTTTTTTTTTTTTACAAAATTTTTAACTTTCATGTTTGGTATCGTTGGAACGGCCATGCTCTGGCCGATCCAACCATATCAAAATTTAACCCCTAACTGCCACGGATCGGGAGATAGGGAGTTCATTGGAACTCCCTATCTCCACACTTGGTGGCAGTTAGGGGTTAACTGTAGGACTGGCGTCATCGTGCTACGCACGATGACGCCAGTCCTACAGTTAACCCCTAACTGCCACCAAGTGGCTATGCACGATGACGCTAGTCCTCTGGGGGAGTTCCTGGAAGCTTGGCCGACATCCAAGATGTCGGCCAGCTCCGGGAAAGGATCGCGAACCGGCGCTTTTCAGCGCCGATTCGCGATCCAGCTCCCCAGGGGTTAATGCCAGGCATCATTTGGAAGGGCAGGCTGTGCCCTTCCAAATGATGCCTGGGTTAAGCCCCTGTGCGCCGCCGATCGGGAGGGAGAGAGGTCCGAAGGACCTCCCCCCCCTCCCTTTCAGGCGCCTCCTCCGCACATGCGGGGGGGGCGCCTGAATTAGGTGTCATCGCGCCCCCGCGATGACACCTAATAATGGCGGCTGCTGGTCCGGATGCGCGGCTGACATCCAGGATGTCAGCCCGCACCGGAGGGGCCAGCGATCGGCCGGAACCCTTCCAAATGATGCCTGGGTTAAGCCCCTGTGCGCCGCCGATCGGGAGGGAGAGAGGTCCGAAGGACCTCCCCCCCCTCCCTTTCAGGCGCCTCCTCCGCACATGCGGGGGGGGCGCCTGAATTAGGTGTCATCGCGCCCCCGCGATGACACCTAATAATGGCGGCTGCTGGTCCGGATGCGCGGCTGACATCCAGGATGTCAGCCCACACCGGAGGGGCCAGCGATCGGCCGGAACCCGGCCGAACGCTGACCCCGATGGGAGGACGCGCTCAGCGCGTCCTCCGCATACCAGCGGGAATGCTGAGGACACGCTGAGCGCGTCCTTAGCATTCAAGTGGTTAAACAAGCGCAACCCATAGAAAATATGACCGCAAACGCTCACATGTTAAAATGTGAAAAAAAACACTTTACACATTGTAAATTATTGAAAATTCAAATTTTATTGCATTTTTTGTTATAATATACAGACAGGACATAACGTATACATATAATAAATTTTACAGAAATACAGAGGGAAAGGAGAGAATTTTCACAGTTGAACTACGGGGGGGGGGCGGCACTAATCCTGCCTTAAAAAGATATGCAAATTTGGCCCTGATATGCTAATCATTGCTTTTCTATGTATTACAATGTAAAATAGACTTTGGTGGTGAAAGGGCTGACTCTTCTAAGATTTGCTTTGACGGATATTATCAGTGAGTTTAGATATAAGTATATCATGCAGAATTTTAACCCCTTAACGACAGGCGGCTGGCACATGTTGGGAGGGGGTTAACTCTGGCAGGGTTTACTAGTACGCCCCGCCTCCATGTGCTGCTGCGGGTCCCTTATTTGGTCTGCCCACGCAGCTGATGCGCATAATTGGCTGCAGGGGGACTGCCTGAGTTCAGGATGTCTTGCAGCAGCCAACAGTCTGCGGTGGTTGCGGGGAGGGGCCGGGGGGACCATAGAAGTCAACGGGGCATTCTAATACGCCTCGGTCTTCTTAGCAGACGGGAGTTTTTCGCCAGAGGGGTCCTTTCCTTGATCCTGGCACACTCAGGGCCTGTCGGGCCCTGCAGCTGGTTCGGTGTCCTCTCTTCCTGCTCAAACCCTGGTGGTCCAGTGGCCCTGTGAGTGCTATGCGACCCCTGTGCTTTCACTGAGCAAAGATCACATAGCTTTTCTTCCAAGTCATGTCCCGCAATCCAGAGCAGGCCGCACTCAGATGACATGAGAGTGCCAGCTATCTCCGCGGACAAAACTGAGTAAGGTCCTGGAAGGGGGATACATCTCCTGTCATGATTTGTTCCAGTTGACAACAGGCAGCAATCCCTGGGATTTTTTTTTAAGCACATTATTTTGATATATAAATGGAAATATCAGCAGATGACTGGAGCATAGGTTGTATCACCCTTGCAGGACCAATGTGAGAGCCCAGGGAAAAAGCAAGTGAAGGAGACCATTACACCAGGGATATCTCCCACTGGGCCAAATAATTACCCCCCCCCCCCCAGCATAAACAGGTAAGCAGGTGAGGGGGCTACATGTCTTTCTTAATAATATAATAATTTATTTTTACTATATTTGTGGTATTAGGAAGGGATACTCTATTGAAAAATAAAGCTCCCTTTCTTGCCCTTTAATAATTTAGCAGGGGCTGCTGACATGCTCTGGTCAACTACTTTTTTCCACTCCCCTTTTCCCCCTCGCCGCACGCTGCTCCTCCTCTTCGGCTTGGGGACTCCTCAAACCAGAAGTCCCTGATACTTTTGAATGCAATTTGTGCTCCTGCACAACTTGTGTAGTGTGGGAAGCTTGGAACCGCAAACTGCGCAGCGCAGCGGGGCTCACACACTTTATGTACACAAGTTCCATAGCGCCTATGCCAGTGTTTCCCAAACCTGTCCTCGGGACCATCAACCAGGCCAGATTTTAAGGATTCCCTTGTGGAAATGCAGACTGAATCCTGCAATCACTGAGCAGCAAATCAGATCATCGCCTGCACAAATCTGATCCACTGCTGCCTCTCTGAGAACGCACGCTACAGAGATTGTCTCAGAGAGTGATGTCAGCCGCTCTCTGTGTGTGACATCACTAGTGACCGAACAGGTGGTTGGCAGCCAGGAAATTCAAAATCCTGGCTACTGGTGACGCTCGGTGGGGTAGAGGAAACTACATCATTTCACACAGCGTTTTCTCCAGATTGTGGGAGCTGGGGGGGCACCCCTCACATCCTGACCATTTTATAACTGTAAAGGGTGAGTAGAGTGTCCCTTTTAATATAATTATATCAATTATTTTAACCATTTGCCGCTGCGGGACTACTATGCTGTCCCCATGGCGGTGGGAATGAACTCCATGGGGCGGCATAGCACACCCTCTGCTGGCGACTGTGGGCTGCGAAAGGCCTGTCCAGTTGGCGTGCAGCACGCAGCAATTGCTGCTGCGGGATGGCCTGAACTCAGGCCATCCCCCTGCAGCCAATGATGAATCCTGCGTATCAGCCGCCGCAACAGCCGAGAAGTGGGGCAAACTAGTCCACCCTGCTGGCATTAACCTCCCCCTTTTTATGTCCTTTTTTGTTTTTATGCCCATAACAGGTTTGATTGAACCCCTTACTGCCGCGCGGCTTGTGCCCGGCTTTAAGTGGTTGAAACGAACCTGTTATGGGCAAAACAAGTGTTTTGTTTGGTTTTTTTCTGACAAATATAATTGAAAAAAGGGAGATGGAAATTTTTGAAAAGGACTATCTCCCTCTTTGCAGTTCTATATGTCAACACCAACAGTGCTGAGCATGTATACAGGGAGACTCTGACAAATAGGGAAACTTGTTTTTCCCGTAACAGGTTCTCTTCATTAATAAACATCTTACACTCCACACATTACTGTGAGTTTTATTCCTGTGCAGCTCTGTAATACACTTTTTGTATTTTGGAGGGGTAGAAAAGGGAGCTCTTAATGGTGGAGGGAGAGCGTGGGGGGTCTATCCTGAGATTCAGTATGGGGCCCATGAGATTTCTGACGGCCGCCCTGGCTCCTATAGCTGGAAGTCTTCAAAAAGAGAGGTGCATTAGTTTCGTAAAAATTCGGAATTTGGAACGAAATTTGATAATTCGTATTCGGAAGTACTTCCGAATAACGAATCGATATGAAACTAATTCGAAACGAAACGGTATATAACGAATTTATTTCATTTTACACTGTGTCATCATCATAAAAGAAAAATTTTAACTGATATCAACTATTGAATTTGAAATGAACTATCAAATTGATATCAACTGTCGAATTGATCTTAACTTACAATACAAGTAATAGTCAGCAAAGGACTTTATGAAACAAATTAATTTTGTTTCACTGTTTAATTTGACTCAAATACTAAATCTGTGACACAGCTTAAAATTTAACCCTAGCTTTTCTTTTAACAGCAAAATTTGTTTAACTAGGGGTTTATCTAGTGATCCAAAATTCGAATTAATATCAACTATCGAATTGATATATGAAATTCGAATCGATTCGAAATTTCAAATCGATTCAAAATTTCAAAACGATCTGAAACGAATCAAAACGAGATACGAAACAAAATTAGTTCTGAAATTCCAAAAACGAAATGATTTAAAAACGTAACGAAACGAAACTAAACTAAACAAATTTTTCAGCCATGCACATCCCTAGTCAAAACCGTCATGATGTACAATATAGTGTCTAATTTGCTTTAGATTAACTGCCAGGACATGACTTTATGACTTTGTGTGCACATTTCTTTCTCTATTCCTTGCGTAGGCAAAAAAGTCATCACTGCAGCAAGTGAATCATCACTCACATTGCTAAAATTGCTCGGTGAAAGCTTCCCTACTGTGCCCATGTAAGTGCTGTCTGCGCTCAATTATTCCTTCCGAATAACAATGTAGCCTTCAGGGCTTTTTCTTTTTCCCCTTTTGCAAACAGATTAGTCTGCAGACTTTTAAGCATGTGAGGACATTACCCGTGAGCCTCCTGGATTATGTTATCAGCAGCAAACAGATGGAGCAGAGCTAAGCAATGTCAATCATTCTGTACCTGTTGATTACATATTACAGCAAGGGAACTTAATTGCCTCGAAAAATAAAGGGATATATTTGGTATCAGAAAGCCAGGCTTCCTTTATTGTTATTGATTGTGCAGCGTTGTATAACGTGCCTTTGGCTTGGTCTGCAGAAAAAAAAGGACGAGAAAACTAATAATACTGATTCAAGTTAAAAAGAAGGAAAAAAAGGAATATATATATATATATATATATACATACAGTATGTAAGTTGTGGTGGAGGGCAAGAAATGAGATTAAAAGCCTACACACTGCAAATAATAAAGTTTATTATTGCAGAAGCCATTTACCCATCACGGCAATTCAAAGAACTGCATCACAGAGCTCCTGTGCTACATTCCCCATATACAGCACAGAACTCTGGGTAAGACATGCAAATGACGTCTGCAATTTCTAATTTTTTTGCATCCTTGGTCTGCTTTCACGCAGAACCCTTTAATCAATGCCATGCCATACTAGATGCTTATTTAGCAGAGACCAGGTTTATGCAACTGGTCAAAGCCACTCCTGGACAACCCATATATTCAAAGACTTTAACCCTTTACACCAAATTTGAGTTATCTCGACTGTGCATTGTGATGCATTGAAAAGCACTCATTAGCACATCAAAAGACAATTTTCAAACCTTTTTAAAGCAGGATTAGTGGGTTCCCTGTAGAGAAATGAAATCCAAGCATCCGGGAGAGACATAAAACCAGCTGCAAATAGCAACCCCAATCCTCACTGTAACAAAAGGTTCAAATAGATTAGTCCAGCTGCCAGAGAATGGGCAGAATACAGGGAGCGCCCTGGGGTCAATCACTTCTGTACAGGGATAAGATTTAATACATTGAAAAGCAATGATTATTATATCAAGACCTAATTTGCATATCTTTTTAAGCAGGGCTCGAGTCGAGCGGGAACGCGCAGGAACGGCGTTCACGCACTACTCCCACAGCGGGAACGCTGCGGGAACGCAGCGTTCCCGCTGTGGCCCGAGCCCGAACACCGCCGCCGCACATTGCCGGCGGCCGCGTGCTTCCTGTTACAACGGCCGGTGACAGGAGGTGGAGCCGCTCGCCTGGCTGTTTCATAGATCCCAGGCGAGCGGCTGCACTTCCTGTCAGCGGCCGCTGAAGCAGGAAGCACGTGGCCGCCGGCAGGAGCAGCAGAGGAGCAGGAGCAGCCAAGGTGAGCTGGGCTGGGGGCAATATCCATGAGACCTGGGCATATCCATGAGACCTGGGGGGCAATATCCATGAGACCTGGGGGGGCATATCCATGAGACCTGGGGGGGCATATCCATGAGACCTGGGGGGGCAATATCCATGAGACCTGGGGGGCAATATCCATGGAACCTGGGGGGGCATATCCATGAGACCTGGGGCATATCCATGAGACCTGGGGGGGCAATATCCATGAGACCTGGGGGGGCATATCCATGAGACCGGGGGGGGGCATATCCATGAGACCTGGGGGGGCATATCCATGAGACCTGGGGGGCAATATCCATGAGACCTGGGGGGGCATATCCATGAGACCTGGGGCATATCCATGAGACCTGGGGGGAAATATCCATGAGACCTGGGGCATATCCATGAGACCTGGGGGGGCAATATCCATGAGACCTGGGGGGGCAATATCCATGAGACCTGGGGGGGCATATCCATGAGACCTGGGGCATATCCATGAGACCTGGGGGGGCAATATCCATGAGACCTGGGGGGGCATATCCATGAGACCTGGGGCATATCCATGAGACCTGGGGGCAATATCCATGAGACCTGGGGGGGCATATCCATGAGACCTGGGCATATCCATGAGACCTGGGGGGGCAATATCCATGAGACCTGGGGGGGCATATCCATGAGACCTGGGGCATATCCATGAGACCTGGGGGCAATATCCATGAGACCTGGGGGGGCATATCCATGAGACCTGGGGGGGCAATATCCATGAGACTGGGGGGCAATATCCATGAGACCTGGGGGGGCATATCCATGAGACCTGGGGGGGCAATATCCATGAGACCTGGGGCATATCCATGAGACCTGGGGGGCATATCCATGAGACCTGGGGGGGCAATATCCATGAGACCTGGGGGGGCATATCCATGAGACCTGGGGGGGAATATCCATGAGACCTGGGGCATATCCATGAGACCTGGGGGGCAATATCCATGAGACCTGGGGGGCATATCCATGAGACCTGGGGGCAATATCCATGAGACCTGGGGCATATCCATGAGACCTGGGGGCAATATCCATGAGACCTGGGGCATATCCATGAGACCTGGGGGCAGTATCCATGAGACCTGGGGCAGTATCCATGAGACCTGGGGGCAGTATCCATGAGACCTGGGGGCAGTATCCATGAGACCTGGGGGCATTATCCATGAGACCTGGGGCATATCCATGAGACCTGGGGCATATCCATGAGAGCTGGGGGGGCAATATCCATGAGACCTGGGGGGGGCATGTCCATGAGACCTGGGGCATATCCATGAGACCTGGGGGGCATATCCATGAGACCTGGGGCATATCCATGAGACCTGGGGGCAATATCCATGAGACCTGGGGGGGCATATCCATGAGACCTGGGGCATATCCATGAGACCTGGGGGGGCAATATCCATGAGACCTGGGGGGGCATATCCATGAGACCTGGGGGGGCAATATCCATGAGACCTGGGGGGCAATATCAATGAGACCTGGGGGGGCAATATCAATGAGACCTGGGGGCAATATCCATGAGACCTGGGGCATATCCATGAGACCTGGGGGCATATCCATGAGACCTGGGGGGCAATATCCATGAGACCTGGGGGGCATATCCATGAGACCTGGGGGGCATATCCATGAGACCTGGGGCATATCCATGAGACCTGGGGGGGCAATATCCATGAGACCTGGGGGCATATCCATGAGACCTGGGGGCAATATCCATGAGACCTGGGGCATATCCATGAGACCTGGGGGCAATATCCATGAGACCTGGGCATATCCATGAGACCTGGGGGCAGTATCCATGAGACCTGGGGCAGTATCCATGAGACCTGGGGCAGTATCCATGAGACCTGGGGCAGTATCCATGAGACCTGGGGGCATTATCCATGAGACCTGGGGGCATTATCCATGAGACCTGGGGCATATCCATGAGACCTGGGGGCAATATCCATGAGACCTGGGGGCAGTATCCATGAGAGCTGGGGGCATTATCCATGAGACCTGGGGCATTATCCATGAGACCTGGGGGCATTATCCATGAGACCTGGGGGCATTATCCATGAGAGCTGGGGGGGCATTATCCATGAGAGCTGGGGCAATATATACCCATATGAGCTGGGGCAATTATATCCATGTGAACTGGGGAAAATATATCCATATAACCAGTGCTGTGTATATTATTCTTGGGGTTCAGTGCTGTGTATGTTATTCTGGAGGCTCAGTGCTGTGTATGTTATTCTGGGGGTTCAGTGTTGTGTATATTATTCTGGGGGTTCAGTGTTGTGTATATTATTCTGGGGGCTCAGTGCTGGGTATGTTATTCTGGGGGTTCAGCACTGTGTATATTATTCTGGGGGCTCAGCGCTGTGTATATTATTCTGGGGGCTTAGTGCTGTGTATATTATTCTTGGGGTTCAGTGCTGTGTATGTTATTCTGGAGGCTCAGTGCTGTGTATGTTATTCTGGGGGTTCAGTGTTGTGTATATTATTCTGGGGGTTCAGTGTTGTGTATATTATTCTGGGGGCTCAGTGCTGGGTATGTTATTCTGGGGGTTCAGCACTGTGTATATTATTCTGGGGGGTCTGTGCCTGGATATATATATATACACAGCTATTATTCTGGGGGCTCAGCGCTGTGTATATTATTCTGGGGGCTCAGCGCTGTGTATATTATTCTGGGGGCTCAGTGCTGTGTATATAATTCTGGGGGGTCTGTGCCTGGATATATATATATATATATATATATATATATATATATATATATAATACGTTAGTCCAGTTGCCACAATCACGAGTATACCTGTATGTAGTGATACCTTTCACTGATCAGTATAGTTTCCAGTTTACACTCTTGAAAGCTTGTCTTTTAAATGTAATGTTAACCCAATAAAAATGGTATCACCTGCACGCACTGCTATACTCGTGATATATATATATTTTCTTCAGGTAATGGGGGTTGTGGAATTCGTGGGTGAGTTCCCTCACTTTTTTTCCCTGGACTTGACCCCTGTTTTTAAGGCAGGATTAGTGCCCCCCCCCCGTGTGGAGAACCTAAATTCACTGTGAAAATGCTCCCCCTCTGTATTTCCATAAAACGGTCTGCAAACCCCATCTCCAAACCTCACTGTAACAAAAAGTTAAACTTTTCTGTTGCATTACAGCCAGGGAGAGGGCAAAATGCAGGGAGAGCTCTTTGGTCACAAACTACTGTATAGGAATAAGAATCAGGGGTTATAATGAAAGTGAGATAAATGGGAGAATTTTTCTGGTTTGGTTAGTTTGACCTAGAATTTTCACTTCTCCAGTCATTCTCCTGAGATTCACCTTTCACTGAATAACCCTGTTACATTCAGGGCTATTCAGAGAGAGAGGTGAAAACCTTGAGAACTGGCAGGAGAATGTACAATCTAGACCAAATAGCCATTTTGGAAAGTGAGATAAATGGGAGAATTTTTCTGGTTTGACTATTTTTACCTAGAATTTTCAATTCTCCAGTCATTCTCAAGGTTTTCACCTTTCTCTGAATAGTCCTGTGTATCTAACACAAAGGTCGTTTCTGCCTGTATGATAATAATGCAGACCCCATTTGAAATTGTGTAAGATAAAGGACACCAAATAGAGATCAGAATCTTACATTTCATCAATATTTCTGTAAACGTTAAACAAATGAAAAATTTAAAATGAGCAAATTATCATTATTTAAATTTTTTAACTATCTCAGAATAACAATTTCCGTGCAAGACTTCTATGTTACCCTATATTTAATTCTTATCTTCACATCCCATGTTTTAAATATTCTAAAAGCTAACATTTTTTTTTAACAAAAATTGATTGGTAGTGAAGGGGTTAACAGAAGCTCTTACATTTAAAGATTATAACAAATTTTAACCCTTTTAAAGTTTCTAACAATCTCTTAACCCTTTCAATATGTCAACACTTTTTAACCCATTAACGATATACAGTAAGAAATTGCAGAATA
Source organism: Leptobrachium leishanense (assembly GCA_009667805.1). NCBI lineage: Eukaryota > Metazoa > Chordata > Amphibia > Anura > Megophryidae > Leptobrachium > Leptobrachium leishanense. Next base: position 303,328,391 of record CM019067.1, read on the forward strand.
TCTTTAATGGGTTAAAAAGTGTCATCACCCTCAGAGACCAATAGCAGTAGCGAGTGTTCTTAGAGAGGCTCCCGAAAGATCCGAGCTGCGCATGCGTGCAAATCCAATCCATCGTTCTCAGCAGGCACTACGGACCTTGCGTGCATATAGTCAGCAGCCTCTGCCCAATTATTTAAGCGCAAAAACGGGAATTCTATTTTCCAATAGAGTATAACTATAATGCCTTCCCATGTATTGATGTCAAAATGGGGATCTGCAGATAATAAGAAACATGTTATTCATTCATCAATATTCATTAAGTCTAACATAGTTTGCATAAGCTTAACCCCTTCACTACCAAGTGATTTTCAAAAAACCATTGTCAGAAACCAGTGTTTTTTTTTGTAAAATCAATTTTAATTAAATATAAAGTAAGAAATATTTGAGCTTATGCCTATTGTATTTCTTACAGTAATTAATCTATTTTGGCCAGTAGATGGCGACATCTACTGCCAAATTGAGTTAGAGGTTTGAGCGGCTGATCTATTTTCCTCTTTTTTTTCCTCTGCATCGAATGCTGAAAGTCCGATACTTCAGTTTTCAGCAGCTGATTTTACAGTTTTAGCATTTTGGGCATTATGTGCAGAGGGTTAAAACTTTGGGGACACCTTCTGCAGCCCAAAAGCAAACAAAATTAATTTGCAGCAAATGAATTTCATTTTCTTTTGGGCTGCAGATCAGCATATAGAGATATCTCGATATTGGGGCACCAGATAGTGCCATTGAAGCTCGAGATATCTCGATATCGGTAGTGAAGGGGTTAATCATCACCGTTGCACCATCACTGGCTTTTAATATACAAATGATGTAAATACATATTTTAAAAGCTTGGAAATAGATGTTTATTTTACTCTATATCTCTCAAAATAATATCATTATTTATGATGAAAGACAAGACACTTATTTATAACAATATGGAATGGATTACCTGCGAGAATTTAATTAACATATGGAAATAACCAAGTTTGATACAGTCAGACATTTGGAGAAAAGAAGGAAAATAAAATTAGCATATATTTCTGTAAAGAGCCGTGAGCGGATACCTATGGAAGGTTTGTTTCCATGGAAATGGGAGGGAATTGGAGCATATCACTGCTGAGTGACACATAAAAAGGCTGCTTTTAAAAGGAGGCAGAAACCTGGCACAAAGTATAGTACTGTAACAAAATATACAATGCAGATACTGGTGACTGATCTTTCTGTGAATGTCTGGATCCCTAACAGAGATCAATGGGTGTAAAATATCTTAAGGGTGTTATAAAATCTGCATTTTAACTCATTTCTAAATCATTGTATTTGAAATATAAAAGAAAACTCTCTGGTACAGACAGTTATATTTCCAGCTTATCTACGAGGGCCTAAAATTTCAAAATTCAATTTTACAATTCTTTACATTCTTTTTTGTTGTGAACCATAAATGCTACATAATGGGTGCATATAGCTTTAAAAGGATAGATATAATATATATATATATATGTTAATTATTGCAGAAGCCAGAGGCGTAACTAGGAATCTCAGGGCCCAGGTGCAGGAACCAATGCGCCCCCCCTCCCGTCAACCTGCATTGGTTCCCCTCCAGGTCCACAATGTTGACGCCAGACAATCAGTGTCCCATTTTTTCCAGGTCCACTATGACCTCTTCAGTCCGCCTCGTTTTTAATGTAATGTGCACTATGTGCATCTCACAGAGCTCCACAGCAATAAACCTCTCAGTAATGTACAGTGTATATGAGCATATCACAGAGCTCCACAGTAATGTGCAGTGTGTATAAAAGTATCACAGAGCTTCACAACAATAAAACTCACAGTAATGTGCAGTGTGTATGAGTGTATCACAGAGTTGCACAGCAATAAAACTCACAGTAATATGTGGTGTGTATGAGCGTATCACAGAGCTCCACAGAAATATTATTATTATTCTTTATTTATAAAGCGCCAGCATATTCCGCAGCGCTGTACAATAGGCACAGTATAGACAGGGTTACAATACAGTACAATGAACAACATTTGACAAACAGTACAGGAGGAGATGAGGGCCCTATTCCCGTAGGAACTCACAATCTAGGAGGGTTGGGGTTGGAAACAGGAGGAGAGGACTGTAAGGTGAGAGTGATTGATGGTTGCGTCAGTGAGTTGGGTGGTAGGCTTCCCTAAATAGGAACGTTTTAAGGGAGCGTTTGAAGGAAGAGAAATTAGGGGAAAGTCTGACAGTACGAGGGAGAGCGTTCCAGAGAGTGGGGGCTGCGCGTGAGAAATCCTGCAGTCTATCATGGGAAGAGGTGATGCGGGGAGAAGTTAGGCGCAGGTCGCTGTTTGACCTTAGGGAGCGGGCTGGGGTGTATTTGGTGATTAGTGAGGACAGGTAGTGGGGAGCTGAGTTAGTGAGGGTTTTGTAGGTAAGGGTAAGGATTTTGAACTTAATTCTGCAGTGGGTGGGGAGCGGCGGAGACAGAGCGGCGGGTGAGGTGGATTAGCCTGGCGGAGGCGTTCAGGATGGATTGTAGGGGGGAGAGGCAGAGGGGAGCGGCAGAGACAGAGCGGCGGGTGAGGTGGATTAGCCTGGCGGAAGCGTTCAGGATGGATTGTAGGGGGGAGAGGCGGGACAGACGGAGGCCAGATAAGAGATTATTGCAATAGTCAAGTCGGGAGATTACCAGGGCGTGTATGAGTTGTTTTGTGGTGACAGCGGTAAGAAATGGCCGAATTCTGGAAATATTACGCTGTTGGTATCGGCAGGAGGAGGAAAGAGACTGGATGTGGGGGATGAAGGAAAGAGCAGAGTCAAGTGTAACTCCAAGACAGCGAACTTGGTTTGATGGGGAGATGGTGATACCCTCCACCGTGATAGAGAAGTCAGGAGGTGGGGAGGCATTGGAGGGAGGAATAAGTAGGATCTCAGTCTTTGACATGTTGATCTTTAGGTGGTGGGAGGCCATCCAGGAGGAGATGCCAGATAAGCAGTCACTGACTTTGGAAAGGACAGGGGGAGAGAGATCAGGGGTAGAGAGGTAGATCTGAGTGTCATCAGCGTAGAGGTGGTAATTAAAGCCAAAGCTTGATGATTTTGCCCAGGGAGGAGTGTAGATGGAAAAGAGCAGAGGACCAAGGACAGAGCCTTGAGGTACACCAACAGATAGAGGCAATGAAGAGGAGGAGTTACCAGCAAAGGACACAGAGAAGGACCTGTTGGATAAATAGGAGTCAACCCAAGCGAGTGCAGTGTCACCGAGACCCAGAGAGTTGAGGGTCTGTAGAAGGAGGGTAGTCAACAGTGTCAAAAGCAGCCGAGAGGTCAAGCAGGATGAGAATAGAATAGTGGCCGTGTTTTTTAGCAGTTAGGAGGTCGTTGGTGACTTTGGTGAGGGCAGTTTCAGTTGAGTGTAGGGGACGGAATCCAGATTGCAGGGGGTCAAGTAGGGAATTGGAGGACAGGAAGAGGGAGAGGCGGTTGAAGACTAGTTTTTCTAAGAGCTTTGATGTGAAGGGAAGCAGGGATACAGGGCGGTAGTTGGATGGAGAGTTGGGATCGAGGGATGGTTTCTTTAGTAAAGGGGTAACTAGTGCGTGTTTGAAGGCGGATGGGAAGGAGCCAGTGGAGAGAGATCGGTTGAAGACGTGTGTGAGAGCAGGGGTGAGGGAGGAGGAGAGGGGAGGAATTAGATGTGAGGGAATGGGGTCGAGCGGGCACGTGGTGAGATGTGAGGAGGACAATAAGGAATTGACTTCCTCCTCAGTAGCTGGGAGGAAGCGGCAGAGGGTAGCAGAGGGGGCTTCTGGGAGTGGAGGTGGCAGATAACTATCTTGTGTTGGGATGTTGCTTCTGATAGTTAGAGTTTTACTGAGGAAGTAGTCTGCCAGGTCTTGAGCGCTGAAGGCAGCTGAGGGGGGAGGTGCAGGTGGGTAGAGGAGGGTGTTGAAGGTGGACCAGAGCCATTTAGGGTTGGAGGACTGCGTAGATATAAGAGATGAGAAGAAGGATTGTTTGGCCAAGTGAAGGGCAGAGGTGAATGACCGCAGAATAAACTTGAAGTGAACAAAATCAGCTTCAGAGCGGGATTTCCTCCAGGCACGCTCTGCAGTGCGGGAGCATCTTTGCAGGTAGCGTGTCTGGAATAGCAATAGCAATAAAACTAACAGTAATATGTGGTGTATGAGTTTATCACAGAGCTCCAAAGTAAAACTCACATATAAGTATAAAATAAATTTAAAAAACTATTATATATAAAATATAGGTGAGCGTCCAGGCAGGCGAGTGTGGGCCCCCCGGACTCAAGGGCCTGGGTGCGGTGGCACTCTCTGCACCCCTGGTAGTTACGCACCAGGCAGAAGCTAGACATGTGCATTCGTTTTAGTACTAAAACGATTTAGTCCGAATTTTGGGATAATTTAGTTTTAGTATGACTCAAGAGATACGAAACTGCTCAGTCCAAAAAACGAAAGAAAACTGAACGAAAATGCACTACATTTTAGTTTCAGTCCTTTTTGTGATATTACATTGATGAGTGAAGGAGACCAGCAATGAAGAGCGCAACATCGCAAAGCTACAGAAAAGGTTTGTATGTGTAATCCTTCCAGACCCCTACCTGAAAATCTGACAGTGATAGAGCTCCAGAATACTCACTTGCAGCACAGACAGCCAGCACAGGAGAGGAAACCTTTACTTAACCCTTGCATGTCTATGAGGCAGACAAGATGATAAAAGCAACTGGAGAAGGAAAACATTCAAATAAATCACACTGAAAGCTAATGAGAGAGGAGGCTGGATAGTAAAAACCCCTTTATAACAAGCAGCGCTGGGAGAAGAGAGGGACTTTATAAAACGTGTGTTATCTCCCCTCCCGCTCTGCATAATAGAGGCTTAGGTCTGATACATTTTATATTATCCAGGAGCACTATCCCCCTTCCTCATCTATAATACACGTTTTATATAAAGTCCCTCTCCTCTCCCAGTGCTGCCTGTTATAAAGGGGTTTTTACGGCTGATACATTTAGTATCCAGCTCTCACAGTTACTCTGTCATTATGAGCCTTCAGTGTGATTTATTTTAATGTTTTTTCCCTGGATTTAAATTGCTTTATTTTATTATAAAAATAAATTTGCCCCAGTCATCTCTTCTCTGAGCTTTCAGACCAATTTAAGTTAATATTTTCCCTCTCCCTGGCTTTTATAGTCCTGTCTGTCTCCCCCACAGAGATACAGAGTTTAAGTAAAATTTCCCTCTCCTGTGCTGGATAAGCATTGCATTCCGAGGTTCTGCACCCTCCACATGCCAATGCAGTAGGATGTTCTCTTCTATACAGAGAGGGGCATTAATTAATGCAGGAGGATGTTCTATACATTATACAGAGAGGGGTATTAATGCAGAAGTATGTTCTATACATTATACAGAGAGGAACATTTTTTTTGAGCCCTTTAAATCCAGTGACTGTGAGCGCTGAGATCGGCTGATTGTTATATTATCTCTCAGTACAATGTATCAGGCTCAGCTGTTACAGTAACTGACTGCTGCTCATCACAGAGTTTCAGTAAAACAAGGAAATAATATTGTTATAACCTCTTATATATAAAAATATTATTTACTAGTTTTACTGAAACTCTGAGTGCTGTGATGAGCAGCAGCAGTCAGTTACAGTAACAGCTTTGCCTGACACAGTGTGCTGAGAGTGACAGATACTGTAATAAGCAGTAATCTCAGCCCTCTGAGGAGCCACTGCAATAGTAATTGGTTTTCGGATGAATGAAATTAGTTTTCATACTAAAGAACTGAAAACGAATTTCTTTAGCAACTAAATAAATTGCGTTTTAGGACTAATCCATTACTTCAAAACGAAATTTTGTGCTGTGCACATGTCTAGCAGAAGCCATTTGCACATCCCAGAAATTAAAAGAACTGTATCACAGAGCTCCTATGCTACATTCCGCATATGCAGCAAGGAACTCTGGGTAAGACATGCAAATGATATCTGTCTCACATTTTTGCATCCCGGGTCTATTATCTCACAGAACCCTTCAATCAATGCCATGCCATACTAGATGGCTTCCTTAGCAGAGTTCGGGTTTATGCAATTGGTCAAAGCCACCTCTGGACAGCGCTATTTCGGGTTTATTGGACCCTCGTCAGCAGCCATGCCAAACTAGATGGATTTTCTTATCTATCTATCTAAATATATATATATATATATTATATATATTATATATATATATATATATGTTCATTAGTTACACATCCCAGCAATTCAGAGAACTGCTTTACAGAGCTCATGTGCTACACTCCCCATATGTAGCATGGAACTCTGGGTAAGACATGCAAATGACGTTTGCAATTTCTTATATATATATTATATATATCTTAGTAAGGACCTTACCAACATTTTGGATCAATGTCTGGATGTGTTCACGCTTTGCTTATTATATCAGAACTTGACTACTGTGACTCACTCCTTATTGGCCTCCCCAACGCCTGCATTGCCCCCTTGTAACCTGTAATGAATGCAGTTTATATTTCTCACTCGTTTCTCGTCACATACCTCCCCCCTCTGCCGGTCCCTCTTTTCTTCCTGTAACTTTCACGATACAATTTAAAATACTGACACTCGCCTTACAAGCTCTCCATAAGGCAACTCCTCCGTTCATGTCTTCCGGTCTACACCCGTGCCGCCAACTATCGCCTAGAGAATTTCTCAAGGGAGGCTCCTGTCCTATTGAATGACCTACCTTGCTCTATCAGACTCTCCCCGAAACTTCAGGCCTTCAAGAAACCCCCCCCAAAATCCATCTCTTCAGTTTTGCATTCTACATTACTGATGCCGTTGCCGACCTATCCCTCTCCTCGCCTTCCCGCATAGCATGATCAAAGCCCTTTCTTGTCCCCCCATTAGTGCTAGTGATCCTGATGAACAATAAAACTCTTTTTGTCTTCCTCCACCCCAACTCCTCTAGACTGTAAGGTCTTCTGAGCAGTACCCTCTACACCTCTTGTTTCCGCTTCTTTGTTTGTCTAAATTTTGTCTCGCTCCTCATTATTACTGTAAACCTATTTGGCCAGTAGATGGTGCCATCTATTACCAAAATGAGTTAGAGAATTGAACTGCAGGTCTATTTTCTTCTATTTCCCGCTCCATCAGCTGCTGAAAGCCCAATATTTCAGAGCATTCATCAGCCGATTTTACAGGTTTAGTTCTTTGTACATTAGGCCCACAAGGCTAAAACTTTGGGTGCACCTTCTGCAGCCCAAAAGCAAACAAAATTAGTTTGCAGCAAACTAATTTCATTTGCTTTTGGGCTGCAGATCAGCATACCGAGATATCTCAATAATGGGGCATGTCAGGATCAAGCGACGATAAGAACCAATGTGCAAGTTATACCAACTCGGCTCATCTACTATGTGGAGGGCTGGATGGAAGTATACAACCTTATCCACAATAGTGAATGGGTGATAGGTAGAATCAGGTGCGTTGTATTGTCCAGATCCGAATTTCAGGGTTAAGGCGAGCAGCAAGGTCGATAATAGTAGCCGGGGTCAAAAGGGTTAAAATCAGGCAGCATAAATGTTTTCCAGGCAGAAGGTCGAGGGTTAAAGGCAGTCAGCAGAATCGTTAAGACAATCAGGGTTTGATACACGGTAAAGCAAGGCAGGTTCAATAGGTTAGACACAATGTATCACATGAGAGACTAGACAAACTAGCAATGCACTCACCAAACAGCCGGCTTCTTATAGAGGGATCCCAGGTTCTAGCTGATTGGCAGGCGGGATGACGTCAGACGCATGGAGCGCAGCGGTGCGTTGCGCGTGCGCATGCGCGGATCATTTTCATTCCGGGATACGAGCGAGGAGGGAGATTGGACGCCGTCTGTGTCCGGAAGCCTGCCGGTGGCCATCTTGGATCCGCGCAGTAGCGGTACAGGCGAGTGGACCTTACAGGGCACCAGATTGTGCCTTTGAAGCCTGAGATTTCTTGATCTTGGTAGTGAAGGGGTTAAGGACTAAGGCTTTTTAGTCTTGGTACGCGCTGAGGGCCAGCGCCACTTTACCATTCTTACTACGTGCATGTTCACCTGTGATTTTCTGTTTTCTTAGTTAGTGCACCCCCATATATTATATACCGTTCTGTAAAGGATGGATACAGCTTTTGATTCATGTCCAGTATATATTTATATCTAATCATTTTGCATGAAATATTTTGAGGGTTATTCAGAAAGCCCCAAAATTTCAGTGAAATTCAATATAAAATACAAAAAAATACCCCAAAAATGAATTTTTTTTAAAAAAAAAATCAATGAATAAAAATGCTATTTCCTGGAAATGAAAAGAATAAACACAAATATAGTATAACCCCTTCCATGCGGAGGAAGGTGCCTGAAGGGGAGGGTCCTTTGGACATCTCTCCCTCCCCATCTGGGCGGGCCACAACTTAATTGTGGATATCAGGGTGGTGTTTTTTGCTGCTTACTTTTTGGGTGTTTCCGCAGTATAAACCCTCTTTGTTTTGTTAACTCTTCACAACTTAAAGGCAGGCACCGTTTGGAAGGGCACAGCCTGCCCTTCCAAGCGGCGGCTGTCTTTAACCGCTAGGGGGCTGGATTGCGATATGGCGCTAAAAGGCGCCGTATTGCGGTCTCCTCCCGGAGCTGGCCAACATCTTGGATGTCGGCCAAGCTTCCGGGATATTCCCCTGACGACTGGCGTCATCACGCATGGCGCAATGGCGTCAGTTCGTCAATTAACCCCTAACTGCCACCTATGGTGGAGATAGGAGGTTCCAATGAACCCCCTATCTCCTGATCCGTGGCAGCTAGGAGTTAATGTTTGGTATCATTGGTATCATTGGAGCATCATGCTCTGATGAAGTCCCGAGGGCGGGACGAAACGCGTCAGCACTACGTCACTTTACTACCGCGGATCCACCCCTTTTGAGTGACCACCTCGGAAGCAGCCCGGGAGCTCCGGATGGTTGTCTAAGGCTATATGGGACGCGGTGTTTTTATATCTGGCAGTGGGTGAGACTAACTCTAAAGCTGGGTTCACACCTGGGCGTAGCGCTGTGTCGCGCAATGCGTGCGTTTTTTTACGCGCGTTCGCGCATACAAAGAAAACGCGCGAACGCGCGTTGCAGCGCGTTCGCGGCTATTATATGGCCGCGAACGCGCTGCTGTATGCCCGAAAAGAAGCTCCCGAACTTCTTTTTGCGTTGGCCATTTTAACGCGTGTTCCTGCGCGCTGTAAAACGCTTAGGTCTGAATGGGTCCCATAGCAAAGCATGGGATTTCCCCGTTCCTGCGTTTTAAAGCGCGCACAAATGCGCGTTAAAACACCCAGGTGTGAACCCAGCCTAAAGCCCACCACCTTATCCTGTACGTATATGCATATTGTCAGCAGGATATATATATTTAATAAAGGGTATAACTAGGGATGCACCGATACCGATACTAGTATCGGGGCCGATATTGCCGTTTGCACGAGTACTTGTTACTCGTGCAAACGGCCCAATACATCCCGCCGATACCGGAAGCCGGCGCTGGGCAGGCTTGCCGGTATCCGCGGGGCTGGGGAAGCTGGCCGCGTGCATGTAAAGCACGCGGCCAGCGTTCCCCTCCGGTGTGCCAAATACTCACCCTTCCTGAAGTTCCGGTTGCTGGGCAGTGATGCGTTCCTGCGGCCACTGGGCGCTCCTGTGACGCGGCCTCTCGGCTGGAGGCAGCGTCACAGATGCGCCCGGCGGCCACGTGACCGCATCACTGCCCAGCGACCGGAATTTCAGGAAGGGTGAGTATTTGGCGCGCCGGAGGGGAACGCTGGCCGCGTGCTTTACATGCACACGGCCAGCGTTCGAGCTGGGGGTAAATCCATGAGAGCTGGGGGCAAATCCATGAGACCTGGGGGCAAATCCATGAGACCTGGGGGCCAATCCATGAGACCTGGGGGCAAATCCATGAGACCTGGGGGCAAATCCATGAGACCTGGGGGCAAATCCATGAGACCTGGGGCCAATCCATGAGACCTGGGGGCAAATCCATGAGACCTGGGGGCCAATCCATGAGACCTGGGGCCAATCCATGAGACCTGGGGGCCAATCCATGAGACCTGGGGGCAATCCATGAGACCTGGGGGCCAATCCATGAGACCTGGGGGCAAATCCATGAGACCTGGGGGCAAATCCATGAGACCTGGGGGCCAATCCATGAGACCTGGGGCCAATCCATGAGACCTGGGGGCCAATCCATGTGAGCTGGGGGCAAATCCATGAGACCTGGGGGCAAATCCATGAGACCTGGGGGCCAATCCATGAGACCTGGGGGACATATCCATCAGAGCTGGGGGAAATCCATGTGAGCTGGGGGCAAATCCATGAGACCTGGGGGCAAATCCATGTGAGCTGGGGGCAAATCCATGTGAGCTGGGGGCAAATCCATGAGACCTGGGGGCAAATCCATGAGACCTGTGGGCAAATCCATGTGAGCTGCGGTCAATCTCATATAAATTTTTATGAGGTCTGTTCCTATTGGAAAGCGTCACATGACATTAAATAAAAGTATCGGTACTCGGTATCGGTGAGTACTTTTAAAAAGTATCGGTACTCATACTCGGTCTTAAAAAAGTGGTATCGGTGCATCCCTAGGTATAACACTATTGAATTTTTCTCTTTGTTTGAGATATATACTCTTGAAGATGAACTGCTAAAGAAGTGGTCTTCCTTTAAAAAGGACTGGAGGAATATGAAAAACTTTCTTCCTTTTTCCTCAGCAAGGATTGGAAGCTAATTGAACGGACTCCTTTTCGACAAAGATAAAAGAGGAATATAAGTTTTTTTTCCTTCCTCCTTGTTGTGTACAAAGATTGGTATAATCCAGATACTTTATAAGACATTTTGTATGTTTTTAGCGCAACACCACCATTTTTTGTTTTATATATATATATATATATATATATATATATACTATAAATAATTTTTTAACCCAAATTGGTCATTTTCTCTCCTTTTTAGATCTATATAACTGTTAAGTTTTCTATTTTGTGTTCTTCTTTGGTAATGACCTGTCACGTTCTGTCCACCTGCTATGCCGGCTTTATGTGTCTGCAACTGGTGCTTCATTCTAGGCATTCTATTTTTATCCTGCCTTTTTTCTTTCTTTTTTGCCTCCTCTCCCAGGAAAAATAGCTGACAGCAGCAATCCGTCCTTGTTCCAGAAATAAAGAATTACCCTGCAAGAAATAAATAATTTTATGTTTTTTCATGACTATATGTGTGATATCTGAACAGTATCAGGGTTATTTAAAGAGCACCGGAATTCCACCGGAATTGAACGGAAAAACTGTCGTAAAACCACTGAAAAAACATCAGATCAATCCGATAAGCTGACGAAAAAATGCCAAGCGCACCCGGCGACCCGCCGCAAAACTCCCGAACGCATCCGAAAAAAACAGATGATCCGCTGAACAGAGCACCGACCAGCCGCCAAAAAAAGCCAACATGTTGAACAGGTAAGAAAACCCCCCAAAAAAACACTGCAACCCTTAAAATCTGTTTGCAAAAAACCTACTGTACAAAAATGTCTGGAATTAACGTTGAATAATAATAAAAAGGTCTGCAACAGGAAAAAAAACACTATTTAAAGTAAAGCGGAAAAAAAACATTGACAAAAAAATCCCGAAAAATAACTTAAAAAAATAATCAATAAATAAAGAAACTTTTTGCTGCAAATGAAAAGAATAAGTGGTTTAATAAATATTTAATAAAAGCGGGGAATATTTTTTTACATTGCAACCTATGGGATTCGCCTGATTAAACCTGCCGAATGAAACCACCGAACATCAGGGCATTTCACTGACATTTCGGTGCTGTTCAGTGTCTATGAATAGATTAACCATTGCTTCTCTATGGGGATTTCACCGCTGTCGAACAGGCACCGTATTTTGCTGGCAATTTGCCAATACTGCCAGCTTTCTGAATAGCCAAATGACCACGAAATTGCGCCGTACGGGGAAATTCACTGTGCAATTTCGGAGCAAATTCGTCTCTCTCTGAATAACCCCTTATGTTTATGGTTTTGCAGACCAGAATTATTTACTGACAGGTATGATAGAACAATAAAACTGATGGTATTTTAACTTTTTTGTCGCTTGCTGAGCTTAAACTATAACCCTCTAGGGGCCTTATTCCCTAGTGAACGTTAACGGCAGTGTACGGGTGAGTAAGTGTTAAAGCCAGGATAAATTAATCATTGCATTCCCCTTATATTACCTTCCTGACGCCAAACCCCTGTAAAATCAGTTAGCGCATCGGTGATTGTGCTAGCTTGCGCGAGCTTACCGTACTTTGTGCATCCTATACTTAACATTGAGAGCGCAATCAGTATAATTAGTATTAGGATAAGTAAGGTAGCAGTCAATGGTTCCTAAACACAATCTAAGCACTGTTACTAGACATGTGCACAGCACAACATTTCGTTTTGAACTAATGGATTAGTCCTAAAATTTAATTTATTTAGTTGCTAAAGAAATTCGTTTTCAGTTCTTTAGTATGAAAACTAATTTCATACATCCGAAAACCAGTGGATACAATTACTATTGTAGTGGCTCCTCAGAGGGCTGAGATCGCTGCTTGTTACAGTATCTCTCACTCTCAGCACAATGTGTCAGACAAAGCTGTTACAGTAACTGACTGCTGCTCATCACAGCGCTCAGAGTTTCCGTAAAACTAGTAAATAATATTTTTATACATATGAGGTTAGAACAATATTATTTCCTTGTTTTACTGAAACTCTGAGCGCTGTTACAGTCAGTTACTGCAACAGCTGAGCCTGATACATTGTACTGAGAGATAATATTACAAGCTGCCGATCTCAGCGCTCAAAGCCACTGGATTTAAAGGGCTAATAAAAAGGCTCCTCTCTGTATAATGTATAGAACATCCTTCTGCATTAATTAATACCCCTCTCTGTATAATGTATACAACATCCACCTGTATTAATTAATACCCCTCTCTGTATAATGTATAGAACATCCTCTTGAATTAATTAATGTCCCTCTCTGTATAGAACATCCTCCTCAATTTATACCTTTCTCTGTATAATGTATATAATATCCTCCTGCATTTATACCCCTCTCTGTATAATGTATAGAACATCCTCCTGCATTAATTAATACCCCTCTCTGTATAGAACATCCTACTACATTGGCATGTGGAGGGTGCAGAACTTCGGAATGCAATGCTTATCCAGCACAGGAGTGAGAACTTTTACTTAAACTTTGTATCTCTGTGGGGGAGACACAAGAATATAAAAGCAGCGGAGAGGGAAAATATTAACGTAAATCAGTCTGAAAGCTCAGAGAAGAGATGACTGGTGCAAATTTATTTTTATAATAAAATAAAGCACTTTAACCCTTTCGCTGCTGAGGCTTTTCCCGCCCCTGTGCTGAGGTCATTTTTTACCTGTTTTGCGCATCATGTTTAAACGTGTTTTTAAGGCTTATTTTAGTATATGACCCAGACATATTATATATCGTTCTTTCCGTCAGACTCGGTAGATTCATAATATGTCATTATTATATGTATACGTTATGTCATGTCTGTATATTATAACAAAAAATGCAATAAAATATGAATTTTTAATAATTTACAATGTGTAAAGTGTTTTTTTCCACATTTTAACATGCGAGCAATTGCGGTTATATTTTGTATGGGGTGCGCTTGTTAAAAAAATTAGAGATGGGGTCTCGTTACATTTTTTTTGGGGAAAATTACACTATTTTTAACAAACGCACCGCATACAAAAATCGTTAGTGCAGCATCATTGTTCACATTATAATTGAAATGGGAACAATATTGCTACACTAACAAACCAAAAAAAAAAAAAAAAATGTGTTTATTTTTTTTTTTAATTTTTTTTTTTTTATTTTTTTTATTTTTATTTTTAATTATTTATTTTTTTACAAATTTTTTAACTTTCATGTTTGGTATCGTTGGAACGGCCATGCTCTGGCCGATCCAACGATATCAAAATTTAACCCCTAGCTGCCACGGATCGGGAGATAGGGAGTTCATTGGAACTCCCTATCTCCACACTTGGTGGCAGTTAGGGGTTAACGCTAGGACTGGCGTCATCGTGCTGCGCACGATGACGCCAGTCCTCTGGGGGAGTTCCCGGAAGCTTGGCCGACATCCAAGATGTCGGCCAGCTCCCGGGAAGGATCGCGAATCGGCGCTTTTCAGCGCCGATTTGCGATCCAGCTCCCCAGGGGTTAATGCCAGGCATCATTTGGAAGGGCAGGCTGTGCCCTTCCAAATGATGCCTGGGTTAAGCCCCTGTGTGCCACCGATCGGGAGGGAGAGAGGTCCGAAGGACCTCCCCCCCCTCCCTTTCAGGCGCCTCCTCCGCACATGCGGGGGGGCGCCTGAATTAGGTGTCATCGCGCCCCCGCGATGACACCTAATAATGGCGGCTGGTGGTCCGGATGCCGGGCTGACATCCAGGATGTCAGCCCGCACCGGAGGGGCCAGCGATCGGCCGGAACCCGGCCGAACGCTGACACCAAACTGAGGACGCGCTCAGCGCGTCCTCAGCACACCAGCGGTAATGCTGAGGACGCGCTGAGCGCGTCCTTAGCATTGAAGTGGTTAAATCCAGGGAAAACATTCAAATAAATCACACTGAAGGCTCATAATGACAGAGTAACTGTGAGAGCTGGATACTAAATGTATCAGATGTAAAAAAAAACTTTTATAACAAGCAGCACTGGGACAGGAGAGGGACTCTATATAAAATGTCTATTATAGATGAGGAAAGGGGGATAGTGCTCCTGGATAATATAAAATGTATCAGACCCTATGTAAGCCCCTATTATGCAGAGCAGGAGGGGAGATAACACACGTTTTATAAAGTCCCTCTTTTCTCCCAGCGCTGCTTGTTATAAAGGGGTTTTTACTATCCAGCCCTCCTCTGTCATTAGCTTTCAGTGTGATTTATTTGAATGTTTTCCTTCTCCAGCTGCTTTTATAATCTTGTCTGCCTCATAGACATGCAAGGGTTAAGTAAAGGTTTCCTCTCCTGTGCTGGCTGTCTGTGTTGCGAGTGAGTATTCTGGAGCTCTATCACTGAGTGAGTTTCAGGTAGGGGTCAGGAAGGATTACGCATACAAACCTTTTCTGTAGCTTTGCGATGTTGCGCTCTTCATTGCTGGTCTCCTTCACTCATCAATGTAATATCACAAAAAGGACTGAAACTAAAATGTAGTGCATTTTATTTTAGTTTCTTTCGTTTTTTGTACTGAGCAGTTTCGTATCTCTTGAGTCATACTAAAACTAAATTATCCCAAAATTCTGACTAAATCGTTTTAGTACTAAAACGAATGCACATGTCTAACTGTTACCTTACAGTAAGCAGCCGCAAAATTTGGTCAGTGGGTCAGTCGGCCGGAACAGTCACTTGAGCCATTAACCCCTTCACTATCAAGTGATTTAAAAAAACAAAAAAACACTGTCAGGAACCAGTGGGGTTTTTATTTCTTTTTGGAAAATCTTTTTTAATTAGCTGCACAATAAGTGACATTTGGTATCTCTCACTAATAACCTACAGATGTCGCCATCTGCTGGACCAGGGGAGTTACTGCATTTCAGAGCTCCATCCTCGATCAGATGGGGAGATGTAATTAAGTCATATTCCCAGCTGCTTTTAAAAAGTTTTTCCACATCGGACATCATGCCCACACTGTTAAAACTAAGGGGGAACCTCCTGATGCCCGATTGCAAATGAAATTAATTTGAAACAAAGAAATGTTAATTGCAATGCACAGCCCCAGATTGTGTTAACATGTTAAATGACAGTGCAGTAGGGTGGCATACTTACTATTCAAAAGTTATACAAATGCTGCAATTCCCACCCAATGCCCAAACTAATTAAAAGTTGTTATGGATTCTGGTACTCCCATGATCGGGACCCTCTCAGGGTTATTCAGAGAGCGTGAAAAGCAGGAGAATGACTGGAGAATGACTGAAGAATGAAAATTTTTTTTCCTGTTTGTCTTGGTGCCCCTTTCCATTGTACAAGGAGGCGATCGTACCTCCACAGAGTAGACAACACTATAGACTGTGAGATGATCCTTGCCGGTTGAACACCAAACTCAGAATGCCTTTATTCAGATGTTTTCAGGAAGACAGTCAAATGTAAGAACAAGCCTCTATGTTCCCTGCTGACCTCCCCCTCCCCCAAATGCCCTCATTGCCCTGGACCACAGACAAAGGAAAAGCTGGGGAATGTGACTTTGATATCCGGTCTAAATCAGAGAGAAACTGTAGAGGTTGGGTAGAAAATGAGCAAATGGTTAGATTGTAAGCTCTTGAGCAGGGTCCTCTCCTACTCTTCTGTGTGTCCAACTTGCATGCACATGTCTATTCTGGCTTACCCATTGTACAGCGCCATGGAACTTGTTAGCGCTTTATAAAAACTTGGATCTGCAACTGTTACACACAGCACCTAAATACAGGGGAATAATACACAGACATCAGATAATCTAAATATAAACACACATTGCAGTGGCCGTTCCGTCACAAAAGTGCTGTGCACACCTATGATAACATTATTTTGGTGTATGATGTAATCACAAGCTGGTGTGTCGCTGGACATAGCTCGAATGTGGACGGTGGTTTTGGAAGAAATTTGTGTTTTGAGAAAATTAAGAAATAGGTATAAATTCAGTTTATTTAACCCACTCAGTACTAGATACCTTTCCTACTACTTTTGTATTATGTATATGGCACAGAAATGCATCAAACACTATTTGTATTGTGACAAACACTTCTGTATTCCGCTGCTCCTGCAGCCGTTCCGTAAAAGAAAGGATTTGACAGTAGAAATGGTGAGGAGGCGAACATAACACTTACTATTCAACGGCAGAAATGTGAACAAACTGACGAGGTGACATTATCTAAATAACAGCGTTTAAAAGCCTTTATTATCTTCTATAGCAATCTCAGTCACGTCTCTTTATGATCCAACTACAAAAGATGTGACAGAATGTATTTATACTTTCTTTATCATTCCGTTCATCTCATGCTACAAGAACAGAATAATGGCATGGAAAAATAAGTTTGTTTTACATGCAGTCTATACTTGTGTGGTGTTGGTGTTCCACATTAAGTTTAGGGACACCAGATACTCTTTTGGCCTTATTAGTTTCTTAATTACAATTTAATTAGTATATATATATAGGATAAACCTACATTTCCCGGATATCTCGGCTTATTCTTGCTCGGTGAGATGACAGCAGCTGACTTTAGTTCTTTGGTCTGAGATATATGTCACAGCTCGTGGCATCTCAAAAACTGAGTCAGTGTCAGTTAAACAAGTTGACGTAAACCTCCGACCTGGAACCACGTTGAGACTACAAGAATAGTCTGGCTTAAGAAAAAGGTACAGGCTTCAGAAGTGCACCTAGAGTGCGTCAGAACAAACATAACATATATGCAGAAGCCTAGAGGGGAAATGCCCTTAAAGTGCACCAAACGCACCCAAAATAACATTAGCTCATTTGAAAGATCGTCCCAGTCTGCATATACATTGTGTTAATCAAACCGCTGAAAGATAAATAGACTTTTTCATAAAACCCATGTAAAGACATCTCCCTAAGCTTCCTGTCTGCTCTCAGTGCTGCGGCATGCCGCATGACATGTTTCCCTGGGGATTGATTTATGGCAGCACAGCAGCAGACATTCCCCCAATTCTGCCAGCTGTGTCTGAACTAAATATCCATAGAGAGCATTTGCAAATGACTCACCGATCTTCTTCACAGATAGGGATGCTGGATGCTACGTACGTTTGAACTGTTAACCCTCCTCTACAGTGCTGTGATTCCTGCTGTAAGTGTCAGCTAAAGTAATACTGGGCTCTATTCCATTCCTATCGCTAACATGGAGATGGTACTGTACAGGGATTTTCAGTTATTACAATCCACTAAAACTTATCCTTGTACAAAAGCGAGTGACCCCAGAGCTCTCCCTACATTTTGTCCTCTCCCTGGCTGTTGTAATACAGCAGCAAAGTTTCAGAACTTTTTGGTACAATGAGTGTGAGAGCTGCTCCTTGTAGCTTGTATCTCGATAGGAGTTATTCAGAGATAGACGATCTGGCCCCAAAATGGCACCGAATTGTGAATTTCCCCGTACGGTGACATTCCGGGGCTACTCGGCTATTCAGAGAGCAGGCAGTTCGACAAATTTTGGCGAACTTCCAGCAAGTACGTGCCTGTTTGAGGGCAGTGAAATCCCCCATAGAGAAGCAATGGTTATTCTATTCAAAGAACACCGAATAGCAGGGAAAAGTTGCCAAAATGCCCTGCTGTTCGGTGCTTTCATTCGACAGGTTTATTCAGGCAAACCCCATAGGCTTCAATGTGAAAAATATTCCCGTTTTTATTCATTATCTATTAAACTGTTTATTAATTTAATCTGCAGTAAAAATTCTCTTTATTTATTGATTTTGTTTTTAGGACCTTTTAGGCATTTTTCGGGATTTTTTCAGCAAAATGTTTTTTCCATTTTTTTAATAGCGGATTTTCTTTTTTCTGTAACAGACCTTTTATTATCATTCATGGGACCTTATATGTAAATTCCAGCATTTTCATTGAGTAGTTTTGTTGCAAACAGTATTTCAATTTTGACACTTTCAATCTTTTTTTTTTTTTTTTTTAACACACCATTCGTCAGCTTGTCAGCTTTTTCCAGCTGCTGGTCTGCGCTGTGCTCTGTGGCTCATCGGCTTTTTCCAGACGTGCTCAACGTGCTTTTTTGGGGCGGTTGAATTGATCCGATACTTCGGTTCATTTCAGATGCATTTTTTTGGTTTGGCGGTTTTGCGGCAGATATTCGGGTCCGTTTCCTACATTCCGGGGACCCTGCAGTAAATGCTGAATTCACCCCACGGTCGGGAAATTTGATTCCCCCGAAGTGCAGAGAACAGGAGAGCACCGAAATGTTGTGGAGATTTCAGTGCTCTCTGAATAACCCCCAGTATGATAGGGCGAACAGGAGAGAGATAAGGCAGTGGATTTCCATTCTTCACAGTGGACACACTACTCTTGCTTTAAAGAGGTCTGCAAATGGAGTTTTGTATCCTTAGGGATGCTTTTCAATGAATTACAATGCAGGATTGAATGAGCTTGGTTTTGGGAGTGAAAGAGTTAAGTGATTTTGTATTTGCTAAATAATTTAAAACACAAAGGGCTCTATTACATTCTCTGCGCAAATTCCTACGCGCTGCGCAATTTTTTTTGCGCGCAGCGTTAAACGTTAACGCGTGTAAATTAACACTGGTATTACGATCCGAGCGCATCTTTTCATCCGTCTGAAAATATCGCGCATCAAAAGTACACGAGAAAACGCGCGCAAATTAACGCTGCGCGCAGAGATCGGTGGGCAGACTGTTTTTTCACGCGATTCAGCTCAGAATTAACCCCTTAACGCCGCAGGACGTACAATTACGTCCTGCATTAGGCAGGCTTTGACGCCGCAGGACGTAATTGTACGTCCGCGGCGTTTGTAACCTCCCCGGCAGATACTCACCTCCTCCGGCAGCTCCCTCGCTGATCTGAGTCCCACGGAGTCAGATCGGCAGGGTTTACTCCTCCGGCACACTGACGTCATCACGCCGGGGGCGCGATGACGTCAGTTTCAGGCGTCCCACCCCCGCCGGAGCAGGGGAAGCACCTGAAGGGGAGGGGGGATCATTTGGATCCCTCTATCTCCCCATTGCCGGGGACCAGGATGCTGTGGACAGCATCGCTGGAAGGGTCACAGCCTGACCTTTCCAGCGATGTAGGGGGTTAACCCCTTCGTTGCCAGGTCGCGGCCTGGCACCAATCGGTGCAAGACCGTGGCCTTTTTCCGGTGGGGGCCGCCATCTTGGATGGCAGCCCCCACCTCTCGGTCCCTCCCGCGTCAACTGACTCATCGCGCCATGCGCGATGATGTCAGTTAACCGGGGAACCCCCTAGCTGCAAGGGAGATAAAGGGGTTCAAAGAACCACCCTATCTCCTGATCGGTGGCAGCTAGGGGGTCAGGTATGATACTGCTGGAAAGGCCAGAGCATGGCCTTTCCAATGATATCAAACATGACCATGGTAAAAGTAAAAGAAGAGTTTAAGAAATTAAAAAATAAAAATAATAAAAAATATTATTAATTAAATAATAAAAAAATAAATACGTGTTTTTTTGGGGGGGTTTTAATGCAGCACTATTGTTCACATTTCAATTATAATGTGAACAATGATGCTTCACTAATGATTTTTTTTGGGGGGGTTTAGCTAAAATCATGCAATTTCTCCCCAAAAAAAAAATGGGCTCCCCATTCTAATTTTTTTAACAAGTCTACCCCATAGCACATGACCGCAAAGGCTCGGATAATAAAAAAATAAAAAAAAAAAAAAAACACTTTACACACTGTGGAAGATTGAAATTTTATTGAAAATTCACATTTTTTTAACTTTTTTTTACATTTTTTGTTATAGCATTTTGGCAGGGCATGACATATACATATATTAATGATATATTATTAATCTGCCGAGTCTGCCGGAAATAATGATATATAATTTGTCTGGGTGGTAAGATAATACGTGACTTAAAAACGGTCAAAATGAGCTCAGCAAACTTCTACTTCGGAAACAGCGCCGAAGTTGTAAAATTACTCCCGTCATTAAGGGGTTAAGAACCACAATTGTCTCCCGTTAAATTTTTGCGCCTGTCAAAATCAATCTGAGTATTTATGCTGCAGCAATAATAAAAACATGCACAACTTCTCCATTTTATTGTTTGGGTATGTGTAGAATGTGTAACTATACTGTGCTATATTTTTTTTCATGCTGGTGTATTTGGTTTCGGCCAGAACGTTCAGATTTGCAGTTACCACCAGCTTTTCAAAGACATTAAAATTATGCGCGCAAACGTCGTTCGTAAAAATTTGCGCATCGATTGTAATACCATCTGCGTACCAGCGCACGAACGCATTTGCGCTCACAATGTTAAGTATGGGATGCGCGCACAAACTTTCGCTCGCGCAGGGTTTGCACAGGGTAACTCGCGTTAGACGTTAACGTGCATTTTGTGCGCGAACGTCGTAATACGACGTTCAGCGCAAAGGTTTTTTCTCCTTGCGTTAATGCGTTTTTGCGCACATTTTTGCACGGAGAATATAATAGAGCCCAAAAAGTCTATAGTCAGCTCTGGTCCCATAGTACAGAGGATAGCATGATGCTTTCTTCTCTCACTGCAAGCAGAAGGACACTGGAATCAAATAGTTCCAGTTACCTTCCGCTGACATGTGTGACCCTTCTTACGGAAGCTCACGCAAGTCTCCATGGAGTCCTGTGGACTCTGGGAAAGGAGAATAGCTGTGCGTATGGTGCTCACTGCTGCTCATATCTATTAACAGCTCACTAATATTACAAGTCGAGGCACTACCATAGCGGGGCTGATTTATAAAACAGCAAATAGTTGCGAGCTGCTTATTTTTAATGGCTCGTGACGCAATTCTCCAAACTGGAATAAGACCCCTGGATTTTTTTTTTAATTTCCAGCCTTAAAAGTCATACATTATGTGCCTCAAATAGTATCCACTATAGTGTGTGCTTTATATAGTTCCCCAGTGCAATCCCTTCCTGACATAACCCAAATTCTTAGTAAATTAGTCGCTCAAAACCAAAAAAGCGAACTGCTGGTCCTCGGCGACTTTAATGTTGATTGGCTGAATCCTAAAAACAATAAACACTGCTCACTGTTTAAGGCTTTGCAGCTAACACAATTAATCTCCTCCCCCACTCGCATTAATATGAAAAGCCCTAACCACACCTTGCTGGACTGGATTCTCTCCTCATGTCCTGATCGAATACAGGAGGCAGGCGTTCTCGCTAACAGTTTCAGTGATCACTGCCTAGTGTACTGTGTGCGCAAAATAAGGGCCATAAAATGTCCACCAAAGGTAATAATCACCAGGTCTTTCAAGAAATTTAATCTTGAATCCTTCCTAAATGATCTCAAACAGCTCCCATGGTACAGACTAAACCTAATCCCAGACCTGGACTGTGCAATTGAATACTTTCAAGCCGAGCTCCTGAAAGTCTGGAACACCCATACCCCACTGTGCAAAGTGCGAGTAAAAGGGGCCCATCTCCCCTGGGTTACAGCTGACCTCACGCATATGTACCAGCTTAGAGACTCCCTGTGGTCAAAGTTCAAGAGTACTGGATCCATGAACGATCACTGTGAATACCGAAAATGCCGGAATGAATGCACAAAAGAAACAAAAATGGCTAAAGCCCAATACTTCAATGAAAATTTAAACAATAACATATCAAACCCCAGAAATTTTTGGAAAATCATAAGTAACATACAACCAGCCACTCCCAACCAGCTGCTTTAAAAGTAAACAACCAAACTGTACAACACCCCCTAGATGTAGCAAATGCTTTTAATAATTATTTTGTTGGATGCGCCACCACCCTGATTGCTAAGCTAGGAAATGACATGCAATCAGAAAGGCTGCACGCAGGTCAGGACCCACCAACAGTGCAAAGACCCCATAACCCAGAGAAATTCAGTTTTAGGCCAGTGCCTGTCAGTGCCATCACTAAACTTCTCCGTAACCAAAAAATGAAATACCAGTCTGGACCTGATCAAATCCCAGCAATGCTGCTGAAAATCAGTGCACCAGCAATTGCAAAACCTGTCGCAACCCTGATTAATGAATCACTGGCGACTGGATACATACCCAAACTCTGGAAGACTGCAAGGGTGGTACCTATCCATAAAAGTGGAGACAATACTTTGGTATCCAACTACCGCCCAATATCACTGCTCCCTGTAATGTCAAAAATTCTGGAAAAATGTGTCTACACTCAATTACGTGATTATTATCAGTATCAGAACTATTTAACCCCAGATCAATCAGGCTTTCGTCCAAACCATTCAACTACAACTGCCCTTTAAGGCTAGGGTCAGACTGAGGCAGTGCGAACGCGCGTTCTGGCGCACTTAATCACGGCCGCACTAGCAGCAGATGCCGGGCAATGACGGCCAATATACGAAGTACGGTCGCACAAAAGTCCGGCTGCGCAACGCAAGTGGAAAATGAACGCATTTTTTCGAGAACGTGAAACCACTAGTACTGACGTACAGAGTGCGCTGCGTCCGCTAGAGGCATGTGTGTGTGATTAGGAGACATCAGACGCTGCTAATGTCCGGCCAACATAACGTCCAGATGCAAAAAGTGTTTTATTGATGATCCGTACAAAATCACGGATGAAACTGCGCATCGTATGACCGCTATCGCGTATTCCGTGAAAAAATACGTCCATTCTTCGAACGCACATTTTCACGGACAACGTGAAAAATGCGTTAGTCTGACCCTAGCCTTAAAAGTTTGTAATGATATCCAAGCTGGCATGGAACAAGGAAATCTAACTGGAGCCATCTTCCTTGATTTTGCCAAGGCTTTTGACACCGTAGACCATGGCATCCTATTACAAAAACTTAAGAACTCTGGTATTGGTGATAGTACGTTAACCTGGTTACAATCCTATGTGTCTGATAGGTCTCAATTTGTGTCCATTTCTGACAGCACTTCCCTCCCCCTCCCAGTCACGTGTGGTGTACCACAAGGCTCGATACTTGGCCCCCTGCTATTCACAATATTCATAAACGATCTGCCCAATGTCTGCAAAGCTTCAACTGTACACATGTACGCAGACGACACTGTAATCTATACCAGCAAACCAAATCTCCCACAGCTGGAGGCAGTGCTGCAAGAACAATTCACAGGGGTAGAAAAGTGGATTGCAAATAACAAACTTTTTCTAAATACTGACAAAACTGTTACAATGCTCTTTGGAACCGCACCTAAACTACACAAATTGCAAACACCCCATCTATGTGTTGGGACAAAATCAAATGGCACGCTGACCACAGTCACTTCTCTCAAATACCTAGGTATGTGGTTAGACCCAAATCTATCTTTTGGCCCCCACATCGAAAAACTCTCATCTAAACTCTACCCCAAACTAGGTGCCCTGTACAGAAACAAATCCTGCCTGAGCCCCGCGGTAAGAAAGCAGATTGTACAACAAATGCTTATGCCAGCCATTGAATATGGAGATGTAGTGTATGCAGCCGCCCCACAAACACACCTCCAGAAACTTACTACATTGTATAACTCATTCTGTCGCTTTGTGCTACAATGTAACTACATGACACACCATTGTGACATGTTAAAAGAACTAAACTGGCCGTCACTGGACTCTAGACGCACCCTTCACCTTTCCAACCTGGTGTTTAAGAGCTTTTCTGGGAAGCTACCACCCTACCTGAATATGCTGCTTCCCCCGGCAGTTCCCTCATCCTATAACCTCAGATCCAGGACCAGCACCTTACTTGCAATACCGCAATACAAAAAGAAAATGGCTCGATCCTCATTTTCCTACAGAGCACCATAATTATGGAATAACCTCCCAGACACCGTCAAATCTTCCCCCACTCTAAAGTCCCTTAAGACTTCCCTATTAACATACCTCAATACAAAATGCACCTGTAAACATGTAACATAATGACTTTATTTCCTCCATATTTATTTTTCTGTTAATCTGTATATTTGGTCTTGTGTTAATTTCTTGCATTTTACTATTTTGTATTTCTGTAACCACTCAATGTTCTCGAACCCAGGACATACTTGAAAACGAGAGAAATCTCAATGTATCCTTCCTGGTAAAATCCTTTTATAAATAAAAAATAAAATAAATAAATATAAATAATTCAAATCGAGGGATGGTGTGCATGTGACAGTAGTCTCTTTACACCACATGATGGCAGCACACCATTTAAAGTGAATCTTCATATTCTGCACAAGATTAACTGCACCAAAAAAAAACCTCAGCAATGAAGCACGTCATGTGTATAAATGTATGAGAGCACATAATATTGCATCACTTGCAATGGTTACACCCCTTCATAAACAACTATATATTTTTTTATTTAAGGGAAAAGCAGATCATTCATCATTATGTTCGGTTTAAAGATTTTAGCAGCGTCTTTGTTCTTCCCCTTGACTTTCTAAATGAGACGGTGACCGGCAATTCCTCATTTGTGACTTAAAATACGAGGCGTCTGTGTCACTCTGTAACCTTTACCTTTCATTCTTTGGCGACATTCTTTTGTCTTGTAATTTTCAATCTGAGGCTGCAGCTGTGAATTTTCTGCTTGGCTAATACTGCAGTGACATGGATGATTGCATCTGATAGACACATGCACCGAGAATACCTTCCGATAATTGCGTTCCAGTCACCTATTTATGGCGCATCGTGAAAAACAGACAACGCGTAATTATTATCAGCGGCAAAGTACAAAATGCATGAACAAAGGGAACTGAGAATGCCGTCTATTTGCCGCTACTCAACCTTTTAAGCGCTGAGAAAAGGGGGGTGGGATGAAAAAAACATCAAAGCGTTGCAGCTATCAAAGGACAGTTGTCAGAAGGGCTTCACTGTGCTGAACGTTTGCATTGCTGGTAATTGTGCGAGAGGGTAAAACATTTACATAGTTAAAAATCATGTTAGAGTGTCGGGTTTTCACTCTTCGGCAAATAGAAAAAAATGCTAAATAGTAACATAATAGTTCAAATGAGGATATTATTTTGGCCTCTATTGCAATAGAGGAAGATGTTCACAGATACACAAATTTAGAAACCCAGACTCGCATATGCAGAGCCTCACAAACACCATGCCAGCCATTGAATACAGAGATGTAGTGTATGCAGCTGCCCCTCAAACACACCTCCAGAAACTTACTACATTGTATAACTCATTCTGCCGCTTTGTGTTACAATGTAACTACATGACCCACCATTGTGACATGTTAAAAGAACTAAACTGGCCGTCACTGGAATCTAGACACACCCTTCACCTTTCCAACCTGGTGTTTAAGAGCTTTTCTGAGAAGCTACCACCCTACCTGAATAGGCTGATTGCCCCAGCAGTTCCCTCATCCTATAACCTCAGATCCAGGACCAGCACCTTACTTGCAATACAAAAAGAAAGTGGCTCGATCCTCATTTTCCTACAGAGCACCGCAAATATGGAATAACCTCCCAGACGCCATCAAATCTTCCCCCAGTCTTAAGTCACTCAAGAGTTCCCTATTAACATACCTCAATACGGAATGCACCTGTAAACATGTAACATAATGACTTTATTTCCTACATATTTATTTTTCTGTTAATCTGTATATTTGGTTTTGTGTTAATATCTTGCATTTTACTATTTTGTATTTCTGTAACCACTCAATGTTCTTGAACCCAGGACATACTTGAAAACGAGAGAAATCTCAATGTATCCTTCCTGGTAAAACACTTTATAAATAAATAAATAAATAACACACCGACAGAAGATATTAACAGATACAGACAGGCATACGACGACAGATAAACACATGCAGACACTCACATACACACATGTGCAGACTCTCACATATTCATGCAGGCAGACACTGACAGATTTACACTGACAGATTTACACAGACAGCCGCTGATAGGAACATAAATGCAGGGACTGACAAACTCACACAGACACATACAGGTGCATTTCGATAAATTAGAATGTCGTGGGAAAGTTCATTTATTTAATTAATTCAACTCAAATTGTGAAACTTGTGCATTAAATAAATTCAATGCACACAGACTGAAATAGTTTAAGTCTTTGGTTCTTTTAATTGTGATGACTGACTCACATTTAACAAAAACCCACCTATTCACTATCTCACAAATTAGAATATGTTGACATGTCAATTAGCTAATCAACTCAAAACAGCTGCAAAGGTTTCCTGAGCCTTCAAAATGGTCTCAGTTTGATTCACTAGGCTACACAATCATGGAGAAGACTGCTGATCTGACAGTTGTCCAGAAGACAATCTTTGACACCCATCGCGAGGAGGGTAAGCTACAAACATTCATTGCCAAAGAAGCTGGCTGCTCACAGAGTGCTGTATCCAAGCATGTTAACAGAATGTCGAGTGGAAGGAAAAAATATACAACCAACCGAGAGAACCGCAGCCTTGAGAGACTTGTCAAGCAAAATTGATTCAAGAATTTGGGTGAACTTCACAATGAATAAACTGAGGCTGGGGTCAAGGCAACAAGAGCCACCACACACAGACGTGTCTATGAAATTGGCTACAGTTGTTGTATTCCTCTTGTTAAGCCACTCCTGAACCACAGACAACATCAGAGGCATCTTACCTGGGCTAAGGAGAAGAAGAACTGGACTGTTACCCAGTGGTCCAAAGTCTTCTTTTCAGGTGAGAGCAATTTATGTATTTCATTTGGAAACCAAGGTCCTAGAGTCTGGAGAAAGGGTGGAGAAACTCATAGCCCAAGTTGCTTGAAGTCCAGTGTTGAGTTGCACAGTCTGTGTTGATTCAGGGTGCAATGTCATCTGCTGGTTTTGGTCCACTGTG
This sequence comes from Leptobrachium leishanense, assembly GCA_009667805.1. Taxonomy (NCBI): domain Eukaryota; kingdom Metazoa; phylum Chordata; class Amphibia; order Anura; family Megophryidae; genus Leptobrachium; species Leptobrachium leishanense. The sequence continues at coordinate 303,355,913 of CM019067.1, forward strand.
TTTTTGAAAACCAAAGTCTCTTCACCCATTTACCAAGATATTTTTAGAGTACTTCATGCTTCCGTCTGCTGACCAGCTTTTTAAAGATGCTGATTTCATTTTCCGGCAGGATTCGGCAGCTGCCCACACTGCCAAAAGCACCAAAGGGTTGTTAAATGACCATGGTGTTGGTGTGCTTGACTGGCCAGCAAACTCACCACACCTGAACCCCATATAGAATCTATAGGGTAATGTCAAGAGGAAAATGGGAAACAAGAGACCAAGAAACGCAGATGAGCTGAAGGCCACCGTCAAAGAAACCTGGGCTTCCATCGCACCTTAGCAGTGCCACAGACTGATCACCTCCATGCCACGCCGAATTGAGGCAGAAATTATAGCAAAAAAGAGCCCCAAGTATTGAGTACATTTACAGTAAATGAACATACTTTCCACAAGGCCAACAATTAACTAAAAATGTTTGTTATTGGTCTTATGACGTATTCTAATTTGCTCAGATAGTGAACGGGTGAGTTTTTGTTAAAAGAACCAAAGACTTAAACTACTTCAGTCTGTGTACATTGAATTTATTTAATACACAAGTTTCACAATTTGAGTTGAATTAATTAAATAAATGAACTTTTCCACCACATTCTAATTTATTGAGATGCACCTGTATATACACGTTCAGAAAATCTTCTTATGCAGGCCCTAACAGATACACACAAATAGTTAAGGGTCTATTCACAGAGCACCGAAATTGCATGGAATAGGATGGGTAAAAAATAGGAAGGGTAAAAAATAAGCACAGCACTCGAGCAGTTATACTGTACAGTTAGAGCGCTGTACTTAACATCCACAGGGTAATTCAAAGAGATCCGAATTGCTTGAGAAAGGTTACCTTTCCTGCCCATTCGGCTATCCAGAGAGCAGGCAATTCACCAAATCCTGGCGAATTGCCTGCACATACGATGCCTGTTCGAGGGCAGTGAAATCCCCATGAAAAAGCACTGCTTCAGCTATTCAGAGAACACAAACCAGCAGTGAAAGGTTCCCGAATTGCCCTGTCATTTGGTGGTTTAATTCGGCAAGTTTATTCAGGAGAATCCCATAGCCTTCAATGTTAAAAATATTTCTGTTTTAATTAAATATCTAATAAACCGTTCATTATAAAATTCTGCAGTAAAGAGTCTCTTTATTTATAGATTTTTTTAGGATATTGTAAGCATTTTTCTGGATTTTTCTTTTTAAAAGTCCGATTTTTTTTATTTTTTTTATTTTTTAAGTTTACTTCTTTTTTCTGTAACAGCCCTTTTTATTATCATTCCCTGGACCTCCTGTGTAAATTTCAGACATTTTCACTCAGTAGTTTCTTTGCAAACAGCGTTTCAGTTTTCAAACATTCATGCAAACTGTTTTTCTAATTTATTCACTGCCTCTTCTGCGGTCTCGGTTTTTCCGGAGGCTGCGATCGGCTCCTGCTCGGGTTTTTCCGTGGTTTTCAGCAGGTTAATACATCTGTTTTTGCGGGTTTTCGGCGTGCATTCGCTGGGTTTTGCGGTTCGTTTTCGTCGGGTTTGCGGCAGCTTTTCCCTGCAATTCGGGGGCCCTGTGGTGCTTGCTGAATACACCGCAGGGTCACCGAAATGGGATCGTCAAAAGGAACCGAATTGAAGAGAACTAAAAGTCACCGAACATGCGGTGACTTTTCGAATCTCTTTGAATTACCCTGCCAGTTTGTAATTAGTCCCTTCATTTTTGGTCCTTTAACACTGGAAAAACACAATACTCACTCAGATCTGTGCCTTAAAATGAAACCCACAATCTTTCAGGTATCGCTAGCTATCTAAATGTAAATGATTTAGAATACAATAACAAATACATAAAATTCAACGACAGACGAATTGAAAAAGCATAATGTTAATGGACGGGACGTGGGTGAGAATTAAAGATATGTTTCAAAATGTTTTCCTAACAAACAATCAGTAAAGGAAACAATTTAATGAGAATCATATCTGTATATTTATTTGTATTTGTCTTCTACAACTATATGTGAGCTGTTTTACGGGATAATATTTCAGTTTGTGTGATTTCAAACAAGAAGAAGCTGTGAGCGTGTGAATTTCCCTGATTGATAGGTCCCAATAACAGAAGCAATGATAAAAGAATGTATAAAACTTGGCAAGTAATTCCCAGGAATTTGCATGCGCGATGCTGCGGAGTAACAAAGAACATTTAAATGATTGTTTACTTGGTTCATTAGTGTTTAAATTGCCTGGTGATTTCATCTGTCTTGAGAATGCATTAATAGACCTCTAAGAAGAAAAAAAAATACAAGTAGTAATATGTTTTCCAAACAATTATGTTTTGGAATGAGATGAGAAGAATGAGATGGAAATCTGAGCTTTTACTTCAACTAATGTAAATGAATGTGGAAACCCTATTAAACCACGTACCAGGGCTGGACTGGGACAGAAAAAAAAATCGTCACTGAACTTCATCTAGACCAGCCCATTCCAATATGCAAACACGCAGGGCCGGATTAAGATCTCTATGGGCCTGTAGCTAAAGATTTTGTTTGGATTTTTTGGCATTTAATGCGATCAAAACATATTTTGCAAAATGATGTATATTACTGGCGCCATCTAGTGGTAGTATAGAATATTTCAATCTTATGTGCAGAGGTATAAAAGAAATATAAACAAATGGATAAAACTGTAAATGAATAAAATGAGGTGCTTCTGGCCACCGGGAGCAGAGGGAGACTGGGGGAAAAGGTCCCCTGTCTCCCTCCATGATCACTCCGCCGACCAGCAGACTTTCGCGAGATGCGAGATCCTGCCAGTCATGTGAACCGGCAGCACGTTTCTCCATGGAGTCCTATGGATGCCATGGATGGGATGCTGGGGACGGGCTGTAGCGCTAACCCAGCACCCATGAGCTTAGTGATCGCTAAGGGCAGGCTGCCAGACTCAGTGCCTGCCCCTCGATCTGCTGAGGAAACCAGGACACTAAGGGGGAGTTAGCGAACGTTTTAGCTCAGGGCAGCTGATAATGCCCTAAATGTTTCAAAACTACATGTTCCATGATGCTTGGCTAGCCTTAAGTGTGTCTAATTGTAACCGGCCTACACCCTCGCTGCCCATTCGTATGGACTCTGCATTGTGTTCTGTGTGTTATTGAGCATCAAAGATGAGACCGTCAACTGGATCGCTGGGAACATGCGATTTTAATCTGTGTAAAAACATATATAAAATACGGCAATGAGAATATCCTCTGTGACATCCACCTCCAGCAGTTTCCTTGTGCTCTACAATGCTGGGTAATATAGCCACATTACAATACAATAAATATATACAAAAAGAAAATACATAAATTCAGCAGGAAAATACAAATAAAACATAAAAATGGGAATAAAACAAATCATACCTGAGTAAAAACACATATAAAACACGGCAATGAGAATATCCTCTGTGACATCCACCTGCACAGACCAAGCATTGCGTTAACACAGGTTTATCACTTGTTGTGCTGATATTTTACAATCAAAGCCCGGTGCTAAACAATAGAGCTGTTTTACTCTGTATACATGAACCTCCTAGAGGAACTAACATAGCAATTACACATATATGAGGTTAAATCTAAACACAGAAACTGTTTTGGGAGAACTTTTACAGGGGTTTAGAACTCTAAGGAATGAGAATCAGAGCTTGCACTTAACACTTCCTACCTCCAGCAGTTTCCTCGTGCTCTACAAGGAAAAGCCCGGGCTCACAGGGTATGAGGTCATGCCTCATTAGCATATTAGCATTAACTCCTAAATGGCTGCACAAAATTAAAACAAAAACATCCCAAAAGCTTCCTTAGGGCGAGACATTCACAATACTACAGGAGTTTCTCTAAAATGGGGGATATTAGGAGAATTAACACATACTGTGCTCGCAAAGAGACACACACATATTTACATCTGTTACATAAGCATCACAAGGTTCGCCATCACTGCCCTAGAAAGTACATGACAAACTCTTGTCATGTTTAACCACATCGTAGAAGTCTGAATCTCTAAAACATACACAGTAGGTGTTTACACATGCCGAATCCTTGAAGCAGTAAAGGTTAACACCTTCAGTACTGAGAACGAGATTACTTGGGTCTTCCAAGGAAGTTGCAAATTTCATTTGCTTTTGGGCTGCAGAAGGTGCCCCAAAGTTTTAGCCCTGTGGGCATAATGCCCAAGGTATTAAACTGGTTAAAATCGACTGTCCTTATTGGACTTTGAGTAACCGATACAGGAAGCCATGAGGAGTCCAAAGAACCCCCGTATCTCTAACATAGGGAATTCCCTTACTGTCGTCATCATGCACCCATGTGCTATGATGACAGTGGATGAGTGGAGGCCCCGGAGACAGGGCTGACATCCAAGATGTCAGCCCCCACCGGAAGAATACTGCAATAAAGTGCCGATTGGTGCCAAATCAGGGTACTGGCAGGTAAGGGGTTAAGAGAGGCATTGCTGGAAAGGTCAGACTCTGACCTTTCCTGCAGTGCATTTGTTATTTCTGTAGCCCCTATCAATGCTGTGATAGAGGGTTCCAAAGGACCTCCCTCTCCCCTTAAGGCACTCCATTGGCATGCTGGGGAAGGCGCCTGAAAACGCAAGGACGCTCGCGGCCGTGGGCCAGTCCCACAGCGAGGGCTGACATGTAAGATGTCAGCCTGCTGTGGTTGAAGCTCCAGTTCGGCGCCAGATAGGAGCCAACCTGGAGCAAGGCGAAGACGTGCAGGGAGCATCCTCCATGCACAGAAGTGAAACTGAAGGAAGCTCCCTGCACTTTTTTCGCATTCAAGTGGTTAAAGGGACGTGCAAGATTTGCTTTCGTGCTTTAAAAATATACAATGCCTTTTGAATGAGTCAGTAGTGTCATTTGGCAGGCAAAAAAGCAAGTAAATATCATATTTACTGGGTTTCACAGCTCATGCTACTTCTGTAACTTTGATTGGAGGAGGAGGCGGGGAATATTCAGGAAGTGGGAGCTGAAGAAACACCCCTAGATGAGGGGCGTGGCCAGAGAAGATCAAATGATAGAGTTTAAAGCAAGAAAATAAACATTGTTTACATATTTTTAAAACTTTTATGGCTACATTACAATCCCCGCGTTTAAACGTAGGCGGTAGGGCGATAACATATATGAAGCATTAGCCTACATATTCTGGCAATCATCTAAATGTTAACTAGCTCAATTTCATTAAAAATAAAGCCTGTCTGATATATTAGAAACATAGAAACATACAGGGTTATTCAAAGAGCTCCGAATTACTTGAGAAAGGTAACCGAACGCTGAAAATCAGTGTTCGGTTATCTTTCCTGGCCATTCGGCTATCCAGAGAGCAGGCAATTCGCCAAATCCTGGCGAATTGCCTGCACATACGGTGCCTGTTCGAGGGCAGTGAAATCCCCACGAAAAGCACTGCTTCGTCTATTCAGAGAACACAAACCAGCAGTGAAAGGTTCCCCTAATGCCCTGCCATTCGGTGGTTTCATGCGGCAAATTTATTCAGGAGAATCCCATAGGCTTCAATGTTAAAAATATTCCCGTTTTAATTCAATATCTAATAAACCGTTCATTATAAAATTCTGCAGTAAAGAGTCTCTTTATTTATAGATTTTTTAGGATATTTTAAGCATTTTTTTCTAAAGTCCGATTTTTTTTTTTTTTTCTAAAGTTTTCTTCTTTTTTCTGTAACAGCCCTCTTTATTATCATTCCCTGGATCACATATGCAAATTTCAGACATTTTCACTCAGTAGTTTCTTTGCAAACAGCGTTTTACTTTCACACATTCATACAAACTGTTTTGCTAATTTATTCACTGCCTCTTCTGCTGTGTCGAAGGCTGCGATCGGCTCCTGTTCGGGTTTTTCTGTGGTTTTCGGCAGGTTAATGCAGATGTTTTTGAGGGTTTTCGGCGGGCATTCACTGGGTTTTGCGGTTCGTTTTCGTCTGGTTTGCGGTAGCTTTTCCCTGCAATTCAGGGACCCCGTGGTGCTTGCTGAATACACCGCAGGGTCACCAAAATGGGAACGGCAAAACAAACCGAATTGAAGAGAACGAAAAGTCACCAAACGTGCGGTGACTTTTCTAATCTCTTTGAATAACCCTGATAGAAACATAGAAAAATGTCGTCAGATAAGAACCTTTCGGCCCATCTAGTCTGCCCAATTACATGGATACTTTACCTGGATTTATCTTTTGTTTAGGATAGCCTTATGCCTATCCCATGCCTGCTTAAATTCATTCACTGTTTTGGCCTCTACCACTTCTACTGGAAGGCTGTTCCATGTATCCACCACCCTCTCAGTAAAATAATGCTTCCTGATGTTACTTTTAAACCTTTGCCCCTCTAATCTAAGACTATGTCCTCTTGTTTTGCTACTTTGTTTCCTTTTAAATATACTCCCTTCCTCTACCTTGTGGATTCCCTTTACGTATTTAAATGTTTCTATCATATCTCCTCTGTCTCGTCTTTTTTCCAAGCTGTACATGTTAAGATCATTAAGCCTTTCTTGGTAACTTTTCTCCTTCAAGCCGTACACCATTTTAGTAGCCCTTCTCTGAACTCTCTCTAAGATGTCTATATCCTTCTGGAGATACGGTCTCCAGTACTGCACACAGTACTCCAAGTGAGGTCTCACCAGTGCTCTGTACAGTGGCATGAGCACTTCCCTTTTCCTACTGCTAATACCTCTCCCTACACAACCAAGCATTCTGCCAGCATTTCCTGCTGCTCTATTACATTGACTACTTACCCTTAGATCCTCTGAAATAATAACCCCTAAATCTCAACCCTCAGATATTGATTTATTTATTTGTTTATAAATAAAGTAATTTACCAGTAAGGATACATTGAGACTTCTCTCGTTTCTCTCTGTATGTACTGGATATGTAACTGTAACCCTTTTTATTACTGCCTTTTGACTTGCTTGTCCATGTATTCTTTGGCTTTGAGTAAAAATAAAGAAACAAAAACATATTTTTTAATAAAAATTAAATTCAATATAAAATGTCAACAATATTAATGTATTTCAGAATTACTATTATGATCACATCAATTAATATTCCATATCGACCTATCAAGTAAGAGCAGAAAATCAAGATATTGTATTGTTTTGATTCCTTCAGCTCATTTAATGTTTAATATTTCATTTTTTTATCTCTCCATATTTCACAGTAAAAAAACTTCTGTCATAAAGATCTAATATTCCATCAGTTTTTGTTCCTCTTGCTATTTATCTTCAAATTATTGCAAATTTGTCTGCCATATACGATTCATTGCAATACCATGGTGGTTTGATAAGATATAATTTATAGTTTTAATTAGGAATCACAGTTTAATATGTAAGCTTTCAATTAAATGCAAAATTTCTAAATAACTCTAAAAGGGGCTATTCAGAGAGCAGATCTGTCCCCGAAATGGCATCGAACAGGGAAATTCCCTGTACGGTGCAGTGGGTCGGCGGCTTTTTCCGGACGTGTTCGGCGGGTTTTTTCCAGTGGTTCAAGTGATCTGATACTTCGGATTGTATTGGATGTGTTTTTTGGCGGGAGTTCGGTGGGTCTGCGGCGGTTTTGTGATGGATTTTTGGGTCCCTTCCCTGCACTCCGGGGACCCTGCGCTGAATGCTGAATTCAGAACAGGGTGGGGAAATTTGATTCCCTGAAATGCAGGGAACAGGAGAGCACCAAAATGTCGGTGACATTTCGGTGCTCTCTGAATAACCCCCTTAGACATCTATATTGGAAGACTGAGACTTTTAACAGGGATGTCCCCCATCTGGACTTTAAACTCCATCTGGAGTTTCCTCCACCCCACACAGCGTCAGCAGCAGCTGGGATTTTTGGCTGACGGTCACCAGATCGGTCACTAGTGACATCGATGTGCAGAGAGCATGTTGACGTCACCCTCTCTGAGACCAATCGCTGCAGCGAGCATTCTCAGAGAGGCAGCTCCGATCCATCGATCTGCACAGGCGCTGCGGTACTTCTGTACATAAAGTGCGCAGGTCCTGTAGCAGTGCACAATTTGTGGGTTCCAGAAAAGCTTCATGGACTTTTAGCCCTTTCACTGCTGAGGACGTGTGGGGAACGTCCTCATTGACTCCTAAGTAAAGATAGGGGGTTCATTTGAACCCCGATATCTCCCGACTGTTGGCAGCTAGCAGGCTCATGTTTGGTATCATTAGAAAGGCCAGAGCATGTTTAAAGTAAAGAAAAAAAATAATACAAATAATAATAAAAAAAAAAGAAAGACGTGTTTTTTTAAGATGTGAAATGGCTCAGCAATGAAGGGGTTACGTTCGGCAGACCCTGAAGAAGATGTGGAGGAGCTGCACCTGGTGAGAGAAAAAGGTGAGTAAGATCACCTAAAAAATATAAATAATAAAATAATTGGGCAAAGGCTGTCAGCAGTCTCGGCCCAATTATTTAAGGGCAATAAAGGGAACTCTGTTTTTAAAAAGATTATCCTTTTAAATCATTAACGATAGTGATAATGATAATAATAATAATAATAATAATAAATAATACTAAAAATGATAATAATAATATTAATAATGATGTAAATAATAAATAATAATATTAAAAATATAATAATAATATTAATAATGATACTAATAATAATAATAATAAATAATATTACTAAAAATGATAATAATAATATTAATAATGACAATAATAAATATTAATATTGAAAATTATAATAATAGTAATATTAATAATGATAATAATAATATGTTTCAGTCTTTTAAAAATCTCACTTATTTCACTCTTTGTTTGTTGGGCTCAGATGCTTTTTTTTTTTTACTATTTGCTTTGCACCACTGGTTCCTGTTCACGAAAAGATTTTTTTTTCCGTGTCTCTTTCTTTAAGTGATCGCTTTGTCAAATTACGGCTGGTGTTGCCGTTTGTAATTCAGTGAAGCAAGAAATTAAACAGACTCTTTGAGAGCTTCATTTTGGATAAAAGCAGGAGAGCATATACGGCGGTGGCCGTTCAAAAGAAATATCTATTATGGCTGGGACTAAAAGTGCTTTGAGGACTTCATATAAATTGTTACAGGGAATTGTAAACAATAAACACCAGACTCTTTTCTTTGTGTGAAAGTTTCGTTTAGGCCACGATTAAATTTGTTCAGGTTTCAGCCATTAAAGTAATTTTGGACCAAGTGAATTTTGGGATGAAGTCTGCTGGCTGCGTGAGCGTCTAGTTTAATGGCGGGTGGCCAGGCCTTACTACCCAGTCACAACTGTACATAGTAAAAAATAATAATAAAGAAAGAAAAATGCATATGGGCGTCACAATGTCCCCCTAAGCCTCACCTGACATGGCCCAGATGGGGACATCAACTCCTCACTGCTATTATCCCGGCACTGCTGGACTTAAATATTAGTGGCTGAGCAGCTATTGCTTTGCTCATGTCCGGGTAAGGGTTATTAATAAAATAGACATATGTCACTGTCCTCCCCTGGCCCCCCTACCCACTGGAACCTAGTAAGGGCTCTTGAAATCTTGTGGAGGGAAATCTCCAGTCAACCCGCCAAACCCCACCCATGCCTGGTCTCTTTGAACTTGGTGTACATGGGCATAGAAATGTATTTGGAGGTGCAGGTCTCATGTTCTATATCTCGTGAGAGTGGGGGCCCACGGCACAGAAGTGCAAGCCTCTCTGGAGTCCTTTGGACTCCAGGAGGTGATACTCGCGGCTGTCCGGAAGCGCTACTGCGAGTATCACTGTGGTTACCGCTGCATTCCAGAGCGAGGTGCTCAGCTAGCGCCTGCCCCGGAATATCGCGCTAACATGGGGATGCTACGTGGAAACCTGCCGGCACAGATATTCTCCGTTAGCTTCCCCATGTTAGGTCGGGGTCAGACGAGCGTTTTGTAGAGCGGAAGGAACGTCCGTGAGAGTGGACGTTCCTTCCACTCTGACGCCTGTCTGGCCACCTCGTTGAGTGCAGTTAGTACGCTCAGGGCTGCAAGGCTTGATCCTCCTATGGAGAGTTGTGCTTTGCAGCCCTGTCGAACACGCGTCCTAGCGCTTTGACGGCAGCTGTCGCACGTGCAATTCGTGCGCACGCAACTTCATTTGGCCAGTCCCGGCACAGCGTTACGCTGGGAGGCACGTCAGTACAGGTGCACATAGTGCGCTCATCTTCTTTTTTTTTTTTTTTTTTAATTCTTTATTTAGAGGATTATACATAACAAGAAATTCACGAAATCAAACGTAGAAAAAGACAGCCGTCTAGGGCTGGCCAAACTAACTACGGTCAGCCAGTCAGATAATGTAAGATGCAAGTAGTAACAGGTCAATAAGGGAATAATAAAAACAAAAAACAAAAAGCAAGAAGTCCCAACCTCAGTGAAGGAAGAAAACACAAAAGAAACACATAAGCAATGTAAATGCCATAAATTGTCCTGATAGATTATACTCCGAGCTTATCTATAGACCAGTGACACGTAAACAGAGAAGAAAAAAGATGGGGGGGGTAAACAATATCGCTCAGGTCTCAGTCTGGCTGAAGTTCCGGAGGGTCCGGCGAGATGCCCGCCGCTTCAAGGTCGGACCAGGCGGTTTCAGGATCAGTGATGGTGTAGGGGACATTATTATGTGTCACCACCAATGCTCCCGCCAAGCCCCACCGATAACGGATCCCCCTCCGACGAAGAACCGCAGTCACAGGACGGAACCGCCTGCGAGCAAGCAGAGTCTGGAATGGAAGGTCGTGATACAAAGCCAACGTGGAGCCCTCAAATTTCACTGGATCTCTTGCGCCAGGAGCAGACATAAGCTTGACCTTAAATGCTACGTCACGAAAGGCCACCACGACATCACGGGGTGTCCCCTTCGAAAGCGCCGCAGGTTTCCAAACCCTGAATACCGATCCGATCACATCTGGCTTGTCAGGAGGGAGTGCCGCCATCCGAAGGGCCAAACGAGACACATAAGCTGGGAGTTCATCCGACGACACAGAGTCCGGGATGCCTCTGACCCTGACGTTACGACGGCGGTGTCTTGTTTCCAGCATCTCCACAGAGCGGGACAAAAGCTCGACCTGGGATCTTAGACCAGCTACCTGTCCCAACAGGTGAGTATGTTCCAATAGCACTGTAGAGGTCGTCGCCTGCACTGCTGTCACCTGCGCACGGATTGTTGCAACCTCCTCCCGAACCGCCGCCACTTCAGGTTTCCACACCCCTCGGATCTCCCAGAGTTCGTCCAGGATCCTCCGAAGGTCTCTTTTCGTAAGAGGAAGATCATCATCCTCCTCCTGCCGACTTTCCTCAGGCTGTGTCATACGGGTTTCGAGTGAGGTCGCTCTCGTTTGTTGCGATTGGGCACCCGGTCTCAAAACGTCCTGTCGTAATGAAGCCACACTACTGCTGGCTGAAAGCTGGTGTTCCTCGGCCAAATCCCCGTCAGAGAGGCCACTAGCAGTAAGTGAGGCACTCAAAGACGCCGTCAGCGCTGCTTTTCGTTTCTTTTGCGCCCTTTTTTTTGCTGCTGCAGATAGTGGTTGGGAGTCTGGTGTCCGAGATTGTGGGGAGATCCAGGTCATCGCAGAGCTACCACCCGAGTTCCAGGGGTCCTCTTCATCTTCCGAAAAGTCATAGCCCGGGGGGAGGGAGGAGGAGATCGCATCTCCCTTCGAAGTGGACCCACCTCTCATGGAGTCCCGAATGTCCCTCTGTCTGGACCGCAGCTTCTGTGAGCGACCGGTGGGCATGTCACCAAAAGCGCAGGCACAAGGAAGAAGAGCGGTAAAAGGTCTCAGAAATCTCCTTCCAGGCTTCTAAAATGGCCGCTAGTACTAGGCCCCGATTGTGCCGCGGGGTTAATCCGCTCCGGAGCGTCAATTTCGGGGGTAAGGCAAACTCACCGAGTCCCTCAGTGCCCCCAGAGACCGTAGAGCGTTTCTCAAGTGCAAGCAAGCGGCGGAAATAACTTTAAAAACCGTGTTTATCACGGAGCTCCTTCAACATGCAGCCGCTCGCTTCCTCGGCTAGCTCCGCCCCCATCTTATCTTTCTTTTATGATGTTTCTCTTCACATGCCAGGCCGAGCAGACAGCAGGAGCCAAGCAGAAATGGCAGTAGAGCTGTCAGCATGAGGACTTGCTACTCCACAGAAGACGGCACCTCGCAGCAGTGCGCTCATCTTCTGACCCCAGTCTTAGTGCAAGCAAGGGGATAGGGCTCACTATGTGCAGCTATTTTATCTTATGCGATTCAATAAATGTAAATATATGTAACACGATGCTCAGAGTAGCCATAAACAATACAAAATGTGTTTTAAGAACGGGAAAGGGAACTCTATTTAATGTGTCTCCTCGGGTGACGGTACATGGGTAGAATCCAAGACATACATAGATTGTTTAGTTTTGCGGTGCAGCATTCAGAATTGAGAGAAAATAAATAATGTGTGAGTTATATTTAGGGTGACAGCCTGACTAAACCTTTACAGAGGCCAGAACTCCCATCCTGCAGCTCTGTCACATCCAATTGCTGATCTCCTCATTGTATGGTTTTATACTATAATAAAATGTTCTCGAATACTTTTATTAATTTATGCCGTAAAATCCTCTTAAAATAAAAAGATACACACAGCGTGAGAAGCTTGATCTTAGTTTTATGCGTGAGCATCACATTCCATGCGTGTCCGCTTACCATTACTACACGTTACACGAGCTGGGGTAGATATGTATTTGTTTGTATTTTGAAATCTAAGGTCTTGTTGTGTTTATATAGTTCATGAGTCTATGCTCATTGCTTATGCAAGTATGTTTTTATTAAGTTTGCTTTATTATTTTGATATGTCAATACTTACTTTGGATTGGATTGTATTTATTCTTTTTTTTTATCTAATATCATTTCTAGGAAAAAAGGAATTACAAGACAGAGGGCTCTATCAGCTGGTGTCAGCTAACCCTAGTGTCAGCCTGTTTTCGCGTTAGCGCCAGGTAAATTCAGTCTAGCGCCGAACCAACAGATTGTTTGTTTCTCGCGAAACGGCGAAAAATCACTTAGCACGGTAATTAATGATTTGTAGCATGAGCTTACTGTACTTACCGCATCCTATACTTTACATGGGCAGCGCTACAGAGCACCTGCGCTATGCTAACCAAGAGATTGCTTGGTCCCGGCGCTAATTTTAGCGCCGTCGCTAATCGCAAAAAAATTCTTACTGCTCAACCCTGGTGTTAAGTGATGGAAAAGGAAGAAAAAAAGGAAAGATAAAAACGGTCAAAAGTCCTTGCCCAAAATGAACACGCATTTAGCAGGCGATTGAAAGGAATGCAGCACAGCTCTTGGCTCGCTGGATGTAGTTTACGTGTAAAAGATGCAATGTATGGTTAAACCGGCGTGCTTTGGGGAAACGTGAGAAGATGCATTGTATAGGAAAAGCTGCCGTGTGCGAAGCCCATAGAAATCAATGTAAAAATATTATCATTTTTATTCTTTATTTATTCAACCATTTATTTTTTTAACCTGCAGGAAAAAGTCTTTTTATTTATTGATTTTTTTTTTAATTTATTGGGTATTTTTCTGGCTTTTTCAGACAAAATTTGTGGTTATGAGGTTTTTTTTAACCCTCTCGCTGCTGAGGCATTTTCCGCCTGTGTGCTGAGGTAATTTTTACCGGTTTTGCTCATCATGTTTAACCGTGCGATCGTTTGCGGTTATATTTTGTATGGTGTGCGCTTGTTAAAAAAATTAGAAATGGGGTCTCGTTACATTATTTTTGGGGGAAATTTCGCTATTTTTAACAAACGCACCCCATATAAAAATCGTTAGTGCAGCATCATTGTTCACATTATAAATTAAATGGGAACAATATTGCTGCATTAACAAAACAAATAAAAATCTTTTTTTTTTTTTTAATTTTTTTTTTAAAAAAAAACATTTTTCACAGTCATGTTTGGTATCGTTGGAACGGCCATGCTCTGATCGATAGAACAATATCAAACATTAACCCCTAGCTGCCACGGATCGGGAGATAGGGGGTTCATTGGAACCCCCTATCTCCACCATTGGTGGCAGCTAGGGGTTAACTCCAGGACTAGCATCATCGTGCTATGCACGATGACGCCAGTCCTCAGGGGGAGTTCCCGGAGGCTTGGCCGACATCCAAGATGTCGGCCAGCTCCGGGAAAGGATCACGAACCGGCGCTTTTCGGCGCCGATTCGTGATCCGGCCCCCATGGGGTTAATGCCAGGTACCATTTGGAAGGGCAGGCTGTGCCCTTCCAAACGGTGCCTGGCATTAAGCTCAGGACCCCAGCGATCGGGAGGGAGAGAGGTCTGAAGGACCTCCCCCCTCCCTTTCAGGCTCCTCATCCGCACACGCGGGGGGCGCCTGAAATAGATGTCATCGCGCCGCCAAGATCCAAGATGTCAGCCCGCACCGGGGGGCACAGCGATCGGCCAGAATCCGGCCGATCGCAAGCTGCTTTGGGAGGATGCGCTCAGCGCGTCTTCCGCAGCCAACCCTTCCTGCGGCAGGACGCGCTGAGCGCGTCCTCCGCAGTGAAGTAGTTAAAAAAATTAGGCTTTTTGCACGGAAACGCTTTTTATTTTTAACCATACAAAGCATTAGCGCTGGTTCTCAGCCCGGGTCTTAGCGTTTCCCTAACGTGCCCTAATGAATCTTGTAAACGGACTACCGCGGACAAGGTGATCTGTTGGTGGGTTGTAAGGCGCTACCTTTTTACGACTCGCGTTAGATTTTTCATGTAGCGTTGGCGTTTTAGCTCACACCAGATGATAGAGCCCAGTGTCAGGAGGACCTGGTTACAAATAAATATAGATAACGTTTATTTTCGAGTATAATGCTATCATAACATTTATTTATTGAAATTTAGCATTTATTAAAAATGGGATGTGAAGTTGATAATTAAATATGGGGTAAAATAGAAGTTTCGCACATAATTGTTATTCCAAGAAAAATTTAAATAATGTTACTTTGCTCATTTTAAATTTTTCATGTATCATCATGTCTGAGCGCTCGTAGCACTGTTTGTTTGGGTAGAAAGCAGACATGGGCTTAAGCTGTGTACGAAGCATCGATCCATCACTGTGACCAGGTACTCGTGTACCTTGTGTGCGAAAAGTATACAAGGTACAAGGGTTGATTTTTTTAAAAAAAAATTACGTTATGTTTTTTTTAAGTAAACAAAAAATATATTTTTTTTATCCGATGAATAGATTAATCGAAAAAATAATTGGGCCAACTAATCGATTATGAAAATAATCGTTAGTTGCAGCCGTATTGTATTTTATATAGCACAGATTTTGGTTGTTTTATCTGTACTGCTATCATCCATTTAGGCAGCGTTCACTGTTTTAAGCTTTTTTTTACACCTTTCGCTAGTTACTCAGTGAACTATTTATTTATCAATTTATTCTAATTTATCACTTTGTCGCCCTTACACATTTTACGCATATCCTCATCCTAAATGTATGACATCGCTGAGATCGCCGCTTAGTGAATCTCACCCACAGACTGATTTCTATGCTCCTGACAAGAATAGCAACTTGCGATACTAAATTGACAGACGAAATGTTTATGTATGTCAATCAATAAAGCATTTTTCACAGCAGAACTCTGGTGTGCCTGGTCCGCTTTATCTCTTGTCTAAACAAGGATAGCCTTACAGTTCTGTAAAACATAGCCCTGCGTTTCACATTTGTTTTCTTACAATGTTTGTTTCTTTCGTGCTCTGAGTTTACATATATAAAATCTTTAGGTATCATAAGCAAACTCGAGATTCTCCGGGATCATGTGAACCCCAGTTATTGTATAAGACAATTCATTTTGATGGAGAACGAAAAAAAAGAAATAGATTAGATAGAAGTGAAATGCGTTAACAGACAGTCGGGTATTAATGATTGCAGATCAATATTTACACCTAGAAAGTGTTGAAAAGTAGGCTTGTGCACCGATTTTTTTTTCGGTTCGATTCGGCTCGATTTGTTCGGATGTTTAACCCTTTCGCTGCTGAGGCTTTTCCCGCCTCTGTGCTGAGGTCATTTTTACCGGTTTTGCTCATCATGTTTAATCGTGTTTTTAAGGCTTATTTTAGTATATGACCCAGACATATTATATATCGTTCTTTCCGTCAGACTCAGTAGATTCATAATATGTCATTATTATATGTATACGTTATGTCATGTCTGTATATTATAACAAAAAATGCAATAAAATATGTATTTTCAATAATTTACAACGTGTAAAGTGTTTTTTTTCACATTTTAACATGCGAGCAATTGCGGTTATATTTTGTATGGCGTGCGCTTGTTTAAAAAATTAGAGATGGGGTCTCGTTACATTTTTTTTTGGGGGAAAATTACGCGATTTTTAACAAACGCACCGCATACAAAAATCGTTAGTGCAGCATCATTGTTCACATTATAATTGCAATGGGAACAATATTGCTACACTAACAACCAAAAAAAGAAAAAAAAATGTTTTTTTTTTTTTTTATAATTTTTTTTAAAATATATTTTTATTTTTAATTTTTATTTTTATTTAAAAACTTTTTTCACATTCAAGTTTGGTATTGTTGGAACGGCCATGCTCTGGCCGATCCAACCATACCAAACATTAACCCCTAACTGCCACGGATCGGGAGATAGGGAGTTCATTGGAACTCCCTATCTCCACCGTTGGTGGCAGTTAGGGGTTAACTCTAGGACTGGCGTCATCGTGCTACGCACGATGACGCCAGTCCTCAGGGGGAGTTCCCGGAGGCTTGGCCGACATCCAAGATGTCGGCCAGCTCCGGGAAAGGATCGCGAACCGGCGCTTTTAGGCGCCGATTCGCGATCCAGCTCCCCAGGGGTTAATGCCAGGCACCATTTGGAAGGGCAGGCTGTGCCCTTCCAAATGATGCCTGGGTTAACCCCCGCAGAGTCGCCGATCGGGAGGAGAGAGGTCCGAAGGACCTCCCCCCTCCCTTTCAGGCGCCTCCTCCGCACATGCGGGGGGGCGCCTGAATTAGGTGTCATCGCGCTGCCGCGATGACACCTAATTCTGGCGGATGCGGTCCCGGATGCGCGGCTGACATCGAGGATGTCAGCCCGCACTGGGGGGGCCAGCGATCGGCCGGAACCCGGCCGAACGCTGACCCCAATGGGAGGACGCGCTCAGCGCGTCCTCCGCACAGCAGCGGTAATGCGGAGGACGCGCTCAGCGCGTCCTCCGCATTGAAAGGGTTAAACTTTTCGATTCGGCTCGTTTCGACCGATTTCTGTTTCGATTCGGTTCGGATCGTTTTTCGTGTACATTTTTTTTTCCGTATATCGACCATTGTTTGTATTTTTGTGTCACTTTGCTCGTTTTTTGTATCGACTTTTCGGAAATTTCAGAAATTTTCGTTTTTTCGGAACGTCTGTTCTCCTCGTTTCAAAGTGTCTACGATAATTCTGGCGATTCTATCGTGTTTTTTTTAATTATATAAAGATCCTTTTTTTCTTATGAATAATTGAATATACATTTCACAACTTTATTTAATCATATTAAAATGATAAATTTCGATTTGACACATTTCAAGTCCATTCGAAAATTCCGAAAATTTTTCGTTTCGGCTCGGAAAACTTTTCGGATCTGCCATTTTCGGATCTAAAAATTTTCGGAAAATCGGCCGCATCCGAAAACACGAATCGGGGAATTTCGTGAAAATTCCAAGATTCCGAAACCCGAAACGCACATCCCTATTGAAAAGTTAAACTCTTCAGACTACCAAACGAGTCCAATAATATACTACCCTATGGACACAGATAATAAGACAAGATAGATATGAAATCTGTATCTGTAATCTTAAAAAATGCACTTGAATGACCTCAATTACTAAATTACCATATTACATTATGAATACAGACTTCTTCTTTGACAATTATTTAATGAGTTCACCAAGTATTCCTGACTTATAAATTATTAGCACCAAAACTGTTGTGACGGCAGAGTTTGACATTCACAGTAACGTCTCACAGTGGTATGATATTTAGATATATAATCAGATTCTTATAAATACAGAATACTTTGTGCATACCATGGACCCTATTCCAAGCCAGCTGTGAGCAGTAACGAGTGAGCCTTAAAGTCTTACAGGTCCACTTGTCAGTGGTTCCTGTCCATTGCAGTTGCTTTGCACCTCGACTTTTGCAGCTACCTACTGTACATTTGCGCTGCCTGTAGCGGATCCCTGCTACCCTGCCCGGGTAGATCCGCCGTCAGCGCCGAGCTGGTCTGGGGGTGTAGAGTCAGGGGTAGCGGGGGCGTTAGGGATTCGGCGGTGATCCAGCGTTTCTTTCCACGGTCCCTGCAGCATCGCGGTTCCCCAAGCCCTGTTATCCCCAATTACTAGCCGAGGCAAGAGTAAAGGTTCAAACAGGAATGAGTTTTAATCAAAAGCAGAACATACACGGTCCTTTTATATGGTACAGTCCCACTGTTCTCTCCCATGCCCACCCCCAGACCCCTGGAGTGAATTCTGCACAGGGGCTAGCCATAGCCCAGGTTCTGATTGGTTGGTTCCAAGACCATTGCAGGCTTCTCTCAGGTCCTCTCAGTCTTCACTTGGGTCCACTGGTTGTATGCAGATGAAGTCTTGACCTCACAGTGATCACATACAGTGATTTACATAACCCATTGTAAAGGGAATCAGATAGTGGGTGGCTGAGACAATGTGACTCCCAACCCTTCAAAACAGGTAAACAGATAACAGATATCCAAACAGAAAGCACCTTTGCACAATCCACAAATTACTCAAACCTATTGTATATTCTATACAAAGGAAAGCATTTGACACTAGTGGCAGGTAGGGTTTTTAAAAACCACATTTAACTAAAGAAATATAAGTCTATTTACAACTAAAAATTAGCAATTGACAATACATTTAAAACCACACAATATAACTGAGCATAAACTAGCAGGATGGTGCAGGGGAAAAACATGATTAATTAGAAGTCTAGCAACAGTTTTACATTAAATCTACCAAAGGAAATTAGTTTCTATAAATAAAGGGTAAACGAAATATAACAAAATAAGAATGAAATTAAACTAAATAAATCCTGTGGCGGCCGTTCCGTCACACTGCCTATACCCTGCATAGGAAGTGAAAACATTGAGGGAGCTGGAGAATAATAAGCGTACAAGGTCATTTGCTATACTCTGCCAAAAGTGATTTTACATCTCACTTAACCCTTCACTCCCAAAAATAATTTGACTGGATTTTGCATGGTAATACATTGAAAAGCAATTATTAGCATATCAAGACACCCATTGCATAGCATTATAATGAAAGATTAGTGTGACCCTGTGGAGACATGAAATCCACTCTTATCTCTCTGCTTCTCATCCTGTATTACTGTAAACAAGTTATAAGATGCGGGCGTTATATTGACTGAAAATCCCTGTACAGTACAGATACAAGGTGTTACTGTTATTTCCATATACAGACATTATCAGGGTTATTCAGAGAGATTCGAAAAGTCACGGCACGTTCGGTGACTTTTCGTTCCCGCACTTCAGGGTGATTCGGCGATTCCTAGTTCGCAGGCCCTGCGGTGTTTTCAGCAAGCACTGCAGGGCCCCCAGTAGTGCAGGGAATATTCGCTGCAAACCCCCAGAACACTCACCGAATACTCACCGAATAGTCGACGAAAGCCGCGCAGAAACGGCCGCAAAAACCCCACGAACACGACGGAATATCCCGATGAGCCGTCGATCACAGCACAGAACAGCCGCCAGAAAAAGCCGACTAGCAGATGAACGTGGTGGGAAAAAAAAGAAACAGTACGCTTGAAAGTTTGAAAATTTAAACGCTGTTTGCAGAAAAACTACGGAATGTAAATGTCTGGAATTTGCACATAAGATCCAATGAATAATAATAAAAAGAGCTGTAACAGAAAAAAGAAAAAAAAAAGGATTTTACCAGGAAGGATACATTGAGATTTCTCTTGTTTTCAAGTATGTTCTGGCTGGTGAGTATGTACCGTTAGGCGTCTTGCCCAAGGACACTTACTGGAGAGGTGCTCTTGCTGGGATCAAGCCCATGTCTCCACAGGCTCTCTCCATGCAGAGCAGTGATGTTACCTCTACTCCACCCAGCTGGTGTCTCTGAATTGACGAAGCATTGCTTCTCTATGGGGGATTTCACTGCCCTCGAACAGGCACCGTACGCAGTGGCGTAGCGTGGGTTGTCAGCACCCGGGGCCAGCCAAGAATTGTGCGCCCCCCCCCAACCTGTGGACACGTTATCGATATTGCCCCAGCTCTCACATGGATATTGCCCCAGCTCATGGATTTGCCCCCAGCTCATGGATTTGCCCCAGCTCACACATGGATTTGCCCCCCAGCTCACTCATGGATTTGCCCCAGCTCATGGATTTGCCCCAGCTCACTCATGGATTTGCCCCCAGCTCATGGATTTGCCCCCCAGCTCACTCATGGATTTGCCCCAGCTCACTCATGGATTTGCCCCAGCTCACTCATGGATTTGCCCCCAGCTCATGGATTTGCCCCAGCTCATGGATTTGCCCCAGCTCACTCATGGATTTGTCCCCAGCTCATGGATTTGCCCCAGCTCATGGATTTGCCTCCAGCTCATGGATTTGCCCCAGCTCACTCATGGATTTGCCCCCAGCTCATGGATTTGCCCCAGCTCGCTCATGGATTTGCCCCCAGCTCATGGATTTGCCCCCAGCTCATGGATTTGCCCCCCAGCTCATGGATACTGCCCCCAGCTCATGGATTTGCCCCAGCTCATGGATTTGCCCCAGCTCACTCATGGATTTGCCCCCAGCTCATGGATTTGCCCCAGCTCACTCATGGATTTGCCCCCAGCTCATGGATTTGCCCCAGCTCACTCATGGATTTGCCCCAGCTCACTCATGGATTTGCCCCCAGCCCAGCTCACTCATGGATTTGCCCCCAGCTCACTCATGGATTTGCCCCCAGCTCATGGATTTGCCCCCAGCTCATGGATTTGCCTCCAGCTCATGGATTTGCCCCCCAGCTCATGGATTTGCCCCCAGCTCATGGATTTGCCCCCAGCTCACTCATGGATTTGCCCCCAGCTCATGGATTTGCCCCCAGCTCATGGATTTGCCCCCAGCTCATGGATTTGCCCCCCAGCTCATGGATTTGCCCCAGCTCATGGATACTGCCACCAGCTCATGGATTTGCCCCCAGGTCACACATGGATTTGCCCCCAGGTCATGGATTTGCCCCCAGCTCTCACCTGGATTGTTGCCCCAGCTCCGGCAGGGGTTGAGGGACCCAGATGCCGGGCAGCGCGGGAGCGCCTGCCCGGTCTTGAACAGTCCGTCCTGTGAAGTGGATGCGGCTGTGTGCGTGCGCAGCCGGTCACGCGGTCCGGCCAGTCAGGTGGTACAGAGACTCAGTACCACCTGATTAGCCGGACCACGTGACCGGCTGCGCACGCACACAGCCGCATCCACTTCACAGGACAGACTGTTCAAGACCGGGCAGGCGCTCCCGCGCTGCCGGCATCTGGGTCCCTCAACCCCCGGGCCAGTTTTAGGGGCGCGAATGCGCCCCTAACAAAACTGCGCCCGGGGCCACGGCCCCCCCAGCCCCCCCCACGCTACGCCACTGACCGTACGTGCAATCAATTTGCCAAAATTTGGCGACTAGCCTGCTCTCTGAATAGCCGAATGGCCCCGAAATGTGCCCATATGCTGAATTTCAGTGTCCGGTTACATTTCGGGGCCAGATTGACTCTCTCTGAAAAACCCCTACGTCACATACAGATATTATATTATTTTTATATTCTCTTGATATGTTTTGGAAGCTGCATTGCTAATATTAATCTCATTATCATTCTTCACTACAAATCCTATAAACAGGAGATCTGACCATTTTTATTATCTATCTTTATCATAGTCACTGGATTGGACACAATGGCTATTTCTGCCTGTTTGCTGATAACGCAGAACCTGTGGGAATTTGTGTACGATAAGGGATGCCATCTAGAGCTCAGAATATTTCACCTTGACAATGATTTTGTAAAGGATAAACAAATGCTTTAAAAAAAAAAAGAGCAAAATTTCCTTTTTTTAAAGAGTCACTGCTAATCCTTCCTGACCACTTTAGTGGTTCCTGTGCTACGCAATGAACCCATTAGACACTTTCACTATTAAAAAAAAATCTATGGTTGCAAAGGATCTGAAAGGATCAGTCCCCGTCCTTACTAGAAAAAAAAGTTTGCCAAACTTTACTGCTGCATTACAGCAGCCATGGAGAGTGCTGAATACAAGGAGAGCTCTGGGGTCACAAATAGGGATGAGCCAAACACTCCCCGAGTTTGGTTTGGACCCGAACCCGAACTTTCCAAATGTTCGGATCCGAACCCGAACCCGAACTCGAACTCAATACAAGTCAATGGGGCTGAAAATTTGGTTTTTAGAGTGCCCTGGGGGACAGGAAACAAGGACAAAAAGTTAAAAAAAAACGTTTTTAAAGGGACAGTGAGTTTTCCATGAAATAAGGGTTAAAAATAAAAACGAAAAATTGCTTCAAATATCGTGCCTAGGAGGTCCCCATAACCTGCCCGTGAAGTGGCGGATTTCTAGGATGTATAGAAATATGTAAAAAACAAAAAATGACATTTCAAATGACGTAAATGCTTTTCCTTTAATCTATTCATAAACAACTGCTTGGGGCGGCAGTCTGTATGAAAAGAGGAGACATTTTCGGAGACGCAGAAAAAGTTTACTGATTTTTTGGCGGTGAAAAGCAGGAGAATGACTGGAGAACGGAAAATTCTAGACCAAATAGCCGATTTGGAAAGTGAGATAAATGGGAGAATTTTTCTGGTTTGGCTATTTTGACCTAGAATTTTCTCTTCAGTCATTCTCCTGAGTTTCACCTTTCTCTGAATAACTCTGTCAGGGTTATTCAGAGAGCGGTGAAGAGCAGGAGAATGACTGGAGAATGGAAAATTCTAGGTCAAAATAGCCAAACCAGAAAAATTCTCCCATTTAGGCTAGGGTCAGACTAGTGAATTTTTAACGTGCGTTTAGGCGCACTTAATCACGGCCGCACTAGCAGCAAATGACAGGCAATATATGAAGTACGGTCGCACGAAAGTCCGGCTGCGTAACGCAAGTGGAAAATGAACGCATTTTTTCGAGAACGGAGAAGCGCTAGTACGGACGTACAGAGTGCGCTGTGTCCACTAGCGGCGTGTGTGCGTGATTTGGAGATGTCAGACCCTGCTCATGTCCGGCCAGCATAACGTCCAGACACCCAAAGTTTCCTGGTTTGGATCCGAAAAAAATCACGCACAAAAATGCGCATCGTATGACCGTTTTTGCGCATTCCGTGAAAAAATACGGCAATGCGTTCGGACACACTTTTTGACGGTCGCTGCGAAAAATGCGTTGGTCTGACCCTAGCCTTATCTCACTTTCCAAATCGGCTATTTGGTCCAGATTGTTCTCTTTTCCTGCCATTCTCCTGGTTTTCACCTTTCTCTGAACAACCCTGAGAGAGAGGTGAAAGCCAGGAGAACTGGCAGGAGAAGAGAACAATCTAGAACAAATAGCCAATTTGGAAAGTGAGTTAAATGGGAGAATTTTTCTGCTTTCGCTATTTTGACCTAGAATTTTCACTTCTCCAGTTACTCTCCTGCTTTTCACCGCTCTCTGAATAACCCTGTGAATGTTTAATCCCGAGGTGAAAAATAACATTGCTTTAGATGTTATTTTGAATTTTTTTCAAACACCAGTTAAATGCAGCATATTAGGAAGTTTTAGGAGGGAAATTAATTCTCAAATCTCAATCAGAAGCAGACACCACCCCACCCCCTCAGTACCTCAGTATAGTGTACAATGTATCAAATTGATTACCCGACTAAAAACACCTGGTGTTATGCCCGTTTGTGAACAGCCATCATTTAGAGTTGAGAATCTTTCCACATATACATTAGTTTTTAATTCCATATCTAATAAACCGTTGCTTATAATATTCTGCAGTAAAGAGTCTCTTTATTTCTAGATTTTTTAGTATTTTTTTAAGCATTTTCTATACTTTTTTCAAAATTTCTTTTTTTTTTCAAACTCGAACCGAACACACCCAAAAAGTTCGAAGTTCACGAACTTTCGAACTGCCAATTTTCGGGCCGAACTCCGAACCGTCTGAACCCGAACAGCTCTTCCCTAGTCACAAACCGCTGTACAGGGAGACTATTTTACCAAGCTAAAATTAACAAACTGTACGTACTGCAATTCTATTCTACATTTAAGTATTTAACGTTGCAATTTCCCTGAATGTTAGGCTTGACGCAGTTTGTACATAGTTTGGAGTGAAATGCAAATTTAGACAAAAGCTACCAAGCATCAATTCACCGGAACTGAGAATTTTTAAATTGTATCTATTCTGGTCTATAATTTGCAAGGCCCTGTCAATTCTCGGCTATTTTTGATTCGCGTTACTTAAAAATGCTTCTAATACTAGTAGGAATGGCATTTTTATTTTCTTTTTTTGTGCACCTTCATTTTCACACTGTATAAAACTGACATAAAACTTTTATTAAGTTTTTTGTATTGGTTTTATCCTGGCTCGGAGTAGCAAAGTGTCACATTAGCTGCTCGCTCATTATTGTAATTGGCAGCTTTAATATTTTAGCAAGTGGTATCTGGTATTGAGTTCCGCTGCCTTAAAATAAGAGCACTAGGCTGGAGATGGTGCTGAATAACCCTCGCGTGCTCAGTCATTGTCTTTACTAAAACCCCGAGTTCTAGGCAGATTCTTGTGGTTTTTGAGCTTTAAGGCTGGGGGTCAGACGAACACAGTGCGAACGTGCATTTAGCCGCACTTTATTATGGCCGTGGTAGCAGAAAATGACGTCCAGCGCAGGCCCACACACGAAGTACGGCCTCACGAAAGTTCGGCTGCGCAACGCAAGCGGCAAACAAACGCATTTTTGCAAGAGCGTCGAACCGCTAGTACTGACGTACAGAGTGCGCTGCTTCCGCATAGCGGCGTGTGTGCGTGATTCCATAGTTGACGCTAAACTGGGGTGAGATCAGTTTGCGCCTCACAGCTTGCGCGAGCTTACCGTACTTTGTGTTTCCTATACTTAACATGGGAGCGCAATTTATTTTTACCGTCTCTAGACTCGATGTATTAAAAAGTGCTGGAGCTAATTACTGGCAGGACACGAATTGAAAATTTTTAACAACTCCTAAAAGCTGGTGTTAAATGATTCTCCAAATACAAAATCAGATAACATGCTCTAAAAATCCCCCAATTAAATCTCATACTCGCCTCTCATCCCACGGCGAAAAGGGTGATCTGATCCGCTGCTTCTTGTCCCTGGTAGCAGTGTGGGACTGGGAACAAATAGTTCCTAGTGTCCCTCCGCGATCACTGCGTGGTGCTGCATGATCTCGAGAGAAGTGCAAGGCTCCATGGAGTCCTATGGACCCCAGGAGCTGATACTTGTGACTGTGCTGAAGCGCTACTGCGGGTATCGCGGAGCCCTCCGGGGCGAGGTGCTGATATAGCACCTTCCTCGGAATATGACGTTAACATTGAAACTGTTGAAACTCTGCAAGCACAGATTTTCCTGCTTACTGTCTCCATGTTAGCGTTCACTATGGGATAGGGCCCTATATTTGCCATGCCCCACACGTCACTTATTATGCCCCTATTACTCCATTTCTTCATTATTATGCGCCCCCATTTCCTTTAGTATGCCCCGCACTTAATTTACTATGCCACATTTAATTATCCCGTTTCTTTTAGAATGCCCCAAATTAATTAATTATGCCTTCATTTAATTATCCCGTTTCTTTTAGAATGCCCCAAAATAATTAATTGTGCCTTCATTTAATTATCCACTGTTTTCTTTATGTCTCAAATTAATTAATTATGCCCCATTTCATTTATTATGTCACCATTTTATTTACTATGCATTCATATACTGGCCCTTCCCCTTGGGTTTACTCTTGCCATGGTGCAACCCCAGATTTGCCAATGCTTTGACCTCACTTTGCCTTTTACTCATCTCTTGTCTTGTCCTTCATCCTCCACGCTAGCCCAATCACTACAAAGACCGGTAGTACAGCGCAACATTTTCTTTGTAGTTCTGTGTGGATTGTTCCTAGTTGTGACAGAAATCTATGTCGCCCGATTTACAGATCATCTGGTTACTTATGGTCTGGTTTTCCATGGGTCAATTTGAGCAGCAACATAATTCCTGTGTGCCCCACGCCCTAAAAAGTTAAATTTTCTAAGGTTTCAGTTGTACCTTTCCTTTTAAGTCACAATAAATATGTTTTTTTATGTTAATTATCATAACGATTCCCTTAAACGCAGCCTTGCTCATGTTTTAGTATCGATATCAAATTGATTGAGGGCTACGGGCGAAATGAAAAAGATTACAAGGAAGGAAGGGGGTAGGCAGAAATATTGGTGAGTTCTCCTTACTATTGGACTTGACCCCTGCTTTTTTCCTGTAACCCCCTAATATATCTAGCATGAAAATATGGTTAATTTAGGCTGGGGTCAGGTGAGCGTTTTTAAGAGCGGCAGGAACATCCGTGAGAGTGGATGTTCCGTCCACTCTGATGCCCATCTGGCCACCTCACTGAGCGCAGTTAGTGCGCTCAGCGCTGCAAGACTCGATCATCCTATGGAGGATCGCTCTTTGCAGCCTTGTCGAACGCGCGTCTTAGCGCTTGAACGGGGAGACTTTCAGCACTACAGCAGCACATCAACTGTAGCGAGCACAATGCGTGCGTATGCTACAGCGTGCAGCCGGCCCCATCGCAGCGTCTCAATGCTGCGACGGACGCCGGGAGGAACATCAGTACGGGCGCACGTAGTGTGCTCATCTTACCCGGGCCTAAGTAGCCAATATTTGTCATCATAAGGTTTCCAGACCTGTAGCATCACCTCCTGCTTCTTCATCCTTAGTCTGGCCATGCTTTCCCATTCGACGTAAGGAGTGATTACTAGTTTCTCTGTTGAAACTAAAACTTCTCCTCCTTCCCCTTCTCTAATACCCAAACTAATAACTATCCAGGTTAATCCTTACAGCAATATTTAATGAACCGTTAAATCCTTATCAGGAATTTAAACTCAAACTAGGGTTTTGTTCACTTTATGAGCCAGGCTGACACAATATGAGATTTGTTTGTTACATTGACACACTGCATCCACTTGTAACCAGAAAGCTGGATAACACTCTAATCCCCTCGCTGTTGTCAGTTCTCATTAGGAAGACCTTTCTAAACCCTGGAGAAACGTATACTGGTAAAATATAGCCTCGGAGGCACCGCCATTGCTGTCTTTACTTTTTCTGTTTATGCCTTTTGTAGTTCATGTCTGTTAAAGGAACAAACTCAAATAATGAAATGTCCTTAATGTGTTTATTTTAAGTTTCTGATATTTATTTATTTATTTATAAAGTATTTTACCAGGAAGGATACATTGAGATTTCTCTCAATGTCCTGGGATATATCTTACATGTGCTTTGTTTTTCTCTTTTATGTTTAGCTAAGAAAATATTTTACTCTATATTTCTCACTGGGCGCATCCATTGTGTGATATTTTGCATTGTAAACACCCCACAGTACATTTGCAGCACCTGCTCCTTACAGTGTGGCATTGGGAATAGAATGGAGTCTATGGGTCAGTACAGAAAGCCGACCTGCGCGGTATGTATGCAAAGGACATCATCAGGGGGTATATTAAAGTTTTAAGCTCACTCTCAGATCTCATTCAGCTGGCACCTCTTTTCTCTGATAGCCTAAACAACCCAATAGATCCCCTGCAGTTTTGTCTAAACATTCCCTCCTCCACCCCATTGTCTCTTCACTACTGTTTTATCCTATACCACAGCTGCAAAGCGAGATTTACCATAAGACTTTGGTAAATGTTACATCATGTGAAAAATCCACAAAATGGAAACGAGATAAAAAACAAATTTTATGTTTTTCTTTTTACGTGCGATTACTTCAAACAAAAAAAATACAGCAGAATGTGTTTTAGAAGGTGGTTTTATTGTAATGCACAAGTAATCCAGTTGCGGCTTATGTACATGGTAGTGTCCCTTTAATATTCAATAAAAATAAGACGGAAAAGCCATCTTCTAAGGACATACACCTGTCCTTAAGTCTGGTTTCTCTAGAAGGTTTTGAGTAAATCACATTGTCAATTCTGCAGAGATTCTGAACAATACGGAGAAAATATACTTAAAAAAATTGATTTTATTTTAGACCTGATATCCCATTAACCCTTTCACACCCAAAATTTAGTTACTTCGGTTCTGTATTGTAATGCATTGAAAAGCACTCATTAGCATATCAAAAGACCGTTTCACACCGTTTTAAAACAAGATTAGTGTGTCCTCTGTGGAGAAACAAAATACTTTATTTTATGTCTCTCCAAGCACCCTGGAAAGACATAAAACCAGCTGTGAATAGCAGCCCTAAACCTCACTGTAACAAAAAATTCTAATAGATTACTGCTGCACTACAGCAGCCAGGGAGAAGACAGAATACAGGGAGAGCTCTGGGGTCACTCACTGCTGTACAGGGATAGAATTCAGGGAGTTATAGTGACTAACAATCCCTGTACAGCACAGATACAAGGTATTACTGTAATTTCCGTATACAGGAATTATGTCACATGGAAATATTATTTTTATTTTTTTGTTGTTATTTTGTGGAAGCTGCATTGCTAATAATCTCATTATGATCACTACAAATCCTCATAAGCAGGAGATCTGAACATTTTTATTATTTATCTCTATCACAGTTACTGTATCTAGCACAAAGGTCGTTTCTGCCTGTATGATAATAAAGCAGACCCCGTTTTAAATTGTGTAAGATTAGGGACACCATCTAGAGCTCAGAATCTTACATTTCAGCAATATTTCTGTAAAGGATAAATGAATACACAAAAAATTTAAAATACGCAAATTTTTTTTTTTTTTAATTTTCTCAGTATAACAATTTCTGTGCGAAACTTCCAATTCACCCTCTATTTAATTGTTAACTGCACATAACATTACACAGCATTTTTTTTTTTCAACAAAAAACGCTTGGTAGTGAAGGGGTTAAAATGACTCGTCAATTTTTAAAATAAGACAAATGGTTAGTTTTGTTTCTAGATTGTGAATAGGTAAAAATATTTAGGGATATTTTCTCCTTCTCTTGTTGCCAGACCTTAGTCTGGATTGCTCCCTTCGGAAAAAGAGCTTAGTGATTACGGCTTCTAATCTTCCACCTGTGCCACATGAGACAGTGAAGCGAGGAAACAGAAGCACTTTTCTGGCGCAGCGTGAGTAAAGGAAGCCTGTCTTAGATCTGTAGCTTAGGTGACACCGGTTTCACGAGTCATCAGGATGTTTACCTGTAAAATTTTAATGCGCTGCGCGTCAGGAAATAGTCAGGCAAGGCACAGCTTCATTTGCTGCGGACGAGAAGCCTTAGGTCTAGAGCAACTGCTCACTCCATACACTGCCTTCATGTAGGTGAGTAGAACTATCAGTGTGATTTTAGGGTTGATTTATTTATTTATTTATAAAGTATTTTACCGGGAAGGATACATTGAGATTTCTCTCGTTTTCAAGTACGTCCTGGGTTCAAGGACATTGACATTTTTACAGTTTTTACAGAAATACAAAGGAATAAAATGCAAGATATTAAAAATAACACAAATATACAGATTAACAGAAAACAAATATGTAGGAAATATAGTCACTATGTTACATGTTTACAGGCGCATTCTGTATTGAGGTATGTTAATAGGGATCTCTTAAGGGACTTTAGACTGGGGGAAGATTTGATGGCGTCTGGGAGGTTATTCCATAACTGCGGTGCTCTGTAGGAAAATGAGGATCGAGACACTTTCTTTTTGTATTGTGGTATTGTAAGTAAGGTGCTGGTCCTGGATCGGAGGTTTTAATATGAGGAAACTGCTGAGGGAAGCAGCCTTTTCAGGTAGGGTGGCAGCTTCCCAGAAAAGCTCTTAAACACCAGGTTGGAAAGGTGAAGGGTGCGTCTAGATTCCAGCGACGGACAGTTTAGTTCTTTTAACATGTCACAATGGTGGATCATTGTAGCACATTTTATACTTTTATTAAACTATTAGTAATACAACAAAACTCTTCTTTTTACTACGTCAATCGTATCATCTAGGTGATTAATAAAATGACATTTCAGACACTTTAATTAAGCCTTGCTGGTGTTAATTAACCTGTAATAACCCTACAAGGGCTCATGTTTGCCATCAAGTTTTTGGGCTAAGGAAGATATTTCTTCATCATATTGATGTTTCTTTGCTATTATTTGCAATGTGAACATGTATAGTTTCCCATGATCCTCTGCCCATTTATTCAAATAATTCTGGGAATTGTGTGCAATATCATCTGGGGGGGCAGAGTTTGGAATTCCTGCTCTTGTGCGTTTCAGTTCCCTATTCATCACTCCCATCCATGTTCCCCAATTCGTCATGAAGAGCCTTATTCCTCTCACCTATTGCTCCTTATTCATATTTAAAAATTTGGAGCTTGATTACAGAGTTATAGTTTTTCTTTGATGCCTTCTACTCCTATAATACAATAAAGAATAAACCATCTTCTGGAATGTGATTAGATATTCTCATCATACTCAACTCATCATATTGATGAAAGATCACAGAAACCAGTGACAAAGAAGCAACAGAAATGATTTGGCTATCAGGGTTATTCAAAGAGAATCGAAAAGCCACCGCACGTTCAGTGACTTTTCGTTCTCCTCAATTCGGTTCGATTTGGCGATCCCATTTCGGCAACCCTGCGGAGTTTTCAGCAAGCACCACAGGGCTGCCGTAATGCAGGGAAAGGTCACTGCAAACCCGCCGAAAACTCACCACAAAATGCGGCGAATGCACACCGAAAACCCGCAAAGCCATCTGAATTAACCCCGCCGAAAATGCCGGAAAAGCCCGAGCAGGAGTCGATCACACGCAGCGCAGCCGCTGGAAAAACCCGACATCCGGATTGCAACGCAGTATCCTTCTACTCTCGACCCGGAGTACCGACTACGTTTCCCACAATCCCTGTGCCCACGTTTCTTATTCTATTCGTTACACTGCCACCACAAACCAACCTTTTTATTCAAGAGGCTTACTGCTGGACATTTGGCTAATTGCCTGCTCTCTGGATAGCCAAATGGCCAAGAAAGGTAACCGAACGCTAATTTTCAGCGTTCGGTTCCCTTTCGGCAGCCATTCGGATCTCTTTGAATAACCCTGTATGTATCTGTCACAAGTCCTAACGTCTCCTCCCTGGACTGGACATATAGGCTATCAAGAAAAAAAATTAGTGAAAATATGGGACAAAGTGCCCAATATAGCAGTTATGTAGGTCAAGTCTTCCCATATTTTCGTTCATTTTTATCCTGACCATAATTTGATGCCTGTATCTGACAGGTTTTGAAACTCTATGGGACAGATCACAACCTGGACGCTAAACACAGCGCTTGAGCTGTACAGCATAACGGCTCTAGCGCTGAGCTTGGTTTTAACTTTTCCTATTTCATCTGAGACTCAAGCCAATTTTGCCTCTCGGATGCAGTGGCTGCTTACTGTACATTAACCTCATTGTATGGGAAACGTTAATGTGCCCCCAGCAGATGGAGAACAAGCTCTCACACACAGTAAACTAAACCCACCAAAATATCTCATACTCTCCACCAATCCCTTGGCGCAGAGAGCTGTGCAGTTGCCACTTCCTCGCTCCATGGGCAACTGAATATTGGGAACAAATAATCCGTGCCCATCGGACCTCACTCGCGCAAGCTCGCGACTGGCTTCATGGAGCCATATGGGTTTTTGCGGTTGATAAAAACGCGCCGCTTCACACAACCAATGTTATCATCATGCGGCTTGAAAGTGTTTCAATTCAAGCTGCTGAGAAAGCTGCTCAGTCGTAATACAGACATTAATGGTGAGCCGCAAATGAAAAATGGATGGCGCACAAGTTGAGATCTGGCCCATAGGCTTTACAGCATCTCTGTTTGCAAAAGGAAGGGAAAGGTTTATAAAATGTTGACTTTAAACTCCAGAAGCTTTTACCACCAGCGGTGTGCAATGTAACACTGCTGATATCAGTTAGTGGCTCCCTTCTATTATGAGTCAAGCTGAGAATGCAGCAGCTCTCTCGACATAGAGCCGGTAATAGGGAGCCGCTACGGGTTAATGGCTCGTGCCAAATTCAGAAAATAGCAGTTATCTATTACTGACTGAGATGTAACAGAGCCCAAGTTCTTGTAGTTCTCTTATTAGGACTTGACTCCTGCTATGGTGTATGTTATAGTTTAGGAATTATATGTAACTAGTTGTTAAGCCTGCCTGGAGGGCCGTCTTGTTAACGCCCAGTCCGGGGAAGCCCGCCGACAGGCCGCCGCTGCCACTCCTGGAGAGCGAGACAAGCAGCAGCCATCAATAGCCGCCATCTTTTTACTGGAAGTGGTCCAGGGTAGGGTGAGCAGTGACTAAAACACACCTCTCAAAGGTCCACAGGCCAATGGTGGCTGGGAGGAGGGCGGGACAAACACAGCCCTCTACACATAAGCCGAGGCTTCCAGGACTGTAGTGAAAGTGGCGGTGACTGACAGCTGGCAGTTTTGCGTGGGCCCTGCCCAAAGGGGGTTATGCCGTGCCCTCCTGAGGGAGACCTCTGGGTGCTTGTGCACACATCCTACATTGGCGAGGTACGTGTTACAAATGGATTAATTATATTGGATACTTTACATGGCAAGGATGGTTTTGTAGATCTGAAATCATCAGTTCTCATTCTACACGTTTAATCATATTTTCCAGGATTGAAGCTTAAATTTCTCCTCTTTTTTGAATTGAGTTACTAACGAATAAACTCAATATTTTTATTTTCCAGAATGATATATTGAGGATGTTTTCATTTAGTGGCAAATCCTTAGTATTTGATGGATTCCCCGACCCTTCAGACACATGGGAGATCATTGAAACCATCGGTAAAGGAACGTATGGGAAGGTTTTTAAAGTAATGCACAAGAAGAATGGAAGCAAAGCAGCGGTCAAAATTTTGGATCCCTTTCATGTAAGTTGAATGCATAACTGTCAATAAACTGTCCATGATTGACTTCCTAACCTCTTCACACCCAAAACACGTGTATGTATTTTCCTTAAAGTATTACATCACAAATTTAACGCATAAACCACCACGTCTGTGCCCTTATAAAGGGCCACCACCACCAAAAAAATGAAATGTCCTTATTGTGTTTATTTGATGTTGCTGATATCTAACATGTGTTTTGTTTTTCTCTTGTTTGTTTAGTTAAGAATATATTTTACTCTATATGTGTCACTGGGTGCATCCATTGTGTGATATTTTATGTTGTAAACTGCCCCCCCACACACACACATAGTATGATTACATCACTTGCTCCTCCCTGTGGGGCATTGAAATTAGAATGGACTATATGGGTTGGAAGTCTACAAAACTGACCTACCATAAGGGGGTAGCATTCAGTGTTGTTAGTCCACTATCAGATCTCATTCAGCTGCCATCTCCTTTCTGACCTGGCCCGGATCACCCCATATACAAGGGTCAGGGCTGGAATCGTGACGGTAACCTTGCAAATCCTGAGCCACCTTGGTTCAACGGCGAGATGAGGCACCTTGGAAGGTTCATTGTGACTTTCTCGCCTCATTGTGAGATTCTTACAAAGTTAAATAGAAAATGTCCCAGTACGCCCCAGTCTATTACCTTGCAAGTCCAATTAAGGCTTTGAAAATCAAGTCCATAACATATTTTCACATGGGAAAAAAACACCACAATGTAATTGATAGAAAGAAATATACAAAGGAAATAGAAAGAGAAATGTTAAAAAAAAAATACCGTAGCGTTGCCAATCTTGAGCCACCTTGGTACAACATTGAGATTCTTACGAAGATAAACATTAAATTTCCCATTACGACCCTGTCTATTACCTTGCAAGTCCAATTAAAGCTTTCAAAATAAATGGAGGTAAAAAAAATATATAAAAATACATTTCTAAATAATTTTAAAAGCCAAAATGCTTATCTAGGTATCTTTGAACCATCCAGTATTTACTCTTCTTCCTAACATTCAGCAGGTACAAGCATTAATTAACCTGTGATTGCCCTTACTCGCAGAGCATCTTGGAGGTCCCAAAACACTTAGGGCTAAATTACAATCTTCACGCAAACGTTTGCGCCGGCGCAAAAAAACATTAACGCGAGGGGTAAAACCATTTGCGCCGAATGCCGTATTACATAGTCAGCGCAACAACCGCACACAATCGTCTACCACGGGTGAGACTGCGTGAACCCTACACAAGCTTACTGTACTGCGCTCGTCCTATACATAACATTGTGAGCGCAAATGCGAATGTGCGCTGGTACGAGGATGGTATTACAATCTATTTGTGGTAATTACCGCATGGCCTTTGCGCGCATAATTTTAGCAACTGCAAAATACTGGTGCTAACTGCATATCTGAACAACCTGGCCGAACCCCGAAAAATCCAAGCCCATAAAAAGGAATGCACCAAAGCACAGTGCCCCATTCAAGTCATACCAAACCAATACAATGGATGTATTTGTGTTTGCATGTATTATTGCTGCAGCATATATGTTCATTGACTTTGGCAGACGCTATTTATTAACATGAGACACGTGTGTTTCTTAATTCTGATTGGCTGAATCGCGGGAAAAAACAGCACACGCAAAGATTTTTGCGTGTGATGGTACTTTGCATGCAATTTGGGCGCGTCCTGTTTGCGCTTGCAATTGATCGGCGGAAGGAAAAAGGCGCGAGGATTGTAATTCCAGCGGTGATTTGCGCTCAAAAGCTTAGCGCTTGGCGAAAAGATTTTCGCTTTTCGCCTGAAGAATGTAATATAGCCTTTATATTATGGCTAACTTAACCCCTTAACGCCGCAGGACGTACATTTACGCCCTGCATTAGGCAGGCTTTGATGCCGCAGGATGTAAATGTACGTCCTCAGCGTTTATAGCCCCCCTCGCTAAATACTCACCTCCTCCGGTCGCTCCCACGCTGCTCTGACTCCCGCGGAGTCAGATCAGTGTGATCCCTCCTCCGGCGCTGTGACGTCATCGCGCCGGTGGCGCGGTCAGTTTCAGGCGTCCCCCCCCGCCGGAGCAGGGGAAGCGCCTGGTCCCCGGCGGCTGTGGCCAGCATCGCTGGAAGGGTCACAGCCTGACCTTTCCAGCGATGTATGGGGGGTTAACCCCTTAGTTGCCAGGTCGCGACCGGGCACTAATTTGTGCCCGATCGCGGCCTATTTCCGGTGGGGGCCGCCATCTTGGATGGCAGCCCCCACCTCTGGGTCACCCCCCGGTCAACTGACTCATCGCGCCATGCGCGATGATGTCAGTTAACCGGGAACCCCCTAGCTGCAAAGGGATTTCCTATGGAAATCCCTTGCAGGAGATAGGGGGGTTCTTTGAACCCCTTTATCTCCTGATCGGTGGCAGCTAGGGGGTCATGGCTGATATTGCTGGAAAGGCCAGAGCATGGCCTTTCCAATGATATCAAACATGACCATGGTAAAAGTAAAAATAAAAGTGTAAAAAAAGTAAAAATAAAAATAATAAAAAATAATAAATTAAATAATAAAAAATAATAAAAAAATAATAAATTAAATAATAAAAAAAATTTAGTTTTTTTTAATGCAGCACTATTGTTCACATTTCAATTATAATGTGAACAATGATGCTTCACTAATGATTTTTTTTTTGGGGGGTTTAGCTAAAATCACGCAATTTCTCCCCAAAAAAAAATGCGTTCCCCGTTCTAATTTTTTTAACAAATCTACCCAATAGAATATGACCGCAGAGCCTCGGATAATAAAATTTAAAAAAAAAACCACTTTACACACTGTGGAAGATTGAAATTTTATTGAAAATTCAAATTTTTTTACATTTTTTGTTATAGCATTTTGGCAGGACATGACATATACATATAATAATGATATATTATTAATCTGCCGAGTCTGCCGGAAAGAACGATATATAATATGTCTGGGTCGTATAATAATACGTGACTTAAAAATGGTCAAAATGAGCTCAGCAAACTTCTACTTCCGAAACAGCGCCGAAGTTGTAAAATTACTCCCGTCCTTAAGGGGTTAATTGATTAATCCTTAAAAAAAAAGGTTTGTTTTATGAGTCCGGGAAAATGTATTATAAACAAGAATAGCAGAAGCAGACTTGGCGTGTTGCTTCAATGGGCATTTGTTGTTTGTTGTCGAAGGACTGTGTTTTGGTGGCATTTAAAGGAAATTCCATGCGCCCGATCAATACGTCAATAGAAAAGTTAAAATATAATGAAAGGAGCACTCTTGTTTATAGGCGTACGCCCTTTAAAACACATTTCTTTGTTAACAGAAAAATGCAGGCATATAAAATGACATCTTTTGCTTGGGGGAAAACATTATTAATGGAACGTTACGCCGTCCATTTACTCTTCCCGCGGTAACTCGATCAGATCTCAGACGGTTATTTTAAGCGAGTAATTCAGGCTAGATCCTGCAGTATGTCTTAAACTGTATCTCAATTTGAGTGTACCTTAATGAAATATAAAACGTTTTCAGGAAGGAACTGTACGTTTTCTAAAGGCACTTGCCGATAATGTGCGTTCTGTGCGCAACCACGGCTGGTAGTCGGTAATGGATGAGTTTTATTAGAAAAACCATAAGAACAAACATCAAGAGCAGCAGTTTGGTATATTCTTCACAAATAAAATCAACTGTATTCCAAGCCTTGCGCAAATATAAACAGAGCTGGCACTATTCCATAGTTGTCGACAGGGATGAAGACGTAAAAAATTAAGGCCCATGTTACAAATTTCACGCCTGCAGGTTTCTCTTTAGCGTCCATGTTTTAGCGCGATATTACGGTGCAAGCACTATGGCTAGGGTCAGACGAACGCATTTTTCGCGTCGTCCGTGAAAAAGTGCGTTCGAACGAATGGACATATTTTTTCACGGAATACGCGATCATCAATAAAACAATTTTGCGTCTGGACGTTATGTTGGCTGGATATTAGCAACGTCTGACGTCTCCTAATCACGCACACACACGCCGCTAGCGGACGCAGCGCACTCTGTACGTCAGTACTAGCGGTATCACGTTGTCGAAAAAATGCATTTGTTTGCCTCTTGCGTTGCGCGACTGCACTTTCGTGCAGCCGTACTTCGTATATTGCCCGTCATTGGCCATCATTTGCTGCTACTACGGCCGTGATAAAGTGCGGCTGCACGCGCATTCACACTGCATCGTCTGACCCTAGCCTAATCCAGCAGCCTGCTCGTAACCCGGCGCTAAGCCTCGGATGCTCGGGGCAGCGCTAAGCGCTGCCGCGAGCATCCCCTCGATGGAGTCCATAGGACTCCATTGAGACAGACGCAGCCAGTCACATGACCTGCAGGATCTCACCTCTCGAGATCCAGCAGGTCAGCGTAGTGATCTACAGAGGGAGACTGGGGGACTTTTTTTCCCCCGGTTTCTCCCTGCTCCCTGCGGCAAGAAGGAGCGGATGGAGCCGCTGGTCTCACCACGAGATGAGAGGTGAGTATATGATTTTTTGGGGTGATTTTCTGCTGGTGCTGACGGATTCCGCAAAAGCATACTCTGTTAGCACCAGGTCCTGGCTGTGGTTACCTTTCGAGTTAACCGCAGCCAGACAGTAATTAGGGTTAGGACTTTGTAATCCTAACGCTAATTAACTCTTTGCACTCCCCATGTTAAGCATAGGGAGCACAAAGCACAGTAACCTCGCGCTGAAAAGTGCAAGATCCGAATTGCTAATAGGTTTTTAAACCCCCTCGTTAGCGTTGGGATTGTAATATGGTGCGCCCGCACTAGGGCCACCATTGCTAACGTTAACACTCACACAGGTGAGAGCTAACATTAGCGTTATGATTGTAATAAGGCCCTAAGTGTGGGAACTCACCAACATTTCTGTCCTTGTCAGTCTTAAAGATTATAGGGAGTCTCAGCAACTGCAGCGCTTCTTTATGTATGAGAATGCCATTCCTCTTGCAAACACTGAGAAACTGTCATTCCATTCCATGCCAAGGTGCTTAAATCCAGGAAAACCCTTAAATATAGACAGTTTTATAAAATTGTGTCTGTATAGAAAGGTATTGCAGTTTCCGAGGATGTCAGCCAAAAGGGAACTACAGTTGTGTTCAAAATTATTCAACCCCCAATGCTGTAAAGGGTTTTAGGGAATTTAGTGTACATTTGTAATTGTATTCAGAATGAAATCCTACAAGGACTTTTTAAAGAACCATATGCAACTAAAATGACATCAATTGGTTTTGTAATAAAGTAGTAAATGTTTCTTTTGTGAATTGTTCATTGACACAATTATTCAACCCCTTAAAGACTACCACTCTGAAGAACAGAGGTTCATTCAAGTGTTTTCAATCAGGTATTGAAAACACCTGTGGATGTCACGGAGCAGCAATAAAGCATAATAAGCACCAATTAGGCAGCTTTAAAATGACTGTGATACTCAGCTCCTTCTAGACATTTACTGGTGTGGTTACAAACATGGTGAAGTCAAGAGAATGGTCCGGGAAGACAAGAGAAGAGGTGATTACTCTTCACAGGAAGGGCAATGGCTATAAGAAGATTGCAAAGATGTTAAACATACCAAGAGAGACCATAGGAAGCATCATTCGCAAATTCAAGGCAAAGGGCACTGTTGAAACGCTACCTGGTCGTGGCAGAAAGAAGATGCTGACTTCGACTGCTGTGCGCTACCTGAAGGGTAGAGTGGAGAAAAGTCCCCGCGTGACTGCTGAGGAACTGAGAAAAGATTTGTCAGATGTGGGTACTGAAGTTTCAGCTCAGACAATACGGCGCACACTGCGTAATGAAGGCCTCCATGCCAGAACTCCCAGGTGCACCCCCTTGCTGTCTCCAAAGAATAAGAAGAGTCGACTGCAGTATGCCAAAAGTCATGTGGACAAACCACAGAAGTTTTGGGATAGTGTTCTGTGGACTGATGAAACAAAATTAGAACTGTTTGGGCCCATGGATCAAGCTATGTTTGGAGGAGGAAGAACAAGGCCTATGAAGAAAAGAACACCTTGCCTACTGTGAAGCATGGCGGGGGGTCAATCATGCTTTGGGGCTGTTTTGCTTCTGCAGGTACAGGGAAGCTTCAGCGTGTGCAAGGTGCCATGAATTCTCTTCAGTACCAGGAGATATTGGATGACAATGTGATGCAGTCCGTCACAAACCTGAGGCTTGGGAGACGTTGGTCCTTTCAACAGGACAATGATCCCAAGTAAACCTCCAAGTCCACTAGAGCATGGTTGCAGATTAAAGGCTGGAACATTTTGGAGTGGCCATCGCAGTCACCTGACTTAAATCCGATTGAGAACCTCTGGTGGGACTTAAAGAAAGCAGTTGCAGTGCGCAAGCCTAAGAATGTGACTGAACTGGAGGCTTTTGCCCATGACGAATGGGCGAAGATACCCGTAGATCGCTGCAAGACACTTGTGTCAAGCTATGCTTCACGTTTAAAAGCTGTTATAACTGTAAAAGGATGTTGTACTAAGTACTAAGATTGAATGTCACTTGGGGGTTGAATAAAACTGATAATGATGTGAGCACAGAAAAGACATTTGTGGTTATTTCATTATAAATGTTATGTTATATTTGTCTGACCTACACGTGCCTCTTTGATTTAATTGTAAGCAAGATGACTGAATGATCAAAATCAATGTCAAACTGGCCAAAACACTCAATTTCAGTGGGGGTTGAATAATTTTGAACACAACTGTAAGTCCCTCCTGCTAAAATAGTGAAGGACCTTCATTCCCAAGCGTTCCTGCAGGACTTGACCCCTGGTTGTCTATAAGATAACTTCAGGGAACGTTACACATAACATTACACATAGCGTCTCCTGTAGTTATAGTATTTTATCGACATGAATCGCTATTCCATTCCTGCCTCAAACCAAGCTTGCGGCTCTTATATGTTGTTTCCTTGCACGAGGTTACTGTACATTAGCGTCTCCTATACTCATTATGGGAGATGTTAATTTATATCTACGCGTGGAAGCGCAGGCAGTTCCAATGTAGCTTGCGCTTACAGCCAGGGAGACATTATTTCACTGTGAAATGCCGTCTTTTCAAAGCTTTTGTTAAGTGATTTTACATTTGCAAAATCAAGTAACACGCTCTGAAACCCCCCCCCAACAAATCCCATACTCACCTCCCATCCCACTGTGGAGAGGACAGCGTGATCTATCGCTTCCTCTCAGTGGCAGCAGAGTGAGACTGGGAACAAATATTTTGTGATTCAACCACGGCGCTCAGTGGCGTAGCGTGGGGGGGGGCAATAGGGGCGGGAGCCCCGGGCGCAATTTTCGTAGGGGGCGCAAAAATAAATTTGCGCCCCCTAATAGCTTGAAGCTTCCAGCAGCTGGTATCGGCTCACAGGGTCCTCCCATTGGCTGTGCGGGTCATGTGACACCACAAGGAGGGAACAGGCAGCTGCGGGAAATCCCTCTGACTGGTCTGGAAGGACATGTGACTTCTCATGTCACTGCACCACGTGGGCTCTGAAGAACGTGAGATGCCTGCACTGAGTGGGAGGGCGTGTGAGTGGCTGCATGAGGAATCTAGGAGAAGGAGCATGGAGGGAGCCGTGTGTAACTGCTGGCACCTCCCCTCCGTGCACTGTGCTCTTATCTTTCAGTTCTTGGCAGGTGAGAGAAAAGACCAAGGTGTCTTGTGAGTGACCCAACTGTCAGGGATGTATTATTTATTGTGTGCACCCGCTGACTGCTCCCCCCTCCTCCCCCTCATGCAAGCACAGAGCTCCTCACCCTGCGCTGTCAATTCTGCAGGAAACACTAAGAAGGTGTGGGGGGGGGGCACAGTTGTAGGAACAATATTAATCATTATATTAGTTTAAAAGTCCTTGTCTGGTGTCTCACTTAGGATACAGGCACTGTATGGCAGCTGTATGGCACTGTATGGCAGCTGTCTGGCACTGTATAGCAGCTGTCTGGCACTGTATGGCACTGGCAACTATATGTCACTGTATGGCAGCTGTATTTCACTGTATGTTACTACTGCAGCTGTATGTCACTGTATGGCAGCTGTATGTCACTGTATGTTACTATTGCAGCTGTATGTCACTGTATGACAGCTGTATGTCACTGTATGTTACTATTGCAGCTGTATGTCACTGTATGACAGCTGTATGTCACTGTATGTTACTATTGCAGCTGTATGTCACTGTATGACAGCTGTATGTCACTGTATGGCAGCTGTATTTCACTGTATGTCACTATTGCAGCTGTATGTCACTATATTGCAGCTGTTTCTCTGTATGGCAGCTGTATGGCACTGTATTGCAGCTGTATGGCTGTTCAGGCATCACGATAAGCCCTCCCCCCCCCCTTCATAAACACACACAGAATCACTGTCAGGGTCCTGCTTTGAAAAGCAGGTAAGACCTAGAGGTGTCTGGGTGAGATTCTTCATAGCGGGTTAATGTGTGAATGACAGCTGCTGAGGTTACAAATAAATGGCAGGTGACCAATGGGTTTAAAACCCAGCAATGTGTGGCTTGTGTCAGAGGTTTTTTCTGCTTTACATAGGAGTGTGAGAGTTTCTGTGTGCATCTGTGCATGAATGTGTTTATTTATAACACAATGTTTGTGTTATAGTGTGTGTTCATGAGCAGGTCCCTATATTAAATTGATTGCATCATGTGAGAAGAAAGTCTGGTATTGTCTTTTATTGATTACCTGTAGGTTTATTCATTCCTGTGTGCACCTGAATGTTTTTCATCCGCACGCAAGCCTATATGTGTGTTTTTTTTTCCTCCTTTGTACGTCAGTACATATGACTGTCTCTATGGTTATATTTTGTCAGTATATACAGGGTGAGCCAGTCAAACCTGCATTTTTGAAAAGGGCGGGAGAGCCGTGAAAGTGGGCGGAGCGAGTTGGCAAGGTTACCATTGTGTCCCCCACAACTAAGCATTTCAGTCGTCATGGAGCAGTGGTCTAAACAACAACGTTCATTCGCTGT
Source organism: Leptobrachium leishanense (assembly GCA_009667805.1). NCBI lineage: Eukaryota > Metazoa > Chordata > Amphibia > Anura > Megophryidae > Leptobrachium > Leptobrachium leishanense. Next base: position 303,398,054 of record CM019067.1, read on the forward strand.
GAAAGCGTTTTACCAAAGTGGTAGTTATGCAGCCGCTCAGCGTCGTTTCCGGAAGAATTTTCAAATTAATGGAAATAAGCCAGTGCCGTCTGTTAATTCAATCAAATTGTAGGTGACAAACTTTGAAGCAATTGGTGAAACGAGAAGCAGAAGGGGTGGCAGTGCAAGATCAGTGTGAACTCCCGCCAATATTGACCGCGTGAGAGTTGCTGTGGAAAGAAGCCCTCGGAGATCGGCGTGTCGACAGAGTGCTGCGCTTGGCATGGCAAACACGAGCGTCCGAAGAATCTTGAGGTTAGATTTACACCATCACCCGTACAAAATTCAGCTTGTTCAGGCTATGAATGAAAACGATTTTGCAGCTCGACGGCGTTTTTGTCAAACGTTGTTGGACATGTTTGATGAAAACGAGGACCTTGTTCACAACCTGTGGATGAGCGATGAGGCACATTTCCATCTCTCCGGTTTTGTGAATAAACAAAATTTCCGATATTGGAGTGATGAAAACCCTCAACAACTCCATCAAACACCACTCCATTCAAGCAAGGTGACAGTTTGGTGCGCAATGTCCTCATTGGGAATCATAGGCCCGTATTTTTTTGAAAATGACAGGGAGCAAGCAGTTACTGTGAATGCACAACGTTATTCGGAAATGTTGCATTCGTTCTTCATTCCTCAGCTTCGTCAACATGGAATGAACAATGAAACCTTATTCCAGCAAGACGGTGCCACAAGTCATACAGCCCCTGTGAGCATGAATGTTCTCAACAATGTTTTTCCAAATCGGGTGATATCCCGAAATGGAGCAATTTCTTGGCCTCCCCGATCGCCCGACCTCACAGTGTGCGATTTTTTTTTCTTGTGGGGGTACCTGAAGAGTAAAGTCTTTGAACAACGACCTCCAACGCTTGGGGAACTCAAGAGGAGAATCCGGTTGGAAATCGAGAGAATTCCTCAGCGTATGCTCCGTGATGCGATGGGCTGTTTCAGAAATCGCCTACAAGAATGTCTCAATCGGGAAGGACACCATCTTACTGGAGTTATTTTTAAACAGTGAATGTTGTTTCTTAAATGCTTTTTAATGTACATTAAGATAGTAACAATAAAATTTTGAAATATCCATCCGTTTATTTTTTACAGTCATTTCAAAAATGCAGGTTTGACTGGCTCACCCTGTATATAATGGGGTCTGCGTGAAATAAGTATTTGTCAATGCTTGCTGTCTTTGTATGTTGTGTCAGAGTGTGTCTTTATGTAAGCTTACCTGTAAAGAAATTATTTTTATTGCTGTGGAGCTCAGTGATACCCTCATACCCACTGCACGTTACTGTGAATTCTGTGATATGCTCATACACACGGTACATTACTGTGAGTTTTATTGCCGTAGAGTCGATATTGTAGACCTGGAGGGGTCCAGTGCGTGGGGGTGCAATTCTTGCTTTGCCCCAGGCGCTGATAACACACGCTACGCCACTGACGGCGCTGCACAATCTCGCTTGAGTGAGCTTGCGGCCGGGACACGCTCGGCTCCATGGAGTTCTATGGAATTCCAAAGCGTCTAACCATGTGTGATCTTTGGATATAGAGTGTAAAAACTGAGCTTGCTACTTTTTTCTATCATGCACCATTTTTTTTGAGAAAGTATTTTACCAGGAAGGATACATTGAGATTTCTCTCATTTTCAAGTATGTCCTGGATGGCGAGTATGTACCATTAGGTGTCTTGCCCAGGGACACTTACTGGAGAGGATGCTCGTCGGGATCGAACCCATGTCTCCACAGGCTCTCTCCACACAGAGCAGTGATGTTACCTCTACTCCACCCAACCGGTCATTTAAACGTGAATATGTTTTCTAAGTGTAAAATAAGGGCACTGTTTAAATTGCAAAACCACAACCTTTCCCATCTCCTGTAGGAGGATATCGATGAAGAAATAGAAGCTGAATATAACATACTCAAAGCACTTTCCGATCATCCAAATGTAGTCAAGTTCTTTGGAATGTACTTCAAGAAAGATGCAAAGACTGGAGACCAACTGTGGCTTGTTTTAGAGGTATCTCCTTAGATAGACGTTCAGTAATGATGTATATTCTGACAAATCTTCTTTGAATGAAAGGCATATTCAACCCATTCACTACCAAGCGATTTTCCAAAAAAACATTTTCAGGAACCAGTGTTTTTTTTGAAAAATCACTTTTAATTAATTATACAGTATGAAATATTTGGGCATATTCCCAGTTTATTTCTTCCTGTAATAACATATTTGGCCAGTAGATGGTGCCATCTACTGGCAAATTGAGTTACAGCCGTTTCATTTGTAGCTTGTGTTTCCTGAGTCGGCTCCTGAATGTCTGATGTCAGGACATTCAGTTAGCCGATTTAAAACACATAAAGCATTATGCCCACAGGGCTAAAAGTTTGAGGGCACTTTCTGCAGTCCAAAAGCAAATTAAATTAATTTGCAGCAAACTAATTTTGTTTGTTTTTGGGCTACAGATCGAGATTCCCAATGGTGCCTTTGCAGCCAGAGATATCTCAATCTTAGTAGTGAAGGGGTTAAAACTAAAATCCCCAAGGACACAATTCATGCAAAACATGATCAGGGTTATTCAGAGAGCGGTGAAAAGCAGGAGAATGACTGGAGAATGGAAAATTCTAGGTCAAAATAGCCGATTTGGAAAGTGAGATGAATGGGAGAATTTTTCTGGTTTGGCTATTTTGACCTAGAATTTCCCAATCTCCAGTCAATCTCCTGCTTTTCACCTCTCTTTGAATAACCCTGCATGTTATTATGCTTTATATATAAAGATAAATAAGCACAAGGTCTACTTTCTTATAAAGAGATGTGCATTATGAATAAAATGGAATTTAATGGAAAATGATATTCATTTAAGTATCATAAATACTTTTAAAAGATTTATATGTTGGAGCTTACAAAAAAAATCAATGGCCATGGTATAAAGTGAGCGTTTGGAGAACACTTACCCCCTTCAATACCAAGCACTTTTATTGAAGGAAATATTAATGTAACATTTATTTGAAACATGGGATGCACAGTTAACAACTAAATATAGGGTTGAAATGGCAATTTTGCATAAAGATTGTAATTACAACCTACAGGTCTATTCACTAAAAGGTGAAACTTGGGAGAATTGGCAGGAGAAGAGAACAATCTAGAGCAAATAGACGATTTGGAAAGTGAGATAAATGGGAGAATTTTTCTGGTTTGTCTATTTTCACCTAGAATTTTCCCTTCTCTTGACATTCTCCTGAGTTTCACCTTTAGTGAATAGACCTGATAGTTAAAATATTAAAATAATGCAAATAATGTAAATTTGCTGATTTTTAGTTTTTCGTGTACCTGTTTATGATTTTCAGAAATATTGCTGGGATGAAAGGTTCTAAACTAGATAGTGTCTCACATATTGCAATACAAATGTGGCTCGGTGCAACACCTGCAAGGGTCACATGTGGTTGTTAGTAGATCTTTGTATATACACCCTCTGTTATGTAATAAATTTAGACATACTTTGACAGTGTGATTAGGGGCAGGGTGGTAGACCATCATTTTGTTAGCAGGCGGATGGAGAAAGCCATTTTCCCTCTATAGGGTTAATAATTAGCTGATGCCTGATTAGGACTGCAATGCCCTTATAGGATCTGTGGTTCCCTCTGAGAGAGGCAGTATTTGTGCTGGGTGCAGCAGAGGAGGAGGAAAAAAACATGAAGTTAAAAAGGGAAGTACATTCTGTTTTGCTTTTTTGCATTATTGGTAAGCGGCTTAGCCACCCAATATTACAGTTAAGTGTAATATTGCACACTCTGTATGTGCTGTGACTGCCCAAATAAAGAAAATAGTGAAGCACTGACTTGTGTGTCCAGTGGCTATACCACAATACATAAAATCAAACCTCCAATCAACGTCTTTCCAATGGAGGCATATATATGGTGTTGTACTTCCAATCAGATTATTTGCATGAGGGCAATGTAGACGCATATAGAAAATAAAAAAAAAAAGGAAAATACAATTGTATAGCACAGTATATGTAAAATTTTCCAGTTTAAACCACACTTTAAATATTTTGGAGCTTAGGGTGGTTCTAGTGTGTGCACCTGTGGGTATTTTGTCCAAGTTCCCCATGCACCCTCACCAGCGAACCACTCCTCTTCCTTCAATGTGTCTACATCAGCTCCTCAGAAGAAAAAGGATATAGACAAAGCACCAATAGTGCTATTCTTGCGTAACTCTGTTAAACAGCAATTCTAATCACTTTAATTAAAAGTAAACTGCTTCCATTTTTCAGAGCCCTCCACAGCTCTCTATATAGCGCTTGAGGATTTTCTGGGATGAATCCCCAAAACCTCTATCCTGTATATCACAGCAGGCCTCCAGAACTTGTTTATAGTGACAAAAATGTTTTTTTTTCCAAAACAGATTAACATAATAAAAGCTATAAACAGTAAAATAAAAAACACAAATAATGTCATAAATACCAGAACGCGTTTTGCCCTCTCATGGATTTCAGCCAGTAAATTATGCCCTCATCATTTCCCCTTATATAATTAAACATCCAGGGAAAATAGATATGTCAACTAATTTTTTTTTACTTACTGCACTATTACTTCTTTGGGGGGTCTTCAAGTAAGAGATACACTATCTGCTGTACTGTACACAGTTTTACACTGTAGGTTTTATAGTAATCAGTCCATGTCGGGTAGACTAGCCAAACGGGACATTTTTTATATATTTTTTTTACTTTCTTTATTTTTGAAGGTAGACTCAGTGATACAAACATGTCAATCAGCAGAACATTATGTAGTCTAGATTAAGTCAATAAAGCCACCGCAGTCCCCATTTTTAGAATAAACACAACTTAACGATACTCATAAAATAGACAGAGAATAAAAAATACATCACATAACAAAGACAAGACAGACTAATGGAGGCAACATTTCACCGTAATAACAACATCTGAGAATTCATCTGGAGTGTGTAAAACTCCTAATTCCAAACCTCCCATATCTTATAGAAAGCTGGCATCTTACCAGTACCGGACCTTCCTACTCACCACAACCGATTACTTTCTAAAATTCTTCTTGCCGCTAGGAAAGCTGTGGCCGAGATGTGGCGCTCACCTTCTTTGCCCCCTTTGAGTCGCATGCTTCAAATAATAGATCATATAAAACTAATGGATGAACTTTCCGCAGCAATTCATTTAGTCTTTTTTTAAATATATTTACGGTACTGCTCTTTTCAGTTGTGCAATGGGGGATCTGTAACCGATCTTGCAAAAGGACTTCTGAAGAGAGGAGAAAGAATGAATGAATCCATCATAGCATACATCCTCCATGAAGCACTTATGGTAAGGAATGGATACTCTTCTTCAGGTAATAATACAATGTGCAACGCAGTTGGTAGGGTAGCTTTCCATCCCAAATCACAACTCATTTGTTGAAGAAGCAAAGACCCTAGAACAGTCCAAGAGGTAAACACATAGCCAGGGCAGCCATCAGGGAGTGACAGCCCATGATATGTTCAGGGGCCAAATTGCTCCAGGGCTCTTGCCAAACCCTATGTGCACCTTAAGTGCCAAAGACCTAAGGGCCCCTCAATGTCAACCAGGTTTGGTCAACCAAGATACCAACAATTTTCCTAGAGGGCTGTGGCATCTAGAGGCTGGTCAGAGCACTCTGGCTCATCACTGAGGCATCGATTAGTATGATCTGCACCAGGGAACACTTTTTATACCCTTGTTGGACCACCAGGGATTTAGCCCATTTCCAGTAAAATAAGATTTGCAGAAGAAAAGGCAGAATGTTATATATTTTTTTTAGTTTATTGAAATGGGCAGGTGACAGAAGGGGGGGCCGTGACCAGTGCTTCAGTAAGGAGTCCCACGATTTCTGATGACAGCCCTGTACATAGATCAATATTTCTATTATTTTTTGTATTTTACAAGGTTACCCTGTTTCAGATTTTCATGGCCCTTTTCCAGTCTAGCATTTAACTTAGCGGCTGGAGCTTCTATTCTAGTGATGGAGAATCTTGGCACTCCAGATGTTTCTGAACTACATGTCCTGTGATGCTCTGCCTGGCTTATGTGCCACTAAATATCATTGGACATGTAGTTCTGAAACAGCTGGGGCGCAAAGGTTCCCCATCAGTGCCTTATTCTACCTTGCCGTAAGTTTTGCCATACAATTTTTCATTGTGTGGGGGTTCTCATGCTATATTTGTAGACAGGATGGGGCTCTTCTGATATAAGGTTGAGAAGCTCAGCCCTAGAAGAACCAATAATCTAAATGATGATGAAAGTTGATGACTAATCATTTTCTGTCTCCATTAGGGCCTTCAACACTTACACAGCCATGACACTATTCACCGGGATGTGAAAGGAAACAACATTTTACTGACTACCGAAGGAGGGGTCAAATTGGTAGACTTTGGTAAGATCATACAATATTGGGGAGTTATATGGTGAAATGGTTCTACTAGTGACACTAGTTAATATTCTATTAGACTTGTTGTTGGCCAGCATGGTGTGAAAATGTGAATTATGAGGTTGTATTGGGGTTTGGGTCGCAATCCCTACAACCAGGTTCCCTAATGCCAAAATCCTGATGGCCAGCTTCCCTACACAGACAACTCCCTGACGGTCGACTTCCCTAAACGGCCAACTTCCCTACACAGACAACTTCCTTACGGCAAACTTCCCTAAACGGCCAACTTCCCTACACAGACAACTCCCTGATGGCCAACTTCCCTAAACGGCCAACTTCCCTACACAGACAACTTCCTTACGGCCAACTTCCCTAAACGGCCAACTTCCCTACACAGACAACTCCCTGACGGCGAACTTCCAAACATCCAAAATCGCAGTGGCTAACACTAACCCTATTCCCTAAACCTAGCCCTAACCCTAACCACCCTAAACCTAGCCCTAACCCTAACCCACTGAACCTAGTCCAAACTCTATCCCCCAAACCTAGCCCTAACCCAGCCCCAAACCTAGCCCTAACCCTAACCCCCCTAAATCTAGCCCTATCCCTAACCCCCTAAACCTAGCCCTAACCCCCCTAAACCTAGCCCTAACCCTAACCCCCTAAACCTATGGTTAGGGTGTTAGTATTAGGGTTAGCCGCTGGGATTATGGATGTCTGGAAGTTGGCCGTGTAGGGAAGTTGGGATGTCCGGCACTTGTTCTGTCTGGTAGTTGGCCATCGGGATGTTGGCATTAGGGAACCTGGCTGTCGGGATTTTGTGCGGCACCCGTTGTATTGTACACGCTATTAACACAGGCTGTTATCCACTTCCCACTGAGAAATGAGCGTGTCTGTTGTATCCAACTAGAATTTTTTTTTAATATATTTTCTTTTTGCTATATATAAGAAATAACCAACCCATATATGTAAAAATGGGCTTTTCTGGCACATTTTGTTGATTAATTTAAAATAAATTATGGAGTTATTACTACAAAAACTATCATCAGTGAGCATATAATATCAGCTCCCTATCAAATTGTGTAATATATACAGCCGTATTGTTCAACTCCGGGCCTCGGGACCCACTAACAGGCTGAATATTAAGGATTACTTTGAGGAAATGTAAAATGAATCCTGCGATCACTTCTGCTGTGCTTCAGATATCTGGAAAACCTGGCCTGTTAGGGGTCCCAGAGCACCAGGGTTGAGACACACTAATATAGAGGACTGTCAACATTCCAGCATGTAGGAAAGAGGAAAAGGTCCTTTGACCTCTCTGTGATCCTTTATGCCGCATATATGGTTGCATACCCATGTTTCTCCAGCTATTGTTTGCTACTTTATAACAATAAATCTGCACGTGCATTATATTTTTCAATGGGATTTTCACTAAGTATACAGTAGTTTATTGTTGTTGCAAAGAGTAATGAATATCGCCGTTGTTGCAATCACAATAATCTATGAAAATCCCGAAAAGGAAATTTGAGTCGTGGCAGGTGAAGCTTCGTCAATGTGTCTCTGTTTTTTGAATTTCCCTTTGGGATCGACAAAGTTTATTGTGATTGTAAAAAACTACAGTGGTTAGTGAGTAACCCCCTTCAGAATTTAATGTTTACATAACATAAATGTTCGCCATCATAATATTATAAATTATTTGTTTCCAACACCGCTCTTGATTTGGAATTAGCCGGCTCCCATTTCACTCTTCTGATGTTTCAGGTGTCTCAGCGCAGCTAACCAATACTCGTCTGAATCGAAACACTTCCGTTGGAACACCATTCTGGATGGCGCCTGAGGTTCAACACCGGAATTACTTGTATCAACTTAGTCTTTCATTTTTCATGTTATAGTTGGAGGTTAATACTGGAACCGCAGGATAAACTAGGTATAGGGGCAGCTTGGACAAAGGGCCTCCACCTCTACGAGTTGTCTTTTGGGAAAATCAAAATGATGCTCTCAATGTCAAAGTGCTCCCTTATTGGTGCGAGTGGTCACTGTCATCCAACCACCCTTTGTATGAGAGCATTTTTGCCAGCTTATTTAGGCTCTAATGTATTCAGGTCCGAATGGTTCTTTGCATATACAAACCACCTGCCCATTCACAAGACCATTCATTATCTTATCCACAGGGTCCATTTGAGTTTTGTCACCTACTTAGTAAATGTTTACTCTCGAAAGGGCATATCACAGTGATACATCTCCAGAATGTAGTCCAGATCTTAAACATAAAGGGCCCTATTACAATCTTCACGCAAACGTTTGTGTGCGTGCAAAAATGCATTAGGGCGAGGGGCAAAACCCTTTGTGCTGAACGTCATATTACAATGTCAGCGCATCAAACACACGTAATCGCCTACCGTGGGTGAACCTGTGCGAACACTGTGTGAGCGTATTGTACTGCGCGCGTACTTAACATTGTGAGCGCAAATGCGTTTGCGCGCTGGTACGTGGATGGTATTACAATCTATGCGCAGTTTGTAACGCACAGCCTTTGCGCGCATAATTTTAGCAACTCCTAAAAGCTGGTGTTAATGTCGAATTCTAGCAACCTGGCCGAAACCAAATACACCAGCCCAAAAAAAATATGCAGCAAAGTATAGTTACACATTCTACACATACCCAAACAATAAATTTGAGAAGATGTGTGTAGCGCTCACTCCCGGAGGAGCCGCTAAAAATGAACCACGGGTCAGTCTCCCCGCACTAGGGAATAAATATACTCCAACACCGCTGTGAGTTTTTATCATTTAAATAGTTTACTAAAATAGTAAGCAGACGTTGAGACACGGTATTCACAGATATTATTACAGTACTTTCGTATCGCGGTAAAAGCGCGTAGCGGGAAAGAAACGAAACACGAGGCTTCGTATTTCGGAAAAAATATATTCACAACCGAACAGAAAAGAAATGCAATTGCACGAAATTCGAAAAAGGGACACGTAGCGAAACCCAAAAATACAATCTCTTCGTATTACGGTAAACGCGCAGCGGAAAAGAGAAAAATATTATTCGGAACGTATCTTTAACCCCTGTTCCGAATCGTAACAGAATGAGTCCTGCACAGGTTAAGTCCCGGAATGTAAAAGGTGTGTATGTGTGTGTGATACCCGGGTACTGTTCAACTGGCCAGTGAATTTACTTAAGGAATGTCTTCGACTAGTCAAGTTGGGGCCCTGTGGACTCTAAAGAGAAAACAGCAGCGTGTTCTTTATTTACAAACGGCCTTGGAGGCCTCTCACCCATCCACCGGTTGCTTTAGGCTCCGCTGACCCAGGACGTCTCTCCGCTCGATATTGATTGGGGATACTTGCGGCCGGATCCGTTGTCTGACTTTCCGTAGCTTGTCCACGACTTGTCCAGCTCACCGCCTGCTTTCCGTATCCGATCAACTCGCGGTAACTCCTCACTCGAGGTCTTCGGATTGTTCGATCTGCAGCAATCTCTGGAACTTGGAGGTCTCCTTCACTTGTGCTGAATGACCCGATAAAGAAACTGGCAGGTCTCACTCGCGCTCTGGCCTAGGCCCTCTCGCGATGTCTGGCACTGCGTCTGCTCTCTCTCGTTCCCTGGCGCGCTCTGGCGCGTTCTCCACGAGGTTCGGGATGTAAGTGTGCTCGGTCCCACCCACTTCCTGTCTCCTTGCAAAGCACGCCGGGAAATGTAGTCCCAATGTCCAGTGTCTCTAATCGCGATTGTCTCCATCTTGTGGCCAAAAATAGGTACTGCCAGCAGCAAGATTTTAACACAGCGCTACACTCTCCCCCTCCTAGAACTCTTGGGTCTCTCCAAGGAGGTACAACAGTTACATACATTTCCGCAATATTTGAGTACAGTTTACATACAATGTACAGGTTCAGCAGCATACATGTAGTGGGTTAAGAACACTTCCTCAAGTTGACTCATATTTTGGGCTACCTCAGCTACATAGTAGACACTTCGGGCAATCTTTGCACTGCGGTGATGGCCTCTTCAGTGCTATGTCCTGGTGAGTCGTAGGTGAGTCGTTGGGGCGGTCGAACAGAGCGTTTTGGTTCTGGCTCAATCAGTTCCTCTTCAGGTAGAAGTACTATAGGTGCTGGCTCAGTCCTTCTTTCTTCCACTGGATCAGACATCTCTTCAGAGTATGATCCCTCCAGTGAAGGCATAGAACTATAATCACCTGAATAAGCTTCAGCTTCCGGAGCTACCGGGATCCCAACAGCCTCAGGGACTTCCAACTGAAATTCAAGAGCTTCAGGGATTTCAACCGTCTCAGGGACTTCCAGCAGAAATTCAGGAGCTTCAGGCCTCAAGTTACTCTCCCACCCTTTATAGACCAATCTGGCTCCACTCGGGGAGTTGGTCAACAAAATCTCTCGCTGGTTTGCAGTCAGGGCCTTTATGGTCAAGGCAATTAAAGGGTCTCTGGCCTGATCCGCTTTCAGGTCCTGTCTCGAAAAGGTAGGTAAACTTTCATCCCTTAACTGCGTAGGGTTACAGTAAAACTCAGGAACAGCCGCAGCCATGACTCCTATGGCCTCCGCTTCAATCCCTCCTTTGACCCGGCGCTCTGTTCCTTGACACAAAGCTTGCACAACGTCTGGAGTCAACTGAGTCCATTCTGTAGTGTAGGGTCTTCTCGATAACGCATCAGCATCTCGATTATTCACCCCAGGGCGATACTTCAGGCTGAACCGAAACCCTGACAGAGCGGCCAACCACCGATGTCCCGTTGCGTCCAGTTTTGCGGTAGTAAGGATGTAGGTAAGAGGATTGTTATCCGTCTTGATCACAAACTCGGCTCCATACAGATAGTCTTTTAACTTGTCTACCACTACCCACTTTAAGGCTAGGAACTCCAACTTGTGAGTAGGATAGTTCTTTTCAGAAGGCGTAAGGCTCCGGCTCACGTACGCTACAGGCCTCAGCAATCCACCATACTCCTGATACAGGACTCCTCCCAGACCTTCTCGGCTGGCATCCACATGTAGCTCATACGGCTTGTGAGGGTCCGCATAGGCCAAAACAGGAGCTCGGGTTAGACTCTCTTTCAGCTTCACGAAAGCTCCTTCACATTGACTGGTCCATTCACCTTGTATAGACTCTCGAGCTTTCCTTGGCCCTGGAGCTGACGAGTTTTGGTCAGAGACCTTGCAGCCTTCTTCTGTTTCCTTCTGCAGGAGTTTGTTCAGTGGTTGAGCTATTTTCGCGAATCCTCCCACAAATCTTCGATAGTAGGAACAGAATCCCAAGAAAGATCTAAGTTCAGTGATGTTTCGGGGTCTAGGCCAAGAAGCTACGGCCTCCAACTTCCGAGGGTCTGTCGAAACACCTTCTGCTGAGACCACATGTCCTAGATACGTAACAGACGGTAGACAGAATTGGCATTTCTCCAGAGACAGTTTCAGCCCCTCTTCATGGAGCCTCTTCAAGACCTTCTCCAAACGTTGTTCATGTTCTTCCAGAGTCTTCCCAAACACAATTATATCATCCAGGTACACTAATACTTCGATTAGATTCATATCCCCGACTGTCTTCTCCATTAACCGTTGGAACGTGGCTGGAGCCCCCGTAAGGCCTTGAGGCATTCTGTTGAATTCAAAGAACCCCAGTGGACAGATGAACGCAGTTTTCTCCTTGTCCTCAGGATGCATGGGTATCTGGTGATACCCGCTTCGCAGGTCTAGTACACTAAACCACTTTGCTCCAGACAAACACTGTAGGGCATCTTCTATCCGAGGAGTGGCATATTGATCGGGGATGGTTCTCCGGTTTAATGTGCGGTAGTCTATGCATAGGCGGACAGAACCATTTTTCTTCCGGACCAACACTATGGGAGATGCGTATGGACTCCTGGACTCTTGGATCACCTTGGTTCTTTGCAATTCATTCAGCTGCTCTCGCAGATCATCCAAGTCTCCTAGCGGAACTCGCCTTGATCTTTCACGAAACGGCTTGTCTTCTTGTAACCAAATGCGGTGCTCAGTACTCTTAGCTAGGCCCACATCGAACTCATCTTTCGAGAACAATTCCTTCCACTTTAGGACTTGAGACTGAAGACGTTTCTTCCACTCAGGTGAAATGGGAGCGTCCTTGGGGTAGAATCTTTCATCTGGAATCTCTTTTTCCACTCCCCCTCCTAAATCGGTAGAGAGGGGGGTAGCAGACTCTACTTGCCCGATAGGCATTCGTGCTTTAAGGACTACTGGAGAATCCGTCACCTTGCACACGCTGACCGAGACTCTTCCTCGTGTTCTCTTCAGAGCTTTGGTGGAGATTACTTCAGGAATTACTTCGACTCCGGTTTCACTCCCATGATCAAAATCGGTTCCCAGCACCACATAAGGACCTGGTTGCGATCCGTTCAACTTGATTGAAGCCCGGAAACTCGCAACTTCTCCTGCTTGCAGAACCTTCTCTGTTCCCCCCCAGTCTCCATAGGCGCCCCACCTCGGCCGGTGCCTTTCGTTCTTCGACCATCCTCTGATAGACCAGACGTAACATCGGGTGCACTCCTTGAGTCGAACCTTCTTCCAATACAATAGGTGTCAGGAGACGCCGCACTAGGTCAGTATTCGTCCCCACTATCAGGGAGCTTCTGTTCGCACCTGAGGGTCGAGGACACACAATGGCCAATGCATCACAACCCCCAGACTGCCCGATGACTTCAGATCCGATCTCCAACTTCACTTGCAGGTACCCGTCATAGGGGAGTTTCTCCGTGCCGATACCCCATATTTCCAAATCCTTCAATTCTTGCAGAGGAATGTGCTTTAAGTGTTTCTCATAGAAGTCTTTGTAGATCAATGTCACCTGAGCCCCTGAATCTAACAGGGCTTTAGTGTAGACTCCCTCCACTTGGATTGGCACAATAGGAGAAGGACCTATCAGTTGGTCAGGAAACTTGGTGGCGGTATCCGGACGCTTAGACCCAGTTTGCTGTACCCTGGCCTTTTTCTTGGCCCGTGTAGGTTTTGGGTGTGCATTGCCTCCCCATGACGTAGACCCGGACGCTAAGGGAGTGACTCTTTCAGTCCTGGCAGGCTCAGCAGTTGGCTCAGCTTTGGGCCCTCTTAGTCTTGGCTTGGTTTTTGGAGCGGGGTTCAACCTTCGGGCACCTAAGTTGCTCCTTCACTGGTGCCCTCTGGCGTTTCCCGCCGGTGAGGTAAATAACAGTCCTTCTAGGGCTTTCAACAGTCCCTCGACTCTATCCTTCTCAGGCTTTCGGCCTTTGAACTGTGCGCGGAAATGGCCCATTTCTCCACAACCGAAACATCTCTTCTTAGAGAGCGGAGACGTAGTTGCTTGTTGAGACTTGGTTTAAGGACTTGGACCAGACGCCACATCAACTCCCGTCGTCTGCATACCTGTGAGGAATGTCTGCATTTCTGCCTGCATTTCGGTCACCTTCATCAACACTCGGCACAGTTCCGCGTGCGCTTGTTGCAATTCAGCTTGAGCTTCCTGTACTTTCTTGACGGTTTTGGACAATTCACCACGTTCAGGGAGGTTCGATTCTTTGGCAGCCCTCTCCGTAGATTTAAAAACGACTAGGTGTTCCTGTTCGTCCTCGTCAGATCCATAAGTATCTAGAGAGTCGCTTTCAGGCTGCAGACCGTCGCTATGTCTCACAGGTTGTGCATAAGCCCTTTCCCCCCGCCTGAAGGATTTCTCTTCCAGTAAAGCCTCTTCCTCTGGTACAACTCGGATCAGTTCCAGGTACTTCAGCTCTTGGTTACCTGCTCTGCTTCTCAGCTGCATCATTACTGGATCTAGAGGTTGAGAGCCCCTCAGGATCTGTTTTATTCGGATCTTATCTACTTCGGCCGGTTCGGCCCCTTTCTTGAGGAGTATCTGGTGTAGAATCTTATCTAGGCGCCTCATGTACTCGGTCATCCTCTCACCTCTTCTCTGATAGGTGTGTTCGTACTGATATACCAGTTCGGCCGCCTTTTCGGTTCGCCCAAAAACTTCTTCAAGAACGTTTAAATAATCTAAAGCAGTACAATCTTTTCTACTCAGTTTCAGGTTTCTCACCGCTTCTGACGCAGGTCCCTTTAAGCTCTCGGTGATCCTTTGCTTTTTCTGGGCCTCAGGGACATCCCACTCATCCAGAGCCTGCATCGCCTGTTCCACCCATTCTTCAAAGGTTTCTTCTCCCGCCAGAGTTGGTACGTTTCCTGTAAAATTTCTTAACCGTCGATAACCGAAGTTAGTGTGAGGAGGGCTTGTTTTCTGACATTTAGCCAGTAGATCTCCAATAGCCACGATAAATTCAGGCCCGATCATGGCCAACGGACTAGGCGTGGGAACACTTGCGGATTCGCCACGTGGCGCACTTGGCTGAATTAGTTGGACTTCCACCTCATCGGTCAGTTTCACGCTCGCGCCCTGAAAACATGGTGGAACACCCTTTCTCCATTCAAGAAGAACATACGTGTGAGAGGTATCTGTGTTCTTTACAATGTCCAGAATTAACCCCCGATGGTCTGGTGTCAGCGCGGCCACGGCCTGGCGAATCTGATCTTCGGCCCAAGTGTCTGCGGGAATTTCCATGACTATACAACATTCTAACTGACTACTGTGCTCCTCACACCACTCGGCAACAGTGTCTGGATCCATATTTAACCCTTTAGATGCGGTTTTTCCAGAGACTGGATCCCGGACGAACCCCCACGTGTAGCGCTCACTCCCGGAGGAGCCGCTAAAAATGAACCACGGGTCAGTCTCCCCGCACTAGGGAATAAATATACTCCAACACCGCTGTGAGTTTTTATCATTTAAATAGTTTACTAAAATAGTAAGCAGACGTTGAGACACGGTATTCACAGATATTATTACAGTACTTTCGTATCGCGGTAAAAGCGCGTAGCGGGAAAGAAACGAAAAACGAGGCTTCGTATTTCGGAAAAAATATATTCACAACCGAACAGAAAAGAAATGCAATTGCACGAAATTCGAAAAAGGGACACGTAGCGAAACCCAAAAATACAATCTCTTCGTATTACGGTAAACGCGCAGCGGAAAAGAGAAAAATATTATTCGGAACGTATCTTTAACCCCTGTTCCGAATCGTAACAGAATGAGTCCTGCACAGGTTAAGTCCCGGAATGTAAAAGGTGTGTATGTGTGTGTGGTACCCGGGTACTGTTCAACTGGCCAGTGAATTTACTTAAGGAATGTCTTCGACTAGTCAAGTTGGGGCCCTGTGGACTCTAAAGAGAAAACAGCAGTGTGTTCTTTATTTACAAACGGCCTTGGAGACCTCTCATCCATCCACCGGTTGCTTTAGGCTCCGCTGACCCAGGACGTCTCTCCGCTCGATATTGACTGGGGATACTTGCGGCCGGATCCGTTGTCTGACTTTCCGTATCTTGTCCACGACTTGTCCAGCTCACCGCCTGCTTTCCGTATCCGATCAACTCGCGGTAACTCCTCACTCGAGGTCTTCGGATTGTTCGATCTGCAGCAATCTCTGGAACTTGGAGGTCTCCTTCACTTGTGCTGAATGACCCGATAAAGAAACTGGCAGGTCTCACTCGCGCTCTGGCGTAGGCCCTCTCGAGATGTCTGGCACTGCGTCTGCTCTCTCTCGTTCCCTGGCGCGCTCTGGCGCGTTCTCCACGAGGTTCGGGATGTAAGTGTGCTCGGTCCCACCCACTTCCTGTCTCCTTGCAAAGCACGCCGGGAAATGTAGTCCCAATGTCCAGTGTCTCTAATCGCGATTGTCTCCATCTTGTGGCCAAAAATAGGTACTGCCAGCAGCAAGATTTTAACACAGCGCTACATGTGCATGCATTTTTTTATTGATGCAGCATATATGCGCAGATTGACTTTGACAGGCGCAAAAACTTAACGTGAGACAATTGTAGTTCTTAATTCTGATTGGCTGAATCGCATGAAAAAAACAGTCCGCACACTGATTTCTGCGCGCAACACAGGGCGCGCGTCTTTGCACGTCTGTTTTACGTGAGTTATTTTTTGACGGATGAAAAAATGTGCGAGGATTGTAATACCAGCGTTGATTTACGCCCGTTAACATTTAACGATTGCGTTGCGCGTGCATTTTTGCAGGAAGAATGTAATAGGGCCCAAAATTTCCCCTGTAGGTGAAGTTGTTAGTAAGTTAAGATAATAATATAGTTCTTTATCATTGCAAAATTAGGTGATTGCCTGTGAGCAGCAAGTGGACACGACTTATGATTCAAGATGTGACGTGTGGTCCTTAGGAATCACAGCCATTGAACTTGGAGATGGAGACCCACCTCTAGCAGACGTGCATCCTATGAGAGCCCTTTTTAAGATTCCAAGGTATCATTAACAATGCATAACGAGTTCCTAACCATCTAGCAATGTATATAGCTATCTTTTAATGCAGTGACATACATATCTACATTTTGTGCCACTTTTTGGTATTTTTGTGCATTGCACGGCTGTATGCAGCACTGGAACAAGCATCCATGGTGTCTATTGACAAAGCACCAAATCTGAACGCAATTTTGGTGCTTTGCAGTTCGGCCGATTTCAGCTCACTTCGTTGACTCAATTTTGCAGAAAATTCTGTAAATTCGTTATTTATCAAATGGTCACTGTTTTTGCCGAAAGTGGAGTCACCAAAACAGCTAATGGACATTGGTGAAAACCAACGATATGCACCGAAATAACCTCCTAGGTGAATTCCATCGAAGTCAAATTTTTATTTAATTTATTTTATCGTTGTTGCACTTGCGCAGTGGTGACTTAGCACTTTTTATATTTCTGTATGTTTTGCATGTTCACTGAATATGTGCACGAAATTTCTTAATGCATTAAATAGGAGCTTAAACCAATAAAAATATATTAAAATTGCATCTAAACAATAAAAAGGTCCTTTAAAACATATTAAAAAGGTCTGTTCAAAAAATAGCTTTAAAAAATATTTAAAAAGTAAATGTCTTTTTTAAAAAATATAAAAAAGTGGTGTTTTTGCGAAAAATAGAAATAATAAATGGTCTTTAAAAAAATTAAAAATATTCCATTTATTACATGGAAACCTGACGAAATGAAACACCGAAAATCCCTTCATTTCAGCGAAATATCAGTGGATTTTGGCAGTGTGTGAATAGATAAATCGTTAGTGTCCAATGGGACGATTTCAGTGCCGTCGAATTGTGGCGAATTGACAGCTTTGTGAATAGCGGAGTTTCTCCGAAACTGCACTGAACTGTGAAATTCACCGTGTGGTGCAATTAGATGGTAAATTCATAGGTTAGTGAATAACCGCTCATGTTTTACAGAGTGCAGAGATTTGTGCTTATTATCAATGTGAATGCTGAGATATAATGATTTCATATGGAGTTATATTTATTTGAATTTATTTGCAAAGTATTTTACCAGGAAGGATACATTGAGATTTAATTTTCAAGTATGTCCTGGGTATCCGGTTATTGAACTTATTTTCTGCGTCTCAGGTGCTCTTTATTTTTTGTTGCCGCACTTGAGCAGTTGTGACTTAGCGTGTTTATTTCTGTATCTTTTGTGTTTCTTGTTCACAGAATATGCGCACAACATTTCTAATTGCACTAAGTAAAATAGCCCTTTTCATTTCAGGAGCCCACCACCAACGTTACGGCAACCTGAGCTTTGGTCGTCAGTATTCAATGACTTCATTTCTAAGTAGGTAGCAATGTTATTTGCTGTTAGATATGAAGACTGAAATACATATCTCTGTATCTATCTATCTATGTATCTATCTATCTCTGTGTATCTATTTATCTATCGCTGTATCTATGTATCTATCTCTGTATCTGTCTATCCATGACTTTATCTATACTGTATATTCCACTGTCTGACAGTATATGTATCTATTTATCTATCTCTGTATCTGCCTCTGTATATATATATATATGTATCTATATATCTCTTTCTGTCTCTCTGTATCTATCTATTTCTGTCTATCTGTATCTATCTCTGTATCTATCTATCTGTCTCTCTGTATCAATCTGTCTCTGTATCTATCTCTGTCTCTCTGTATCTATCTATCTCTGTCTCTCTGTATCTATCTATCTATCTGTCTCTGTCTCTGTCTCTGTATCTATCTATCTCTCTCTCTGTATCTATCTCTGTCTGTCTCTCTGTATCTATCTATCTATCTCTCTCTCTGTATCTATCTATCTCTGTCTCTGTCTCTGTCTCTGTATCTATCTCTGTCTGTCTCTCTGTATCTATCTCGGTCTGTCTCTCTGTATCTATCTATCTCTGTCTCTCTGTATCTATCTCTGTCTGTCTCTCTGTATCTATCTATCTATCTATCTATCTCTGTCTGGCTCTCTGTATCTATCTATCTCTGTGTCTATCTATCTATCTCTGTCTGGCTCTCTGTATTTATCTCTGTATCTATCTATCTCTGTATGCCTCTCTGTGTCTATCTCTGTCTGTATCTATCTATCTCTGTGTCTATCTATCTCTGTCTGACTCTCTGTATTTATCTCTGTATCTATCTCTGTATGTCTCTCTGTGTCTATCTGTATCTGCCTCTGTATATATCTCTGTCTGTCTCTCTGTATCTATCTATCTATTTCTGTCTCTCTGTATCTATCTATCTGTCTGTCTCTGTATCAATCTGTCTCTGTATCTCTGTCTCTCTGTATCTATCTCGGTCTGTCTCTCTGTATCTATCTATCTATCTCTGTCTGTCTTTCTGTATCTATCTCTGTCTGTCTCTCTGTATCTACCTATCTATCTCTGTCTGGCTCTCTGTATTTATCTCTGTATCTATCTATCGCTGTATGCCTCTCTGTGTCTATCTATCTCTGTGTCTATCTCTTTCTGTCTCTCTGTATCTATCTCTGTGTCTATCTCTCTCTTTATCCATTTCTATCTATATAATGGAAGGGCAAAAACTAGAGTTATTAGAAATCAACAATTACTTTAAAGTTTGTTTCATCAGCTGGAAAGCTGTGCACGTCTAAACAACTGACTAAATTGTTAAATTGAAAGTAGAATAATAAAGTGTTAAAAACAAATTATATTAGCTCATATTTTATTTAAAATTTAAGAGATTTTTGACTATTCTTCCTGATAAACTGTAAGAATCGTTTGCAGGTTTTTCCAAATGTTTTAATCGGGGTTTTTTTAGTGCTCTGCATGAATGTCATTTTTAATCTGAATACTAGATTGTAGTTTGCAGGTTATTACCTGTGTTTCACAAACTCGCATTATTTTAGCATGTAAACGAGTCATGCAAATTGTATTAGGAATGTGGTATTTTTTCGGCAAACAAATCTTCTAAAGCAGGGTATTTCACATACAAAGATAATGCAAAAGAGGAGAGAATTTCGATTTCTTGGGCTATTCATAGAATTTGCAGTCAAGCTGATGGTTCACACCTGTTTGTAAGGTTATGTTTAGTTAAACTCAAAAATTGGAGTTTATAAGTATTTAACCCTTCACTACCAAGTAATTTCGTTGAAAAAAATGTTATCATAACATTTATTTGAAACATGGGATGTGAAGTTAACAATTAAATATGGGGTAAATTAGACGTTTTGCACAGAAAAAGTTATTCTGTTAGATACAGTAACTGTGATAAAGATAAATAATATAAATGGTCAGATCTGCTTATAGGGGTTTGAAGTGATACTAATAAGATTATTAGTAATGCAACTTCCAGAAAACAGCAAACGGGATATAAAAATATTATCTGTTTGTAACATAATGCCTGTGAATGGAAATTACAGTAAATCCTTGTATCTGTACTGTACTGGGATTTTCAGTCATTATAACCCCCTGAATCTTATTCCTGTACAGCAGTGACTGACCCCAGAGCTCTCCCTGTCTTCTGCCATCTCCCTGGCAGCTGCTTTAATGCAGCAGTAATCTATTTGAACTTTTTGTTAGTGAGGACTAGGGCTCTATTTGCCGCAGGTTTTAAGTCTCTTCAGGGTGCTTGGAGAGACATAAAACAAAGGATTTCGTTTCTTCACAAAGGACCCACTAATCTTGCTTTAAAAAGGTGTTAAATTTGTCTTTTGATATTCAAATGAGTGCTTTTCAATGCAAAATAAAGATAACTCGTTGTTGGGTGTAGAGGGGTTAAAAACAAAAATATATTGCAACAAAATGCAAAAATGTGGAATACAGCGGCTATCTGTCTACTAATTTTGCTAAAAAGAACTGAATAAAACCAAGCATATATACATTTATGTATATATATATATACACATAGATTACCCCCATTGGATGGGGGGGGGGGGAGAAAAAACTGAAGGAGTTAGATAATAACCTTAAGTGATCCCCTGACTTAAGTTGGTAACTGATCCTGGAACTGTAACTAAGGGCAGGTATAAGTATGTTCATCCTCAGGATCCTCACATCACCCCCTTCTCTCACTATAAGTATGTTCAAGCACACAGATAAAGATGTACCCCCTCCCCCCACCAGCCACCACAAACAGCAGCTGCAGGATGAAAGATATGTTGTGTGTGCAATACCATACAGTTAGGTCCATATATATTTGGACACAGGCACAATGTTCATACTTTTGGCTCTGTAAGCCACTGGAATAAAATTAAAACAAAACAATCCAAATAAATTTGAAGCGCAGACTTTCAGCTTTAATTCAAGGGGTTGAACATAAATATTAAGTACACATTTTAGGAACTGCAACCATTTTTATACACAGCCCCCCCCCATTTTCAGGAGATCAAATGTAATTGAACAAATGAACATAATCATAAATAAAATCTTCATTTTTAATATTTTGTTGAGAACATGGGGAGCGCAAAGTGTTAATTAGCGTCAGGATTACAAGATACTAATGCTAATTACTGTCCGCTGCGGTTATTGAAAAGTTAACCACAGGAAGGACTTGGTGCTAACGGATTCCACTGCTGCAAAATCCATCGGCACCAGCAGAAACCCCCCAAAATCGATCAGATACTCACCTTCTATCACACAGCGAGGACCGCGGCTCCAACCGCCTCCTCTGTCCGCCGGGAGCAGGGAGAGACTGGGGGAAAAAGTCCCCAGTCTCTCTGCGGATCACTACGCTGACCTGCCGGATCACGCGAGGTGAGATCTGGCAGGTCATGTGACCAGCAGAGCAGAAACTCAATGGGGGTTTAGCGCCCAATTATGATGCAGGCTGCTTTTCAGCGCCTGCATCGTAATATCAGGCTAAAACGAGGACGCAAAGGAGAAATCTGCAGGCGAAGGTTTGTCTTCCTAGCATCCCCGGTTTAGCGTGAAGAGTGTAATGATACCCTAAGGCTGGTGTCAGACGAGGGATTTCAAGAGCGGAAGGAACGTCCGTCTGACGTCTATCTGGCCACCTCGCTGAGCGCAGTTAGGGCGCTCAGCGCTACAAGGCTCGATCCTCCTATGGAGGATCGCGCTTTGCAGCTCTGTCGAACACGCGTCATAGCGCTTCGACGGGGAGGCTTGCAGCATGGCCACTGTCGCACTCAATTACACTGTATATACAGCACACTGCTTACATTGTATATACAGCACACTGCTTACATTGTATATACAGCACACAATGCAAGCACTGCTTTTATAGCACACTCTGCTTACATGGTACACAATGTACATGTCCTATTCACACCATACACAGCCACACAACCACCTGGGGCACTCCTCCACCTCATTGCCTCTTCACTACTTTTTTATCGTATACCGCAGCTGTAAAGTGAGACATGCCAAAGGTTTTTGGTAAGGCTAGGGTCAGACGAGCGTGATTTCTACGGACTGTACGTCCTTGCACACGGACGTATGTCAGTACAGAAGACACAGTAGTGGCCACACAGTCCGTTTTTTCACTGACGTATATTTTGACGGATGTAGGAGAGAAAATAAATTAAAAATCAAAACCATTTTGTCTGAAAAATGCTGGACGTATAAATGCAGTCCGTCTGACCACGTTCCATCACTCACACACAAAGCTATGCAGACGTTGTGGACGCAGTGCACTTTGTGCGGCCGTTCTAGGAGTTGTACGTTCTTGCCTGCCTTGCGTCCGTGGGCCGCGGCCGTTGTGCGTCCGCAGTTCAGTGCGGACGTACTTTGTGTAACAGGCTCCAATGGACTTTCTGTCATGCTATCACGGACGTACTTTTAGGTGCAATCACGGACGTGAACACTACGCTCATCTGACACCAGCCTAAATGTGGAAATGGGAAAATATACAAAATGGAAACAGGAGATAAATACCTAACTTTATTATTCCTTTTTACTTGCAATTACTTCAAATGGAGAAAAAAAAAACAGCAGCATGTGCTTTATAATGTGCTTTTCTTTGTAATGTGCACGTAATCTAGTTACAGCTTATGTTCGTTGCAGTGTCCTTTTATGTCTTTTTTTATTGTTTGATTTTTTTTTTGCGTGCGCAGGTGCCTTACAAAGGACTTTGAAAAACGACCGTTAGTTTGCGACCTCATGGAACACGCTTTTATCGAGCAAATTAAAGAAAATGAAATAATGTTGCAAAAACAGCTAATGGAGTTTATAGAAATCCACCAGCAAATGGGGATTATGGAGAAAAAAAGGTAATATGTCTTTATGTTTTAATATGTATGTAATATGTATGTCCTGACCTAACGGACGAATGAAACATCATCAGTGCTGTGTTACAGGGCAGAGGAGCAGGTGCAGAGGGAAAACCATCTCACAATTTTCTTATAATATTACAATTGAGACACTTGCATCACAGCTGGCACCTACAGTTTGATATTATTATTTGCTTTATTATCTGGTTAATTATGAAATTATCTTTTTTTTCTAATGCAACTTTATCGATTTCTTATTACACTGCTTTTTGCACATTATGACACTTTTCTTCTATTATCTTTTACAGCAGGCATCCCAAACACCACCCCTCCTCAGTTGCTGGTGGCCTACAACTCCCAGAAATCACTGCATGCAGTAGATGACTGGAGAATCATGGGAGCTGCAGTTCAGTAACATCTGGGGAGTAGGTTTGCAAGATCCTCCATATTTTCCTGGACGCATACTTATTCAAAGAGATCCGAATGGCTGCCGAAAGGTTACCGAACGCTGAAAATCCGCGTTCGGTTACCTTTCTTGGCCATTCAGCTATTCAGAGAGCAGGCAATTCGCCAAATGTTTATTTATTTATAAAGGATTTTACCAAGAAGGATACATTGAGATTTCTCTCGTTTTCAAGTATGTCCTGGGTTCAAGAACATTGAAGTGTTACAGTTACAGAAATACTAAGTAATAAATGCAAGATATTAAAAGAAACAAAAAAAACAACACAAATATACAGATATACAAATGTTGGCGAATTGCCTGTACATACGGTGCCTGTTCGAGGGCAGTGAATCCCCATAGAGAAGCAATGCTTCGGCTATTCAGAGAACAAAACCCAGCAGTGAAAAGTTGCCGATTTGCCCTGTCATTCGGTGGCTTCATTCGACAGGTTTATTCAGGCGAATCCCATAGGCTTCAATGTTAAAAATATTCCTGTTTTAATTCAATATCTAATAAACCGTTCATTATAATATGCTGCAGTAAATAGTCTCCATATTTATAGATTTTTTTGGATATGTTAATCGTTTTTCGGGATTTTGCTGCCAAAACTTTTTTTCCCTTTTTTTTTTTTAACGTTTGTTCTTTTTTCTGTAACAGCCCTTTTTATTATCATTCATTGGATCTTATATGTAAATTTCAGAAATTTTCGCTCAGTAGTTTCTTTGCATGCAGCGTTTCACTTTTCAAACATTCAAGCCAACTGGTTTTTTTTTTTCTTCGCTCCATTCGTCTGCGGTGTCGGGTTTTTCTGGCGGCTGCTCTGCGCTGTGATCGGCTCCTGCTCAGGTTTTTTCGGCGTTTTCGGCAGGTTTAATCCAGATGTTTTTGCGGGGTTTTCGGTGTGCCTTCGCATGTGTTTTGCGGGGAGTTTTCAGGGGGTTTGCGGCGGCTTTTCCCTGCAATTCGGGGACCCTGTGGTGCTTGCTGAATACACCGCAGGGTCGCCAAAATGGGATCGACAAATCAAACCGAATTGAGGAGAACGAAAAGTCACCGAACGTGCAGTGACTTTTCGATTCTCTTTGAATAACCCTGATAATTTATTCATGCTGACGGGCAATGCATGAAAAAATGCAACCCTGCAGTATGTAGAATCCATACGCTGCATGGAAGAAGTCAAAAAGGAATCCCAGGTGACCTTCCTTGATTTCCTTCCTGCAGCATACAAATTATACATACGGCAGGTCAGCACTTCTCCATGTGCTCCCCTCTGCATGAAATAGTCATATGTGCTGTGATAAACATGGCCGATCTGGCAACAACACTAGGGAACCACAGGTTGACATTCCTGTTTTACACCTTCAACGATGTCAACTATGAGGGTTATTCGCAAAGCAAGTAAAATGCCTCCCCTGACGGTTTTTTTACATTTCTCATTCATAAAGCATTGAAATTTGCTACAATCTCTATAGGGATTATTCGAAGAGCATCAAAATGCCGGTGCTCTTTCATTCGGGGCACTTTGGTGCGATTTGGTGAGTTCAATTCACCGACCCTGCAGTGAATTCAGCATTCACCGCAGGGTCCCCAAAGTGTGCCAAATGGATCAGCTGAACAACGTCGTTAAACGTCCGAACGCCACCAAATAGACCGTCGAACGCCTTCGATCAGCCGCCGAAGGAAGCTGAAAAATGCAGATCAGCTGCCAAACAGGGGTAAAAAAATGGCATTTTTAAAAGGCGGAATTTAAAAAAAAATGCATGAAAATGGCTTGAAATAATTCATAAGGTACTATGAATATTAATAAAAAAGGTCTGTTACAGAATAAAAAAAACACCATTTAGAAAATATCAGAATCAAAAATTTCGCCGAAAAAATCCAGAAAAATGCCTAAAAGACGAAAGACTTTTTGCTGCAAGTGAAAAGAATAAACGGTTGAATATTAAATTAATAAACTGGGGAATTATTTTTACATTGAAACCTATGGGATTTGCCTGTTTAAATTTATCAAACGAAAGCTCTGAAATTCTGGGCATTTCGCCATCTTTTCAGGGCTGTCTTGCTTTCTCTGAATAAATTAACTATTACTTCTGTATGGGGAATTTCACTGCCGCCGAAGGTCACCGAATTGCCTCATATTTCGCTGTCTTTCGTATTTCGCTGTCTCACTTCGCTTTCTAAATAGCCGAATTGCACAAAATTTCACCGCACGGTGAAATTCACCATTTGGTGCACTTCAGTGGCAAATTTGGCAGTCTTTGAATAACCCCTTATATTTAGTACTTTCTGTCTCAGTATAAGGTGCCAAAACCGGGCAAATGCTGCTGACAGCCTCTGCCAAATTATTTTTTATTTAATATTATTTTAGGCAGTGCTTTTTTTCTGGAAAAATAGGTGGGGGTACTCTCACGCCTAGGGAAAAACTGATTATTATGACGATTTTTCATGTCTTAATAAATACTCCTTTATTCACACTGGATATTTTGCCCCCAGTTCACACTGGATATATTGCCCCCAGTTTACACTGGATATATTGCCCCAGGCTCACATGGATAGATATATTGCCCCAGGCCAGCTCACATGGGTATATTGCCCCAGACAAGTTCACATGGATATATTGCCCCTGCTCACACATGGGTATATTGCCCCAGACCAGCTTACATGGATATATTGCCCCAGCTCTCATGGATATATTACCCCAGCTCGCGAGATCGCGGAGTTCACATGAACTCTGCAATCTCGATCGTGGCTGGCTGGAGGATGGATCCCAGGAGAAGGCAGATATCCATGCAGGTGGCTGCTCGTTGAAGGAAAAAACGCAGCGGCCGCTGGATCTGCCCCTGCGCTGACGAGACAACTCCGGATTTGGACTCTGAGAGTCCGATACCGGAGCTGTCAAAAATTAAAGGGCGGCTGGCGATGAGGTGCCAGTACGGCGTACCGGCACTTACCCCCTCAAAAAAACCATAGATTTAAGGTGATTTAACTACCTCGTCGTCCGTTGTTCCTCCTCTTCTGCTCCAAACCTTAAAGTCTCTGCAGCTATCAAATAATATTTGCAATCCTACTTGCGTAAAGTAGTATACACAAACTGTGCATCGCTGCAGACTTACACACTTTGCCTAAGACAGCGCCGCAGCTTCTGCGCAGAGCGATGAATAGGAGCTACACGCATGCGCAGATCCGTTCCATCGCTGCCTTTCAAAACACTGTTATGGATTGATTATGCATATACTTCCTGCTTCTTCTTCTGACCTCTGACCTGGATGCAGTTCTATAATCCAACATGATTCCTCACACGAGCAGCTTGCAGTATCTTTATTTCTGCACATGAGACAATCGGTCGCTACAGCGATTGGCCTCAAAGAGGATGACGTCGGCATGCTCTCTGTGCCCTGCCTTCACTAGTGACCGAACAGGTGACTGGCAGCCGGGAAATTCAAAATCCCGGCTGCTGATGACTCTGAGTGCGGCGAAGGAAACTCCTCCGCTGCCAGATCGGGGATGTTGGGGGGGCACTCCTCACATCCTGACCACTATAACAAGATAAAGTGGTCAGGATGAGTTGAATGTTCGTTTAAATCGAGCCCCAAATCAGTTGAACCTGTCTAATTGGCAAGTTCATACGTTTTTCCATTGTGCAGTATGTTTAATGGATATCTGATCCAGAAGAGTGGACAGAGAGAAAATCAGAACGCTAAAAAAAATCTGCTTATTCAAATCATTCCAGTTTACTCTGACAGGTTTGACACTTCATGCATCACCTGTTCTAGCTTTCCCTTTATTTTACTAAGTATATAATTTTAATGCAAATGGCTATTGCTGATTTCGCATAACTCCGTGCTGAGTTATGCCTCCTGGGAATGAGGAAACAAAGGAAAAGGCAAATGGGTTACTGTCAACCGTGAGCTCATATTTTACTGGCAAAACAGCTTTCCGATATTCTAAATTCTTCTAGATGCCTGAAAGAGAATTGTGCGTTTCTGTCTTTCTGGCGCAGCTCTGTTAATGGATATTTTTCAACTTCTGGCTCATTTTTATTGATTTTATTGATTTTAATTTAAAATCAGGCATGAAAGGATTCACACCAAAAAAGGCAACTTCAGAGAATCTATGACACCCAACCAGAATGATGCGGATGACTTGGCAACATTAGAAGTTCTCGATGAGGTATAGTGCCATCCCAAAATCTTAATATTATATTGTCTGTGACTTCAATGCACCTTTTTCTAGCAAAAAAAATAAAAAAAAAATTCTCCATCTTACAAGGTTATTAAAAAAAAAGGTGAAAACCAGGAGAACTGGCGGGAGAAGAGAACAATCTAGGCCAAATAGCCAATTTGGAATTGAGATAAATGGGAGAATTTTTCTGGTTTGGCTATTTTGACCTAGAATTTAGACTTTTCCATGTAATTCTCCTGACTTTCACCTTTCTTTGAATAGACCTGTTTGTTTAAAGTATATCAATAGTGCTCTAAATATTTCCAAGAATGACACGTGCACATCGTGCACATGCAGGGGAGAGAAACACACAGGTCTACTCAAAATAAGGTGAAACTCAGGAGAATGACTGGAGAAGTGAAAATTCTAGGTCAAAAAAGCCAAACCAGAAAAATTCTCCCATTTATCTCACTTTCCAAATCGGCTATTATGGCTAGATTGTTCTCTTCTCCTGCCAATTCTTCTGGTTTTCACCTTTCTCTGAATAACCCTGACAGTGAATATATTTTATTCTTACAGTAAAAATGTCAATAGTTTTGTTATGTAGCATTTATAATGTTCATATTGATATTGTGTTGCATCAAGTTGTGTTGCATATGTATAATGTGAATAAAGCACAAGATGAGAAGGAATAAAAAAACAAGAAGCTTAGTGTTAGAGACAATCGGGGTTATTCAAAGAGAATTTGAACTTGTATTCAGCAAGCACCACAGGGCCATCATAGTGCAGGGAAAAGTCGCCGCAAAACCCAGCGAACGCACACCGAAACCAGCAAAAACATCTGGATTAACTCCGCCGAACACGCCGGAGAAACCCGAACAGGAGCTGATCACAGCGCAGAGCAGCCGCCGGAAAATCCCGACACCGCAGACGAATGGAGTGAAAAAAAAACCAGTATACGCTTGAATGTTTGAAAAATGAAACGCTGTTTGCAAAGAAAATACAGAACGAAAATGTCTGAAATTTACATATAGGATACAATGAATGATAATAAAAAGGGCTGTTAAAGAGAAAAGAAAAATCTATTTAAAAAAGAACTTTTCGCAAAAAAAAAACCTGGAAAATGGTAGAAGATCCTAAAAAATCTATACATAAAGAGACTTTTTACAACAGAATATTATAATCAACCATTAGATATTGCATTAAAACAGGAATATTTTTAACATTGAAGCCTATGGGATTCGCCTGAATAAACCTGCCGAATTAAACCACCAAATAGCAGGGCAATTCAGTAACTTTTCCCTGCTGGTTTTTGTTCTCTGAATAGATGAAGCTATGGGGATTTCACTGCCCTCGAACAGGCACTGTATGTGCAGGCAATTTGTCAACATTTGGCGAACTGCCTGCTCTCTGGATAGCTGAATGGCCAGGAAAGGTAACCAACCGTACGCTGAATTTCACTGGTCCACCAGCAATTCGGATCTCTTTGAATAACCCTGATTGTTATCGTCTTTTAGCTGTAATTCCGTCACGCAATCGCCGTGGCATCGTTTCGATAAGCTCATGCAATGTCACAGCATTTATTTGCGTCCAGAGTGGCATTAATTTGTGGTCAATATCTTGTATTGATGATGGGAGAGTCGCAGCGCTGCGTAAAGTCTTCTCCAGCACATTATCCCAAAGATTCTCAATGGGGTTAAGGTCTGGACTGTGCGGTGGCCAATCCATGTGTGAAAATGATGTCTCATGCTCCCTGAACCACTCTTGCACAATTTGAGTTCGATGAATCCTGGCATTGCCATCTTGGAATATGCCCGCTGTGCCATCAGGGAAGAAAAAACCCATTGATGGAAAAACCTGCTCATTCGGTATATTCAGGGAGTCACATGACCTCATTTTTTTGGGCATATAACATTGCTCAACCTAGACCTGACAAGTTGAGATGGTATGTGGTGATTTATTTTTTGACCAGGCAGTGTATTTGGACGAATGAGAAGCAGCATGCTCAGTACATTAATCACGTTTGATATTCTTCGAAAACCTTTAGTATTTTTCTTCACCTGATAGATTTTGTGACGGCCCTGACAGATATGATATTTTTTTTATTTTAGTGGTCACATTTATGAATTCTGTGTATTATAAGGGTTATTTTGCCGCATTGCTGCAGAGCATTGGCGGTATTGCGGATTCCGAGATAACACTCTTTTAAGAGGCTCTAATACATTGAAATTGACCATGGCAGATCCAGCGTACATGCAATCAGCTGAGAAATAACTCTAATTGTATAATGCTCATGCAATTGGGTATCAGAATATTGGATAGCAGATAATTATGTTCCTCCCACCATCTCCTAATTAAATGAATGGAAGGTGGCTATTTTAATTAACTCTTTCACTACTAAAAACATGTAAGCTCGATTTAGCATCGTAATACATTGAAAGTAATAATTAGAATGTATCCCCCCACCTCTTGCTTACTTTATTAATGCAACATTAGCGTGAACCCTAGGGAGAAACAAAATTCTCAGTGAGAGCTCACTTCTCTTAGTACGCTATAAATTCTTCCAGTAGTTTGTGGAAGCTACATTGCTAATAATCCATTATTATTATGGAAAAATGTGTTTACACTCAATTACGCGATTACTATCAGTATTGGAACTATTTAACCCCAGATCAATCCGGCTTCTGTCCAAATCATTCAACCACAACTGCCCTTTTAAAAGTTTCCAATGATATCCAAGCTGGCATGGAACAAGGAAACCTAACTGGAGCCATCTTCCTTGATTTTGCCAAGGCCTTTAACACAGTAGACCATGGCATCTTATTACAAAAACTTAAAAACTCCGGTATTGGTGATAGCACGCTAACCTGGTTTCAATCATATGTGTCTGATCGGTCACAATATGTGTCCATTTCTGACAGCACTTCCCTCCTCCTCCCAGTCACGTGCGGTGTACCCCAAGGCTCGATACTCGGCCCCCTGCTATTCACAATATTCATAAATGATCTGCCCAATGTCTGCAAAGCCTCAACTGTACACATGTACGCAGACGACACTGTAATCTATACCAGCAAACCGAATCTCCCGCAGCTGGAGGCCGTGCTGCAAGAACAATTCACAGGGGTAGAAAAGTGGATCAAAGATAACAAACTTTTTCTAAATGCTGACAAAACTGTTACAATGCTCTTTGGAACAGCAACTAAACTACACAAATTGCAAACGCCCCATCTATGTGTGGGGACAAAATCAAATAGCACACTGACCACAGTCACTTCTCTCAAATATCTAGGTATGTGGTTAGACCCAAAACTATCCTTTGGCCCCCACATCGAAAAACTCTCATCTAAAATTTCCCCCAAACTAGGTGCGCTGTACAGAAACAAATCCTGCCTGAGCCCCGCGATAAAAAAGCAGATTGTACAACAAATGCTTATGCCGGGTATTGAATACAGAGATGTAGTGTATGCAGCCGCCCCCAAACGCACCTCCAGAAACTTACTACATTGTATAACTCATTCTGTCGCTTTGTGCTACAATGTAACTACATGACCCACAATTGTGACATGTTAAAAGAACTAAACTCGCCATCGCTGGAATCTAGTCGCACCCTTCACCTTTCCAACCTGGTGTTTAAGAGCTTTTCTGGGAAGCTACCACCCTACCTGAAAAGGCTGCTTCCCTCAGCAGTTCCCTCATCCTATAACCTCCGATCCAGGACCAGCACCTTACTTCCAATACCACAATACAAAAAGAAAGTGGCTCGATCCTCATTTTCCTACAGAGCACCGCAATTATAGAATAACCTCCCAGACGCCATCAAATCTTCCCCAGTCTTAAGTCCCTTAAGAGTTCCCTATTAACATACCTCAATAAGGAATGCACCTGTAAACATGTAACATAGTGACTATATTTCCTACATATTTATTTTCTGTTAATCTGTATATTTGTTTTGTGTCAATTTCTTGCATTTTACTACTTTTGTATTTCTGTAACCATGTTCTTGAACCCAGGACATACTTGAAAACGAGAGAAATCTCAATGTATCCTTCCTGGTAAAATCCTTTATAAATAAATACATAATCAGTACAAATCCAAAAGAGTCTTTGTTAGCATCAATAATCCTTCTCCCTAAACCAGGGAAGGACCCTGAGGCTATAGCTAACTATAGACCAATTTCTCTTAACACAGATGTAAAAATTTTGACAAATTCTTGCCTGTCGTCTGGAACCTTTCCTTACCACATTAATATCACCTGACCAGGTGGGATTTATTCAGGGACGTCAAGCATACGATAACAGGCGAAGGGCTGTAGATCTGATTTGCCTGGCTAAAAAGCTTAGAATACCCTCATTGTTTTTGTCACTGGATGCTGAAAAGGCCTTTGATAGGGCAGAATGGCCATATTTATTTAATTTATTGACGCATGTGGGTTTCCCCCCCTCTTTTTTACGACTTATATCAGCTCTTTATGAATCTCCTGGAGCTCAAATATTGATCCCGGGAACAGATAGGATTCCTTTCCGGGTATGGAATGGCACTCGTCAGGGTTGCCCTTTATCTCCGGCTCTATTTATTCCTTTTTTGGAACCCCTCTTACAGACAATTAGGGAGGATCCGGAGATAAAAGGGTTCTAGGCGGGAGATTCTCAGATTAAATTGTCAGTCTATGCGGATGATATACTTATCACATTGACAGACCCTAAATATTCTCTGATTAGGTTATTGGAAAGGCTGAACGATTTTTCAGAGATTTCAGGGTATAAAATTAATTTGGATAAATCTGAGGCCATACCGGTATCGCTTTCCCCGTCCATTCTCCTCGACATCACTTCCTCCTCTTTAATACGGATAGTTGATTCAGAAATTACATATTTAGGAATTCGTATACCATCATGTCCTACAAAACTATATGATGCTAATTACCCACGTCTGATAACGACTATTAAAGGGGAACTAGAGACATGGAGTAAGTACTCTATATCGTGGTTGGGCAGAATTAATTGTATTAAAATGAATATGTTACCTCGATTTATTATATTTTTTTCAAACATTACTCATCCCTCTGATCATTAAGGATTTTGTTATATTACAACGTGCTATTGATCAGTTTATATGGGCTGGGAAACGTCATCGGGTGGCAAGACACACGCTCTATCGGCCAAGAGCATTGGGCGGACTGGGCTTGCCTTCATTATTATCTTATTATTATGCTGCCCAACTCGCTCAAATAATGGTATGGCATTTACCAAAAGGTACTTGTAGATGGGTAGATTTGGAGGCTGGCCTTATGAAGCCTAGCGTTCTTGATCAATGGATTTGGATTTGTCAGAAATATCGTTCTAAGCTACAGACGGATTGTCCAGCCATTATCAATTCTGTTCGTATTTGGAATAAGCTAGCATTAAAATGTGAACTAACTAATTTTCCGTCTTCATTAACTCCGATTTTTGGTAACAGGGATTTTATTCCCGGACTTAATGCTGGTCCCTTTTGGTGCTTACAGGATTACAGGATGCTGGTGTGTGCAGGTTGTACCATCTTTACCCCAAAGGGATATTACTTTCTATGGAAGAAATTATTACAAGAATAGGGGAGGGAAAGCTTTATAATTTTTTCATTTCCTGCTATTAAAATTGTATGCCCCCATGTTCATAGTGCTGCTACGGCTAAACAAACCTTTTTTGAACGTTTATGCAAGAATGGTAAATATCAACGAGGGTTGATCTCCTATATATATAGGGAACTGACGTCTAGACTAGACTGGAAGGAGCTATCTTCTGTACGGTCATGGGAAGTGGATTTAGGTGAATCGCTGGATTCAGAAGACTGGTTGGACATTTGGGAACTGTCAAATTCGGTATCTTATGTGCCTCCCTACAAGAACAATCTATTAAGACAGTAATGCGATGGTATACTACTCCAGCTCAGCTGGCTAATATGAATGGGAATATGTTGGATGTATGCTGGAGGTTATGTAATATGCGAGGGTCTTACTATCATATGTGGTGGTCATGTCCAGTCATTGTATCTTTTTGGATGAAAATAAGGGATTTATTGCAGACGTTTTTTTCTAATTCTGTCCCACTAGACCCGTGGGTTTTTCTGCTGTCCAGACCAGCCCCAGGTTTTACTTTCCATGAGAATAAACTAATAGCTAAAATTACATTGGCTGCAAGACGGGCAGTAGCAGAGGTTTGGAGACAACCTTGTTTACCAAAGCTAGCAAAAGTATTCGTAAAAATTAAAGATACACAGGTCATGGACGAACTTACGGCTTTGGTTCATAATTCTATGCCCTCTTATAATAAGATGTGGGGACCGTGGCTGGATGCAGGATTGTAACGGGTTTACTTTTCTTTTCTCTTTATTTTATTAATTTTTTCTGAGATATTATATGGGCTGGGCCGAGCCTCTCCCCCTTTTTGTTTTTCCTCTCCCCCCTCTTCTTCTATTTCTTTCTTCTTTTTCTTTATAAAGTATAGGTAAAATTAAGATGCTTAAGCTGTTTTTCTTGTGGATGGATATTAAGTTGATTTTCAAATATGGAGCTATAATATTTCCATGTAGATGTATTCTGAAAATTTTATGCATCTAATAAAATATGTTTAAAAAAAAAATAATCAGTACAAATCCCCACTGCAAAACTTGTCTTTTTTATTATCTGTCTTTATCTCATTCATTGGATTTGAAACAAAGGCCACATGTGCTGGTATGCTGATAATCTAGACCCCCATATGACATTGGGTAAAATAAGGGACGCCATCTAGAGTTATAACCTTTCATCCCAGCAATATTTCTGTAAAGGATAAACAAATACGCTAAACATAAGCAATTTTGCATCGTTTAATTGTATGAACTATCTCAGAAAAGCCAACTCTGTGCAAAATTGCTGGTTTACCCTATATTTAACCCTTTCACTACAGGGATCGAGATATCTTGGACGTCAAAGGTACCATCCAGTGCCTGATATCGAGATATCTCGCTCTGCAGCCCAAAAGAAAAGGAAATTTGTTTGCTGCAAATGTTTGCTTTTGGACTGCAGAAGGTGCCCTAATGTTTTAGCCCTGTGGGCATGGGCATAAGGTCCAAAGAGCTATAACTGTAATATCAGCTATCTGAATGTCCTGATATCAGACATTCAGCAGCTGATGCAGGGAGCACAAACTGCAACTGTAACGGCTGTAATTCAATTTGGCAGTAGATGGCACCATCTACTGGCCACATACATTATTACAGTAAGAAATACAATGGGAATATGTCCCAATATTTCTTACTGTATAGTTAATTAAAAATGATTTTTCAAAAACCCACTGGTTCCTGACAATGTTTTTTTGGAAAATCACTTGGTAGTGAAGAGCTAATAGTTATTTATGCATCCCATGTTTCTAATAAATGACCTAATATTTATTTTTCAACAAAACATGCTTAGTAGTGAAGGGGTTATGTGTAAAAAAGTTGTCCCACTTACACATTATTATTTATTTTTATTTTTTGAGAAAGTATTTTACCAGGAAGGATACATTGAGATTTCTCTCATTTTCAAGTATGTCCTGGGTGTCGAGTATGTACCGTTAGGTGTCTTGCCCTAGGACACTTACTAGAGAGGTGCTCTTGTCGGGATCAAACCTGTGTCTCCACAGTCTCGCTCCACGCAGAGCAGTGATGTTACCTCAACTCCAGCCGGTACATTACAGTTATTGCTGTGATTATTACATTTTTTCAAAGCAATTTCATTTGACCTCTTACAAACTGCTGACCCTCCAGGATCTCCACCATAAATGGGGCACTGCAGGAACAAATCCAGCGCTCCCATTTATGAAATAATCCAATAAATTACATACAAGATATCATTGATTTCTTCTCATAAACCCGCCTAGCTTTTTGTTTGTCTTTACTTGTACGAATGTGTTTTGTTCGTTTTAAAATATGTAAATTGTAATTTTGACCTTTTCATGTACGTATTCAGATATCCTTCACGGGTAACCTTCTTAGCTACATTATTATTCATCATGCCTATAAATGATTACATATGATTACATGTATTATTCTCTAAATTAACTCATGATGAGGAGGAATAAGAGGATATTATTACAGTACGTTTATATCTTAGTGTTACTAACTGATATCAGGTGTCAACCATGCGTGAAAGAAACATGATAACTCATTGTGCATTTGTTAACTGAAACCTGGATTGTTGTTTTTTTCTTGTTTCCCGCTTCAGACTAAAGGTATTACAAAAGACTGGATCGGTGTTCGAATTAATTTATCTTTACATTTTTAATTAAGTGGGTATTGTTCCATCTAGGCCTCAGATTTATTTGCACAGTGCCCAGAAAATAATGTTATGGAAATGAAAATCAATGTTATGGAAAATATGTAGTAGTCAACGTGGAGCTATTAACCCCTTCAATACCACGATCGCAGGGCCGGTGCTAGACTATTTTGTGCCCTAGGCCAGTCCATCTACTTGCGCCCCCCCAAAAAACATTAAAGCAACACAAATGAAAAAGCTTACTGATCAGCGCCCAGGGGGACGGCCACTGGGCTCTCCGATCTGAGTTGTATGGCTGCATCAGCTGCTTTTCTCCCTTCGGACTGCAGCACCCAGACGTTGTCACCCTGGCAATGCACTCCCAGTTCACCCTGTACAGTGTGACCAGGTTCTAGTGACCAGAAACTGGTACACGTGGCTCAGGGTTATGAGCTGTCTGTGGAGCGAGGTGTGCCCTGGGGTCTGGACTGCCTCGTGGCTCGCCTCCTCCTTCCCGCATCACAGCAGCAACTGCTATCACTAGCACGTGCGGGCAGCCCCAACCACATCAAGAAAGAAATGGCACTGAGCTACAGGACTTCAATGACGTGCTGAGTACATCCTCTAAACACAAACATGAAACCAGAGGATGTGCTCAGAATGCCGTCAGCAGCAAAGAGGTTAAAGGGAAAAAAGGAGTATGCTGCCCCTCATCAATATTTAGTTTCCTACCTGTACCTCACGACGCTGTCATTCTTATTTTTTGGAGTGCAGTCAGCAGATAATGTGGTGATCATAGGAGCAATACTATCCTTTAGGGCGCAGGGCTAGGGGGCAACGACAGACTGCGACAAGGACACAGGCGCCAAATTTTACACACAGCAGCCTGTTTAAAGACAAATACATGCATTTACACACACGGCCAGAATCCACAGCAATAAAACTCACAGTAATGTGTGGTGTGTGTGTGTGAGTGTATCACAGAATCCACAGCACTAAAACTCACTGTAATGTAGTTTATTCTACCCCCCACATGTTGTCATCACTTTACCCCCTTATTACCCCCGTATATCAATTGTATCCCCCCAGTATATCAATTGTATTCCTCCCCCTGTATATCAATTGTATCCCCCAGTATATCAATTGTATTCCTCCCCTGTATATCAATTGCACCCCCTGTATATCAATTGTATTCCCCCCTGTAAATCAATTGCACCCCCTTATATCAATTGCACCCCCCTGTATATATCAATTGCACCCCCCCCGTATATATCAATTGCATCCCCCTGTATATATCAATTGCACCCCCTGTATATATCAACTGCACCCCCTGTATATATCAATTGCACCCCCTTATATATCAATTGCACCCCCTGTATATATCAATTGCACCCCCTGTATATATCAATTGTTTTTTAGATATACAGTATAACAATACATTATAATATACACACGTTAGGATTTGTATTGGCCATCGCTAAAGGGTGAAGTACCTTTAGCCGAAGATTCTGGACAGATAGGAGATGTACATCTATCTCCAATCTATCCTATGGATTCAGAAGATATTTAGTGGATGGAGTTTCACACATAATGTAAAGGACCAATAATCCTGCCGATTTATAAACACACTTTACTCCAAGTCAAGTCACTTAGCCAGAAGAATTATATGGGCTCATCGCAAAGATACCGGAGGGCCCTGTACCTCGCTGCCCCTGTACCTCGCCCCCCCCCCTCTGCTCACCCTTCTGGGACTGTCACTGGGATGAAGCCTCAGGCTGGCTGGACCCCATCCTTGTGTCTGTTCTCTTCCACTGCCGCGCATCACGTGAGGGGGCGGAGCCAATACAGTGTGCCTGCTGGAGTTTACAATGTGGAATGCAGGCACGCTGCAGCCACCACAGGGATTTCAAAGCGCCGCTGAGCCAAATCGGCTGGGCCCACTTTGCCTGCGCAAACCAGACCCCTACCGACCCGCGGGCCCTCGGGCAGTGCCCAATGGGTCAGTCTGCCCCTTAGCGCATCGGCGCGCTGCGACCATGTCAGCCGCTG
Source organism: Leptobrachium leishanense (assembly GCA_009667805.1). Lineage (NCBI taxonomy): Eukaryota > Metazoa > Chordata > Amphibia > Anura > Megophryidae > Leptobrachium > Leptobrachium leishanense. Next base: position 303,435,947 of record CM019067.1, read on the forward strand.
GCATCAAGGAGGAGGAGCTGTAAGCTTCTACTGCTGCGGCAGCGGCTGCCTCCTCCATCTTATCAGAACGAGCATTACGGGAGCTGGCTGCGGGCCGCGGCTCACGGACACTGGTTTCTGTGAGCGTGCGGATGCTGGGCGGACATCGATCTTTCTAACCCCTGGTGGTCGGGCCCGGCTGCGCCCTAGGCGGCACTGCACTCTAGGCGATCGCCTACCTCGCCTAGCGGCAGCGCTGGCCCTGCACGATCATGTAAACACAATGTTCTAATCACCTTTAGGTACTAAGTTGATCTGTTTGTCTTATTTAGGCATACCTTATTCTAGTAGAACTGTTAATAGAGGCTCTTTATCCATTTGTGGATCACTATTAACGACTTGCTTCTGAGCATGTCTCTGTATTATCATCTAGAGTCACATTATTTGGGAGCTGGTATCATCTACTCGAGTTGACAAGATTTCATGGAGCCGAGCCTGGCCCTGTGTTATCTCTTTGCAAGCTTGCGTTTTCAGAAAAGCACCAAAGTTCCAAAAGGACACTGGGAACTCTTTGGTCCCCATGATCTAACGCATGTGGCCAGAGGATATGACCGATCATGCTTTCCTCTGCACTGCGGGACCAGAGGTAAGTACAAAGTATAGGAGCCATTAATTTCCAGCAAACATAATTACATAGGCACAGAGAGAGCCTAGTACAGTAGGAATATGGGCATTCTAGGGTCCGTGACAATAGGAAAGTAAGAAGGCAAAAAGGCACTGGTCTAGAGTCACTTATGTTACCATATCTGGAGTAGGGATGAGCCGAACACCCCCGTGTTCAGTTCGCATTCGAACTCGAACAATTTCAAAAGTTCGAGTTCGGACACGAAACACAATCCGAACTCAATGCAAGTCAATGGGACCCGAACGTTCGATTTTTAGAGTGCCCTCCAAGAGGGCATATATGCTAGATATTTGCCATAAAAGGTGTATGGGGGTCCGGGTAGTGCCCTGGGGGACTGAAACAAAGACAAAAAGTTAAAAAAAAAGTTTTTAAAGAAACAGTGAGTTTTCCATGAAATAAAGGTTAAGAATAAAAACAAAAAATTCCTTCAAATATCGTGCCTAGGAGGTCCCCATAACCTGCCCCTGAAGTGGCGGATTTGTAGGATGTATAGAAACATTAAAAAAAAAAAAGACATTTCAAATGACGGTAAATGGTTTTCCTTTAATTTATTCATAAACAACTGCTTGGGGCGGCAGCCTGTATGAAAAGAGGAGACATTTTAGGACACGCAGAAGAAGTTTAGTGATTTTTTGGGTTAAATTATGGTGAAACTTATGCAGGCTTTGGCTGAAAGTAACAATAGGTGCTTTAAAATTAGGCCTTTAGTGTCGGCAACAGTGCCGTCACACCGTAACCCCTCTGTGGTATTGTGGAAGAGTCTAGTGGTGGACCCTGCGGTCCTATATTAAAATGATATGAATCTGGTATAGGCGTCAGTGGCAGTGCACCCAAATATTGTGCCTTTGGTGGCAGCAAGTGCCTTCATACCATAACCCCTCTGTGGTATTGTGGAAGAGTGCAGTGGTGGACCCTGCGGTCCAATATTAAAATGATATGAATCTGGTATAGGTGTCAGTGCTCCCAAATATTTTGCCTTTGGTGGCAGCAAGTGCCTTCACACCGTAACCCCTTTGAGGTATTGTGGAAGAGTGCAGTGGTGGAGGTTTTGGTAATGCAGGAGAGATCCCCGATCTAGTCAGTTACATCAGCAGCTATAACAAAACCGGGTCAGCAATGTTTAGGCACTTGTACTGCGCTACTGTATATGGTGAGAATCAGCGCACACCAGTAGCAACAGGAAGCAAACAGAACAGGCGGGGAATACACAGAGAGAATAGTCAAATGGCAGGCAAAGTCGGCAACAGATCGGGTCCTCAGAACAAGCAGGGTCAGTAACAAGTATACAAACTGATTCGGTAAGCTAGCGATGCGGGAATAAAAGCTGAGTCACACTGAGCGTGTAGCAATGCACAGCGTAGCGAAGAGAAGCAAACATTTTGCAGGCTTGACTTCACTCCGCTCCGCCTCGCAGCGTGTCTACACTGCATTACGTTTGCTTCTCACCGCACTGGACAGGAATCCACTAACTAAATTAAAATGTACACACAAAACCGTTTTATTTTCATAAAGCACATGTTATATAGGCAAAAACAAGTTTCTACTGAATAAAATACATCAAAAATTACTGGTAATTTAATAGGAATAGAATAAAAATATTAAAAAAAGGTAACCCAAGATCATATATTTTATAGGAACACGGAGCGCTGTGTATAGAGTAGGGATGCATTGATACCACACACAGACATATACGTATATATCAACACGCAGACCTATATATACGTATATATCAACACACAGATATATATATACACCTACCCACAGACCTCAGACCATAAATACACATACGCACATGGGGGGGTGGCATGTGGACAATCACAACTAAATGCGCCCCCCCCCCCATTTGGCTGATCCCTCCAGAAGAAATGTTGAACGCGACAGAGCAGAGAATATATCTTTTATTCTCTGCTCTATCGGGTTCATCAACATTTTTTCTGGAAGGATCAGCCAAATGGGGGGGGGGGGCAATTAGTTGCCAAAATGTGTGTGTAATACAAGTCTGGATATATATATTTATAAGAATATAGATATATATCATATCTGTATATACATCATACCTGCCCTTACCTTCCCCTATAAATTTGCTACAAATATACACACAAAAAAAACAAACCACTGCCTGAGACCCCGCGCAGCCCACATGCCACCCCCCTCTACCTGGCTGAATGTATCTAATATATCTAATATAATCTAATATATAATTAAATACATTCAGCAAGGTAGCGAAAGAAAAAAAAGGTTTTATTTTATGTTCCTGGGGACATAAAATGTCCTCAGATTTTATTTTTTTAGAAATGTGTCGCCTTACCTTAGCCTTGTGGTCAGTAGGGGCTCCCTGGATCCTGGTTGTGGGGGGGTCTGCCGTGGCCACAGGTGCAGTGGCTCCCTCCCTGTGCCGCCTGTCTCTGCCACATGCACCTGGACGGCTAGCCTGAACAGTCGCAGCTCTGTCATCCGGCGGCCGCATGCTCCTTGCTCCTCAATGCTCCTCAAGGGGATCCTTGGGAGGCCCCTGCAGGCTGCCCTCTACAGTGCCTGATTAGAGGGCCGTGTCTGCCTGACGTTTTATTAACAAGAATGTTTTATCCCATAGGCTTCAATGTTAAAAATATTCCCATTTTAATTCAATATCTAATAAACTGTTGCTTATAATATTCTGCAGTAAAGAGTCTCTTTATCTCTAGATTTTTTTGTATTTTTTAAGCATTTTTAAAAAAAAAAAAAATTACAACTTTTGGCGAATGTCCCCAAAAAGTTCGAAGTTCGCGAACTTTCGAATGGCCTATGTTCGATTCGAACTCCGAACAGATCCGAACTGAACGCTACATCCAAAGGAGGATTTGTTGCGAGCGTTCATAAAACAGCATTCCACAGGGCCAATAAAGCAAAAAAATCATACAGGGTTATTCAAAGAGATTCAAATGGCTCCCGAAAGGTAACCGAATGCTGAAATTTAACGTATGGTTACCTTTCTTGGCCATTCGGCTATCCAGAGAGCAGGCAATTCACCAAATCCTGGTGAATTGCCTGCACAAACGGTGCCTGTTCGGTGCCTGTTCGAGGGCAGTGAATCCCCATAGAGAAGCAATGCTTTGGCTATTCAGAGAGCAAAAGCCAGCAGTGAAAAGTTGCCGAATTGCCCTGCCATTCGGTGGTTTCATGCAGCAGATTTATTCAGGCGAATCCCATAGGCTTCAATGTTAAAAATGCTCCCGTTTTAATACAATATCTAATAAACCGTTGATTATAATATTCTGCAGTAAAAAGTCTCTTTATTTATAGATTTTTTTAGGATATTTTAAGCATTTTTCAGGATTTTTTTTAAAAAAAAAAAAAATTACAACTTTTGGCGAATGTCCCCAAAAAGTTCGAAGTTCGCGAACTTTCGAATGGCCTATGTTCGATTCGAACTCCGAACAGATCCGAACGAACGCTACATCCAGAAGTACTGACAGACCCAAAGGAGGATTTGTTGCGAGCGTTCATAAAACAGCATTCCACAGGGCCAATAAAGCAAAAAAATCATACAGGGTTATTCAAAGAGATTCAAATGGCTCCCGAAAGGTAACCGAATGCTGAAATTTAACGTATGGTTACCTTTCTTGGCCATTCGGCTATCCAGAGAGCAGGCAATTCACCAAATCCTGGTGAATTGCCTGCACAAACGGTGCCTGTTCGGTGCCTGTTCGAGGGCAGTGAATCCCCATAGAGAAGCAATGCTTTGGCTATTCAGAGAGCAAAAGCCAGCAGTGAAAAGTTGCCGAATTGCCCTGCCATTCGGTGGTTTCATGCAGCAGATTTATTCAGGCGAATCCCATAGGCTTCAATGTTAAAAATGCTCCCGTTTTAATACAATATCTAATAAACCGTTGATTATAATATTCTGCAGTAAAAAGTCTCTTTATTTATAGATTTTTTTAGGATATTTTAAGCATTTTTCAGGATTTTTTTTAAAAAAAAATCCGATTAGTTTTTTTTTGGTTTTTTTAACTTTCCTTTTTTTTTGTAACAGCCCTTTTTATTATCATTCATTGGACCTCATATGTAAATTTCAGACATTTTCGCTCAGTAGTTTCTTTGCTAACAGCGTCTCACTTTTCAAACATTCAAGCAAACTGTTTCTTTAATTTATTCACTCCATTCGTCTGCGGTGTCAGCTTTTTCCGGAGGCTGCGCTGCGTGTGATCGGCTCCTGCTCGTGTTTTTCCGGCATTTTGGGCAGGGTTAATCCAGATGTTTTTGCGGGTTTTCGGTGTGCATTCGCCGGGTTTTGCGGTTAGTTTTCGGCGGGTTTGCGGTGACCTTTCCCTGCAATCCGGAGACCCTGTGGTGCCTTCTGAAAACACCGCAGGGTCGCCGAAATGGGATCGCCAAATCGAACCGAATTGAAGAGAACGAAAAGTCACCGAACGTGCGGTGGCTTTTTCGATTCTCTTTGAATGACCCTGATAGTGAGAGCGAGAGCAAAGTATCTATAAATGTATCACTCCATCACATCGCATAAGCCTGCCACAACATAAATATAACCCATCGGCAGCAGGTGATATCTATATCAACATAATACATTTTAAGACACATGCCATATTAAGGCAAGAAATAACTGACTTGGTCATACATCAGATTTTGAGGATTTTTAAGATCTGGTCAACAATGTCTAATTTTTTTTAACCTTTTATTTTTTTGCAATTCCTGTGTGATTTGATCACATCTAACCGTACAGCAAATAAACCATTTTATTCCATTTTCTATCTCCATAAAAATCACTGACAATCAGGGTTATTGAAAGAGATTCGAAAAGTCACTGCACATTCGGTGACTTTTCGTTCTCTTCAATTCGGTTCCTTTTGCCGATCCCATTTCGGTGACCCTGCGGTGTATTCAGCAAACACCACAGGGTCCCCGAATTGCAGGGAAAAGCTGCTGCAAACCTGACGAAAAGTCACCGCAAAACCCGGCGAATGCACGCCGAAAACCCTCAAAAACATCTGGATTAACCTGCCGAAAACCACGGAAAAAGCCCGAGCAGGAGCCAATCGCACACAGCCGAAGTAGCTGAGACCGCAGACGAGGGAGGTGAATAAATTAGCAAAATAGTTTGTGTGAATGTGTGAAAATGAAACGCTGTTTGCAAAGAAACTACTGAGCGAAAATGTCTGAAATTTACATATGAGGTCCAGAGAATGATAATAAAGAGGGCTGTTACAGAAAAGAGAAGTAAAGTTGAAAAAAAAAAAAATTCAGAAAAATGCTTAAAATATCCTAAAAAATATATAAATATTCACTGCAGAATTTTATAATAAACGGTTTATTGGATATTGAATTAAAACGGGAATATTTTTAACATTGAAGCCTATGGGATTCTCCTGAATAAACCTGTCGAATGAAACCACCGAATGGCAGGGCATTTCGGGAACCTTTCACTGCTGGTTTGTGTTCTCTGAATAGCCGAAGCAGTGCTTTTTCATGGGGATTTCACTGCCCTCGAACAGGCACCGAACAGGCACCGTATGTGCAGGCAATTCGCCAGGATTTGGCGAATTGCCTGCTCTCTGGATAGCCGAATGGCCAGGAAAGGTAACCGAACGCTGATTTTCAGCGTTCGGTTACCTTTCTCAAGCAATTCGGATCTCTTTGAATAACCCTGTATGTCTGAGTTTTCTAGTTTCAGTGAATAAGTCCTGCTCATTTACTGCGTGCAAATTATTATGAAAATGTACTGTTCCTATCTGGTCACGGAAATATGTGCTTTATTAATGTAACTATTTTTATTCCATGTAATCTTTCAGTATTAGTGTCACTTATTCCTCATTGTAAATATGTTGATTGAATCAGTAATTAAACCGTTATGGCATTTGAAGGGTAAGATTTGTTGCAAAGTTTGTGGGTATTCTCCTTACACAACTGATCACCACAATATTTTCATGAGATACAATGTATCAGTGCATTTGATTAAATGCATATAATAAGATGACAAGCTATGCATGGACACTTTCATACCCTCTAGAGTTAGGAGATAGGAGAGAGGCATAAGTAGATTTGACTCAGCCTCCAATCCCCAAATCCACTTGGCATTTTCATAAATGTATACACACGGGACATGCGCGCCACGCGTCGGCTGCGGGGAGGGTCCAAAGCAGCCCATTGAAGACCACGGGGCATACCAGTACGCCCTGCATCTTCAAAGTCCTCCTGCCGCCAGGACGGCATAGCACGTCCTGGGGCGCTAAGGGGTTAAACACTTATTAGAAGAATAGCAGAGTTCTGTTTGTTTTTCTCGGCTGTCAGTTCGGCAGTTTTTCAGCGGCCAGTCAATTCGGCGGTGTTCGCGACTCCATGTTCGGCGAACTTCGGGGAACCTGTTGGGAATAGTGAATTCACTGCAGGGTTCGCAAAATGGAATCACCGAAGTGCCCCGAGCTAGAAAGCACTGAAATTTCAGTGCTTTCTGAATAAACCCTTTTGTGTACATCGCTACGGAACTTGTTAGCGCTTTATAAAAACTTGTAACTGTGTAAATATTAAAGACACTTGCTTTTCTTCTAGATCAAGATAAAATTTACAAGTTTCAACTGTCGGACTCTTGGACTGTTCCGATATATCTATTAGTCCAGGACATTACAGGTTCTATTAAATTCTTCGCGCAAACGTTAACGCGTGCGCAAAAACGCATTAACGCGAGGGGAAAACCCTTTGCGCAGAACGTCGTATTACAATGTCCGCGCAAAAAATGCGCGTTAACGTCTACCGCTGGTGAACATGCGCGAACCCTGCGCAAGCGTAATGTACCTTGCGCGTCCTCTACTTAACATTGTGAGCGCAAATGCGTTTGTGCGCTGGTACGCGGATGGCATTACAATCTATACGCAAATTTTAACGGACAGCGTTTGCGCGCATAATTTTAACGTCTTTTAAAAGCTGGTGTTAATGGCAAATCTGAACGTCCTGGCCGAAACCAAATATACCAGCACGAAAAAAAAAAATACAGCACAGTGTAGTTACACATTCTACACATACCCAAACAATAAAATTGAGAAGTTGTGCGTGTTTTTATTATTGTTGCAGCATATATACTCAGATTGACTTTGACAGGCGCAAAAACTTAACGGGAGACAATTGTGGTTCTTAATTCTGATTGGCTAAATCGTGTGAAAAAAACAGTCCGCACACCGATTTCTGCGTGCAACGTTAATGCGCACGCGTTTTTGCACGTCTTTTTTACGCGCGTTATTTTTTGACGGATGAGAAAATGCGCTCGGATTTTAATACCAGCGTTAATTTACGCGCGTTAACATGTAACGCTTCGCACACAGATTAACGCGCTGCGCGTGCGTTTTTGCGCAAAGAGAATTTAATAGAGCCCTACATGTTGAACGGCCTTGCATATACTGTACACTCACCTAAATAAGAAAATATATAATTATGTATAAAGTTTTTTTTGCTCCTCTCTGTGTCTGTTAAGAGGTGTTGTAAAAGAAATTATGTTAATTATATGCAAATCTTGATACAACCGAACTCTTTGCTCCTCCTTAGAATACTGTGACAGATCAACTACAAAAACGATACAACAGAGATCAGATATACACCTATGTCGGGGACATTCTTGTTGCTGTTAATCCATTTAGAAGCTTGGACCTTTATTCCTCACAGGTATGATCATTACAGATTATTATTTTCATTTAACATTGTATTTTATTTACACGCAGGAGGAACTGAAGGCCCTTTTCCCCAATTTATTTACCGTTTTTTTATTTATTTGTTTACAGTACTCGCATCTCTATATAGAAGCAAAGAGAACTGACAACATTCCGCATATCTTCGCTGTTGCAGATCTTGCATATCAGTCCATGGTCACATACAATTCAGATCAGGTAGGAAAACCGCAAAATCACTTTAGGTGATACCTTTGAAATAAAGAAAGATACTGAAATCACGATTTCTTTCCTTAGTGTATAGTTATTTCTGGAGAAAGCGGCGCAGGAAAAACAGAGGGTGCGCATCTTTTGGTGCAACAGCTTACGGTGCTTGGAAAGGTAATATCTTTCTTTGTTGTTTTCTCTTTCCATGTATTTGCACACAAATACAAGTGTTTATAAAGTTATACATACATGGTAGCCACACTGAGAACAATTGAAGAAGAGGTCCCTGCGTCAGGGAGCTTACAATCAAATGCAGCTTTAGTAGACTTCTAGCTGTCAAAACCCAATTGCCCAATTTATTTATTTATTTTTTAATACTTTAGCTTTATAAAGAAAAAAAAAGCCTTGTGTGGAGGCTTTTAATCTTGCTTTTTTGCCCTCCACCACAACCTAAATGTATATTGATTTACCTTAGGGGTTAAGCATCAATTGCAACCAGTTAGTCGGTTTCCTGCTGATGAGGGCAAAATAAGCCTGAAACAGCTGTACAGGAGTGAAAAAAAGCCATCTAGTATGACATGGCATTGGGCAAGGAGGATTCTGTGTTATTACAGAGCCTAGATGCAAAAAAAGGGAGACGTTGTGGGCTACATTTGCATGTCCTACCCAGAGTTCTTTGCTGCATATGGGAAATTGCACATGAGCTCTGTAACCTCTGCACTGAAGGGCTGATTTAGCCCTCCAATACCCTTTTGGAGGGGGTAAAGGGACAAGGACACTCACGTCACTGTGGCCACTCAAATTACACCATTATTGATTGGTTACAATGCCTAGAATGTCCCTTTAACTTTCCAGCTGTAACCACAGTCATACAGTCGTACAAGTCATTTAAATTCTTTTCATGTCTTGCTTTTCTAAAGACGAGAAGTTACTGCAGTGGTTGTGAGTACAATTAAAGTAAGTACAGTAAATTCTTGTTTAAAGTGCATCTCCACAGAGGAAAGTTAATCTTTTGATAAAAATCAACATAAGCAAAGCTTGAAGCATGCGTGAAATTTGTATAGCAGCGTGCTGGGAATTTCAGATGGAAAAAATGCTTCTGTTTCATCTTGCCGAAATAGATTGTGTTTGTTTTCGGAAGATCTTTCAGTGAGTGGGATGTAGCGTCCGTGGCCCCTCAGTGCAACATGTAACATGATCAAATATGAGCATTACTATCATGAGTGTTTCTTTAGGCTCTTAAAATTAACCTTCACAATCAAGGCCAGATTTACTGAAGGCACAGAAATCTAGAGTGCCCCCCCCCCACTTTCCCGGAAAAAAGAGAAAAAAAAATATCCGGCATTAAAGGAGATACTTTTTTAAGTTTTCTTTTGGGGCACATTACAATTTTTTTAATATTTCTAAAAATATCACATTTTCAGTTTTGTTTGCAATTTTTTCAATAGGTTTTACTTTTAATCCCTTCACTACCAAGTGATTTTCCAAAAAACTATTGTCAGGAACCAGTAGTTTTTTGAAAAATCATTTTTAATTAATTTTACAGTAAGAAATATTTGAGAATATTCCCAGTTTATTCCTTACTGTAATAACCTATTCGGCAGGCAGATGGCACCATCTACTGACTAAACAGAGTTACAGCAGTTTGAGCTGCATCTCGTGGTTCCCTGCGTCGCCTGCTGAAAGCCTGATATGTCAGGTCATTCTTCAGCTGATTTTACATATGCAGCAGTGGGTACAGAGTTATTAGTGGATTTATACTCACTTCTGCATATTTATGCGTCCGTTCTACTAGCGTTATTTTTTGACGGATGAAAAAATGCGTGAGGATTGTAATACCAGCGTTGATTTACGCGCGTTAACGTTTAGCGCTTCGTGCAAAATTCACGTGTTGCGCGAAGAATGCAATAGGGCCCTTACTGTTTTTATATCAAAATACTGATTGGGTGCCCAAACTATAGTTGAGTGCCGTAGTGCTTTCTTGTTTTATTTTCATTGAACTACACTTTTTTTTTTTCCTTTTTGTTCTTTAAGACACACTTCCATTTACTAAGCAGAGGACGCTAAAAATTAATGTCCTATAAAAGTAAAGTTTTGCTAGTTTGCATAAAATTTCAACTTTTTTACAGGCAAATAATAGAACGTTACAAGAAAAGATTTTGCAGGTGAATAACCTAGTAGAAGCCTTCGGAAATGCCTGCACTATTATTAATGAAAATTCAAGTCGCTTTGGGAAATACCTAGAGATGAATTTCACAAGGCAAGGGACAGTGGTGTCTGCGCAAATTTCTGAATATCTCCTTGAAAAATCCAGAGTGGTGTATCAAGCTTTGTAAGTATTGTTGCAATACTTGTCCCAACATATAATCTTAGTCTGACAATTAAAGGGACCTATAGAATCCTATCATTAAGATAATGGCTGGAGCCATTGTACACAACAGTTCCAATATTACCTTAACTCCTTCACTATTGAGATTGAGATATCTCAGGCTTCAAAGGCACCATCCGGTGCCATATATATTTGAGAGATCTCGATCTGCAGATCTGCAGCCAAAAAGCAAATTAAATTTGTCTGCTGCAGACAAATTTTGTTGGCTTTCGTGCTGCAGAAGGCGCCCCCAAAGTTTTAGCCCTGTGGGCATAATGTCCAAAGAGCTAAAACTGTAAAATTGGCTGAAGAATGTCTGAAATCGGACATTCAGCAAGCCAATACAAGGGGATAAAAATTGAGCTGCTGCTGTAACTCTTTTTCGCAGTAGATGGCACCATCTACTGGCCAAATAGGTTTATTACAGTAAAAAAATACAATGGGAATATGCCCAAATATTTCTTACGGTACAATTCATTAAATATGATTTTTCAAAAAAACACTGGTTCGTGGCAATGTTTTTTTGGAAAATCACTTGGCAGTGAAGGGGTACAAGGATGGAGCCACTATTCTGAACTTTTGCGGCTCAGATTTAGCAGCTATTTACTGTATATTAATAACTGCTATACTTTGTATAGGAGTTGCTAGGTTCATCGCAAAAGAGCAAGCTGTTGCAGCGTAGCTTGCAATTCACGTCTTGAGCTTTTATTCCTGACAGAATACTGACTCTCAGAGTCTGGTTTTAAGTGATATTGCGTTTCCAAAATCACTTAAATAAAATACACAAAGATTTAAAATTTACCTTAATTGTAGGCTGTCTGAGATTAAATTCTCTGTGCGCAGAGAGTGAATGAGTTCAATGAGATAATACCACCATAAAACAAGGACCCCTAAAGCTATATACAGTATTTCCCATTGTATCTATCTCAATTTTATGTAATATGTACTAAACGTATGTACTAGCATTAGTGTTTCAAATCAATGTAAACAAAATATAATTTTTTCAAGCATAGTTTTAATTTCTTAAAAGTTTATTTTTAAACGGAACATATCAAAGATTACATCAACCCCTTCACTACCAAGCGATTTTTGTTGAAAAAAAATGTTATCATCACATTTATTTGAAACATGGGATGTGAAGTTAACAATTAAATAAATGGTAAAATAGGAATTTCGCCTAGAAATTGTTATTCTGAAATAGTTAAAAAATTTAAATGATGTTATTTTGCTAATTTTTAAATTTTCGTGTATTCGTTAAATCCTTTACAGAAATATTGTTGAAATGCAACATTCTGAGCTCTAGAAGATGTCCCTTATCTTACACAATTTCAAACGGGGTCTGCATTACTATCATACAGGCAGAAAAGACCTTTGTGTTAAATACAGTTACAGGGTTATCCAAAGAGATTCGAAAAGTCACCGCACGTTCGGTGACTTTTCGTTCTCTTCAATTCGGTTCCTTTTGCCGATTGCATTTCGGTGACCCTGCGGTGTATTCAGCAAACAGCACAGGGTCCCCGAATTGCAGGGAAAAGCTGCCGCAAACCCGACGAAAACTAACCGAATGCACGCTGAAAACAAGCAAAAACATCTGGATTAACCTTCGAAAAAGCCGAACATGAGCCGAACAGGAGCCGAAAAGGAGCCGAATCACACAGAGCCGAAGCAGCTGTGACGTAGAGGAGGCAGTGAATAAATTAGAAAAACCATTTGTATGAATCAGGGAAAAAGAAACGCTGTTTGCAAAGAAACTACTGAGCGAAAATGTCTGAAATTTTCACAGGAGGTCCAGGGAATGATAATAAAGAGGGCTGTTACAAAAAAAATAAGTAAACTGAAAAAAAAAATCAAAAAAAAATCGGACTTTTAAAAAAAAAAAAATAATAATCTGAAAAATGCTTAAAGTATCCTAAAAAATCTATAAATAAAGAGACTCTTTGCTGCAGAATTTTATAATGAACGGTTTATTAGATATTGAATTAAAACGGGAATATTTTTAACATTGGAGCCTATGGGATTCTCCTGAATAAATTTGCCGAATTAAACCACCGAATGGCAGGACATTAGGGGAACCTTTCACTGCTGGTTTGTGTTCTCTGAATAGACGAAGCAGTGCTTCTCTATGGGGATTTCACTGCCCTCGAACAGGCACCGAACAGGCACCGTATGTTCAGGCAATACGCCAGGATTTGGTGAATTGCCTGCTCTCTGGATAGCCGAATGGCCAGGAAAGGTAACCGAACGCTGATTTTCAGCGTTCGGTTACCTTTCTCAAGCAATTCGGATCTCTTTGGATAACCCTGAGTTACTGTGATAAAGATAAATTTAAGAAATGGTGCGATGTCTTACTTATGGGGATTTGTAGTGATCATAATGAGATTATTAGCAATGCAGCTTCCATAAAATATCAATAGAATGTAGAAATAATATCTGTATGTGACATTATGCCTCTGTATGGAATTTACAGTAACACCTTCTATCTGTACTGTAGGGGGATTTTCAATCATTACAATCCCCTGAATCGTATCCCTGTACAGCAGTGAGTGACCCTAGTGCTCTTCCTGGCAGCTGTAATACAGCAGCAATCTATTAGAATTTTTTGTTACAGTGAGGTTTAGGGCTTCTATTTGCATCGGTTTTATGTCTCTCCAGGGTGCCTGGAGAGACATAAAACAATGGATTTCAATTCTCAAGAGGGGACACTTGCTTTAAAAAGGTGTGAAATGGATTTTTGATATGCTAATAAGTGCTTTCCAATGCCTTACCGTGCAAAATCGAGATAACTCGATTTTGGGTGTGAAGGGGTAAAAAAACACCAGAATGTTTTTTAAATACGGTGATGGAGGATAGAAATAATAATCAATGTAGGAACATTCCTCATTCATGTGGGATATTAGAAAGTGTTCAAAGGGTGCCGTATATACATCAAAAAGGTGTCTATACAGAAAAACTAACTTTACTTTGCAGGGATTTATCAGGGCATTGTCAAACGCACCTAACATGTGATGAAATACTACTTGAAATCTCCTCAGGGATCTCAAATGATTTTGTTATACAATCGCAATAAAGCTACATAAACTCAACCTCCTAAAATGACTACGTTAATTTTTGCCATTATTTTTTATGACTTGTTCCTGCAGAGGAGAAAAGAATTTTCATATTTTCTATTACATTTATGCTGGATTGTCAGAAAAGAAAAAGCTTGTGCAATATAAACTGCCGGAGAACAAGCCTCCCAGGTAACGCAATATACTACACACAATTGTAGCACTAAACCGAGGCGCGTTATTACTTTTTCATTGCAACCTAAATGCTAATTGTTAATCTTTCAAATTTCAGATATCTACAAAACGAGCATATTAAAATGGAGCAAGACTTTATGAATAATCCGTTCTATAAAACTCAGTTTGATTTGATTGAACAATGTTTCAAGGTAATAGGTTTTACACTGGAGGTGAGTGATTTCTTTGCTTCTAATACAGATTACCAAATATACGCGACAATTTCCCAAAAGTATTTAGTATGTGTATATTAACATTTATGTCATTTGCCAAGATTCTATTGGTAGATTTGGTCATGATGGGAGTTGCCTCCAGTGCAAGGAGAAAATCGAAAGTCGCAATACATTACATTGCAGTAATATATGAGCCAACTGTTACTGATCGTAACTGCCAGGAATAAAGCCGGTCACTGTGGCCGCAATAAAGACTACCCACCATGAGAATCGGGATAACTGATTGCATGATGCAATGTCCAGGAAACCGTTGTCCCAGGTTGAGCACTCTTTATCCGGAATGTTTGGGACCCCAACCATTCCAGATTTCGGATTCTTCAACATTTTAGATTCCGGATGAATCCAGTGTCTTAGTGGAAGGTGGTCACGGCAAGAGACCCACGATCTCCTTCCTGTTGCATCTTGCAGCATGTGTATACTCTGCAGCCTTTCTTCGTGTACATGCTGCCTGTAGTCCGGGTGACTCAGAGAAGCATGTCACACGCTGGGGTTTCTCAGTTGCTCCCAGTGTGTGCCACAGCCCTCGGGAGCTGGGTTCCTGAGTGGCAGTGTTTGCCCAGGGTGTCCCCTAAATTAGTAAAACCGAGACGACTCCGAAAATAAAGTTTTTGGAGTCTTACGGGTTTTAAAATTCTGGATAAGAGGTGCTCAACCTGTACCTATCTTACTTTTCTGTTAAATTCACTTGTATGGTCTTACTGACATTACATTTGGTGAGTTTGGTGACTTGTGTGGTGAAAAGAGTCATGTTTAGTTCTTATTGCTTGTCAATGTGTCAGTTTTGTTCACATCTATTCGTCTTGCCTTGCTCTGGGTGTGCCATTCTCAACTGCAGATGCTGGGTCACTGTCCTTGTTGATCCATCGATGGGCAGAATGTAGGCACTCCATTAGTGTTCCTCAGTTTTCCCACAGTTGGAATAAGACTGGTGCTAATATTCTCTGAAGGCTGCATTTGCCTTGTAATGGGGCTGACCTCACTGTCGATGCTCGGCTCTTTGGAGTTGGCGTTATGACCTGTTTTGTGTTTTTTTCTGCACATTTCTCTGTATGTACTGTCCTTACCTGCTTTTATTTGCGTTGCGCTTTGCTAATCTCATTTTCGAGTTTTGATTGCAACTGCATTTTGGATGACTGTCGCTGCTCTTAGTGACTTTCGATTATTTTCAAATAACAGTTTCCGTGAAGCTCACTCATCCTTCTACTTTATACATTTAGTGGTTAGGAACAAAAATTTAATCAGTTAAGTGTTTTCAAAATAAAGGTAAATAAGACATGAGAAATCACCTATGCGCCCCTCCAAAATGTTTGCAAACACATAACATTCAAAAGTACAGAAAAACATGGTGACATAGTCAACTCCAAAGCTGCCCCATAGCAAGACCTTAGCGAAAACAGGCAAACTGAAGGCTATTTAATATCACCTACGGAGGATGAAAAGTCAATTGTTTGGGTCAAATGTCACATTTAAGCTGGGGTCACATGAGCACAACCAGTACGTCTGTTACAACAGACATACGGTTGCACAAATATGCTTGTGGACACCACATGTTGCACATGTATTTTGACAATGAGGATAAAAAACATCAGAAATTCGGAAGCTGAAGACGCTGTCACGTTTTGTAGTCTCAATTTTCTACACACGTGACGGACGTCAAATGAGCGCGTGACTGATGCTCTGCCTGTAGAAGGCATCAAATCTGTAGACATGTCTTAAAGTGCCTTGTAGCGTTTTGACGCTGACCAAATATCTGTGTCCATTCTAATGTGTGTGAAAAAGTGTGCACATATGTCATGTGTTGTTCCCGTATGATCTGTCAAAATTCTAAGTATGACAGACATCACAGTGGACGCTTTCAGTACAATCATGTGGCCTCAGGTTTGGTAGCATTGTAAGGTCATGCCATATCATGCATTAAAGCACCCCAAAGTTAGAGTGTATTACTCTAAAAATTCCAGATGCAAGAACTGGATGCATTAGGAATGCTGCATCATTTTTGTTAACACTATCAGGTCTATTCAAAGAAAGGTGAAACTCAGGAGAATGTCTGGAGAAGTGAAAATTCTAGGCCAAAGTAGCCAAACCCAAAAAAATTCTCCAATTTATCTCACTTTCCAAATCGGCTATTTGGTCTAGATTGTTCTCTTCTCTTGCCAATTCTCCTGGTTTTCACCTCTCTCTGAACAACCCTACCTGTATGTTATGTCTTGTTTTGTTTTTGGTAACTATTTTTTTAATTAATTTCGACTAAATGCTGTAAAAATTCACAGATCAAAAGGCAGACAGTGACAGCAATATACTTATATTGTTGCTGCAAAATGCACCAAATGTAGTGTCTGATCAAATTTTGAAATATAACTCATGGATTGCTGGTTTTCAGGAACTCGAGAGTGTGTATAGCATCTTGGCTGCCATCTTGAACGTGGGAAATATTGATTTCGCCTCCGTAGCATCAGAACATCAGATAGACAAAAGCCATATCTCCAACTTAACGGTGCTGGAAAACTGTAAGCTTTGGTTTTGACTATTATTGAAGTCCATTATTGAACCGGCTGGGTGGAGTAGAGATAACATCACTGCTCTGCGTGGAGAGAGCCTGTGGAGACATGGGTTCGATCCCAACGAGCACCTCTCCAGTAAGTGTCCTTCGGCAAGACACCTAACGGTACATACTCGCCACCCAGGACATACTTGAAAATGAGAGAAATCTCAATGTATCCTTCCTGGTAAAATCCTTTCTAAAAAAAAAACCATATAATATTTTGCTGATTTATTGGGAGTTTCCTCCTTTATAAAGCTTTCTTTTTAAATGGTTAGTTTAGCCAGGATAAGGCCCATATTACAAATATCACGCTACAACGGGGACGCTAAGGAGGAAAACCTGCACCTGCAGGTTTCTCCTTAGCATCCCCATTTTAGCCTGATATTACAATGCAGGCGCTAATCCAGCAGCCTGCACCGTAACCCGGCGCTAAGCTTTGGGATGATTGAGACAGCGCTAAGCGCCGCCGCAAGGATCCCCTCGATGGAGTCCATAGCAGGTTTCTGCCGGTCATGTTAGCGTTAGCAATGTAATAAGTCTCTTTTTTCTGGTAAAAAGAAACACGAACTTTAGGAATCCGTTCACCTTAACAATATATTTAAAGTAAGAAAGCCGCTTTATTTTTCCTATTTAAGGGTTTAAAAAGTGGATACACGCATATGGCATGGGGCTTTGCACACCTATGACTCGAGTTAAATCCCAAATGAGAAATCCTATAAACCAAATTAATGAGAAACATACAGGGTTATCCAAAGAGATCCGAATGGCTGGAGAAAGGTAACCGAACGCTGAAAATCCACGTTCGGTTATCTTTCTTGGCCATTCGGCTGTTCAGAGAGCAGGCAATTCGTCAAATCCTGGCGAATTGCCTGCACATACGGTGCCTGTTCGGTGCCTGTTCGGTGCCTGTTCGAGGGCAATGAAATCCCCATAAAAAAGCACTGCTTCGGCTATTCAGAGAACACAAACCAGCAGTGAAAGGTTCCCCTAATGCTCTGTCATTCGGTGGTTTAATTCGACAGGTTTATTCAGGCGAATCCCATAGGCTTCAATGTTAAAAATATTCCCGTTTTAATTCAATATCTAATAAACCATTCATTATAAAATTCTGCAGTAAAGAGTCTCTTTATTTATAGATTTTTTAGGAAACTTTAAGCATTTTTCTGGATTTTAATTTTTTTTTAAAAAAATTGGTTTTGTTTGTTTTAAGTTTACTTATTTTTTCTGTAACAGTCCTTTTTATTATCATTCATTGGATCTCATATGTAAATTTCAGACATTTTTGCTCAGTAGTTTCTTCGCAAACAGTGTTTCACTTTTCAAACATTCTCGCAAACTGTTTTCTTAAGGCTAGGGTCAGACGAACGCAGTGTGAACGCGCGTGCAGCCGCACTTTCTTACGGCCGTAGTAGCAGCAAATGACGGCCAATGACGGGCAATATACGAAGTACGGCCGCACGAAAGTGCGGCTGCGCAACGCAAGCAGCAAACAAACGCATTTTTTCGAGAACGTGATACCGCTAGTACAGAGTGGGCTGCGTCCGCTAGCGGCGTGTGTGCGTGATTAGGAGACGTCAGACGTTGCTAATGTCTGGCCAACATAACGTCCAGACGCAAAAAAGGTTTTATTGATGATCTGTACAAAATCACGGACGAAAATGCACATCGTATGACAGCTATCGCGTATTCCGTGAAAAAATACTTCCATTGGTTCGAACACACTTTTTCACGGACGACGTGAAAAATGCGTTAGTCTGACCCTAGCCATATTTATTCACTCATCTGCGGTGTCGTTTTTTTCTGGCGGCTTCGCTGTGTGTGATCGGCTCCTGCTCGGGTTTCTCCGGCGTTTTCGGCGGGTTAATCCAGATGTTTTTGTGGGTTTTTGGCGTGCATTCGCCGGGTTTTGCGGTGACTTTTCGATTCTCTTTGAATTACCCTGTTAATGTAGCTCATTGACCCCCCCCCCCACATTTCTATTTCCAGGAGAGGTTAATGGATATAACACTCTTTCTGTCTGTCTGCCTCTCTGTCAGTTTGTAAATGTGTGTCTGTGTTTCACTTTCACAGTCTTAATGCCACTGAGTTACTCTCAGCAGAGTTTATTTTTAATTAGGCATGATGGGTAGATTCTAGAGTGGCACCTTAAATGTAAGAAAATGTTCATTCATACTTTGAGGCCATAGAAAATAAAAAATAAGGAGAAAGGGAAAGCGCAGCCAAAGTAAGTCAGCGTGATCCTTCTATAACTATTATAATTCAGGCATAAAGAACTCTTAACATGCAGGACTCTTTACTGTGTTACATTGTAGCAGCCTCATTGCTGTGTATCCAAGCTGATGAACTTCACGACGCTCTCACTTCTCACTGCGTGGTGACACGAGGGGAAACGATTATACGCCAAAACACTGTTGAGAAAGCTGCAGATGTCAGAGATGCCATGTCCAAAGCTTTGTACGGACGTCTTTTTAGCTGGATCGTGAATCGAATTAATGTTCTGCTGAAACCTAATGAACAGTTAAGGTAACCATGCAATATTGTTTTGCATTGTATAGCATAGTATACTAAATCAAATTCAACAAAAATAGTTGAGTTCAGTAGGAAATGAGTAACTTTGCAATTTACAACCACTACGCTCAGTGTGCAAAATCAGCTGTTGACATTTTCTCATTAAATGTATCAAGTTTAACTTCATCCTAATATTAAGGAGTGACAGAATACGAGGAAGAAAGAGCACTTTTATTTGGAAAAGCTTTGCCACGTTTCAGCTGCAAGTGCAGCCTTTCTAAAGCCTCTCAAATTTTAGGATTAGTGTTCGTTATTGAGTTGGGATTAGTTTTAGGATTAGGGTTAGGGCTTGTAATTAGGGTTAGTTTACTATTTGTGCTTGATTTAGACTTTGGGCTTGTTTTAGGGTTAGAGTCAAGATTAAGGTTTATACTAGAGTTAGGGTAAGAGTTGAGGTTTGTTATTAGGATTAGTTTACTATTTGTCCTTGTTTTAGGGTTAAGGTTAGTTTTGGGATAATTTTAGGATTAGTATTAGTTTTTTAGGGTTAGGGTTTGTAATTAGGGTTATTTTACTATTTGACCTTGATTTAGGGTTTGGGTTTTTTAGGGTTAGTGTTAATATTAGAGATTATATTAGTGATAGGGCTTGTAATTATGGATAGCTTGCGATTTGTGCTTGATTTATGATTTGTGCTTGTTTTAGGGTTAGTGTTAAGATTAGGGTTTATACTAGTGTTAGTGCTTGTAATTATGGTTAGCTTGCTATTTGTGCTTGTTCTAGGGTTACGGTCAGTTTTAGGGTAGTGTTAAGATTAGGGTTTATAGCAGGGTTAGGGTAAGAGTTAGGGCTTGTTATTAGGTTTAGCTTACTATTTGTGCTTGTTTCAGGGTTAAGGTTAGTTTTAGGGTAAATTTTAGGAGTAATTGTTTTTTAGGGTTAGGCTTGTAATTAGGGTTGGCTTACTATTTGTGCTTGATTTAGGGTTTGGGCTTGTTTTAGGATTAGTGTTAAAATTAGGGTTTATACTTGTGTTAGTGCTTGTATTTATGGTTAGCTTGCTATATGTGCATGTTTTAGGGTTAAGGTTAGTTTTGGGGTAAATTTTAGGATTAGTATTAGATTTGTAGCGGTAGGGCTTGTAATTAGGGTTAGTTTACTGTTTGTGCTTGATTTAGGGTTTGGGTTTGTTTTAGGGTTAGTGTTAAGATTAGGGTTTATACTTGTGTTAGTGCTTGTATTTATGGTTAGCTTGCTATTTGTGCATGTTTTAGGGTTAAGGTTAGTTTTGCGGTAAATTTTAGGATTAGTATTAGATTTTTAGGGGTAGGGCTTGTAATTAGGGTTAGTTTACTGTTTGTGCTTGATTTAGGATTTGGGCTTGTTTTAGGGTTAGTGTTAAGGTTAAGGTTTATACTAGTGTGGGGATTGTAATTAGGGTTAGGGTTAGCTTGGTATTTCTGCTTGTTTTAGGGTTATGGTTAGTTTTCCAGTTAGGGTTAGTTTCAGGATTAGGGTTACTGCTAAAATTAGAGTTAGTTTTATGGCTGGGGTTAGGGCTTATAATTAGGGTTATGCACACTATTTGGGCTTGTTTTATAGTTATGGTTAGTTTTAGGGTTAGGGTTAAATAATGCAGGAATCAAATTCGGAAGCGTCCAAATTGGGGCGTAATTTTTTTGTGATTGCCATTTTTATCTCACTGATTACAAGCATGTCCATAAAGTGATGTCGTCTATATGATAAACCCATTTTGACAAGAAAAAGAGAACAAAGAGAGGAGGAGAAAGTGGGTTTTACAATGTATATGGATAAATAAACAAAGCTGTTCTTCAAACTGTAATGAAGAAGTTGCTCTGTTTTTATTTCCAGTGAAGAAGATACGGGTTGTAATATTGGAATTCTTGATATATTTGGCTTTGAAAATTTTAAAAAGAACTCCTTTGAACAACTTTGCATTAACATTGCAAATGAGCAAATACAGTTCTACTTCAATCAACACATTTTTGCCTGGGAGCAGGTATGTAATCATTTTCCCTCTTCTACTTGGGTACAAATATAAATAAAGCATATTTCAAATAAATGAGTTATTAAAATATCTATCTGAAAGAAAAGGTTCTTTGCTGTAATGTGTTGATTCGTCAGATTTTATTTATTTGAAAAAGTGATCTTCTTGATGGCAATAAAACACAGGCTTGAAGATTTCTTGGTAATATATATATATCAACTGATTTTCTTTCAATAATATTTTGAAACACAATTTTCCTTTCTAAATTTGAAATGATTTGTAGTTGATTTGCTTTTTTCAGTGTCCGTTGACCGAGATTACATTTAAATTGGTTTAAATCTCATAGTTTGAGCTTTGCACTATTTCTACAAGTCTTATGTGCTTGTTTGACTGTAGAAGGGAACAGTATGCTCCTTATATAGGATTACTTACCAATCCATTGTGGGAAAACCCCAACTTACATTTGACCATTGAGCATTGGGGTATCCCCACTTATACAGCCATTCTGATGACGGCACATTAGTGCATCGGTTATTATTTCCATCCCATTCATGTTCATTCTACCACATTGTCACGTTGTGGTTTTGGCATCTCATGGCGTTCAAGCACTATTTGAGTGGACGTAGAAATCAAGCATATTATCCGTCCAGCAACACATCCACCAGTTGGCGTGGACACGTCTCCAATTGCAGGACACTTCAATATAAATAAGTAGTTACCGACTCCTTGATGTGGTAAAACAAAGAGGATTTTATTGCACAGTGAGCAAAGGACAACGTTTCAACGCAGTGGTCTTTGCAAAGACCACTGTGTCGAAACGTTGTCCTTTGCTCATTGTGCAATAAAATCCTCTTTGTTTTACCACATCAAGGAGTCGGTAACTATTTATTTATATTCGAGCACTATTTGATGCATGAGAATGTCGCTGACTAATGTTACTACCTCTGAACCTATTTAAGATTTGGGCTCACTCAGCCCTGAGTCCTGGTATGGTTTCTGTACCCAAGAGTGCATACTATAATATTTTGTGTTCTGACCTTGCTATTGTTTCTCGACAATTCTTATTTATGTTGTCCCCTACATTTGGCTAGTATGACAATTTGAATACGTCCTAAACTCTGTTTGTGTCTCAGATTTTCACCGGCCATTAAAAGTACCATTAGCTTGGGTTGTGGCTGGTTCTGCATATTCGGGTCAAGATTTGTGACACCTTTCTCCAATTCTCCCACCCTAAGTATTATGGTTTAATAAATAATACATTTTTAAAAAGGCAATGCTGATCAAAAAGGGAAATATATCAAACAGGCAAATTCTGGCACAGGCTCCCACGTAGAAGCGCGCAAACTGTGATCAGTGTGATCGCTGACACCTGATATGAATACTTAGCCCCTCGATATATTTCATACAGTAATATATTTCTATGCAAATCATCCCATTAGCATTTTCATTACACGGAGCAGAGTGTAATTGATATGACCTTTACCGTAATTTATGATAAGTCAATTAAAGAAAAACATTGCCTTGAAGGTATAATATAAATGAATTCATCGTGCTGAAATTAATCATGTACAAATAATGATTCATAATAACCATTGGATTTATTTGTTGTTGTTGCTGTTGTTAGGATTGGCTAAAATGCTTTTTCCTTGTGTTACAATGTCGCCAGTTAGTAATGTTCACTTTCCTTTATGGCTTACCATACGAGCGATACTGGTAAATTGCTTTTCTGGCTTTGTCAAATAATAAATCATTCAATTTATCAGCTACATGCACATTTATCTTAAATTGATCTGCCGGAATGACATATATATGCTATATAATAAAACAGAAATTGTGTGAGTTTCATCTTAAGATTTCATCTCTTATTTCACAGCAAAGTTTCCATGTGGAATAATAAAGAGGCAAAAACCTCTTCTAATGTGCTCTGAAACTAGTGTTGCATTGGGTTTTGGGTATTTTTCATCTAATAGACACAACTATCAATACAGGAATGTATACGTATCTGGTCTCTGCACAGGTTCAACTGCTCTCAGGCTTCAGATGGCTCTCATGCATGTACAATCCACATATGGGTGTATAAAAAACAGAAATGGACATATAATGGTGCAGTATATTAAAGATTAACCTTCTGGTCTTACCTATTTGTTTTAATTAAATTTTAAAAAATCTTAAAATTTTTAGAACTGTTGTGTAGAATCAGTCCCTTTTGAAGGTCAAATTTCAGAGTAAAATTCCAGCAGCGAGGAAAGGGAAGAGTTGAGTGGAATCTCTCTATGAATATGTAATGCAATTCTCAGCACTGCTTGGAAAGCATCCAATGTGTCCTCAGGTTTGTTGAATTGGTTTTGCATTCTGACAAAAATATTTTTGTTGCTCCGGTTCCATTTTTGTTTGTTCGGCTTATCTTGTTTTCTGAGCTTGCACACTAATCAAAATACTGCAAGTATGAAACACTTTGCACAGTGTATTGGCTGATTTAAAATGTGAATTCATTCAGAGTGAATATCTGAATGAAGATGTGGATGCCAGAATAATTGAGTATGAAGACAACAGACCTCTACTGGACATGTTCCTACAAAAACCAATGGGTCTACTTTCTCTTCTTGATGAAGAAATACGATTCCCAAGGTCAACAGAACAAACCCTTGTGGGTAGGTATCATTGCATTTTAGGAGGCTTCCTTGAACAAGGAATGCTGAAATTACGCATAATATTTCTTGAAAAATAAGAACCTAAACTATAAAAGTTTACAGAATTTACCACAAAGTATATTCAGTTATTTTTATTGTAGCTATGTGCCATTTTGGGGAATCAATAGACAACTGTTTAACCCAGTTTTCCCTCTTCACTTGAGCATGAAATGTTATTCTCTGATCACATTAATATAAAAAATAGACCTTTTCTCATCATCCTTCAAGTCTCCTTTTAAATATTGGTGGTGGAAAGGACAGAATTTCACTCAGTGGCCTAGATTCTCTTTGTATCTATAAGGGGACGATGGGAGTTGCCCACAGTTGCAAGTCACACAGGGTTATTCAAAGAGCTCCGAATTGCTGGCGAAAGATAACCGAACGCTGAAATTCAGCCTTCGGCTACCTTTCCTGGCCATTCGGCTATCCAGAGAGCAGGCAGTTCACCAAATGTTTGCTGAATTGCCTGCACATATGGTGCCTGTTCGGTGCCTGTACGAGGGCAGTGAAATCCCCATAGAGAAGCAATGCTTCGGCTATTCAGAGAGCACGAACCAGCAGGGAAAAGTTGCCGAAATGCCCTGCCATTCGGTGGCTTCATTCGACAGGTTTATTCAGGTGAATCCCATAGGCTTCAATGTTAAAAATATTCCCATTTTTATTCAATATCTAATAAACCGTTGATTATAAAATTCTGCAGTAAAAAGTCTCTTTATTTATAGATTTTTTTAGGATCTGTTAAGCATTTTTTTGTGATTTGTTTGCAAAACAAATTTTTCCTTTTTTTTAATTTTTTTAAACATTTTTTCATTTTTTCTGTAACAGCCCTTTTTATTATCATTCATTGGATCTCATATGTAAATTTCAGACAGTTTCGCTCAGTAGTTTGTTTGCAAACAGCGTTTCACTTTTCAAACATTCAAGCGTACTGTTTTTTTTTTCACTCCTTTGATCTGCGGTGTCGGGTTTTTCCGGCGGCTGCTCTGCACTGTGATCAGCTCCTGCTCGGGTTTCTCCGGCGTCTTCAGCGGTGTTAATCCAGATGTTTTTGCGGGTTTCGTTGCGCATTCGCCTGGGATTTGCGATGAGTGTTCGGCAGGTTTGCGGCAGCTTTTCCCTGCACTACGACGGCCCTGTGGCGCTTGCTGAATACACCGCAGGGTCGCCGAAATGGGATCGCCAAATCATACCGAATTGAGGAGAACGAAAAGTCACCGAACGTGCGGTGGCTTTTCGATTCTCTTTGAATAACCCTGATTATACATACCTTTGCAGTTACATATGAGCGAAATGTGACTGGGCATAACAGTCATGAAAAAAGCTAGCAACAGTTGCCTCTCTAAGCACTATAGCCCGACACTCACTAGAGGCAGAATAATGAATGAACCTGCTCATGGCCAAGAAACCATTATTATGTTCAATAAATGCACTTGTATGTTGGCTTTATACTCTGACTGAAACAAATGCATAAGTCGCCTACTGACCGAGTCGTACGCAGGGAGACAATAAATACTCAAAAATACACGACACATAACTGTGGAATAATAAATATATTTATTATATATACAGGCCACAGCTAAAAACTCCACACAATAAACCCACCACCATGACATAAAAATTCCCATAACAAAAATAATACAATAACCCAGTGCTGAAAGAGGACTCCCCACAACCACCACACATCTCCAAACCAACCAACCACAAAAACTTCCCAACTCCCAACCATCTGACCAAAATTATCCTAAATAAAAGGAACCCCTAGCCAGCACTGCCTACAAGCCCCCGCCGTGACAAAAGGAGCCCAACAAAACTAATACTCTAACGAAAAACCAACCCAACCCGGAATTAAATAAAACATGGTGGGAGGGTGGGGATTTTTCCAGCTCTACCTCAGGAGAAAAAGGCGTGCAGAGCCTCTCCACACGCACCCTCCTGGTGACTCCTCCCACACCTCTCCCGCTCAAACCTCCACACACGCTGAAAACCTTCTAGAAAAATCCTCCCTGCGTCCTGGCATCAGAGGCAACTTAAGGGCCCTACGCCTTAGGTGCTTCAGGCCTTCATAATTTGTTTTTCATAAAAACCAAATCCTGACATAAATGATATCCGAACCAAAATTGTCTTAATTTTTGGAATATACCAAAGGGCCCAAACCATTGGTGTCACACAGACCGGGGTGATTCAAATTCCATATGATGTAGAGAAAGCAGAGAGTAATAGTTTGCATTCGTTTAGAAAAAAAGGAAATGTGTTAAAGTGTTTATATGTACTGTAAATTAAAAAGATAAATGGGCAATATGTTCTTGTTGATAATTGAAATGCATTACATTTTACATGTTTTTGGTTAAAGATTTGTTATGATTTATAGAGAAATTCGAAGATAACCTGAAATCAAAGTATTTTTGGCGGCCTAAAGGGGTAGACCTAACATTTGGTATCCATCACTATGCAGGAAAGGTATGGTGATTATTTGTTTTATTTTTCAATGTACTATTAGTATAAATGATCTTTCTCTCAAATATTCTTCATCCCATCCGTCTGTCTGTATACGGATCTGTAGCGTCAAGAAGCTTTTTAACTTCCACTGTATGTGACTGCTATACAAATATCGATGTATAAAACCTGAGTCTCAATGAGAAAAGAAAGAGGGCACAATATACCAATTAAAACAGTTCTGATATAATTCAGATTCAATAAATGTATGCATTTAAAGCATAGGTCATCTTCCCACAACACATACAGGGTCATTCAAAGAGATCCGAATGGCTGCTGAAATCAGCATTCGGTTACCTTTCTTGGCCATTCGGCTATCCAGAGACAGGGGCGGATCCAGGGGGGGGCAACGGGGCAATTGCCCCCCCCGAGATTTGGCCCGGGGGTTGAGGGACCCAGATGCCGGGCAGCGCGAGAGCGCCTGCCCGGTCTTGAACAGTCCGTCCTGTGAAGTGGATGCGGCTGTGTGCGTGCGCAGCCGGTCACGTGGTCCGGCTAATCAGGTGGTACTGAGTCTCAGTACCACCTGACTGGCCGGACCGCGTGACCGGCTGCGCACGCACACAGCCGCATCCACTTCACAGGACGGACTGTTCAAGATCGGGCAGGCGCTCCCACGCTGCCCGGCATCTGGGTCCCTCAACCCCCTGCCGGAGCTGGGGCAACAATCCAGGTGAGAGCTGGGGGCAAATCCATGACCTGGGGGCAACTCCATGACCTGGGGGCAAATCCATGTGTGACCTGGGGGCAAATCCATGAGCTGGGGCAAATCCATGTGTGACCTGGGGGCAAATCCATGTGTGACCTGGCCTGGGGGCAAATCCATGAGCTGGGGCAAATCCATGTGTGACCTGGGGGCAAATCCATGTGTGACCTGGGGGCAAATCCATGTGTGACCTGGGGGCAAATCCATGAGCTGGGGCAAATCCATGTGTGACCTGGGGCAAATCCATGTGTGACCTGGGGGCAAATCCATGTGTGACCTGGGGGCAAATCCATGAGCTGGGGGCAAATCCATGTGTGACCTGGGGGCAAATCCATGTGTGACCTGGGGCAAATCCATGAGCTGGGGGCAAATCCATGTGTGACCTGGGGGCAAATCCATGTGTGACCTGGGGGAAAATCCATGAGCTGGGGGCAAATCCATGAGCTGGGGCAAATCCATGTGCTGGGGCAAATCCATGAGCTGGGCAAATCCATGAGCTGGGGGGCAAATCCATGAGCTGGGCAAATACATGAGCTGGGCAAATCCATGAGCTGGGGGCAAATCCATGATCTGGGGGCAAATCCATGAGCTGGGGGCAAATCCATGAGCTGGGGGGCAAATCCATGAGCTGGGCAAATCCATGAGCTGGGCAAATCCATGAGCTGGGGGCAAATCCATGAGCTGGGGGGGAAATCCATGAGCTGGGCAAATACATGAGCTGGGCAAATCCATGAGCTGGGGGCAAATCCATGAGCTGGGGCAAATCCATGAGCTGGGGCAAATCCATGAGCTGGGGGGCAAATCCATGAGCTGGGCAAATCCATGAGCTGGGGGCAAATCCATGACCTGGGGGCAAATCCATGACCTGGGGGCAAATACATGAGCTGGGCAAATACATGAGCTGGGCAAATCCATGACCTGGGGGCAAATCCATGAGCTGGGCAAATCCATGTGCTGGGCAAATCCATGACCTGGGGGCAAATCCATGAGCTGGGCAAATCCATGACCTGGGGGCAAATCCATGACCTGGGGGCAAATCCATGAGCTGGGGGCAAATCCATGTGCTGGGCAAATCCATGACCTGGGGGCAAATCCATGAGCTGGGCAAATCCATGACCTGGGGGCAAATCCATGAGCTGGGCAAATCCTTGAGCTGGGGGCAAATTCATGTGTGAGCTGGGGGCTCTCTGCTCCTCTACATTGTAAAATCGGGGTGCCCTCTGCTCCTCTAGATTGTAAAATCCGGGGTGCCCTCTGCTCCTCTAGATTGTAAGCTCCTGGGTGTCCTCTGCTCCTCTAGATTGTAAGCTCCTGGGTGCCCTCTGCTCCTCTAGATTGTAAGCTCCTGGGTGCCCTCTGCTCCTCTAGATTGTAAGCTCCTGTGAGCCGGGCCCTCTGCTCCTCTAGATTGTAAGCTCCTGTGAGCCGGGCCCTCTGTAAATTCTCGTGAGTCGGGCTCTCTGCTAAAACACCTTATTTTCTGTAAGTGCCCCTCCCGAGACTAGTCTCTGGATCCGCCCCTGTCCAGAGAGCAGGCAATTCGCCAAACCCTGGCGAATTTCCTGCACATACGGTGCCTGTTCGGTACCTGTTCGAAGGCAGTGAATCCCCATAAAAAAGCACTGCTTCGGCTATTCAGAGAACACAAACCAGCAGTGAAAGTTTCCTGAAATGCCCTGCCATTCGGTGATTTCATTCGGCAGGTTTATTCAGGCGAATCCCATGGGCTTCAATGTTAAAAATATTCCCGTTTTAATTCATTATCTAATAAACTGTTAATTATAATATTCTGCAGTAAAGAGTCTCTTTATTTATATATTTTTTAGGATATTTTAAGCATTTTTCGGGTTTTTGCTCTTTTTAAGAAAAAATGAATTTTTTTTTTTTTTGTAACTTTACTTATTTTTTCTGTAACAGCCCTTTTTATTATCATTCCCTGGACCTCATATGTAAATTTCAGACATTTTCGCTCAGTAGTTTCTTTGCAAACAGCGTTTCACTTTTCAAACATTCCAGCGAACTGTTTTTCAAATTCATTCACTGCATTAGTCTGCGGTGTTGGCTTTTGCCGGCGGCTGCTCTGCGTGTGATCGGCTCCTGCTCGGGTTTTTCCAGCGTTTTCGGCGGGTTAATCCAGATGTTTTTGCGGGTTTCCGTGTGCGTTCGCCCTCGTTTTGCGGTGAGTTTTCGGCGGGTTTGCGGCGACCTTTCCTGCAATTCGGGGACCCTGTGGTGTTTGCTGAATACACCGCAGGGTTGCCAAATAGATCGCCAAATCGAACCGAATTGAAGAGAACGAAAAGTCACCGAACGTGCGGTGGCTTTTTGAGTCTGTTTGAATAACCCTGATATTCTTTGTAAACCAAATTTTATTTCTTTATACTAAGTTAAAGCCAAAGAATATAACAAATGGATTGGATGGCTGCACCCAAACATAATGGTATGATAAAATATAAAAGCCCAAAATTAGATTGATAAATACATAAAATCAGTCAAATTTTATTAATATAAACAAAGAAAAGGGGAATGGACACATAATTCTTTCCTGGTTGGCCAGATTTGTTGGGAGCACTTAAGATAGCAATGTTTCAGCTTGTTGCAAGCCTTTCTCAAGCCTGAGGTTCCCTCTCTGGGCTTCGTGTTGGCACCCACCTTTCTTTTCCCATTTCTGAGCACTGGTTGCCAAGAGAAGCGGTGCTCTGCTTGAGGATCGAGTAGACGTTACTAATATGACCTTTCTACCCTTGGGAAGAAAGAGCTAAATCCTTCCTGATCTCATTTATCTTCTGCATCAGAATCTCAGTTGTGAGAAGTTGAGAAACAAAGACAATTGACAAATCAAGTGACCTTAGTACTAAATTTTTTGCTATCAGAAGAACAAATGTATATTACAAATTCATACACAATTAGTCTTATTTATTTCTTAAACATCTCTATTTACATTGTAAAATCCACAATGTCATTAATGCCACTTTAAAGGTCGCTTGGGTCACATTGATTTGTCTTATTTTTCCCTGTACAGCTTTTTCATATTGCTAGGTAATTTAAAACAATCATTGATATAAATAGAATGCTGCGTAATAAGTGTAAATAGCTATTTAATGATTTTCCATGTTGACATTTTATTCTGTTTGAACTTATTAAACCTCTATTCTACAACAGAATTAAATAAAGTTAAGGTGTTTCTCCGCCTTATTTATTTCCATTGTTTATTTCAATTTTAACTACATTTCCAGGCATAAAACACACTAGAATGTTCCTAATATAGCAAATTTTTTGACTGGATAACTGTTCCTTGGTGCAGCAAATTATTAATAATATTGAAATATCTTCAGTTACATTGAAACATTTGAATCACTTCTATATCTTCTAAGGTTCTCTACAATGCAAGTGGATTTCTGGAAAAAAACAGAGATACTTTACCAGCCGATATAGTGCTTCTCCTACGTTCATCTGAAAACAATCTGATTCGGATTTTAGTAACGAATCCTCTAACAAAAACAGGTAATGTTTTAAAACAAATATTTAACATATTTTCAATACATGTAATATACATATTTATGTGTATAGGGGTTGTTAATAAAAATAAAATATTATATAAGGTATAGTTTTATCATTGAACACTATATTTCTGTGTATATGGGTAATCCAGATGAGGACCCCTTGCTTGCAAGGCCTGACAAGACCAAAATTATCATCAGGGGTTGCTGCACCTCTTGTGCAGAGAGGACATCCTTGGCATTTCAGTAATGGTTGTCCTTTCTAGGTGATATTAGTCTGATTTGAATATGGTATTGTGATCTTTGTAATAGCACCATCGAGATAAAACCTTATGAGACCTGATCGGGTGCTAGGGCAGGCCATGTATATATTTTAGTGTTATTATTTTTAATATTGTTACTGTCTGTGTCACTGCAGCTGTGAAAGGTTTGAGTGGTCTTAGTGCAGCAATGTATGGCAAACAATCAGACTGTTGGGTGTTGGTGCTATCTGTCATCTTCTCTATGCATGGCTCCTTCCCCTTTGCACCCCTAAACCTGCATCAAGCATACACACAAGACAGACTGCATGGCTCCTTCCCCTCTGCGCCCCTAAACCTGCATTAAGCATACACACAAGACAGACTGCATGGCTCCTTCCCCTCTGCACCCCTAAACCTGCATCAAGCATACACACAAGACAGACTGCATGGCGCCTTCCCCTCTTAACCTCTAAACCTGCATCAAGCATGCACACAAGACAGACTGCATGGCTCCTTCCCCTCTGCACCCCTAAACCTGCATCAAGCATACACACAAGACAGACTGCATGGCGCCTTCCCCTCTTAACCTCTAAACCTGCATCAAGCATGCACACAAGACAGACTGCATGGCTCCTTCCCCTCTGCACCCCTAAACCTGCATCAAGCATACACACAAGACAGACTGCATGGCGCCTTCCCCTCTTAACCTCTAAACCTGCATCAAGCATGCACACAAGACAGACTGCATGGCTCCTTCCCCTCTGCGCCCCTAAACCTGTATCAAGGTATCCGGATCCATCACTGCATCCCCTGCTCTCAACCCTATTTTCCTGACCGCCATAATTATGCAATTGTATTTTATGTTTGCCTTTATTTTAAAATTTTAATTTAAAAATCCATTTCTGTTAGAAAAAAACCCTCTGTTCCTCCTCCCCTCCTGCTCCCCTCCCCATGCATGGTCACACAGTGTGCTTTTCTCATAACCTTATTCACTTTATTCACAGCATACACACAAGACAGACTGCATGGCTCCTTCCCCTCTGCTGTCCCACCCAACCCTCCCCATCCACCCTCCCACCCAAGGCAGGTCCATAACTTAAGGTCTCTCTTCCAGCTGTCTCCACTTCTCTCTCTAATTACTCTCACTAAGCCCAGGCTTCTGGTTCTTTCTATGCAGTCCTGCTAACCATCTTCACATTACCTCTGCTTTCACATTCATTCCTATCTATTTCACCTACCCCAGTCCCTTAGATTGTAAGCTCACGGGATGTCTGAGCACTTGGTTAAGTGCTGCCCTACTTGGACAGTCATCCTACAGGCAGGGTCATCTTTTCATTATGTATCATGTACGTCTCCTGTTTGTGCTCCCCTATTGTAAAGCGCTGCGGAATATGTTGGCGCTGTATAAATGCCTGTAATAATAATAATAATAATAATTCATGTCGACCTTGTGATTGCAATCTGCCCTATTGTCTCATGTCTAGAGATTAAAATGGGTTATGGCTAGGGACTGGCACTTGAAGAAGAGGAGGAGGAGAGACACCAGGGTGTCATCTTCTATAGGTCTGCAGGTCCCTCCTTGCACTGTATATTTTTGTATATCATTTTAAGGCTAGCTTTCTGTTTCAACCCTGCAACGAGCCTTGCTTCATTCATTTCTGGGGAATGCTATCACCACTCTTTCATTATACCTGTCCTTAAGCTTCCACTAAGGGCTGGAGTGGAGAAGGCATGAAAGACCGCTGGTGGGAGAACGGGTGTCCGGAAAAGGGAACAACATCAGCAGATGTGATCCAGTTTGGGTACTGAGATCTGTTACAGTTATATTCCTGTGAAATGTGTTAATTTACAATTATCACGCCCCGCGCTCCTAGTCCTGTGTCTCGGCAGAACCATCCTCACTGTTTGCTGGCCAGCTGCTGAGTAAAGAAACCACCGATTTCGGACGTGGGCGCCGCTCGGCGTGATGATGCAGCATCCGTCGACTTTAAAAACAGATGCCTGAACACTGGTCCCTTGCCGGGATGTGGTTTCCACTCCCCTTAGTGTGTTCATAGTGTTTATTGTTTGCTCATGTGTGTATGATTTTGGCTTGTCTAGCTACTACCTTGGTTGTTAACTCTTTGGCACTTGACTGACTACCTGTCCTGGCATACCACCCCTGGCACTTGGCTGGGGACCGGACCTGGCATATGGCATTTGGCATTTAGCTGACTATCTGACCTGGCATACGACACCTGGCACTTGGCTGACTATCCGACCTGGCATAAAACCTCTGGTATCTGGCTTACAAGCCATTCTGGTATTAACCCCTGTTATCTGTTATTGTCTGTCGGTATATATATATATATCTCCTATAGGTAGAAATATGGCCACTTAAAGAACCAGCAGTGTAATATAACTTGTCTGTGTACAGGGATTAGACATATATCTAGGAGATATGTGACAACAACTCTTTGTTGGTTTGTGGTCATTGTTTTGGGTTTCATTGTTAAAAAGAAACAAATAGTATTATTAAATCAATAAATAAAACAAACTGGAGCAAAAATAAGGTATTTTGGCTCAATTGTCGACGTAACACCTGTAATAACTATTAATAATCTACATGTAAACTATCGGTGACATCAGTCACTTGATTCCTTAATCCCTTGTCAATGGGGTGGGTCTTGTAATCATTTTAGCTCAGCATAATCCAGAGTATAAAGGTGCTCCCTGTGTGTTTATATGCAATATGTGTCTCCCTTGCCTCTTTCAATTTCATTCAAAGCTCTCACTACTAGGGCCTCTGCCAAACTGAATGAGCATCAACATCTTCCAGGTCTTTCTTCCACCACAATGACAAAAACATCTTATTTAAAACCAGATTCAGGAAGTAGATTTACCGTTCGACAGAGTGGCAAGTTATTTTTTGGATCAATATTACGGTTTCCTTAAGCACAAATCTATAAGCAACCCTCAACGATATAAATAACAACGAAACACTATTTATCGTTCAGGCAGGCTAGGATGGATTTAATTGTCCCTTGTTTCTGCTTCTAGCTTAACATTATACAGATGAAAATAATGATGTTATTGATAACCGTGATAATATCCTAACATGTTATTTGTAGTTGGCCAAATCTTTAATATTTTTTTAATACATTTATTGGAGTAAAAATGCATGACATACAGTCGAATAAACATTAGTGTATAAGAGAGGTAAAAGCTAAAAATTTACTTTTAGGAGAAGAAAAATGATAGAAACATAGAAACATAGAAAAATGTCGGCAGATAAGAACCTTTTGGCCCATCTAGTCTGCCCAATTACATGGATACTTTACCTGGATTTATCTTTTGTTTAGGATAGCCTTATGCCTATCCCATGCTTGCTTAAATTCAATTACTGTTTTAGCCTCTACCACTTCCATGTATCCACCACCCTCTCAGTAAAATAATGCTTCCTGATGTTACTTTTAAACCTTTGCCCCTCTAATCTAAGACTATGTCCTCTTGTTTTGCTATTTTGTTTCCTTACGATAGTAGGCCTTATGATGAGGCTAATGGCTTGATAGAGATAGTACTAAGGGCTATGCTGACCGGCCACATTTTGGAGCAGGAAGATGATCAAAATAACTCCTCAAAAAACTATTTAAAAACCCCACCACTCTGTCCCCATCATCGCCTACAATATTGTAAAGAGATGGATAATATACTTTGTAATATAGTTATTACCCAGGCCACCCGCAGATCTGAGAATCAGATTAGGTTGCTTGAAAAGATGGATGGTACATTGCAGAATTTTCAAGGAACCCAATGAAAGCACATGACATGGAAGTTGGTAGAACATTAGAATGCCGGTGGTGAGGAATGAGTTGCATTAAAAACCTGATTTTATTTTGAAATAAAGAGTGGAGTGAGATAGAGGAGGAGTATTCAACATGTCCACATCATGTACCTCACAGTTTAATATTAAAATCATATCCCAAAATTAATGTAGATGGTTGAACATCAACCATATTGAGATATGTTCCTTTAACTGCTCTACACCACTCACATGGGGCTCTATTACATTCTTCACGCAAAAATGCACGCAGAACTCGTGAATTTTTGCGCGAAGCGTTAAACGTTAACGCACGTAAAACAACACTGGTATTACAATCCTCGCACATTTTTTCATCCGTCAAAAAATAACGCGCGTAAAACGGACGCACGAAAAAAACACGCGCGCGCTGCAACTTTGCGCTCAGAAATCAGTGTGCGGACTGTTTTTTCACGCGATTCAGCCAATCAGAATTAAGAACTACAATTGTCTCAAGTTTTTGCGCCTGTCAAAGTCAATCTGCGCATATATGCTGCAGCAATAATAAAAGCACGCACAACTTCTCCATTTTATTGTTTGGGTATGTGTAGAATGTGTAGCTATACTTTGCTGCGTATTTTTTTTTGGGCTGGTGTATTTGGTTTCGGCCAGGTTGATAGAATTTGCCATTAACACCAGCTTTTAGGAGTTGCTAAAATTATGCACGCAAAGGCTGTGCGTTACAAACTGCGCATAGATTGTGCGCTGGTACCCGGATGGTATTATAAACGCATTTGCTCTCACAATGTTAAGTATAGGACGCGCGCAGTACATTAAGCTCACGCAGCGTTCGCGCAGGTTCACCTGCGGTAGAAGTTTACGCGCATTTGTTGCACTGACATTGTAATACGATGTTCAGCGCAAAGGGTTTTGTCCCTCGCGTTAATGCGTTTTGGCGCCGGTGCAAACGTTTGTGTGAAGATTGTAATAGGACCCAAGGAGTGTAGACATAGGGGAAGAAGTGACAAATGCATATCCCAAAGAGGAAAAATTTATCTTTGTTTGGATGGAACATGTAATTTTTCATATCTCCTGTAATAATATGTGCCTGGATACTAGTAAAAGGATATTCTAGGTACCATGACTACTGAAGTAAATGGTCATGTGGGCAGGAGATTATTCCTGGTCTTACCCCGCTTCCTAAAGACTGACATTGTTTCAAAGCAGAAGGTCTTACCTTACAGAAAACGGCATTCACAAAAATAGGGGAGGAGCTGCTAAACAGCGCGAACTTCCCTCATGTAATTGATCCTCAAATGACTTGCATAAAAAAAGAATGAGCTGGTCCAAGAACATGTCTTTTAATTTAAAGGGTCAATGCCAACAGCAGCATCATTTCAGGCCTGCTGCCCAGGATTTCATACACACATCGATGCTGTTGGCGTTGGCTTGATAAATTAAAAGACGAATTCTTGGACCAAACGAGAGCTGTCTCATTCCTTTTTTTTCTGCGTGAATATCTGATTGATCCAACCTTAGTCCAAAAAATTACTTCAACTCACCGTTACACATTTATAATTCTCCTCAAAGAGCCAAGCACACAACATTGGCCCTCAAGACTTCTCTAGGATAAGCATATCATTGGCTGATGGCCATCAAGCTACTTCCTGTAGCTGGATGTTTGCGTTGGTACCAGAGGAGAAAACAATGGAGGAATGTTTTTTTTTGTTTGTTTTAGTAATTTTGTTATTTTTTAGATATATCATGCATTTTTCTAAAGATAAATAATAAAATAGGGATGATTATCAGTGGTTAAAAAATGTGACAAGGAGGGCGTGGTCTGCTGCTCAACCAAGATGGCTGCGTAGTGTCTGAGCTCCTCACAATCCCACAAATAATACGCCTTTTCCAATAAGAAAAACCTGGTATGGGTCGTGGCAAACGGCATCAACCAGCTGAGTCTCGCCTGGGGACTCCGCGCAGACCGGCAGCGGGAAGATTGGATTCCTATTTTGGACCCCGGCTGCCAACGCACCAGGAGGGAGACGACTCCTCGGACATGGCTTCTTCGGCCTCCTCTCTGGAATATTCGCTCCCGGACCTTGGCGCGGCCACCCAACGAATTGAGCGGCTGCTCGCGGATATGCCCACGCGGGCGGACATGCAATCACTGGTGGCGGAGGTGCGGGAGAGGCTGCAGCAGGACATCGCTGAGGTGCGGGAGGAGGTATCGACGATAGACACGCGGCTGACGCGCCTGGAGCAGGCGGCCAGCGCACCACCTGCGGCGGCTTTGACTAACTCTCCGCAGCATTCCGAGGTCTGGCGCCGTATTGATGACCTAGATAACAGGTCCCGACGGCAAAATCTCCGTGTCCGCGGAGTACCGGAAGAGGTTTTGGACGTGCACATTTATCTACCGGGCCTCTTTAACCACCTCCTAGGATCGGAACGGGTGACGGCGGCGGATCTACCTCGCGCTCACCGCGCGCTGCGGCCTCCTCCTACCTCTTCTACAATGCCACCGAGAGATCTGATTTGCTTCTTTGCGGATTTCACCCTGAAGGAGGCAATATATTTGAAAGCTCGCGCCCGCCGCACATGGTCCTACGATGGAGGTAATATCGAGATTTTTAATGACATCTCCCCTACTACGCTCCAAGCCAGGCGCGCATTGCGGCCCGTGACACAAGCCCTATCCGAAGCACGGATCCCATATAGATGGGGCTATCCGTTCTCGTTGTCGGCCCGTGTGAATAACGTTGCCCACTCGATACGCACACCCTCTGATGTCCCGCGCTTCGCCGCGGCCCTGGGCCTTCAGGATGTAAGGATCCCTGACTGGGAGCTGTTTTCCCTCCCTGGCCAGGGTAGGGAGATGGTGCCTAGGCCGCAGAGATCACGGAGCCGACACCGTCATTTGGTCGCACCTGCCCCGCGTGGAGAGGGGGTACAGTAGGCACCAGGGCGGGCTGTCTCTTCCTGGCTGGTGATTGGGGTCATCCACGAGGGCGAGTTGCGGGAGGCCTGGGACGAGGCCTGAGCCCAGACGAGCGGGAGGAGAGGGGAGGCGATAAGAGGGACACGTTTTGTTCCTGGGACGCGGACTTTGAGTATGGATATTTTTTTTTTCTCTTTATTTATTTATTTTTATTTCTGGCGTTTATACATACTTGCTTACATTTCTATATGCTCTACCCGGTTCTACCCTGTGACACGCCATACCAGATTTGTTTCACTCGGACGGCATGCTGGACAATAGGCACATTCTGGTTATAGAAACATATGTCTCGCCATGCGGGGTTGTTTTTTTTTTTTTTTTTTTCCGCGCCCTTAGCGTCTTTTCGGCGCTCAAACTCCCGCCTACGTATACCTGAGTTGAAGCGCGCTGAATAGGCTATGTGCTGGACAATGGTCTCCTGTCTCATAATTCCTAGGAGGTTGTTTTTTTTTTTTTTTGGGCAACATGGATTATTTTTTCCTTTCTACATTCGCAGCCGGGACGACAACCTTCGATTAAATGGACATTTCTTGCACTAATAACGCCACTCTTGGGTGCCCATCAGGTTTAGGAGAAGGGAATGGGGGGGGATAGGAAAAGAACATCGGGGAGGGGAGTCGACTGTGGGAAACCAAAGGGAGGGAAGGGGACGGGAGGGAAAGGGGACGGGAAGGAAAGGGGACGGGAGGGAGACTGGGGAAGGGGGGGGGAAAGGAAAGGGAAAAGAGGGGAAAGGAAAAGGAAAGGAAAAAGAAGAAAGCAGAAGGGGAGGGGGAGGGAAGAAGAGGAGAATGGGGAACAGAAAAAGGAGGGGAAAAAACAGAGAAAAGGAAAGAAAAAGGGGTGGGGGCTAATAATATTGAAGCACGTTACTCCCTATCTGTTGCACAATGGAGGGGACTTTAGCGGGAAATTTAAATTTAAGTTTGGGTATACAAGAATTGTATTTGAACTTTCATGGTAGCGGAGGTATCTAATGAGCTTGCACATCAATAATATATGCTGGATCTTTATGCATCTCTGTACCTTAACGCAGAAGGCTTTGTCTAACCGATTTTATGTTATGAACGATAGGGAGCAACAGGGTGGGTGATGTCGGGGGGGGGGTTGTTTTTTTTTTTGTTTTTTT
The DNA here is from genome assembly GCA_009667805.1 of Leptobrachium leishanense. Lineage (NCBI taxonomy): Eukaryota > Metazoa > Chordata > Amphibia > Anura > Megophryidae > Leptobrachium > Leptobrachium leishanense. The sequence goes on from CM019067.1 coordinate 303,474,946, forward strand.
TCTCTTCAGTTATTTATCCATGCTCTTTGATTTGTGGGTCGGGAAAACGTGTTGGGCTTCCGATATTACCTAGTTACCCTGTTATGGTATTATCTTTTGTTTGACCTGGGTTGTGATTGTGGGATTGTTCTTGTTATGGGATTGATTTTTCTAAATAGTCTGCGGCTGCAGACCGGTTGCATGACCCACCCCCTCGAGGATTGGTGTATTATTCCCTAGAGGACCATTTAGGGCGGTGTGTTTCACATCCCTAGCCTTTATCCTCTAGGTCCACCACTTCCCTCGAATTTCTGTGTTCGTGTTTTTTTTTTTTTTTTTTTTTTATTTGTTTGCTGTTTTGCCTTGTGTCTCTGTCTTCATTATTTTAACACACCCCTTTTTCTTTGTATTGTTTGTGTCAGTCTCTGTTTGTATTGTTAAACGTTTTTTTTTTTTTTTTCTCTTTTTCTCTCTCTTTCTTTCTTTCTTTCTTTCTCTTCTCTTTTTCTTTCTTCTCTCTTTCTTTCCTCTATTCTCTTTCTCTTCTTCTCTCCTCTCTTTTGCACTCTTTTCTCTCTTTCTTTTCCATCTTTTTCTTTCTCTCCCTTTCTTCTCCTCCCTCTTGTAATCTTCTCCCCTTTTCACACTCCATCTTAATCTTTCTCCGCCACTAACAGCCCCTCATAATGGCAGCTTACAGGGATAGGCCGCTTAGCTTGCTTTCTTATAACGTGCGGGGCTTGAATACCCCTGAGAAGCGACGTCAGATTTTGCGAGAACTGAGAGCCCTTCGAGCTTCGGTAATTTTCATTCAGGAAACGCACTTTCGCGGGGACTCTACTCTCACCCTGGCTGATCGTAACTTTCCTTTGGGCTTTTATAGTAATTACACTGGTGGAAAGTCTAGGGGCTCTGCTATCATCTTTGCGGCGGATGTACCTTTCGTGGAGACTGAGACGCGCCGAGATGAGGAGGGGCGGTTCCTTTTTACCAAAGGCACGATAGCGGGGAAACTTTACACGTTCGCATCCGTGTACTTGCCAAATAAATCACAGTGTCGTTGCCTCTCAGGCATTCTTCGTAAACTTGCAGCATTTCGGGAGGGTCTTCTGGTACTGGCGGGGGACTTTAATGTCCCTTTGGACCCACGCCTGGATACGTCGAGCGGGGTATCATCTATTCCGGATAGCATGCATCGCCAGATGCGCCGCTTATTGGATTCATATCAGCTAGTAGATGTTTGGAGGGCGTTTCATGGCCGGGAACGAGACTTTTCATTTTATTCGGCGGCTCACTCCTCGTACTCTAGGTTGGACTATTTCTTCATGTCTCCACATGAGCTCACCTTGGTCAGGGACTCGGCGATTGCGGTTCGCACCTGGTCGGATCATGCCGCGGTCTCTGTCTCGATCTCATCACCCTTGTGTGTGCCCAAGGAGCGTAATTGGCGGCTCAATATCTCTCTTCTATCTGACCCGCAGGTCCTCTTAGATGCGCAAACGCTCTTATCTAACTTTTTTCAAGATAACGTTACACATGATGTTCCTCTCCCCACAATTTGGGAAGCTCATAAGGCTTGCATTCGTGGGTTCTTCATTAGCCGCGGTACGGCGTTTAAGAACAGGAACAAAGCGCATTTCCAAGTTTTGCTCGCTGATGTTCAGCGGCTCCAAGACGAACATATTGCCTCAGGGGCGGACGAGACCTTCCAACGCCTCCTTCAGGCACGCCAGTCTTTGGCGGATCACCTGAACGCTGACCTTAAACTGCAAGCCATTAAATCCAGAGCCTTCTTTGCGCTCCATGAGAACAAACCCGGCCGCCTCCTGGCGCAACAGCTTAGGGTTCGCCGCCAAAGGGCATATATCCCTCGGGTCCGTATCTCGGCCTCTGAGATTACCTCACACCCAGCCCGTATTGCTACAGAATTTCGCAAATTTTTTCAGGCCTTGTACAACATCCGGTCGGATGAAGGGTTGGCCCGGGAGACATCATTGACTCGCCAATACTTGGACCGCACAGTCTCACATACCTTGTCCAGAGCGGAATCTGAGACCATGAGCCTCCCCATTACGATGGAGGAGCTAAAGGAGGCTATAAAGATGGCCAAGAACAATAAAAGCCCTGGGCCGGATGGATTCCCTTCGGAATATTATAAAAGCTTTAGAGATACCCTGGCTCCACATTGGCTCTCCACTTTCAATGCAGTGACGGAGGGCGCTCGTCTCCATCAGGCCACTTTGGCAGCCTCTATCTCACTATTACCCAAGCCGGAGAAAGATCCGTTGCTATGTGCCAGTTACCGCCCGATATCTCTGTTAAATTGTGATTTGAAGCTCCTGACGCGCATTTTAGCTACACGACTGCGCGATGTTTACCCCGTTTGATAGACTCTGATCAGGTAGGATTTATACCTGGTAGGGAGGCCAGGGATGCTACCACCCGGGTAATTGACGCTATTAGCCTGGCACATCGTGGGTCGAGCCCAGTCCTCCTGCTGTCAACCGATGCCGAAAAGGCTTTCGACAGAGTGCTGTGGCCATTTATGAGGATGACATTAGCTAAATTCGGATTTGATGCCACCTTTCTATCTTGGATTGATGCTATCTATGATAATCCAACGGCGAGGGTTCGGGTGAACGGTGCTTTTACAGATAGCTTCCAAATCCGGAATGGAACCCGGCAGGGTTGCCCGCTCTCGCCTCTACTCTTTGCACTCACACTGGAGCCCTTGCTGTCTTCTATTCGCCTCAATCCACTGATCGCCGGCATCCGTGGCCACTCCCTTCATCATAAGGTCTCTGCTTATGCAGATGATCTACTTTTTATGCTCACGAATCCGGCGGTCTCCCTTCAGGAGGTAGTAAAGGAGCTGGATGCTTATGGGGCACTGTCGGGATTTAAGATTAACATGAATAAGTCAGAGATCTTGAATATTTCCCTACAGGGCACGAACAGGGCGGCCCTTAGGCACCGGTTCCCATTCAGGTGGTGTGCAGAGAAACTACGTTACTTGGGCATTTGGCTCCATGCAGATGTCAGTAAAATCCCTTCTCTTAATTTCCTGCCTATTCTATCGGTTATTCGCCAGGACATGAGAGACTGGTCCTCTAAATATCTCTCTTGGCTGGGTAGAGTTGGGGTTCTGAAGATGAATGTCTTGCCCCGCCTTCTCTACCTTGTCCAGACCATTCCTCTGAGGGTCCCTAGGGGCTGGCTAGCTGAGGTGCGGAAATTGTTCTTGAATTTTGTTGGGCTGGTAAGCGACCCCGTCTTAAACTTACGACCATGTGTAAGCCTATTTCCTCCGGAGGCCTAGCATTGCCGGATCTGGGGTTATATCTGTTTGCCAACCACCTAACTAGACTGCTGGATTGGATGGAGCAGGGTTCTACCCGTAGATGGTTGGACCTGGAGTGGGCGCTTGCAGAGTGCCCCCTTTGGGCGTTGCCGTGGCTCCTCCAGAGACACGTACCCCTGTCATCTAGACGGGCCCCTGCTGTGGGATGCACACTCCGATATTGGCTTCGGGCCCGCCCCATCTTTGCACTATCGCCCTCTCCGTCGCCTCTTCTTCCATTGTCACACAATCCAGCGCTCTCGGGTGGGGTCAGTGCGGCAGTACGCTTGCGCTTCACTACATCTTCATGTCTCAGGGCACATCATCTATTCGCAGATGGGCAATGGGTCCCACTGGGAAGGGGGGAGACCCCAGCGCCTACATTTGCGGAGTCTTTTAACTATGCACAATTGCGCTCCTTTTTATGTTCCCTACCCGATAGGTCGGGTCTCCTGAGGCGGCTCACCCAGTTTGAAAAATATTGTGTGATGGGGATCGCTCTGACACGTAGCCTCTCCACCTTATACTCCATGCTCCAGGCCTTCTCGGCCGAGTTGCCCTCCTTTGTGGGAAGATGGGATGACATGTTGGGAGACAACCTTCCAGAGAAACACTGGACAAAGACGTTCTACTTTATTGCGTCGGGCTCCCCGGTTTCTAGATTCCGAGAGACCTCCTATAAATTGATTTCACTGTGGTATACTTCCCCAGTGCAGACGGCGCGTTTTTGTGCCTCTGCCGGGGATGTCTGCTGGAGGTGTAACTTGGTTAGAGGCACATACCTTCATATGTGGTGGTCCTGTTCACGCATTCGTCCTTTCTGGGAAGCAATACAGAAGCTAGTGCATCACGTGACGAGCCTGGAGTTGGCTTTAGACCCTAGGCTGTTTTTGCTTGGCCAGACGGATCTGCCATTTAAGTCATTTAAACGATCTATCCTGCCGCGATTGTTACTGGCGGCAAGGTCAGTTCCACCTCTATTCTGGAAATCTGATCTAGTTCCCCCTTTGCGCGAAGTACTATTAAGGATGGAACTTATAAGGTCAGCAGAACAGTTGCTATATCCCACAGATGGATGGGACGAGATCTTCCGTCGTACCTGGTATTATTGGTCGGAGTTTGTGTCTTCCTCTAAATGCACGGAGTGGCTTCGGGAGGCCCGTGACTCTGAGTAGGCTCCTCCATATGTACTGATGGATGGGCTTCCCAGTTGGTTGTTATGGACTTCCCTGTCAGAGTGGGAAGTGCTTCGGCCTATCCAGCATAGTGGACTGGGCTCTGATAGACATACTGCTGCCCTTTGTCCACCTCTTTCCTGACCTTTTTTTTTTTTTTTTTTTTCTTTTTTCTCCCTCATCTCTAATGGGTCTTTCCCCGATTGTTTCCTTCTTTTATTATCTATCTGTGTGTTTTTTTTGTTGCATGTTATTTGGAATTAATCCTTATCTATAGCCTGATTGGCATGCTCCTCTAATTAGGCATTAGCATCACCTCCACCCACTGGCTTGCTGGTCCTTGTGGGTTTGGGAATGATACCCCGATCCTATAGGGCACGAGGGTACTGACGGCACGGATGTTGATTTCTATTACATTTATGAATGTCCGGGACGGCACTCGGAGAAGGACTTACCAATGCACAGTTTAATGGAGTAAATGTCTAAGATATGAAGATTATTCCTCGTTTTATGTTTCTGATATTTTATGTCAAACTCTCCCTTACTTGTCATGTATATTGTTTATGCTCTTTTTTGTTTTTTCTGAAAATAAAAAAACTTTTCATGCAAAAAAAAAATGTGACAAGTGTTTCCTCACTTTTTTCAAGATTTCCTTCAAACATGATAAAACCATTAATCGAACATTAAGAAAATAAGACACGTAATGCATTCTTTGCATTTTATTTCTGCTGCAGGAAATCTTGCCCACACGAAAACCAAAGGAGGAAAAAATTCCCAGTCATTGACAGTGCAAACATACTCCAGCTGTAACAAGGTGAAAATAAATCAGCCATGTTTTTTTTGCGTTGTTAGAAAAAACTATATATAATAGCTTACACACATTTATAGAAATCCTCTATTCCTGTGCTAACCTGGTTATTTTATTTTTATCAAGCTGGATATCTTAATGTTGCACAATTCATGTTACTCCTGTGAGGTAAAGTCATGTTTCCCTTTGTCTGTCCTCTTGGCTTGTGCTTTGTAGACAGACAGGGTTATTCAAAGAGATACAAATTGGGGCCGAAAGGTAACCGAATGCTGAAATTCAGAGTACGTTACCTTTCCTGGCCATTCGGCTATTCAGAGAACAAGCAGTTCGTCAAATATTGGCGAATTGCCTGCACATATGGTGCCTGTTCGGTGCCTGTTCAAAGGCAGTGAAATCCCGATAGAGAAGCAATGCTTCGGCTATTCAGAGAACGCAAAACAGCAGTGAAAAGTTGCCGAAATGCCCTGCTGTTCAGTGGTTTCATTCGGCAGGTTTATTCAGGAGAATCCCATAGGCTTCAATGATAAAAATATTTCCGTTTTAATTCAATATCTAATAAACCATTTATTATTTTATTCTGCAGTAAAGTCTCTTTATATTTAGATTTTTTTTTAGGATCTTTTATGCATTTTTTGGGATAATTTTGCGAAAAAAAATTTTAAGTCGTTTTTTTTCTTTTTTCTGTAACCGCCCTTTTTATTACCATTCATTGGATTTTATATGTAAATTTCAGACATTTTCGTTCTGTAGTTTCTTTGCAAACATCGTTTCACTTTTCAAACATATAAGCGTACTGTTTTTGTTTTTTTTTTTTGCTCCATTCGTCTGCGTTGTCGGCTTTTTCCAGCGGCTGTGATCAGCTCCTGCTCGGGTTTCTCCGGCATGTTTGGCGGGGTTAATCCAGATGTTTTTGCGGGTTTCGGTGTGCGTTTGCCGGGTTTGCGGTGACTGTTCGTCGGGTTTGCGTCAGCTTTTCCCTGCACTATGACGGCCCTGTGGTGCTTGCTGAATACACCGCAGGGTCGCCGAAATGGGATTGCCGAATTGCACCGAATTGAAGAGAGAAAAGTCACCGAACGTGCAGTGACTTTTCGATTCTCTTTGAATAACCCTGAGAATGTAATAATATATAATTTTCTTAATATTATAACTTGTTGCACTAACCCCAAGAATATAGGACATGTCGCATATGAAAGTGACATCAATCATTGCATTCTGTTCAGTATTTTGCGAAATAGTAAAATAGTAATACAGTAATAGCTTTTAAAGTTTATTTCAAAATCAATGCTCTTAAGAAGTCACAAGAGTAGACAAAAAAATGTTGTTGATACTTTTAACAGTATTAAATGATAGACAAAAAATTTTGCATAATTGTTTTTATTATTGAAACAGAACGATTTTGGAGATTCTCGTCATCCGAGAGAAACTACCAACATGAAAACACAAACGGTGGCTTCGTATTTCCGGGTAATTTTATTTTCACTTACAGGACTTATTATTATTTCAGCTACTGTGTGACAGATAAAGTTGCTGGGAAAATAAAAGGTTTATGAGGAGTAAAAATATAGAAAATGGAAAAAAAATACATGGTTATTCAAAGAAAGGTGAAAATCAGGAGAACTGACAGGAGAAGAGAACAATCTAGACCAAGTAGCCGATTTGGAAAGTGAGATAATTGGGAGAATTTTTCTGGTTTGGCTATTTTGACCTAGAATTTTCACTCCTCCAGTCATACTCCTGACGTTCCCCTTTCTTTGACTAGACCTGATAGATGTAAATTGAAAAAGGCAAAAGTGGAATGAATAGGTGAGAGAAAGTAGGAAATGATGGCGGTAGGGAGAGAGAAAGCAGAACAAATGTGAGAAAAAAAACGAACATACACCGTCCAAGAAGAAAGCCACCACCTTCTGTACAAGCCTTTTATGATCTGGGGTGGCTTCAGTTGGTCAGGTCTAGGTTGAGCAATGTTATGTGACTCCCTGAATATACTGAACAAGCAGGTTTTCCCATCAATGGGTTTTTTCTTCCCTGATGGCACAGCGGACATTTTCCAATGGGAATGCCAGGATTCATCGGGCTCAAATTGCGCAAGAGTGGTTCAGGGAGCATGAGACATAATTTTCACACATGGATTGGCCACCGCACAGTCCAGACCTTAACCCCATTGAGGATCTTTGGGATAATGTGCTGGAGAAGACTTTACGCAGCGCCGCGACTCTCACATCATCAATACAAGATCTTGGTCACAAATTAATGCCGCTCTGGACGTAAATAAATGCTGTGACATTGGATGAGCTTATCGACACAATGCCACAGCGAATGCGTGCCGTAATCACAGCAAAAGGCGAGACAACCAAATATTAGCGTGTGATTTTTATTTTGGCCAGGCAGTGTACACAATCATTGTACTGTAGGAAACTGTGATTAGCTAAAGGGTGAGAAAGCATGGAAGAAATAAAGGAAAAATTAAAGTCAGGTGAAGAAATAAGGAATATTCTAAGTACTGTTGTGGATATTAGGATGCCTTTGGTCCTTGCGGTTTCTGATTTATTATATTATTTGTTTCTGTTTTATCATATTATTTCTTTTATTTTCCTGGGTATTTGCATCATATAGATGTCAGGGTCCTCTGTTTATGGTAATTTTGTACTAATAAAATAATATTCTTCAATAATCTCATAATTTTAGTTCTTTTGTATAAATTAATTATAGTTCGGGATTTTTCGTATTTTGTCCCCAAAATTGAATCACATTTGTTTAAGCAAATATCAATAATAATAATAATAGTAATTAATAATTCTAACATTCCGTTTCAGTATTCTCTCATGGATTTATTATCGAAAATGGTGGCTGGGCAGCCGCACTTTGTTCGGTGTATTAAACCAAATAATGACCGCTTGCCAAATAAGTTTGATCGAGAAAAGGTTTTGGTACAGCTGAGGTACACTGGCATTCTGGAAACAGCAAGAATTCGTAGGCTGGGCTACTCACATCGGATACTGTTTGCTAATTTTATAAAGAGGTAAGAGCAAAATATTACCGGCTCTATTACATTCTTCATGCAAAAACGCACGCAGAACGCCTGAATTTGTGCGCCCAGCATTAATCGTTAACGCGCGTAAATCAACGCTGGAATTACAATCCTCGCACATTTTTCATCCGTCGAGCAATAACGTGCATAAAACAGACACGCATAAATGCGCGCGCAGCAACGTTGCGCGCAGAAATCAGGGTGCGGACTGTTTGTTTCACACGATTCTGTCAATCAGAATTAAGAACCACAGTTGTCTCACGTTAAGTTTTTGCGCCTGTCAAAGTCAATCTGCGCATATATGCTGCATCAATAAAAAAAGCACACACAACTTCTCAAATTTATTGCTTGGGTATGTGTAGAATGTGTAACTATACTTTGCTGCGTATTTTTTTTTTGGGCTGGTGTATTTGGTTTCGGCCAGGTTGATAGAATTTGCCATTAACACCAGCATTTATGAGTTGCAAAAATTATGCGCGCAACGTCTATGCGTTAATTCCTGCGTATAGATTGTAATACCATCCGCGTACCAGCACACAAACACATTTGTGCTCACAATGTTAAGTATAGGAAGCATGAAGTACAGTAAACTCGCGCAGCGTTCGTGCAGGTTCACCCGCGGTAGACGTATACGCGCGTTTGTTGTGCTGACATTGTAATACGACGTTCAGTGCAAAGGGTTTTGCCCCTTGTGTTAATGTGTTTTTGCTCCGGTGCAAACGTATGCGCGAAGTTTGTAGTAGGGCCCTATGAGCACAGCAGCTTTTACTGTTTGATGCGCAATGTAGGCTGGAATTTCTGATGTTGTTGAAGATTACAAATACATAAGGAATCAATGAAAATATGTCATTATATGCTTTTCAAGCTACAAGACTATCTATATTTTCAAGTAATAATTTAGTTTCCTCAAGGTCAGGACATGGTCCCTGGGTAGAGGTGATGGTAAACAGGGTTTTATTATAATTTACTTTATGCACTGAAATAGAAAATGATTGAAAAATAATGCAGCTATGGACGTTTGTTGCAACATCACTAATTACTAACTTATAAATTATAACAAGAAAAAAAAATGATGTCATCTGTGCTCGTTCTCTACAATTCAATATGCTACAAAACACAATTAGAGGTTTTAGTTTGCTTGAATGGCCATTGAAGCGTAAGCTCGCTCACCCCATCAAGGCTCCAATGGCCAATCGGGAAAACTAAAACCTCTAATTGTGTTTTGTTGCACATGGAATTGTATAGAAACGAGCGCAAATGACATAATTTTTTTTCTTGTTATGTTTTATACATGAACTGGGTTGTTACTCCTGGTTGTTGAAGCCGCTTTGGTGAGTATGGGCGCGGCGCCATTTTTTCTGTATGTATGTAACTTATAAATTAATATGCAGCTAATGTTACTTAATGAACAGCTACTGTATTTGTTTCTTTGTTTTGTTTAGGTATCACCTGATTTGCTACAAGTCAAATGAAGACATTCCAGTTAGTCCAGAATGCTGCATGGCCATTCTGTCAAAAGCTAATCTTGACCATTGGGTCTTGGGCAAAACCAAGGTAATTGCGAGTGGACAGTCCATTATACCTTCCTCAAACTGACTTTGCAGAGTTTGCAGATGTATTTAGCCTTTTTTGCTGTTCTGGAGCCTTAATGAAATATATACTTGCTACACATACGTATAACCTGTCACATCACCAATATGCTTAAAGCACACCCGGTGTAATCAGCTACTGGCACTGCCATCTTGGTAATAGCATTGGCAGAGCAATCTGAGGTCCAGCCGAATCTACCATGCTTTACCTGTCTGGTGAGATCAGAAGAGCTGGCATGTAGGAGATGCGAACTGGAGGTGATCATGAGAGGTGCATCTTAATCAGTGTAATCAGCGTTCGGTTACCTTTCTTGGCCATTCGGCTATTCAGAGAGCAGGCAATTCGCCAAATGTTACATACGGTGCCTGTTGGATGCCTGTTCGAGGGCAGTGAAATCCCCATAGCTTCGTCTATTCAGAGAACAAAAACCAGCAGTGAAAAGTTGCCGAAATGCCCTGCCGTTCGGTTGCTTCATTCTACAGATTTATTCAGGCGAATCCCATAGGCTTCAATGTTAAAAATATTCCCGTTTTAATTCAATATCTAATAAACTGTTCATCATAATATTCTGCAGTAAAAAGTCTCTTAATTCATAGATTTTTTTAGGAGCTGAATACACCGCAGGGTCGCCAAATAGTATCGAATTGAAGAGAACGAAAAGTTACCGAACGTGCGGTGGCTTTTCGATTCTCTTTGAATAACCCTGATAGTCCTTTGACTAAAATGCCATTTAGTTTTAGTCCTATTTTTGTCTACGACTAAAACTATGATGAAAATCTATTGACATTCACACAAAATGTTAGGGAGGGACTAATTTTAACCCCTTAAGGACCTCTGACGTACCCTGTACGTCCTGTACTCGGGTCTCCCTTAGACCCGCGGACGTACAGGGTACGTCAGCAGCGCCTAATCCCCCTCTCGCCCGATACTCACCTCCCTCGCCGGATCCCACGGCGATCTGGCAGGGAGGAAGCCTGCCCATGTGATTTACATGGGCAGGCGAGGCTGATGACGTCGCCACGCTGCGTAGTGACGTCATCAGCAGGCGTCCCCATGCTTTTCAATGGAGGGGAGGGCGGGCTCCTTCGGAGGCCTCTATCTCCCCAACCATTGAAGCTAGGGAGATGCCGTTTGCACCGCTGGAGAGGGGAGAGCCTCCCCTTTCCAGCGGTGTATGGCATTAACCATTTCGCCGCCGGATCACGTTGCGGCGCCAATTGGCGCCAAAACGCGATTCAAACCTGGAGGGGGGCTGACATCTTGGATGTCAGCCAAGCCTCCAGGTCCCCCCCCACCCACTGACAACCTCACCATATGTGTGAGGATGTCAGTGGGCAGTTAACCCTCTAGCTGCCATGTAGAGATAAGGGGATCCTAAGGATCCCTTTATCTCCCGATCCATGGCAGCTAGATGGTCATATCTGCCATCATTTGAAAGGCCTGATCATGGCCCTTCAAATGATACCAAACATGACCAGGTTTGGTTTAAAAAAAAAAAAAATAGTAAAAAAATTAAATAAAATAAAAAAATGTTTTTTTTTTAAAAGTTTTTTTTGTCTGGGGGGAGTTTAATTAAATAGGACCTAGGCTGTCATCTAAAAATACATAGCACAAAATGGTGAGAATGAGCGCAGCGCACATAGGTGGTCTCAGCAGTGAAGGGGTTAAAAAGCAAACGCATGTAAAAATTGGGTATTTCTAGTCTCGGGACAAAATTTTAAACCTATTTAGCTGGGGTCGTTTTGGGTGGTTGTAGATTTTGGGGATTAAATTACAAAAAAGTGTGTTTTTACCATTTTTTCCCTCATATTTCATTTTTTTTTTATAGTAAATTATTCGATATGATGGAAATAATGGTATTTCTACAAAGTCCATTTAATCGCGGGAAAAAAGGTGTATAATATGTGTGGTTTGAATAAACGAGTAAGAGGAAAATTTGACCTAAACACTAACAGCGCAGAAACGTAAAAACTGCAGCGGTCACTAAAAGACGGATTTGGGTAAAACCGCCCGGTCACTAAGGGGTTAATCTAGTTTTAGTTGTAGCCCCATTGACTACAATTACCTTTAGTTTTAGTCATATCTAATTGAACATTGTAACACACCTTGTTCAATAATTTTCTATAAACTGGAGATTTAGAGGGCTATCTTCAGTATGATGGGCCACATCAGTTTACATGATAACATCTCCAACGATCTTACCCATATTAGCATTTAATAAAACACAGAAGAATCCACACGATATGGCTAAAGATGTCTCTTTCCTTCTGCCATTATAACTGGGTCTACTTTGAGTCAAGGATCTTCATTAATCCTTATAATGTGAGAAGGTTGTAAATGTATTTTTTTCTTTTATAAGGGTCCAGGTTCACATCACATGGATCGTTTTTATTGTAAAGGCCCCTGCAACCTGAATGTATACAAATTTAATTTACATGGATTTGCATTTAATCCAGTTCACCTAGGATTATGTTGACCTCGCACCTAGGATAAATATAGTCCATGGCTATCTTAAATATGAGTATTCAAGTGGTTTATCAGCATTTCCCTGAGGTGGATTAGGGACACGATTTTCACTGCAATCATCAGTTATTGAAATGGCACCTGCAATGATTGAATATATGGTTTAGCAAATTGGATACACATTCGATTAAGAGATTATAGGTCTTCTTAGTTACCACTCTTCTTTTGAGTGATTATCACGACCAATGGTGCGCGCAGCCCATTTCATTAGTGTGTGCATCCATGGAACATTTATTAATTTCATATCTTAGCTTTGATAATTCTATACAGAACTGTTATATTTTGTTAGGAATAACCAATGTTTATGCAGCGATACAGTGAAAGTTCAAGCTTTTTATCATGAACCAGCTAAGGAAAATCTAAAATATCTATCAAGGGGGTCAAAGATGAAACCTTCACTCAACATTAGGGTGTGCCTAGGCACACCAGGCACACCCTGTGCGCACACCTATGATCATAACCTTACCTGCTAGTGACTATTTTAGAATGAGCTGAAGTTGTTAGTGTTATGAAAAGGTATTATATCACCTTTAAGTCGGGGTCAGAAGAGTGCTTGGTGCGCCCGTACTGACGTGCCTCCCGGCATCCGTCGCAGCATTGTGATGCTTAGACAGGGCCGGTCACATGCTGTACAAGTGTACGTACAGAAAGCCTACCCGTCAAAACGCTAGGCACGCGTTGGGCAGGGCTGCAAAGTGCAGTCCTCCATAGGGGGATTGAGCCTTGCAGCGCTGAGCGCACTAACTGCGCTCAGCGAGGTGGCCAGACCCCAGCCTTAGTTTGACATAAAATTAGTCTGATATCTCCTTATATTGCATCTCACTCTAAACAGCGTATGTTTTTTAGGTGTTCCTTAAATACTACCATGTTGAGCAGCTGAATCGAATGGTGAAGACCATGGTTAATAGGATAGTGCTTGTTCAGGCCTGTGTCAGAGGATGGCTTGGAGCAAAGAGGTACCAGAAGATGAGATTCAAAAGAGAACAAAGTGCAGTGAAAATACAGTCAGGTATCGCTTTATTTTCCATGTGGGATGAGTGTAAATTGGACAATGACGGTATTAAAAATGCATGCAGTGTCAACATATCGGGTTTTGCAATGAACAACACCTACAAACAAGCAATACATTGAAAGACACAAAAGAGATTGTGTGGATCAAATCATGCATACTGTAGAAATGTTCCTATATATAGCTTCGTTCATTAGTAGAAAGCACCATGGTGTTCAATTTATGGTGGCATTATCACTATAAATAACATGCGTAGGAGTAAAGGTTTACTATTACTAATGGATGCGGCAATGGCGGACAAAATAATCAGTATCTGCCAATTAAATAAGAGAAGTACATAGTGCTGTCTGTACGATAAATAAAATATGTGGATAAGGGATATATTGTTATGCATTCATAAAATTGTGAGTGATCCTGTGCCACCCAGACATGAATGCCCTGGGGAGGATCAGACCCCTGGCATGTGAAGCTCCCCCAAACGGTACGCTGGAGCCAAAAAGGGGAGCTGAGATATAATATTGTTTTTAAAAAAAACTTTATTTTATTTTGCTTAAAAATAACAAGAACAATTTTCCCATGGTTTGGAGGTCCCAGAGAGTCCACAAATTAAAGTAATTACACTTCACAGGATTTCTTTATATACGAATTACTCGACAGTCAGAAACATACACAAACTTTAATGGATAAATAGAGGGTGAACAGAAACATGTTTTTGAGTGTTTGCCCTCACTCAGGTCTTGCAAATCAGTCTGCTGTCACCCAGAAAAGGTGGCCACTACAAAAAAGCCTAAGTAACAACCGTACGAGAGACAGAGCAACCACCGGAAATCGTTTTGGGCTTGTTAGGCCTGGTCAGGAGGGTTTAGCTGTTACCTCTCTAGGCACCTCAAGCAAGAGCTCCAAGTCTGGGTTATTCTCCAGACTTATAATGAACAAGAAAGTTTATCAGCCCGAAGAACAAGCAATGGCATTTGAAGTCAGCCTTTTGATGCTTTCCCAATTTAGAATTTTTGAATATATATGTATAATGATGAGATTGTCATGCCTTACCCCTACGGCATGGCCGAGGTGTCATGGCGACCGTCGGCATCCTCCGAAATGGGGGACGTCGGGCATTGGGAGCTCCCTTGCCATGGGTCACGGTGCCTCTTCGGTCCAGCGCTGGGGTTCCCCCGCTGTATCTCTCTCCCTTTCTTCGGCCTCCCGTGTGGTTCCTTGTCACTCGCGGGCGGCGTGGGGAGCGGTCCTCCTTCCGGATCGCGCAGTGGACTCTCGAGTCTCAGTGGGATCTGGAGGAGGCGGCATCTCCCGAGTCGCCTTCAGGGGGCGTGGCCTCTGCGGGTTCCAGATGGAACCTCGGGAAACCCAGTGGGTAGAGGAGGCAGGGGAGGGGCCCCTTCCTGACAATGGGCAGAGCCCATTACCTGCACACCATAAATGTTCGACCCACCAAAGGAAAGACGCTCAGTCATCAGCTCCTGTTGACTCACTAAGCTATCCAAGTTCCCTGTATCCCAGACTGCAATTCTCTCTGCCTCAATCCTTGTTAACGAACCCTCGCTTCCACTTGACTATGTCTCCAGCCTACCTCCTTTTGTACCGCGCACAATTCTGATTGACCTCCCGGCTACCGACTCCTGGCTTCCTCCCTCGCTCAAGAACGAACTCTGCCTGCACCGACACGAATTCTGTCCCAGGTTACGTCTTCTTGTACTTTCCCTATCATGTTATATCTGCATACTGGACTCCAAACAAACCTACGATACCTAAGCATGACAGAGATATCGTGTAGATGGAGCAGAAGTTTATACCGGAAATTCTTTTATGTTTCCTATTAACCTTAAACACCTATAAATTAAAATTCGTATAGCACTCCTCTATCTTATGCACACAGCCTGAAGGTCGTTTAATACAATATTATAAATAGTTCTATCACATGAGGTCAGGTTTGGAATTTTTAAATGTTGATTAACTTTCGCTTTGTAAAATGCACTAATTGCACATTGCACAAAATTTGCCTACTTTTGTCCACAAGTTTTGTAGCACCTGCAGAGAACGATGTGTTGGAGCTACGTGTGCACATCGGCTGCCTTCTCTCAGGTTGCTTGCTATTGCGTGTGATCTGAGAGGATGATGTCAGCATAATCTGTTTGTTGACATCATCGGCGACCATCGGTAAATGGCAGCCAGGAAATTCTAAATTCTGGCTGCCTAGTGATGCTTGTGTCAATGGAGGAAACTCTTCCACTTCACACAGCAATTTCTACCAAATGGCTTCTGGAGAGAGGGGGGCACGCCACACAGCATGAACACTTTGGAAAGCTAAAGTGGTTAGGGAGGGTAGAGTGTCCCTTTAAGACATGAATCACAATGGCTGGTATAGGACACAATGTGAATGGCATGAATAAAACAGTAACAATCTAAGGTTACATGGCTAATTTGAAAGCCACACTCTGTCACACAATTTCAAATCTAACGCCAAGTACAGTTATATATAAGATGTGAATGTTACATACAGGGCCGGATTAAGATCTCTACGGGCCTGGAGCTGAAGATTTTGGTGGCTTGTTTTGGAATTTAGTGAAATGAAAAAATATTTAGGTTATTTAAGAGTACAGATATACAGATATGGGTATATCTTATGTATATACAGTATCTTAACCAGGCAGATACTGTGTGATTAATATTTCATTCAGATTTCAATCATTTAAAGAGTGTAAAATTATATATTTTTTTCACATTTTATCATCCAAACCTTTGCGGTTATATATTCTATAGGGAATTCTTGTTAAAAAAAAAAGTGAAATGGGAACCTGTTACTGCAGAAAATATACAATTTTAACAAAAAAATGAAATATTTTCCTAGTGTTTTGGAGGATGGTATTTTATGAATAATATGACTATGTATAAATCACTGACCTTTCTCCTAGCGTGGGAAATAAGAAGGGGAGTATTAGCAGTGGTATTGCTCATTTTATATGTGACAAATGGACAATACCATCGCTTTGAAACTAAAAATAAAGTTTTTTTTAGTTTTCTTTTCTTTTAGATTTTACATGGTCGTGTTTGGTATCAATGCAAAAGCCAGACTCTGACCTGCCCAATGATGCCTCATTTGACCTTGTGAGGTATAAAGATTAGTGACGCAGGGGTCCAAAGTCCCCCCCAGTGCTCTTCGTGCAGTGCGGCAGTTTATATTTTTGATGTAACAATTCGTAACAACGGATTGTGCCATCACCTCCATACTTGTTAGTGACATGAGAATTGAGATGGTGGGTTAGTGCAGCATTATTGTTCAGGTTATACTTGAAAAGTGAAAAATATTGCTGAGCTATAAAGAAAAAGAAAATAAATAAAGACATTTTTAATATTTTAAATTTTACTGTTACATAAAACCTGGTCATGTTTGGTATCATTGGAAAAGGACATGCTCTGGCCTTTCCAGTGATACCTCACATGACCATGTAGCTGCTATGGATGTGGATACAGGGGTCCAAATGCCCATCAATGCAGGCATAATTATCCTTTCTCTGGGCCTATTCTGGGGCATGGGCCTGGAGCTGCTGCTTCATCAGCCCCTATGAAATCCGGCCCTGGTTACATAGAGGACATGACATAATGTGTGGAAACCATTCAGGACAATTGTCAAGAGAATCCACAGTGTAAAAAGAGTCAATGCGGAAGAGGCCTACAATATTATCTCACCAGTAGAGTTTACTTCTATTTTATAACTGGTATGATAGGTTGAAATAATAAAGTGACAACATTATTAAAACAAATTTGGGTAAGTAATTAATTATTAAGCATTAAACATATTAATTATCATTTTAATATGAAGCCTACAGGGGCTACGCTGTGCGCAAAGAAGTAGGACAAACAAAATCGGAGAAGATGGAAGAATTCATCACTAGATTCCAGGCTGGTGAGTAGTTATTTAACTTTTAAATGACTCCATTTTTGTATATGCACAGATGAGTTTCTTATTCCCACACATCTTCAATTTTTCATAGTGGCCAGAGGATATCTCGTGAGGAAGGAAATAAATGACACATTAACACAGAAAAATGAAGCCGCAACAAAAATTCAGTCTCACTACCGCGGTTTCAAGGAGAGGAAGAGCTTCCAAAGAAAAAGGTAATAATCATGATATATTGTCAGTGTAGTTACAA
Source organism: Leptobrachium leishanense (assembly GCA_009667805.1). Classification (NCBI taxonomy): domain Eukaryota; kingdom Metazoa; phylum Chordata; class Amphibia; order Anura; family Megophryidae; genus Leptobrachium; species Leptobrachium leishanense. Next base: position 303,492,570 of record CM019067.1, read on the forward strand.
GCAAACAATGGTACTGTCCATCCAATGCCAGAAGATGGGGGTGCAGAGGGAAAAGTGACATGATCCCTCCTCCTTATCAATATAACCACCACCTTCGGCACATGGGTTGGCACTTGGGATGAACACTAGGAACCATAGACTGTACCCCGTCGTCATTGCTGAATGCTTTTTTAATTACTTTTATCCTATTTTGAAAGAATCAATGATGAGTTTATCAGTTACATTGTTTGTTCTTCGTTCATTTCGTCCATGTGGTGCTTTGTTTATTTGTGGATACTTGGTCCGAAAAAGAATGTACAAGTCCAGTTGCTACCATTTTTTTTAAAATAAATCTTTAATGGTTTAAATGTTTTATGTTTTCTTACATTAAGTCCACAGACTTGCCTCCTCTTATGTTGCGCATATTATGTCCTCCTTCTTCAGAGTCAGCTGCAGACCAAAACACAGATAGAAAACATAATTTTGCTTATGTGATCATGTCCTTAACAACATTTGCAAATGGGGAGAGATAAATAAAATACCAATAGCAAGATTTTTGTATTTTCACTGCAGCTCGTGTTGGTTATTTATAATATAGGTTATGCCACTTTTAATCCTTTCACTACCAAGTTGTTTTCCATAAAACCACTACCGGGACTAAGTGGATTTATGGAAAACAGCTTTGCAGTAGCCATGCAGGGAAAATGTGCTGGAAAATGTCAAAAGCACATTTTCAAACTGTAAGCACTATTTGGCAGGCTGTTGGGGCCATCTGCTGGCCAAACAAGGTGCTACTATGTCTCTATAATTGAACTTGGGTTCTGTTTTTTCCTTGAAGAAAGCGATTACGGATATCAGTCTATTCAAACTGTTTTGGCAACTTTGGTTGTCATGCCTGAGATGCTAAAACTATAGGAGCCCATTTGCAAACGTGGATGTTTTTGAAGATTGAGTGAGCTTGATTTTAGTAGTGAAGGGTTTACTACTCTATAGTGCCTTTCATTTAATTGTGAAGAGCTATAAAACTAGCAAAGGAAATCTGGAAGTTGATGTTTTAGTCAGATTCTGCAAGTCAAAATAATCAATTTTCTCCTAATTAACTGAAATTAAAACCTTTTGTTATCAATGTTATCTCGGCAGAGAATCGATGAAAAGAAAACAATGTGACAACGCAGCTGAAGTGAAACTTAACGGGGAATCGGAAGAAATGGATCAGAACAACAAGGACCGTGGCTGTAAAAGTGAAGATGAAGCTGCTGTTGTTATCCAAAGTCATTTCAGAGGACATCAACAAAGAAAGCAAATGAAAGAGGGGTATCAAAATCATAAAGATAAAGATAATGAAACGGTCGCGGAGCAAGAAACAGAGCCTGTCAGAGTTCTTGAAGGGGAAAACAATGGTTGTGACATTGATAAAAGCGATATCAGAGAAGATAAGGCTGCGGTTGTCATCCAAAGCAATTACCGTGGCCATAGAGAGAGAAAGAAACTCCAAGAAGCCAGAGAGAAAGGCGAGGATAACGTAGCGTCCTTGCAAACCAATTATGGACAGTTTATTGATGATTATTCAAACCAAGATGCCATTGGAACGGATCAACAGGTTTCTGATGATATGTTGATTGAAACAGAGCTCGCTTCTGGAAAACCTCAAGAAACTGATGTGGGCAGGGACCATGAGAACGCTACTACGAATGAGCGTGATGTTACCTTGACTTCACAGGAACCGTTAATAGACGACTGGAAAGAGAAAAATCCTGATGAAGATTCCGAGGATGCTAAAACACTCCAGAACCATGACCATGGATTATTAGAACAAGAAAAACTGGAAAATGAAGGGAAATTAAATAACACAAGGGATGCTGCTCCAAATGACAGCGCATACAGAACAAATGATGCAAATATAAATGTCAACGTAATGAAGGAAATAGAAGATTTAGCATTCTTTACAGAACAGGTACAGTGATGTTACAGTTACAAGTATATATATAAAGCGCTAATAAATTCCATAGCGCTGTACAATGTGTGAGACAGAATAACAAATATAACCCTGTTTCCTCGAAAAATAAGACCTACCCCGAAAATAAGACCTACCCCGAAAATAAGACCTACCCCGAAAATAAGACCTAGTGTGTTTTTTGATAACTGCTAAATTATAAGACGTACCCTGAAAATAAGACCTAGTTGTAGGGTTACTTGAAGAGCCACGGGAGAGAATCAGTGATGCTGGCGCCAGAGGAAGCCAGATGTCAGCGGAGGGAGCAGAGATGCATAAGGCTGCAGTCACACGAGCGTTCTTTGAGCAGAAGGAACGTCCATGAGAGTGGACGTTCTTTCCACTCTGGTGCCTGTGTGGCCACCTCACTGAGCACAGTTACTGCTCCTATGGAGGATCGCGCTTCGTAGCCCCATCTGCGTCCATCGTAGCTTTTTGATGGGGAGGCTGAAATCACGTCCGTTGATAGCGCATGCAATTAGTGCGCACGCTACACCTTGTGGCTCTCCCTGTCCTTCCTTCACAAAGCTGTGACGGACGCAGGGAAGTGTGGTCACGCGGACGCACTCAGTGCGTTCCTTTTGCTCAATGAACGCTCATGTGACCGCAGCCTTGGCTGATGCTTCTTCTAACGCCAGCGCCTGTCACAGGCGGGGTGATACCAGACATACACCACCAAAAAAAACCCCACCAACATATAAAAATTAAGACCTACCCCGAAAATAAGACCTAGTTTGTTTTTTGGAGGGCCAAAAAAATATAAGACATTCAGGGTTATTCAGAGAAAGGTGAAAAGCAGGAGAATGGCTGGAGAATGGAAAATTATAGGTCAAAACAGCCGATTTGGGAAGTGAGATAAATGGGAGAATTTTTCTGGTTTGGCTATTTTGACCTAGAATTTTCCACTCTCTAGTCATTCTCCAGCGTTTTTACCTCTCTCTGAATAACCCTGAGTGTCTTATTTTCGGGGAAATACAGTACATACATGTAAAACACACAGAACAGTAGGAGAGAGGACCCTCCTTGAGATGTTAAACACTTCACTTTCTTATAGCAATATTTACAAATGATGCAGTGTTGGTGCTGAGCTGATATGTTATAAAAATGTTAACACATTGTAATTATAATATCCAAAACATAGAAACATAGAAAAATGTCGGCAGATAAGAACCTTTCGGCCCATCTAGTTTGCCCAATTACATGGATACTTTACCTGGATTTATCTTTTGTTTAGGATAGCCTTATGCCTATCCCATGCTTGCTTAAATTCAATTACTGTTTTGGCCTCTACCACTTCTACTGGAAGGCTGTTCCATGTATCCACCACCCTCTCAGTAAAATAATGCTTCCTGATGTTACTTTTAAACCTTTGCCCCTCTAATCTAAGACTATGTCCTCTTGTTTTGCTACTTTGTTTCCTTTTAAATATACTCCCTTCCTCTACCTTGTGGATTCCCTTTACGTATTTAAATGTTTCTATCATATCTCCTCTGTCTCGTCTTTTTTCCAAGCTATACATGTTAAGATCATTAACCCTTCCTGGTAACAATTCTGGTCCCAACTATTTTGGATAAGGGATGCTCGGCATGTGTAATATTACATAATATGTTTATGTCATTATTCTTTGTGTCTATGACATTCATTTTAAAATACCGCTTTCACATACGTTTATACTGTTGTCAATATCTTTGCAGATATCCAAATTATCAGAAAACTATTTAATTCTCCAGCAAAAGCTTAACGATTTGATTATGCTAGATCAACTGCACCCGGAAAAGAGTGCTTCATACCTAAGAGGAAATAAATGCAACATAAATGCCGTCTGTGAAACTGAAAGAGGTCAGTCAGCACTTTGTATCCATACTAAAATCATATGGTTATCACTCGTTAAAAAAATGAAAAATTTCAGAGCCCATGCATAACATCACTTATCAAATGAAAACCATTATAAATCCATTCCAGATTTGGTCAAAGTGCCTAGTTTGATGTCATATACAGTGGTGATGGACCCCTTCACTATCAAATATATGTAAACTTTATTATACAATAAATACCAAAAACTGGCATATAAAAAATACCATATGTGTGAGTATGTCAGTGGGCCAGTTAACCCCCTAGCTGCCATGTGGAGCTAGGGGGATCCTTTGGATCCCTTTTTCTCCCGATCCGTGGCAGCGAGAGGGTCATATTTGATATAATTGGAAAGGCCTGATCATGGTTTGGTTTAAACCATGACCAGGTTTGGTTTAAAAATAAAAAAAAAATAATAATAAAAAAAAAAAAAAAAAATGTTTGTTTTTTTTTAATTTTTTTTTATCTGGGGGGGTTTAATTAAATAGGACCTAGCCTGTCATCTAAAAATAATTAGCACAAAACGGTCAGAATGAGCGCACCGCACATAGGTGAACTAGCTCAGCAGTGGATGGATTAAAAAGCAAAAACACGTAAAAATTAGGTATTTCTATTCTCGAGACAAAATTTTGAAACTATTTAGCCGGGGTCTTTTTTGGTGGTTGTAGATTTTGGGGATTAAATTACAAAAAAGTGTGTTTTTACCATTTTTTTCATCATATTTCATATTTTTTTTTATAGTAAATTATTCGATATGATGGAAATAATGGTATTTTTAGAAAGTCCATTTAATGGCGGAAAAAACGGTGTATAATATGTGTGGGTTGAATAAACGAGTAAGAGGAAAATTTGACCTAAACACTAACAGCGCAGAAACGTAAAAAGGGCAGCGGGCACTAAAGGACGGATTTGTGTAAAACTGCCCGGTCACTAAGGGGTTAAATCCAGGGGGGGTCACTTTTTTTTCACCAGACATATATACATGCACATAAAAAGAGAGAGGAATTTTAATCATCTCAAGGATTTTCTTTGCTTGCCGTGTTTCATGCTATTACCTTAAAAAAATAACACTATTCATAGTATCTCATATATTACACCTGCTCAAAAATAAATTAACATTTTCATGGGCCTTTCCGATGCTCTTTGTTTCTTCCTTCGAGACGTGCTACATTAGCTTGTCAAGCCGTTCTCCAAAGGTATTTACAGGTTAATTTACTTTTTGACTGTCTTCCGTCAGATTCCATTATTGAAGCTGTTCTAACGCTGCAATTGCTGTTACATGATGGAAAAAAAAAGGCAATTTCAAAGCATTTTATCTTCTTCAAGAATTTATAGAAAATAATCACACGCTCATAATAGAAAAACAAATGAAAGATGCTTATGCTGTTTGTGATAGGAGGTTATTTTATGCACTCCCATCCAGCACTTTAACATTTAATTATTGTTTAGGACTTTGTGGCGGGTTTTCTGTATTCCTCTCTTACCTCAAGGAGCCAAGCACTTTTGCGTTATAGCTCAATATGGGAAATTAATCAAATGATAATCTGCCTTTATATATTTTTTTATTTTTGTCTGGGAAATAGAATTTTAAGTTAAATCAATAAAATGACTTTCTACACCATTTAAAGGGCCCTATTACATTCTTCGCGCACTTTTTAACGCGTGCGCAATAACGCATTAACGCGAGGGGCAAAACCCTTTGCGCACAACGTCGTATTACGACGTTAGCGCATACAATGCGAGTTAACATCTAAAGCGGTTGACCCTGCGCAAACCCTGCACGAACGCAAGTTCGGCGCGCATTCCATACTTAACATTGTGAGCGCAAATGCGTTTGTGCATTGGTACGCGGATGTTATTAAAATCAATGCGCAACTTTTTACGAACGCCGTTCGCGCGCATAATTTTATCGTCTTTGAAAAGCTGGTGTTAATGGCAAATCTGAACGTTTTGTCACCAGCACGAAAAAAAAAATACAGCACAGTATAGTTACACATTCTACACATACCCAAACAATAAATTTGAGAGGTTGTGCGTGTTTTTATTATTGCTGCAGCATATATACTCAGATTGATTTTGGCAGGTGCAAAAACCGAACAGGAGACAATTGTGGTTCTTAGGCTAGGGTCAGACTAACGCAGTATTAATGTGCGTTTAGCAGCACTAAATCACGGCCGTGCTAGCAGCAAATGACGTCCAATGCCAGGCAGCATACGAAGAACGGCCGCACAAAACGGCTGCGCAACGCAAGTGGCAAACGAACGCATTTTTTCGAGAACGTGAAACCGCTAGTACTGACGTACAGAGTAAGCTGCGTCCGCTAGCGGCGTGTGTGTGTGATTAAGAGACGTCAGATGCTGCTAATGTCCGGCCAACATAACGTCCAGACACAAAAAGGGTTTTATTGATGATCCGTACAAAATCACGGACGACAATGCGCATGTATGGCCGCTATTGCGTCCATTCGTTCGAACGCACTTTTTCACGGACAACGCGAAAAATGCGTTAGTCTGACCCTAGCCTTAATTCTGATTGGCCAAATTGCGTGAAAAAAGTCTGCCCACCGATTTCTGCGCGCATTAATGTGCGCGCGTTTTTGCGCGTCTTTTTTACATGCGATATTTTTTGACGGATGAAAAAATGCGCTCGGATCGTAATACCAGTGTTAATTTACGCGCATTAATGTTTAACACTGCGTGCAAAAAAAAATGCACTGCGTGTACGAATTTGCGTGGAGAATGTAATAGAGCCCATAGACTTTACATTCATGTGATTTTGGAATATATTAATATTATTGTCAGGCCCAGCAGAGTGTTGGACACTTCTGCCAGACGTCGAATCTGCAGGGGCGGTCACGCGCCATGCATGTGCGATCAAGCCCCTACCACTGGAACTCGTAAGTGCGTGTCGGAAGATTCTGACATCCGCACTTCGGGATAATTCGGAGGCATGCTTTTCACACGTAGTTACATCTACACAAAGGGCAATATTGCAATCTTAATGCTAACGTTAGCTCTCCATGAGAGGCGAGATCCTGCAGGTTACGTGACTCGGAAGTCAAAGTCTCACTGGAGTCCTATGGACTCCAAGAGGAGATGCGCGGGGCGACGCGTTAATAGGTGCACGTTTTCCTCCTTAGCATCCCCGTTTTAGGCTGGGGTCAGACGAGCGCAGTGTTAACGTCCATGTAGCCGCACTTTAGTACGTCCGTGGTAGCAGATAATCATGACCAATGAAGCCCCACACACGAAGTACGTCCGCACAGAAGTGCTGAAGCACTACAGACGCGGCAAACGGACGCAGGTTAGCAAGAATGTCGAACGTCTAGGACGGACGTGCGGAGTGCGCCACGTCCGCAACGTCCGCATAGCTTTGTGTGCGAGTGATGGAACGTGGTCAGACGTCCAGCATTTATACGCCCAGCATTTTTGACGGACAAAATGTTTTTTCATTTTAATTGATATTTCCCTGCTACATCCGTCAAAAATAACGTCAGTCACAAAAACGGACTGTGTGGCCACTACTGCGTCTTCCGTCAAAAAGTGCGTCCATACTGCACAGGCGCACAGTCCGTAGAAAACGCGTTCATCTGACCCTAGCCTTAGCAGGCTATATGTAATACTGTCCAAAGTGTGGTATGTGTGGCAGTTTTCTGTATGTGAAATGCACAAAAAAATGCAGTATTTATGGGAATATTCTTATTCGACTACAACCAATCTGCAAAAAAAACAGTGGAAATTCCTAGTGGCGCAATAATTGGATATTGGTTTGTGGTATAGCTCAGATGATATCAGGGCTAGTTGCATGTACCATAGATACAAGGTGCAAATTCAAATCACAGAGGATATAAAGTGCTAATACAATATCCTAAGTGTGCAAACAAGGTTAACTTACAAATGCAGTATAATTAAAAGTGCAAGTGCAACAGTACAGATGGGAGGCAATGTAGCAAGGCTATTGGGGACAGGATGATGATAGCTGGTGTAGTCCAGATTAGTTAGGGCTGTCTGCCAATGGAGGTCATAAAAGTCTTAATTGATAGTTGGTCCGGTGCCTAAGTGGATGGGTGATGCATCAAAGGTGCTCAAGAGTATTGTCAATTTGTTACCCTTTCCACAGATATAACAAGTCCTTTGGAAGTGTCCGTTCTCCTAGTGGTCTTGGTGGGCTCCGCAATTGGGGATATAATGAGAGAAGAGAGGTAATAGTGTGATACCTTCTATAATTGAAAGTGAAATAAGTTTAGAAAAATGCACACTTACAAAATTCAGAGCCTTTTGAATCCAGGCTCTGGAGTGGAGCACCTTGTGCCTAAAATTAGGGTGGTCACTGCCCTTCTTTACACGGTCTTCTTATTCTACCTCAGATGGGGGAACATGAAAACAGAAGAAGGAGAGACAACGCTCTCATAGCATGACATCAGCCGTAAATTCGTGTGTTTGAGAGAGATAAGAGTCACACTCACCAATTCAGGAGCCTTAATGGTCCAGGCTCAACTGTTTACGCATGTGGTGCTCCTTAGCGGTGAGCTCCTGAACCTCTTTAGCTGCTTACACTGCTTGCTCTGCGTCCAGGTCATTGGTGGAGTATCTGGATACAGGGGCAACCGTCATATGGAGCTCCAGTTGAAGAAGGGGAAAAATTACACCATACTCTGGACCAGAGAAACCATTGGATGTGTGTTCTTGAGTCTACCTGAGCTGCTGTTGGAGGGTAGAGACCAACTACCCAACCCTGTTCCTCAAGTAGCTCGAACATGCCAGGCATGTTCGAGCTACTTGAGGAACAGGGTTGGGTAGTTGGTCTCTACCCTCCAACAGCAGCTCAGGTAGACTCAAGACCACACATCCAATGGTTTCTCTGGTCCAGAGTATGGTGTAATTTTTCCCCTTCTTCAACTGGAGCTCCATATGACGGTTGCCCCTGTATCCAGATACTCCACCAATGACCTGGACGCAGAGCAAGCAGTGTAAGCAGCTAAAGAGGTTCAGGAGCTCACCGCTAAGGAGCACCACATGCGTAAACAGTTGAGCCTGGACCATTAAGGCTCCTGAATTGGTGAGTGTGACTCTTATCTCTCTCAAACACACGAATTTACGGCTGATGTCATGCTATGAGAGTGTTGTCTCTCCTTCTTCTGTTTTCATGTTCCCCCATCTGAGGTAGAATAAGAAGACCGTGTAAAGAAGGGCAGTGACCACCCTAATTTTAGGCACAAGGTGCTCCACTCCAGAGCCTGGATTCAAAAGGCTCTGAATTTTGTAAGTGTGCATATTTCTAAACTTATTGCACTTTCAATTATAGAAGGTATCACACTATTACCTCTCTTCTCTCATTATATCCCCCATTGTGGAGCCCACCAAGACCACTAGGAGAACGGACACTTCCAAAGGACTTGTTATATCTGTGGAAAGGGTAACAAATTGACAATACTCTTGAGCACCTTTGATGCATCACCCATCCACTTAGGCACCGGACCAACTATCAATTAAGACTTTTATGACCTCCATTGGCAGACAGCCCTAACTAATCTGGACTACACCAGCTATCATCATCCTGTCCCCAATAGCCTTGCTACATTGCCTCCCATCTGTACTGTTGCACTTGCACTTTTAATTATACTGCAATTGTAAGTTAACCTTGTTTGCACATTTAGGATATTGTATTAGCACTTTATATCCTCTGTGATTTGAATTTGCACCTTGTATCTATGGTACATGCAACTAGACCTGATATCATCTGAGCTATACCACAAACCAATATCCAATTATTGCGCCACTAGGAATTTCCACTGGTTTTTTTGCAGATTCTATCTGCACAACCTCTCGAGAGCCTGTGCCACTCTCTAGTTGGCGGCAACCACTTTAATACCATTCGTCTCTAAATACGAGCACCTCCACCGATCCCCTATACTTCCTACAACCAATCTGCACCTGCTCTCAATACTCTGTCCTCTTCTTAGCCCTGTGACCTAATTTGTGAACTATGCACAGGCACACGTTGGAGTGCTGTCATAAGTTTCTATAATGTTTTTACAGATTGACAAAGTTACTATAGGTGTACAGTGTATTATCTCTTATTTTGCACCTCCTTTTTTCCCACTATATTTAAGATAGGTATTAGTAGAACTCTTTTATGACTGCCAAAAAGCTGAAATTGTTTTAAAAGATAAGGATTCAATGCGCTTTAAGATTTTTTCCTACTGCACTATTGTCGCCATGCTTCTCTTTTTCATTTCTGGAGGTTAACTGGTCTGCATTTCAAAAAAAATCTCTCAAAGTTCTGCTACTGTGTCATACTTAAGGTGCTTAACCCTTTCACTACCAATTGATTTGCAAAAAAAAAACACAAAAAAAAATGTAAAAAAAAATCAGGAACCAGTGTTTATTGTTTTGTTTTTTTGTAAATTATTTTTAATTAATAATAAAGTAAGAAATATTAGGAAATATTCCCAATGTATTCCTTACTGTAATAACCCATTTGGTTGGCAGATGTCGCCATCTAATGGCCAAATGGAGTCACTGCAGTTCTGGGCTCCGAAAGGGATCAGCTGGGGAGATGTCTATTAGAGACATTCCCAGGTGGTTTTAAAAAGAGGTAGCAGGTCGGGAATGATGCCCACTATGTTATAACTTTAGGGCCACCTTCTGGAGCCAAATGCAAGGGAAATATATTTGCAACAAACTGATACAGCATACCCCCATGTTACACAATGTCTGTCTGCTGTGTCTACTACTGCTGATTGTGTATATGTTACGGGTAAAGCCCGAAGTGAGGTTAATCCTAGGATTACCCAGGTAATCCTGACATTACCCAAAACCGCTGGGTGAAGCTGCAAAAAAAAGAAAGTTTCGGACTTTACCCAGGTAATCATAGGACTAACCAACTGCCCTTGGGTAACAGTCTGAAGAGCCTAAAAATTCACACTTTACCCAGATAATGTGCAAGTCTGAAGTTTTACCCGGGTAATCTGAGGACTATCCACAGCTTCACCTGGGTAATCTGCAGAGCATCGAACCCCGCTTGGGTAAAAGTGAATTTTATGATTATCTACGTATGGATATTATCAATGAAATGGCAAAAGACAAACATTAAAATGTATTGCGGATATAATGAATATACAGAGTGACAGGATATGTGTCTTATATGAATGTGAAAGCGTTACATGATCTTTATTATGTGTCATATGTGTTTATATATCATTTATAAAACATAATAACCATCAGATTACTCTTTATATAATTATCTTTGTCTTCATAAATACATTTTCGGACAATTAATGCACGGAGTAACGCCGACGGTTATTTAGTGTGGTTTGTGACTGTGGATACAATTTCATTAAAAATAACCAAAAACACAATTTTGTTATCGGTCAAATAACAGTTTGCAGCTTTATCCGGGTAATCCTCGGAATTCAGTCAACTGTAACCTGCTGAAAACCCAAGAAAAGCGGAGAACCCAGAGGCGTTTGGATATTTTGCAGATTACCCGGATAAAGTACTATGTTTCGTTGCACGTCACACTTTTTTCCAGCAACACTAGGGTAATGTGCGAATTAGCCGGCTAAAACAGTGCAGAAAGCCGGAGTACCCAGAGGCCTCTGATACTTTGCAGATTACCCGGGTAAAATCCGAAATATCATTTCAATTCGGACTTTTGCTATTGACACCTGGGTAATGTCAGGAGGATTACCCAGGTAATCCTAGGATTAACCGCACTTCGGGCTTTAACCGTAACATATACGCGATCATGATAGTGAAGTGCTAAATGTATATACGTTGCTGCTTTTTGTGTGGGTTGTAACGATTTCCCAGTTTTTGGGAAGTAGCTTTAGAATTAATTCATATAAGATTTGGGACTTTCTGTTTACAGTGTCACGCTCCTCTGCTCGATCTGCTGGTAAGCTTTCCATCCATGTTGCTTCTTTTTAGCTGTTTAGATACTGACCTCAAAACCCGGTTTTAAAGATTTGCATTTAAAATATCCTGCTCTTTTTTTTAAAATAAAAAATGGCGGTGATGTGCCGTTGAAATAGTACAGGGGTGATAAGCTTTTGAGACTCATTTGCATTTCCTCTGATGTGAGTCATATCTTTTTGAAAGGAGAAATGAGATGACTAATGCCATGTGTGATTACTGTGCAGAGATTCCAGCCTCCACAAATTACAATCAGTAGGACATGCAGCTTTCCCAATTGTAGATAGTATTGCAACAATTTCTGCTAATCCTCTTACAGCTGTCAAGCTGGCAGATACACGGCCTTTCAAAAGATGTCGGGTGTGCAATATCCCTTAGGTTTCATATTTTACGGAGTCGTTAGTCTAGAAAGGAATTCAAGGTGAGAAAAACGCGTCAACCTCAGAAAAACCTGAATCAAAAAATTGACTTTTAAAGGGTTATACAGAACACTTCTGTGCGCTTTGACTATTCCAGTTCGCCGACCCTGCGGAGAATTCCCTATTAACTGCAGGGTCCCTGAAGTGCACTGAACGTGGAGCCGCCGAAGACTGCCGAACAGACCGCCAAACGCCAGCATAAATATGGTGCAAGCTGTGAACCATTATTGGCTCCTTATTACTGGCTCTATTATGCCTGAGTCGTTATATTGGTGGCTTGATTGGTGGCCTGAGGGAGCTGCTAATGGATACTAATGGCATGCAGGGCTAAATATATTGTCTATGCACAAGTCTATGGAGTGCCTTGGTGTCAAGTGCGGGTGCTGCCGGGCCGGCGACTCTAACTCACCCCTCCTGCGTGGGGTCCGATCCAGTCTCCAACGCCCAGGGCAACATTCTGGTCCGCCGGCATCCCAGGACACCTCGTGGGCTGGGGCTGGCAATGGCACCGAATGGGTCGCTGGCTCCGCTGGCGTCTGACGTCAGCGGTGGGCATGCCGAGTCTCAGGGAGTGGCGGCCCAATATCAGTCGGCCTGGGGGTGGAGCGCTGGAGACCAGGACAACAATAGACTGCAGAGGGGGAGTGAGAGGAGGCGTGGAAGGAGCGTGGCCATACTTTGGTGGCATCCTATTTAAACCCACTGAACCACCAGGCGAGTGCTCAGACGTTCTTTACGTCCCTGGGGAACTAGTACTCTGTGCTGTCTTCTAAGTGGACCTATAGGTTATGACCTTGGACTGTATTTTGGATTTCCCCACTTGCTGCCTACCCTGACCTTTGGAACACCTCTTGGATACACCCCTAGGATTAACCCCTTTGTATCTCGCCTTCGGACTTTCTACTGCCCTGGTCATCCTGTGCCCCCTGACATAAGGGACACCATCGAGACTTGGGCAAACTCTGTCTTAGCCCTTCATTCCCAGTTACTTTCTGCTTGCGGTGGGAGGACATGGCAGATTGAGCCATTCTCTGCACCCTGTGACCACAGCCCACAGGCGGGAATGGATTTTTTATTTTTATTAAGCCTTAATTTTTTTTATGTGATAAGAGATTCTGCAAATGCAAAATCACCCAATACCAGCTTCCGAGAGCTTTTTTTTAAATACTGATTGGAGATGAGACTAAAGGGTAACCATGGAATCATTCGATATTCTTCTGCTGGCCCCAAATTAGCACTTCCTACACAAAGTATAGAAAGCTTTAATTAACAATTACCTGCCGAGTCATGAGCAAATTTACGTGACTGGTCTGGAGTACCAGGACAGATCCTTTGATTTTCATATAGGGGTTTTATTCTTAATGGCTCGCTCCAAACAGGGCCTTGGATAGGCCCGAAATTTTGATCTGCGTTGTATGTACTTTGCCTATTTTGGACAGGCAATAATAAGATGATGGAGATCTTTTAAAAGCAATGTTATGTATGTTTCTGGAATCTGTATCTGAATCTGATCCCTCTATGCCAGGGATCAACAACTGCTCCTCCAGAGGTTTTGGAGCTACAACTCCCGTGAGGCTCTGACAATCTAATGAATAGCTGAGCATCATGGGAGATGTAGTTTCAGAATACCCGGAGGACCAAGGTTTCTGGTCCCTGCTCTATAGAATAGAAGACAGAGTGAAAAGTTTCAAGGTAAAAACCAAAAAATGATTGAAAGTGTCAAACTTGAAACTCTGTTTGCAAATAAACTACTGGACCATAATGTCTGGAATTAACATATAAGGTCCTATGAATAATAATAAAAAGGTCTGTTACAAAAAAAGATAAAAAACGCTATTTAAAAAAATCTGAGGTGTTTTTTTGCCAGAGTAAATCCAGAAAAACGCCCAAGAATCTTAAGTAAATAAATAAAGATACTTTTTTTCTGCAGATTAAAAGAATAAATGGTTTAATAGATATTGAACAAATAAGGGAATATTTTTAACATTGAACCCTATCAGGTCTATTCAAAGAAAGGTGAAACTCAGGAGAATGACTGGAGAAGTGAAAATTCTAGGTCAAAATAGCCAAACCAGAAAATTTCTCCCATTTATCTCACTTTCCAAATCGGCTATTTGGTCTACATTGTTCTCTTCTCCTGCCAGTTCTCCTGGTTTTCACCTTTCTCTGAATAACCCTGTATGGGATGCGCCTGATTAAACCTGCCGTATGAAACCACTGAAAATCAGGGCTTTTCTCGAACATTTCTCTGCTGTTCGGTGTTCTCTAAATAGATTAACCATTGCTTTTCTATGGTGACTTTCACTGCCGCCGAACAACACTGTATTTCGCTGGCAATTTGCCAAAATTTGGCAAACTGCCTACTTTCTGAATAGTCGAATGGCCATGAAAATGCACCGTACGGGGAAATTCACTGTTCGGTGCATTTTCGAGGCAAGTTTGGATCTCTGTGAATAACCCCTTTTACTTCCTAGTACGTCATCACTTTAAGTATTTAAATGGCATCCAATACGTTATAGAAACCGAGAGAAATGAAGGGAAAAGCTTTAGGCCCCCTTTTACATTCTTCGCGCAAATTTGTCCGCGCAGCGCAATTTTTTTTTGCACGCAGCGTTAAGTGTTATCGTGCAAAAATTAACGGTGGTATTCCGATCCGAACAGATTTTCTCATCCGTCAAAAAATAACGTTCGTAAAAACGAAGCGCAAAACGAAGAGTAATACGCGCGCAGTAACATAGCGCACGTAAATCTGTGTGCGGACTGATTTTTTCACAGGAATCAGCCAATCAGAATTAAGAACCTTAATTGACATCAATTTATCTTAATTGACTCACTTAAGTTTTTGTGCCTGTCAAAGTAAATCTGCGTATACACGCTGCAGCAATAAAACAAACACGCACAAATTCACATTTTTATTGTTTGGGTATGTGTAGAATGTGTAATTATACTGTGCTGTATTTTTTTTTCGTGCTGGTGTATTTGGTTTCGGCCAGAACGTTCAGATTTGCAGTTAACACCAGCTTTTCAAAGACGTTAAAATTATGCACGCAAACGTCGTTCGTAAAAAGATGCGCATAGATTGTAATACCATCCGCGTACCAGCGCACAAACGCATTTGCGCTCACAATGTTAAGTATAGGACGCGTACAGTTCATCACGCTCGCGAAGGTCCATCCGCGTTATATGATAACGCGCATCGTTTGTGCGAACGTTGTAATACGACGTTCAGCACAAAGGGTTTTGCCCCTCGCGCAAATGCGCATTTGCGCACGCAAAACCAAATGTGCGAGGAATGTAATAGGGCCCTTAGCAGGGTATGACCAATTATCAATATATGGCAGGCAATCAGATCACTTCATCAGGATTCACATGAGGCTGCCTTTTATTTTTTTAATTAGAAAGGAAGAAAGCTAACGCGTTCCATGTGTCTCATCATTTCATATATTTACATTATATATTTTTTTATTTATTTCTTTGGGGTGTTTTATTTAAGAGTTGCTTATTCCACCATAAAGAATTACGCAGTATTAACCAGGAGCCCAGAATTGATATGTGTAAGCTTTGTAAAATATTGTGTATATGAACCATTCCCGTGTCCCACTTAGGCTAGGTTCAGACTAAGGCAGTGTCGAACGCGCGTGCAGGCGCACTTAATCACGGCCGTAGTAGCAGCAAATGCCGGGCAATGACGGCCAATATACGAAGTACGGTCGCACAAAAGTCCGGCTGCGCAACGCAAGTGGCAAATGAACGCATTTTGTCGAGAACGTAAAACCGCTAGTACGGTTGTACTGAGTGCGCTGCATCCGCTAGCGGCGTGTGTGCGTGAATTGGAGATGTCAGACACTGCTAATGTCCGGCCAACATAACGTCCAGATGCACAAAGTGTTTTATTGATGATCCGTACAAAATCACGAACGCAAATGCGCATCGTATGACCGCTATCGCGTACTCCGTGAAAAAATGCGTCCATTCGTTCGAACGCACTTTTTCACAGACAACGTGAAAATGCGTTCGTCTGACCCTAGCCTTATAATTATAGGAAATGCACAGGTACGCCGCAGAGGAAACCATTTACTTGGAAAAATGCAATCAAGCTGTTGGTATTCTGAAATAAGTGCACTATAAAGAATCAGTTATACAGAATGGAATCAAAAAGCTTTTAAAAGAAATGGCCTGCTTGTTTATTTATTCCATTTACATTTTTTTTCCATTAAGACACATATTAATATACTTCTGACTTGTACGAGGATTTGTAGGTTTCATTTCCGTGTGTTACTTAATTTAATGCCAGACGGATGAGGTTGGATGCAGACAAAAACGGCACAAAATTGACGTACGGCACCACAACTAACAGCCACCAGTCTTCCAAAAATGAAAGATAATGAGCAGACAGACGCTCCAATCCAACAATAGGGGTTTACAGCAACAACATTTCGTCTGTCAGTGTCTATCAGCCTTTGTCAAATCTAACAAAAGTTGCCAGACAGCCGAAACGTTGTTGCTATAAGTCACTGGGATTCTTCAATAAAACCACATTGGATTAGAGTGTCTGGTCTATCCACCATCTATCATTGTTGCAAGACTGTTGGCTGTTAATGATGCTGTATGTCAAATTTCAGCTGACGTCTGATGTGCCAGTTCAGCGATGCATTAAATCACTGCTACCCTAAAGCCGCATTGGATTGGATTGTCTGGTCTCCCAATCATATGTTTTTGTGACACTGAGCAGGCCTTCACTCTGATGCCGGGGAGCAGCCTCCTCTTTCAGCATACTTACCTGCAGTATAGTAAGTGCATTACCTTGCTTTGGGCCCTATTCCATAGTGAACGCTAACTGTATAGTTCGGGAGAGTAAGCGTTAATGTCAGGATAAGTGACTTTAATGCAGGTCCCCCCCCATATTATCTGTTAGCACATTGATGATTGCGCTAGTTTGCGCGAGTTTACTGTACTTTGCACTCCCTATTCTTACTTTTAGGATAAGTAAGGTATTACAAAGTCCTAGCACTTATTACAGCACCGATGAGTTAACCGATTTTTTTAAAAAAAAATTTACAGGCACGAAAAGCTGATGCTAACTGATTCTGCTTTTACAGAATCAATTAGCACCAGCTAAACCCCCCAATAAATCCGATACTCACCTCTCATCCCTTGGCAAGAACAGTGGCCCGATCTGCTGCTTCTTACCACCGGGAACAGAGTGAGGCTGAGAACAAATAGTCCCCAGTCTCCCTTCACGATCATTCCACGGCACTCCATGATCTCACAAGAGTGGCAGCGCAACCTTCCATGGAGACCTATATATTCCAGGAGGTGACACTTGCGGAGGCGCTACCGCAGGTATCACAGAGGGTAGCACTGCATTCCAGGACAAGGTGCTGTGGTAGCGCCTGCCCGGAATCTCACTCTAAAATGGGGGCACTACAGGGAAATCTGTGGGTGCAGGTTTTCCCCGTTAGCATCCCAGTTTTAGCGTCTAGAGCAGGGACGTGCAGTCAGGGGAGGCAGAGCCTCCCCTGCCATTCCAGTAAATTAATGTGCTCATTGTGCTGTAATGACATGTGTGTATATTTAAACTGTAAATAAAATGTTATTTATTGAAAAAAGTTCTCATACTCACATCTCCACGCTCACTCGCTGCTTCTCTGTCCTCCGCTTTTTTTCCCCTGCACTTTCGGTTTGCCAGCTGCTGTGTGTGTGTGTGTGTGTGATTCACTTCAGACAGCAGGGGCAGCACTGAGCCAGCCTAGCCTACGCAATTTGCGCAGCTGAATGCTACACTAATTGCGTAGCTCAAGCTGGCTTTGCTTCCTGGTTCTACTCTCTTCAGTGCCTCCAGAGGCACTGAGAGCAATTGAAAGCTTGAGCCAATGGGAAAGCTCCATTGGTCTCAAGCACTTCTTTTTTTTAAAAAAAAACGCACCCCATGGGAGGCAGAGCTCTCCATGGATTGATTGACGCAGGACAGTCATGTGACTGTCCTCATCAGTCATGGGGGGGCAGGCAGAGCTCAGCAATCCGCATGTGTGTAATAGCGCCCTCTATTAGTCAGTATTGTAAGTGCATGCTCTTAGAACTGTAAAAAAAAATGCGAACTTTACTTAATAAATAGTGAAACCCTATTCTCCTATATAACGATAATCAAATGCGTAAATTGCTAGTGCGTAACCCTGTGTATATCTGGCTTTGATACTAGCCAGTGCCTCACCAGCCACTGACCTCACCGCACATCACTGGTCTTGAGGGAAATAATGCTCTTTGTGTTTTAAACAGTCTTGGGACAGACAGGTCAGAAATAAAGCAGCGAAGACTTTTCAGAAAGACATGAGAACAACAACAAGGTTACACATAGTCAGCTAAAAATGATAGAACCTGTCTTAGTAAACCACAGCTTGAGCAATTTGTCATGCCGTTGCCCTGAGCTAAGACCATAGTGCCCACATGACAGCTAAACATGAGTCCTGTCCACTGGATTAAGGGAGATCCAAGCCAATGCATCCTGCTCTCCCTTGACAACATTTGTTGGATATGTTCCTGGGGTCCAGCAGGGCCCTTAACAGAAGTCCACTACTTGATGGTGACCCTGATGGAACAAAAATCATGGTGCATACACATTACACAATACAGATGGTATATTTTATATGCATTTAGGGAAATATACATTTTAAAGACTGTTAAACCTTGTGACTATAAACAAAGTGTCTGTATTATCGTCACCTGCAATTACACCCTTGATTATTGTTTATCTGAAATGAATGCAAATTAATTTAGAACCGTAGTCACGAACTTGAAGGCGTCATGATTCACTCTACTTTAAAAGAAAAGGTCAAGCAGCTCATAGACACTTGTTCCTTTAGTCGGAATGGCAACTTGACCTAAATAGTTCACATTAGACATCAGGCAAAATGATTATATTCGAGAGATGACTCACAAGCCGATGAGATTTCTGCCGAATCAGTCTGCTAAAAGAATATCTCAGCTGTAAACACTCGGTAATTTAAACTCTTGGCAAACACATTTACCTAATTCTTTAAAATTGAAGGAATCATATTGCTGAAACATTTCCTTGGATGAAGCCCCCTCTTCAGCTGACGTAGCACTCCTAGCTCAAAATAAGCAATCTTTCATGGAAGTTGGATGGTTCGTCTGAAAAGCAAAGTCAATCAAGTATTGAAATCACAGTATTGAAAGACATGCTGTCATCTTTCTTTACATTGTTCCGGTCCTGGAGTCTCTCCAAAAAGATGGAAATTTTTGGTTTAATTATGTGGTGCTTAGTTTAGGGATTTGGGGTTCTTCGGTAACTTGATCCTGTTAAGAAATGTGCACTATAAATACCATAAAATGTACATAATGTATACTTTGAACAAGAGGAGCAATGCTGTTGTATTTGACACTCACTCGCCCATCATCTCCACAAGTACGCAAGCGTATGCTTGGCCGGAGTTACTTTTGTCCAGTAGGTTTATTTCTCTTAACGAAGAATGCAAAAACGAATCCTTAGTGAAAATCCAGCTGACCCTGGAATCCAAGGGAAGTGTATCGTGACCGTGTCAATGGTGAGCACTAGAAGATTAAAAATATAAAACTAAAAAAAAACTTTATTAAGTGTCAATCAATAAAACCATCATAACTGGCCACAGTATCTGAAGTCTTGCGGAGCATTGTATTCATTCCATAGAGGTGCTCATCATACTCTTAGCGCCAGTGAAAATAACCTGAATAGAGCACATCCATATAGGAAATCCCCAAGGTGCAACCTTGTTTTTAGACGTTTTAGAACAGCAGCCACTGAACACCTTTAATGAGTTAAACATATACAGTCCCAGGTGGACCTACAGACCAATGGAAACAATTGCACCCTGATGCCCCCACCCATCGTAAAGTGAACCAGACATGTCCAGACATGAAACAATAGGGTGCCATGTAATCACAACCTGAGCATCAGACTGTTTGAACACATTAGATAACAGAGGAGAAGTTACATAAGTAGACAATAGCCTGATACCAAAATCTGTTACAGAGTAAAGACATTCTAGATAGAAGGAGTTGAGTTTGGCTGCAGTGACCACAAAGTAATTATATAAACCATAGTAACAGTAATCAGATAAACATAGACACTAACGAGAATTACTATAACAGCATTCATACATAACACAGAAGACACAAACGCCCTGCACCCTACAGGGTGACTTCAACATAGAAGATGGATCAGGATGTCTGCGCCTCCCAAAATGCATCTCCAGGCCCATGCACCGCAAATCCAAAGCGACACATGTCACAGTGTATCTCTCCATCCCTGATCTTTGATTTATGAAATAACCTGCAACTGTGTACCAACGTCTGCCTGTTATAACATATACTGTATGTGTATCTCTCCTATCCTGAACCTTGCTTGTTAGCTGTTTACTAATAGAACAGATACCGGCTGCTCTAAACACCGGCTTAACAATTTCGGATTTTCTTTTTCTGTGTGTGCACAGAGTGCTTCAAGTCAGTCGTTTGATTCGTAGCCTGATTTTAATTCATTTACAGGATTTCCGTTTAGATATTATGGTTCATTTCCTGGGTTTCTTCTCTATCTCCGTGTTTTCCTTCATTTCAAATAAAGCAGTGGCTATTTTCATCCATGTACAGATGCCGCACGAATTGAGGATGTGAAGCTCCACAGAACCTCCAGGAGACAAAAACCGAAGACTTTAAGCAGCCCAGATGATTCAACGTATTACAATCTTCTACATGTAAGTGGTTTCCTTATGTTTTTACATATAATATGTGGATAGAGCTTACTGTGCTGTTTCTTGGAAGGTAGAATCAGGGTATTTTTTGAGTCTATGAGCAAAAACATTGGCCCACATATCATTTTTACCATGTATAGTGCACGGTCAAAATTGTGGAACCAATGTGGTCATTGTGGCCTATTGATCTCTAATCCTGTGTATACAGTCAGGTCCAGACATATTGGGACATCAACACAATTCTAACATCTTTGGCTCTATACACCACCACAATGGAGTTGGAATGAAACAAACACAATGTGCTTTAACTGCAGACTGTCAGCTTTAATTTGAGGGTATGTACATCCAACTTAGGTGAACAGTGTAGGACTTACAGCAGTTTGCAGATGTGCCTCCCACTTGTTAAGGGACCAAAGGTAATGGGACAGAATAATAATCATAAATCAAACTTTCCTTTTTTAATACTTGGTTGCAAATCCTTTTGCAGTCAATCACAGCCTGAAGTCTGGAACGCATAGACATCACCATACGATGGGTTTCATCCCTGGTGATGCTCTGCCAGGCCTCTACTGCAACTGTCTTCAGTTCCTGCTTGTTCTTGGGGCATTTTCCCTTCAGTTTTGTCTTCAGCAAGTGAACTGCATGCTCAATGGGATTCAGGTCAGGTGATTGACTTGGCCATTGCATAACATTCCACTTCTGTCCCTTCAAAAACTCTTTGGTTGCTTTTGCAGTATGCTTTGGGTCATTGTCCATCTGCACTGTGAAGCGCCGTCCAATGAGTTCTGCAGCATTTGGCTGAATGGGAGCAGATAATATTGCCCGAAACACTTCAGAATTCATCTTGCTGCTTTTGTCAGCAGTCACATCATCAATAAATACAAGAGAACCAGTTCCATTGGCAGCCATACATGCCCACGCCATGACACAACCACCACCATGCTTCACTGATGAGGTGGTATGCTTAGGATCATGAGCAGTTCCTTTCCTTCTCCATACTCTTCTCTTCCCATCACTCTGGTACAAGTTGATCTTGGTCTCATCTGTCCATAGGATCTTGTTCCAGAACTGTGAAGGCTTTGTTAGGTGTTGTTTGGCAAACTCTAATCTGGCCTTCCTGTTTTTGAGGCTCACCAATGGTTTACATCTTGTGTTGAACCCTCTGTATTCGCTCTGGTGAAGTCTTCTCTTGATTGTTGACTTTGACACACATACACCTACCTCCTGGAGAATGTTCTTGATCTGGCCAACTGTTGTGAATGGTGTTTTCTTCAGCAGGGAAAGAATTCTTCGGTCATCCACCACAGTTGTTTTCCATGGTCTCCCAGGTCTTTTGGTGTTGCTGAGCTCACTGGTGCGTTCCTTCTTTTTGAGAATGTTCCAAACAGTTGTTTTGGCCATGCCTAATGTTCTTGCTATCTCTCTGATGGGTTTGTTTTGTTTCTTCAGCCTAATGATGGCTTGCTACACTGATAGTGACAGCTCTTTGGATGTCATCTTGAGAGTTGAGAGCAACAGATTCCAAATGCAAATAGCACACATGAAATGAACTCTGGGCCTTTTATCTGCACGTTTTAATTGGGGTAATGAGGGAATATCACACACCTGGCAATGGAACAGCTGAGAAGCCAATTGTCCCATTACTTTTGGTCCCTTAACAAGTGGGAGGCACATCTGCAAACTGCTGTAAGTCCTACACCGTTCACCTGAGTTTGATGTACATACCCTCAAATTAAAGCTGACAGTCTGCAGTTAAAGCACATTGTGTTTGTTTCATTCCAACTCCATTGTGGTGGTGTATAGAGCCAAAGATGTTAGAATTGTGTTGATGTCCCAATATTTCTGGACCTGACTGTAGCTGTGATACATAATGTTTAGGGCATTAAGGAAGATATAGTCAAACTTTGGACCAAACCTGTATTATAGTATCTTAGAAACAGGGTTTATAACATCTCTACCTTGCCAAGCAAGATACAGGTTGACAGCTATTACAAGATAAAAAATTATGAGGGTTATTCAGAGCCCTGAAATGTTGCCGACATTTTGGTGCTCTCTCGTTCCCTGCACTACCCTGCACTTCAGGGAATCAAAGTTCTCCATCCTGCGGTGAATTCAGCATTCACCGCTAGTGATGGGCCAAAAACCCCTGTGTTCGGTTCGTATTCGAACATTAGAACAGCCCAAATGGTCGAATACGAACTCGAACACAATGCAACCCAATGGGGGTCGAACCTGCAAAATGTGTTCACAGTTCTCCTAAATGTACCGGCAGCTGCCGGTACATTTAGGAGACCTGTGGCTGCAGCCCCCCGGCCCCCGTACCTCACCTGTCCTGCTGCTGTCCCGGCCTCCTGTTTCTCCAGTCCGTCTGCTCCTCTGTCCGGCCGCGGCTCCTCTGCCCCACGCCTCGTCTTCATGCTGAGCCCTGATTGGGCAAAGTCCTGCGCCTGACCTGGACTTTGCCCAATCAGGGCTCTAATTCAATATTGAGCCCTGATTGGCCAAAGTCCAGGTCAGGCGCAGGACTTTGCCCAGTCAGGGCTCAGTCAACATGAAGACAAGGCGTGGGGCAGAGGAGCCGCAGCCAGACAGAGGAGAAACAGGAGGGCCGAAGGCAAGGGGGCCGGGGGGCTGCAGCCACAGGTCTCCTAAATGTACCGGCAGCTGCTGGTACATTTAGGAGACCTGTGAACGCATTTTGCAGGCATTTTTTATTATGGAATGTCTGCGGTCGAACAGACCGCGAACATCCCATAATGTTAGGCGTTCGCCAGACACTCAAACGGCCGATGTTCGATTCGAACTCACGTTCGAATCGAACCGGCAGTCCATCCCTATTCACCGCAGGGTCCCTGGATTGCAGGGAAAACCTGCCGCGAACCTGCCACAAAACCGCCGCAACCCCACCGAACACCTGCCGAAAACCCACAAAAAAACAAGCCGAACACAACGGAAAAAGCAACCGATCACCACACAGACCAGCCACCGGAAAAAGCCGACAAGCTTGAGAACGGGGTAAACGAAAAAAAAAAAAAAACAATACGCATGAAAGTGTCAAAATTTAAACAGTGTTTGCAAAAAAACTACTGAATGAAAATGTCTGGAATTTACACACAAGATCCCATGAATGATAATAAAAAGGTCTGTTAAAGAAAAAAATGTTTTTAAAAAAAAAATGGAAAAAGTTTTTTGCCGAAATAATACCGAAAAATGCCTATAAAATCCTAAAATAGTCAATAGAGACTTTTTACTGCAGATTAAAAGAATAAACGGTTTATTACTTATTATATAAAAACGAGAATACTTTTAAAATTGAAGCCTATGGGGTTCACCTGAATAAATCTGCCGAATAAAAACACCGAATAGCAGGGTGTTTCGGCAACTTTTCTCTGCTGTTCGGTGTTCTCTGACTAGATTAACCATTGCTTCACTATGGGGGATTTCACTGCCGTTGAACAGGCACCGTACTTGCTGGCGGTTTGCCAAAATTTGGCGAACTGCCTGCTCTCTGAATAACCAAATGGCCCCAAAATGCCACCGTACGGCGAAATTCCCTGTTCGGTGACATTTCGGGGCCAGATCGTCTCTCTCTGAATAACCTCTACAGTGTTTTGAGTCTCAGCTGTTCAAACTGTTTCAGCACCTTGGCTGTTATGCCTGAGGTGCTTTAACTTTAGAGGCACATTCTGGAGCTCATTTGCAGACAAAAAAAAAATTTGTATTCAAAATACAAAAATACAAAAGTAAAACAGCAATACAGCAGATTAAAATAACAGAGCAGAGATAGACATCAAAGTGACCAGCAGAGGTGGCCTCACAGGGCCATTATAGGGCACTCAAGGAAAACATAAACATTTATGAGTAATCAAACAGACTTCTGAGAAGGTCATCGCAGAGAAAAATGGGGGATCGGAGGGAGGGGGATACAGGGCGATGTTGGGACGTCAGCGACAAATTATGTTTGCAATAGACCAAATTCGTTTTCATTGTTCCAGAAATAGACCAGATCAAGTATACTCGATATCAGGGCACCAGCAGGTGCCTTTGAAGATCCAGTATAGTGAAGGGGTTACGATGAATAGGACATAAATGAATTTCATGTTTATTCTAAAGGTCCAATCCCCAAGAAATGTCAATATTAAATGCCTCTAAATCTGGAAACAAATCCCAAATTCTACTACTTCCAAGTATTTTAGATAAGGGAGAGTAAACTTGTGTTTGATGTTTTATTTTTACCAATATTCTCGGTTTACTATGAAGATTATATGTTAATTCTTTATATCGATTTATTTCAAATTCAGTCAAGACAACACACAGACTACCTCTTTCATTCATACAAAAGGTGTTTAATGGCAGCCATATTGGTGTTTCTTTACTTCATTTTCAATAATCCTCATGCTATAAGGATATTGTCATGGCTCACATTGCGGCCCCCACAGGAAGGCCTGCACCGGTGCTGCTCCATATTGATCACCTTGGCAGCACCTTTCCTGCAATGCCCTGTTTTCCTCACGTCAGTTCTGGCTCTCTATAGAAGATCCAGCTGCTCCCACTAATGAGCCCTGTCCACCCCTTCATAAGGGTGGAGCTCCCTAGATGCAGTGCTTTTGCATTGTCTCCACTTGGTGGAAGTTCTCCTGGAAGCCTACTCCCTACCTCCTATGCTTTGCTGTGTTCCCCAGTCTCCAGTGCCCTGCAACTCCGTTCTCCTGTCTCCATTGCCCTGCAACTCCGGTCTCCTGTCTCCAGTGCCTTGCAACTCCGTTCTCCTGTCTCAATTGCCCTGCAACTCCGGTCTCCTGTCTCCATTGCCCTGCAACTCAGGTCTCCTGTCTCCAGTGCCCTGCAACTCCAGTCTCCTGTCTCCAGTGCCTTGCAACTCTATTCGCCTGTCTCCATAGCCCTGCAACTCCGGACTCCTGTCTCCATTGCCCTGCAACTCCGGTCTCCTGTCTCCTGTCTCCAGTGCCTTGCAACTCTGTTCTCCTGTCTCCATTGCCCTGCAACTCAGGTCTCCTGTCTTCAGGGCCCTGCAACTCCGGTCTCCTGTCTCCGGAGCCCTGCAACTCCGGTCTCCTGTCTCCAGTGCCTTGCAACTCCGTTCTCCTGTCTCAATTGCCCTGCAACTCCGGTCTCCTGTCTCCATTGCCCTGCAACTCAGGTCTCCTGTCTCCAGTGCCCTGCAACTCCAGTCTCCTGTCTCCAGTGCCTTGCAACTCCATTCGCCTGTCTCCATAGCCCTGCAACTCCGGACTCCTGTCTCCATTGCCCTGCAACTCCGGTCTCCTGTCTCCTGTCTCCAGTGCCTTGCAACTCTGTTCTCCTGTCTCCATTGCCCTGCAACTCAGGTCTCCTGTCTTCAGGGCCCTGCAACTCCGGTCTCCTGTCTCCGGAGCCCTGAAACTCCAGTCTCCGGTCTCCAGTGCCTTGCAACTCTGTTCTCCTGTCTCCATTGCCCTGCAACTCAGGTCTCCTGTCTCCATTGCCCTGCAACTCAGGTCTCCTGTCTTCAGGGCCCTGCAACTCCGGTCTCCTGTCTCCAGTGCCTTGCAACTCTGTTCTCCTGTCTCCATTGCCCTGCAACTCCGGTCTCCTGTCTCCTGTCTCCAGTGCCTTGCAACTCTGTTCTCCTGTCTCCATTGCCCTGCAACTCCGTTCTCCTGTCTCAATTGCCCTGCAACTCAGGTCTCCTGTCTCCAGTGCCCTGCAACTCCGTTCTCCTGTCTCCATTGCCCTGCAACTCCGTTCTCCTGTCTCAATTGCCCTGCAACTCCGGTCTCCTGTCTCCATTGCCCTGCAACTCAGGTCTCCTGTCTCCAGTGCCCTGCAACTCCAGTCTCCTGTCTCCAGTGCCCTGCAACTCCGGACTCCTGTCTCCATTGCCCTGCAACTCCGTTCTCCTGTCTCCATTGCCCTGCAACTCCGGACTCCTGTCTCCATTGCCCTGCAACTCAGGTCTCCTGTCTCCAGTGCCTTGCAACTCCATTCGCCTGTCTCCATAGCCCTGCAACTCCGGTCTCCTGTCTCCATTGCCCTGCAACTCAGGTCTCCTGTCTCCAGTGCCTTGCAACTCCGTTCTCCTGTCTCAATTGCCCTGCAACTCAGGTCTCCTGTCTTCAGGGCCCTGCAACTCCGGACTCCTGTCTCCATTGCCCTGCAACTCAGGTCTCCTGTCTCCATTGCCCTGCAACTCAGGTCTCCTGTCTCCAGTGCCTTGCAACTCTGTTCTCCTGTCTCCATTGCCCTGCAACTCCGTTCTCCTGTCTCAATTGCCCTGCAACTCAGGTCTCCTGTCTCCAGTGCCTTGCAACTCTGTTCTCCTGTCTCCATTGCCCTGCAACTCCGGTCTCCTGTCTCCTGTCTCCAGTGCCCTGCAACTCCAGTCTCCTGTCTCCAGTGCCTTGCAACTCCATTCGCCTGTCTCCATAGCCCTGCAACTCCGGTCTCCTGTCTCCAGTGCCTTGCAACTCCATTCGCCTGTCTCCATAGCCCTGCAACTCCGGTCTCCTGTCTCCATTGCCCTGCAACTCAGGTCTCCTGTCTCCAGTGCCCTGCAACTCCGGTCTCCTGTCTCCGGAGCCCTGCAACTCCGGTCTCCTGTCTCCGGAGCCCTGAAACTCCAGTCTCCGGTCTCCTACTTCACACCATGCTCCTGATTGTGGACTATACCATTCATCCTACTGTACTCTGCAAATCACAGTGCCTTGCCAGTCTGCTCGCTGCCTGCCAGCCATCTATATACTTCATTGCCTCTTGACTTCAGTCAGCATCCAGTCAGTCATCTTTCTTTCATGCCTCTGCTGTCTTGTGTATCCTGCAAGCCCTGGTGTCTTACCCTCTGTGTCTGTGCCTTGTTGCTACCTGCCTCTTCCCATTATCAGTCCTTTTCCTGTTTTGTCCTTCACTGTTCTTCCATACATCTGTTTACCTTTGATAAACAAAATAAATCCCCACTGGAACCGTATTCACGTGTCTCCACTCTTTGTGTCAACTGCATAGTGGGCTCATACCATCGCCTCCCTTACACCAAGATCCTGACAGACATACAGTCAGGTCCAGAAATATTGGGACATCGACACAATTCTAACATCTTTGGCTCTATACACCACCACAATGGAGTTGGAATGAAACAAACAAAATGTGCTTTAACTGCAGACTGTCAGCTTTAATTTGAGGGTATGTACATCCAACTCAGGTGAACGGTGTAGGACTTACAGCAGTTTGCAGATGTGCCTCCCACTTGTTAAGGGACCAAAAGTAATGGGACAATTGGCTTCTCAGCTGTTCCATGACCAGGTGTGTGATATTCCCTCATTACCCCAATTAAAACGTGCAGATAAAAGGCCCAGAGTTCATTTCAAGTGTGCTATTTGCATTTGGAATCTGTTGCTGTCAACTCTCAAGATGACATCCAAAGAGCTGTCACTATCAGTGAAGCAAGCCATCATTAGGCTGAAGAAACAAAACAAACCCATCAGAGAGATAGCAAGAACATTAGGCGTGGCCAAAACAACTGTTTGGAGCATTCTCAAAAAGAAGGAACGCACCAGTGAGCTCAGCGACACCAAAAGACCTGGGAGACCACGGAAAACAACTGTGGTGGATGACCGAAGAATTATTTCCCTGGTGAAGAAAACACCATTCACAACAGTTGGCCAGATCAAGAACACTCTCCAGGAGGTAGGTGTATGTGTGTCAAAGTCAACAATCAAGAGAAGACTTCACCAGAGGGAATACAGAGGGTTCACCACAAGATGTAAACCATTGGTGAGCCTCAAAAACAGGAAGGCCAGATTAGAGTTTGCCAAACAACACCTAACAAAGCCTTCACAGTTCTGGAACAAGATCCTATGGACAGATGAGACCAAGATTAACCTGTACCAGAGTGATGGGAAGAGAAGAGTATGGAGAAGGAAAGAAACTGCTCATGATCCTAAGCATACCACCTCATCAGTGAAGCATGGTGGTGGTAGTGTCATGGCGTGGGCATGTATGGCTGCCAATGGAACTGGTTCCCTTGTATTTATTGATGATGTGACTGCTGACAAAAGCAGCAGGATGAATTCTGAAGTGTTTGGGCAATATTATCTGCTCACATTCAGCCAAATGCTGCAGAACTCATTGGAAGGCGCTTCACAGTGCAGATGGACAATGACCCAAAGCATACTGCAAAAGCAACCAAAGAGTTTTTGAAGGGACAGAAGTGGAATGTTATGCAATGGCCAAGTCAATCACCTGACCTGAATCCCATTGCTCATGCATTTCACTTACTGAAGACAAAACTGTAGGGAAAAGGACCTAAGAACAAGCAGGAACTGAAGACAGTTGCAGTAGAGGCCTGGCAGAGCATCACCAGGGATGAAACCCAGCGTCTGGTGATGTCTATGCGTTCCAGACTTCAGGCTGTGATTGACTGCAAAGGATTTGCAACCAAGTATTAAGAAGGGAAAGTTTGATTTATGATTATTATTCTGTCCCATTACTTTTGGTCCCTTAACAAGTGGGAGGCACATCTGCAAACTGCTGTAAGTCCTACACCGTTCACCTGAGTTGGATGTACATACCCTCAAATTAAAGCTGACAGTCTGCAGTTAAAGCACATTGTGTTTGTTTCATTCCAACTCCATTGTGGTGGTGTATAGAGCCAAAGATGTTAGAATTGTGTTGATGTCCCAATATTTCTGGACCTGACTGTATAAAAGCAAAGGAGAATTAATATATTGTTATTACGAACGATCTGTCTTTTAGAGGTTTATCTTATAAGTCAACATTACAGATGCAAATGTGAAATTTTCTGTGATAATCTCCAGAGCAGCGAATAATTTTTATTTTTTTTGTTCCCTCAGTTACCACTTAAAGACGAGAAACGAAAACCACGGAAAGAATGGTAACAGCTTCATATTCAGCAGAAATGTTGGTGATTCAACATTATCAATATTGTAGTTAAAACTCATTTTACGTGGTCTATTTTTTTCTTTCTCCACTTGGCAGTAACCTGTGAAAAATAGCAGATTGCATGCCGTATTGTTTTATAATTACAGGCTACAGATGTGTTTCTGTTGTACGGTTTTGTAAGGGTGCATTTAAATGCAGTGCTTTGTTGGAAAAACGACTCTCCATGCCTTTGCTTTGCAAATAATTACAAATGATTTGTTGGAAAACTACGCGCTTAGCCTGCGTCTTGTTTCCGTGAGTGGTTCCTCTATAGAATATCATAATATATAGAAATTTTAAAGTACACTATAAACATTCAATATTGAATGCCTTTAGTAACACAAAGCCTGTCGTCATATGGGGTCAACCATGTGTCAAAACTGGGTTTCTTCCACGATAAAAGCACATTCCAGACTGCAGGCGGATACCCTTATTTTAATGCAAGGTATACAGATAGAGCACCCCTCATTTTATATTCCAAAAAAAATTATTATTCAATAAGTGCCGAAGTTGCCACCGAATCGCACGGAACGGGGAATTTCACTGTTCGGTGCAATTTTGTGGAAGTTAGGCTATTCAGAAAGCTGGCAATTTGCCGAATACTGGAAAATTGACAGTGAAATACAGCGCAGTTCGCCGCAGATCACCACAATTCAATGACCTTCGGCGACAGTAAAATTGTCCCACAGAGAAGTAATGGTTAATCTATTCAGAGAACGCCAAACTGCACCAAAGTGTCAGCAAAATGCCCAGATTTTTCGTGGTTCATTTCGACAGGTTTAAACAGGCAAATCCCATAGGATTCAATGTTAACCTCTTCCCGCTGTATGGCGTTCTATGCTGTCCGTGCGGCGGGTGGACCTTGAAGACCCAGGGCGTATAGGTACACCCCGCTGTCTTCAATGCGACCACTCGGCTCCTCCCTGCAGCTGGCGCTACGCTATCATTGGCTGCAGAGAGACAGCATGAACTCAGGCAATCCCCCTGCAGCCAATGAAACGCGCCACACGTCGGCTACATGGGTGGGCCAAATTAGAGGCTGTGAAGGGGTTAAAACATTCTCGTTTTTATTCAACCATTTAGTCTTTTCATTTTTCAGCAAAAAAACTTTTTCTTAATTTCTGGGGACTTTTTGGGGTATTTGTTGTTCTTGTTAGGCAAAATTTTTGATTCACAATTTTTTTTTAAAAGGTTTTTTTATGTAACAGACCTGGTTTTTTTTATTTTTTTATATGACCTTTTTTTTATTATTATTTCCATGCATTTCTATTATTTTAAAAGCCTTTTAAAAAATAGCATTTTTTTTTTTCTTTGCAGTTCGTCGATCTTCAGCCGCTCCTGTTCGGCGTACTTCAGGGACCCTGCGTTGGATACTGAATTCACAGCAGGGTTGGCGAACTGAATTCGCCGAATCGCACAGAAGTGCGCCGAACGAAAGAGCACAGAAATTTCACTGAAATTTCGGTACTCTTTGAATAACCCTATAAAGTTTGCAGAGCCTGGAGGTCATCGCCTATGCGTACTGACTTGCCCTTCCTCATGGCTGTGGATATGTCAGTGGATATGTCCTGCAGCATCTATCGTTCCCCTCCAACCCGCTCCTCTACCCTACTCAGGTGTGACAGTAATGGAAAGTGGTTTTCCATAAAACCACTGGGATGCATTAAAATAGATGCATAGCTGCTCCTTGACACTTTATTCGCCACCAGTTTTATGAAACATCATTCTATTATGCTGAAATCTGATCTCTTTGGAAAAATGACTAAAACCGAATATATTTTTTTCACAGCCACGGCAAAGAACTGAATTCAGAAGATTATTACAATGAAATTTATTCCAAGCACGCTTCAATGAATACCCAATCCCAACACGATGCGTTTTCTGCCATGGAATTTTCGATATTAAACCCAGCTGATAGGTAAGGAAAATGAGTCGCCGTTTTACCATTCACACAATAGGACAAGCCCTCCTAGAGCGTTGTTAAAATATGATGGAACTTTAAGGCTCGGGTCAGACGAGCGCAGTGTTCACGTCCGTGTTGCCGCACATTTTAACGTCCGTGGTAGCATACAATTATGATCAATAGAGACCCACACACGAAGTACGTCCGCACAGACGTGCGGACGCACAACGGACACGGCAAACGGACGCAGGTTAGGCAAGAACGTAAAACCGCTAGAATGGACGTGCGGAGTGCGCCACGCCCACAACGTCTGCATAGCTTTGTGTGTGAGTGATGGAACGTAGTCAGACGGACTGCATTTTTGACGTCCATCATTTTTGACGGACAAAATGGTTTTTCATATTCATTTTATTTCCCATCTACATCTGTCAAAAAAAACATCAGTCACAAAAATGGACTGTGTGGCCACTACCTTGTCATCAGTCAGAAAGTACGTCCGTTGTGCATGGACACACAGAATGCGCTCGTATGACCCTAGCCTTAAGGCCAGCAGTCACTGTATTTTAGGACATTTATTTCTGCAGTAGGAATATATACAGTATTTTCTGGTGTATAAGACTACTTTTTATACTTAAAAACATCCCCCAAAAATTGGGGGTCGTCTTATACGCGGGATATACAATACAATATGACGAGTATAGCCCAAAACCTAATTTTTAACTGGAAAATTAGGGGGTCGTCTTATACACCCGGTCGTCTTATACTCAAGAAAATACGGTATATAAGGAGTTAATAGTAAAAGGAATCTGATCGTGAGTACATCTTCCTGTTTCTGTGTAGGGGAAACAGTATTATATTTTTCCTATAAGTGAATTTCTCTCCATTAACATAAACCCAAAAGAGAAAAATGTATTTTAAATGAGTAATTGTAATCAACATTTTTTTAATTTGGAAACTCCATTAATGTATTAATATAATATGATAATACTATTGATTTAATATATCGATTTTTATATATACTGAGCTCTCCTAATGACTTGATAATGACCTTATAATGGAAATAAACACTAGTTTGCGTCACTTAGGCTAGGGTCAGACGAAAGCATTTTTCGCGTTGTCCGTGAAAAAGTGCGTTCGAACGAATGGACGTATTTTTTCACGGAATACGCCATAGCGGTCATACGATGCGCATTTTCGTCCGTGATTTTGTACGGATCATCAATAAAACCCTTTTTGCATCTGGACGTTATGTTGGCCGGACGTGTGCAGCGTCTGACGTCTCCCAATCACGCAAACACGCCGCTATGCGGACGCAGCGCACTCTGTACGTCAGTAGTAGCGGTTTGACATTCTAGAAAAAATGCGTTCGTTTGCCACTTGCATTGCGCGGACCACTTTCGTGCGGCCGTTCTTCGTATGTTACCCGGCATTGGACGTCATTTGCTGCTAGCACGGCCGTGATTTCGTGCGGCTAAACGCACGTTAAAAATGCTTTCGTCTGACCTTAGCCTTACACGGTGACATGACAAACCCTCTGCAGTGCACGAATTAATTAAATAATAATTTATTTATTTATTTATTTTGTGCAATACAGAGTGTTTATTTATACAATCATGAGAGAATGTGCCTATTCATCCCCTTCATTACCAAACGATTTCCATAAAACCACTGCCAGGAACCAATGTTAGACCAAAAGGGTTATTCAATTAGCGACGAACTTGGCACTGAATTGCACCAAATGATGAATTTCACCGTACGGTTCAATTTTGTTGCAGTTAGTCTATTCAGATACCTGTAAATTTTTCAAATACCCGCGAATTGACAGCAAAATACTGTGCAGTTCGACGCAATTCAGCGATCTTCAACGGCATTAAAATTGTCCCATAGAGAAGTAATGGTTAATGAACTCCGTGAACACCAAACTGCACCGAAATGTCAGTGAAATGCCCCGATTTTCAGTGATTCAGTTCGACAGGATTAACTCCTTAGTGACCGGGCGGTTTTTCGAAAGTCTGTCTGAAAGTGCCCGCTGCTGTTTTTACGTTTCTGCGCTGTTTGTGTTTAGGTCAAATTTTCCTCTTACTAGTTTATGCAACCCGCACATATTATATACCGTTTTTCCTGCCATTAACTGGACTTTCTAAAGATACCGTTATTTCCATCATATCGTAGAATTTACTATAAAAAAAATATGAAATATGATGAAAAAATTTAAAAAACACACTTTTTCAAAATGTAATCCCCAAAATCTAAAACCGCCAAAAAAGATCCCGTATAAATAGATCACAAATTTTGTCTTGAGATTAGAAATACCCAATTTTTACAAGTTTTTCTTTTTTAACCCCTTCACTGCTGAGCCATTTCACCTTTGTCCGCTGAGCTCATTTTGACCGCTTTATGCTCATTATGTTTAAATGCCAGCTTAGGTCCTATGTTCTAAAAAAAAAACCCAAGCAGAATTTTTTCATTTGTCCGGCGTGTTCGCCGTGGCTAATCTAGCTGTTTTCTGCGGGTTGCGGTGAGTGTTCGGTTAGTGTTCGGTGGGTTTGCGGTAAGTGTTCAGCGGGTTTATGGCGGGCTTTCCATGCACTACGGGGGCCCTGCGCTTCTTGCTGAATACACCGCAGGGTCGGCGAAATAGGATCGCCAAATCGCCCCAAAGTGCAGGGAACGAAAAGTCACCGAACGTGTGGTGACTTTTCGATTCTCTTTGAATAACCCTGATAGTCCTTGGCAAAGTGGTTTTGTGGACAGAATTTCCAGTGGTCTTAACTTTTTGAAATGACATCACACTATAGCAAGTCATGTATTGAATGAACCGATTCAGAGGTAAAGCACACCCATGTAATGAGTATAAACAACTCGTGTCAAGGCAAGTTTTCAATAGAAAGTAGTACAGCAAATCCTTTTGCAGGAATAGCGAAACCTCTGAAATACAGAAAAGAGTAATAATTCCACTCACGCTTTTCAGAGCAAGACAAGGCTCTCAGGTACACGCCTATGGGATTTTATTGGCACACCCACCAACCAGAATGCAAATGGGAAATTCTTCAAGACTTTAGAAAGAGATACGTTACCATGGTGCAGAACTGTTAAACTTAATGGTCGAATAAGGAGTGACCAGTGCTACTCACATTCTTAAGAGCCACTTAGAGGCTCGCCAGGAGTCGCTTACAGGCTGTTTCATACCAGACACAGCCTACCTAAGCCGGTCCTCCAGGGAGAACGCCTTCCTATGAAAACCAAGACCAGGCAGCTCGCAAAGATAACAGGGACCATGACTCTGTACAACCATTTTCTATTATATATTTGTATGTATTAAATATATTATCGTGAGTTGTTAATGCGCACCCATGACATAAGCATAATCTAGTGAGTGTGTATAAAGTTCACCTGGGTATGGTATATAGCGATAGTGACTTATTTTCTTGCCATAATATTTTTTCTAACGCTCCCTATTTTTACATTATGTATTGGATAAAGTATGTTCCCATCCTGGGATGTCTTGTATATCTTGTCTCAAGAGCTACAACTGATCCACCTTGGTAACAACCTGGGTTATCAGGATGCTGCGAGGGACAGTAACTGCTACCAATCCCAGAAGTGGACACTGTGGAATTTTCCATAGTGTCAACATGAGTGAATCTCAATCCAGCACTAATATGAGATTCTGTTAATTATAAAGCAATTAATTCCAGCTAAAAGCTTTATTAATGTATAAGGAACCTTCCATACAAAAATCATTCCAAAGTACCGGTAACCTTGGTTGCCGTTGATTGGCAATTCCATTCCAGTTTCTGACAAAAGCTGAAATTATATATCATACGTGCAATGACAACTGTTATTATAAGCAAGAAAACTAGGATTGCACATGCAACTCCTTCCCACTAGGAGAAATAATGAACATAGCAGATGTAAACGAGGCTGCTCTTGAGTGTCACATGTATGGGGTGTGTTTATGGGTAAAATCCCATGGTGGAGGGGACAAACGGAAAGACAGACAGGTTTTGGTTCAGTCAAGGGGTTTTATTCATGAACACATGATCCAGGTTTCACAGCAGACAGGTACTGGACATATAAAGGAGGCAGGAACAGTAGAAACTCATACGAGGGGCAAACATCAATGATAGGAATCTCAATGGGGTACACAAGAAACCTAATGGGAAGGTAAGACAAAGTGAAGTTCATAAGAGACCTGGACACACCATGAACTGGGGCAATACAGAAACACCTCTGGAAGGGGCAACTCCCTTAAATAGGAACCCCAAGGAATACGGACTGGATTAGGGAGCACCCAATGCTTCCTTCAGGCAAGGCTGGTGGGAAGGAAAGCAGGGACAGGAATACAAAGCAATAGCAGGAAACATGCTTCCAAGGTTCACGTTATGGCAGGAGGAGTGTGGCATGGGCTTCCTGCTTGAGACCGTTTCGTGCCCTCAGCCGTAGGTCGTGACATCGAGTGGACAGCTCAGCTGAATATTTTCAGAGACAACAAAATAGAATCCAGGTATTCCCACAAAGCAAAGGCAACATTTCTGTGGATATTGGCAATGTTTCGGCTGCCAGTGTATCCTTTTATAAAGTCAAATGTGCCTGCATTCTGTGTTATTTTCTTGATAACTGATATTAAGTCAGTCTCTGCACTCCCTCATTAAAGTTTACACTGTCATAATTTATTTTCAAAAATAATGATACATTTATAATTAAAAGAAAATGTAAATTGTTTGTTATTTCACCTGTTACATTTTAGTAAATCTCAAACAGAAAATTCAGTTATCAGAAAACAAACAAAACAGAAGATACAAACAAATTACCTTTATTGGCCTTAAAAATAATCGCCATTCTTCACAACACACTTTTGGCAACATTCATAAAGCTTCTGGAAACTGTCAGCAAAGATCACTTTAGGAATCGATCGCAGAACCGTTGTCACACTTTCATGGATTGCAGTCATGTCCACAAAACTTGCACCTTTCATGATGCTCTTCACACAGGGAAACAAAGAGGTCTGCAGGCACCAAATCAGGGGAGGATAGTGGATGATCACGAACAGGTACACAGCATGAGCCAAGAATTGGCATGCACGGATCACACAGTGCACAGGCACGTTATCGTGCAACAACATCCACTTTCCAGTCCTGTGCAACTCTGACGGAGCACGGCGGATGCGTCAAAGTAACTGTTTCAGAACTTTGACGTAGAATGCGGCGTACACTGTTTGACCCGCAGGAACGAATTCATTATGGATGATGCCATCAGAGTTGAAGAAGGCCATCAGCATTGTCTTGACCTTGGTCGTTTGCAGGAGACTCGTTTTGGGTCACGGGGAAGAAGATGAATGTCATTCCATCGATTGCCACTTGGATTCCAGATCGAATTGGTTGTACCAGGTCTCATCCCCTGTGATGATGCTTCGCAGAGAGGATGGATTCCGGTAGCACATGGTAATGAAATCTCCAGAGGATTAAATCCGTTTTGCTTTCTGTTTGTCTGTCATCTTGTGTGGCACAAACCAGAAACAGATCTTCCGCCTACCCAAATATTTGCGATGATGATGCACACCTTGTCCTTGCTAACGCCAAATTCATCTGCCATCAATCGTAGAGTCAGTCACCGATCTCGTAAAAATATTTTCTGCTCACACCTGCCGTCCGGTACACTTGCATCAAAATATCATGTGTCTACCCCACTGTTACATTTGTATCTTTCATATATTTATTGTAAAGTCGACTTTCAAGTGTTTTAACCCTTAAAATTTTCACAATATTATTGATGACGCAATTAGATGGATTATCTCATATTTTATATATTGGCAAGCTACTAAACAGTGAACTTCAGTGTCTCGAACATCATTTATATTTTTTAAACATAATGACTTATCCGTCTCAGCAAAATAAAATGCTTACATGCGCAAATAATAACAAAAATTCCACCTTCTCCATAGATCGTCACTTTCTGAAGCAACACAGCATGGAAACAGAATGGAAGATAATCCTTACGATTTCAGGAAAATTCTCAGGAAAACCTCACAGCGTGACCGCCTTATTCATAATTTTTAAAAATGACTCATTTGCATTTTCTGTTTACATTCTGCAATTTATTACAATACGTGAGATATTTTGCATTAATATGAAATGCTTGTTTACATTTAAATTTTTGATACAAATAGAGAAGCGGTAGAACTGGCAATATTATTATGAGATACTGTTATTCATGTTGCTTTTCAGTAGAGATGTCATACTTTGGCTACCATCATGTGTAAGCACGTAAACCTCACAAAAAAACCTTTTTAAATTTATTTTATTGTTTTTATTTTTGTATTTTTTCACCAAACCTAGTCATGTTTTGTATCATTGGAAAGGCCATGATCCGACCTTTCCAGGTATACCAAACATGACCCTCTAGCTGGCCACGGATCGGGAGATACTTTGTAGCTCTGGGGTTAACTGGCCCACTGACGTCATCGCACATATGGCGACGATGTCAGTGGGTGGGGGGGGGGTGACCCGGAGGCTTGGCTGACATCCAAGATGTCAGCCACATCCAGGAGTGAATCGCGATACGGTGCCGATTGGCGCCGAATCGTGATCCGGCACCTAAGGGGTTAACGAGAGCCACCGCTGGAAAGGGCAGACTCTGCCCTCTCCAGCGGTGCCTTTCTTTTTTTTTAGCTTGAGCTATTTGGGAGGGAGAGGGCTCCAAAGGAGACCCACTCTCCCCTTTCACATTAATCCCTGCAGGTGCTGAGGGGCATCTGGCGATGACATCATTGCGCATGGTAATGACGTCATAGTGACGGCCGGGGCTCATAAAACCGTTGAGGCAGGCTTCACGGAAGCCATTCCGACGTGAGACCCCGGCCAGAGAGGTGAGTATAGGGAGGGGGGGTTAAAGGACCATGACATACATAGTATGTCCTTGGTCCTTAAGAGAAATTTTCCCCAGGACATACTATGTACGTCAGTGGTCCTTAGGGGGTTAAACATAACTATTAGAAAAGTTAGATATTTAATAAAAGATTCCAGGTTTATTCCCTTTATTTATCTGCCTGGAAATTCATTTGTCATCACCTTTTGAGTACTTGTAATTTTTTTGAAAATTGGCATACGAATAAATTCAAATTGAATCAATAAATCTGATATTTCCATTGAAAAGTTTAGCCACAACAGTCGAAATTTGATCTGAAATTTTGGGGCGAATTGAAATTTTGGGAAGCCTGAATTATAATCTTTCTGAACCGAAAAATGACTGAATCCGGCAGAGAAAGGTATCAGTCCTGGCCACTGAGCCAAATTAAATCGAGACTCTGATTAGATTTTCCATCCATACTATAATGCACATTGGTTTGATATATCAAAAAATGTCCTAGTAGTAGCCTATCAAAATAATAATATATGAACATGTTCTAACATAATTGTTTCTCTTCTATCAACTTGTTCCACACATTTATAATTAGCACAGCCAAAACTGTCCTCAAAGTCAAATTTTTTTAAGCCCCACAAAGAAAGAGTAATTGTTTTTTTAGTAAGGCTAGGGTCAGACTAACGTGATTTCTAGGGACTGTACGTCCGTGCAGTACGGACGGACGTCAGTACGGAAGACGCAGTAGTGGCCACACCGTCCATTTATTCACTGACGTATATTTTGACGGATGTATCAGGGAAAATAAATTAAAAAGCAAAACCATTTTGTCCGTGAAAAATGCTGGACGTATAAATGCAGTCTACAAGATAAAAAGCGAAAAACCATAAGGCGCATCTAGTACAATTAATAGGTTAATAAATCAATGGATATGTAAAATCCATAAAATCCATTAAAAAACTCATAAACCATAACAGTAAAAATATTAAAAATATTATTATCAAGTCAATAAAAGTGCATAGAGTAAAGTCCAGGTCAAATGTGCAAAAAGTGCAAAAAGGTGCTCAAGTATATATTAATGGAATACTCAAAAATGATGATGAAGAATAATGTGCTGATCTTCTTATAAGTGCTGGTGCTGAATCCTCATATCCGTCAGTAATCCTCAAAAAAAGCACATCACAGGAAAGGATGATAGTGCAGACAGTCAGAATAGAGTAGGCTCAAATTATAATCAAAAATCTAAACCACTCACATTTATGGGAGCCCACAAGGTCCCGGCTCGAGGAGAAACAGCCTGCAGCCAAATATAGGGTGGCACTTCCCTTCTTTCTGTTCGTACTGGAGACTAAAAATAGAGAGAATCGGGAGACGGCACTCCCATAGCGTAATGCTGAGTAAATGTGGAAATGTAAAAAGGAAAAGATGAAGCGCACTCACCGATTTTGGAGCCTCGTAATGTCAGGCTCAATATATGTCGCTCTGGGTCCTCTTAGGGTGGGAACCCAAACCTCTTTGCCTCCGCGGTGGTGGGTCCAAGTTTCCAAAGTTTTTTAATGGATTTTATGGATTTTACATATCCATTGATTTATTAACCTATTAATTGT
Source organism: Leptobrachium leishanense (assembly GCA_009667805.1). Classification (NCBI taxonomy): domain Eukaryota; kingdom Metazoa; phylum Chordata; class Amphibia; order Anura; family Megophryidae; genus Leptobrachium; species Leptobrachium leishanense. The sequence goes on from CM019067.1 coordinate 303,532,774, forward strand.
ACCAGATGCACCGTATGGTTTTTCGCTTTTTATCTTGTATTCTGACACATATTTTGGTTGTTTTCTATGTGTTTTTACCATACTATAGGCAGCATTTGACTATTTATTAGCACCACACCCTGCACTTTAAATTAATTTATAAATAGGCGCCCACACTGTATAGTGTATATTTATTTATACACACTCCTTGCTTTATCCTATTATTAAAATAAACCTTCAGTGTCCTTGGGCAGCCCACCTAGGATGGAATTCCGCAAGAAATTTTGCATAGATGATGGCAATACTTTTGAGGACAGCAATTCTGTCAGTAACAACATATCTATGGATAAAGTTCAAATGATGCGACAATTAGAAAAAGATTTGAGGAAAGAGATTAGAGATAAATGGGAGGTTATCTCTCTGGAGAAATATATGAAAGACAAAATGGTTCCTAGAGGTCTAAGGTTCAATAAGAACCCAGCTTGTGATAAAGATGACGTGGTCTTCCTTGAAAGATGGGCTACTATGCTTGAGGGCTTCTCATTACACAGTATGCGACTAATCGTCGATCGAAGAAATAAGCGTTTGAAAGAACTAAATCATAGTATTGAAAGCACCCATACCGAATTAAATACTACTCTGACCGAACAGGAAATGAAACCCTTCTTCGTTAAATTAGAGATAGACTTAGGTCTGCCATTTACGCAGCATTACGCTATGGGAGTGCCGTCTCCCGATTCTCTCTATTTTTAGTCTCCAGTACGAACAGAAAGAAGGGAAGTGCCACCCTATATTTGGCTGCAGGCTGTTTCTCCTCGAGCCGGGACCTTGTGGGCTCCCATAAATGTGAGTGGTTTAGATTTTTGATTATAATTTGAGCCTACTCTATTCTGACTGTCTGCACTATCATCCTTTCCTGTGATGTGCTTTTTTTGAGGATTACTGACGGATATGAGGATTCAGCACCAGCACTTATAAGAAGATCAGCACATTATTCTTCATCATCATTTTTGAGTATTCCATTAATATATACTTGAGCACCTTTTTGCACTTTTTGCACATTTGACCTGGACTTTACTCTATGCACTTTTTTTGACTTGATAATAATATTTTTAATATTTTTACTGTTACGGTTTATGAGTTTTTTAATGGATATTATGGATTTTACATATCCATTGATTTATTAACCTATTAATTGTACTAGATGCGCCATATGGTTTTTCGCTTTTTATCTTGTATTCTGACACATATTTTGGTTGTTTTCTATGTGTTTTTACCATACTATAGGCAGCATTTGACTATTTATTAGCACCACACCCTGCACTTTAAATTAATTTATAAATAGGCGCCCACACTGTATAGTGTATATTTATTTATACACACTTCTTGCTTTATCCTATTATTAAAATAAACCTTCAGTGTCCTTGGGCAGCCCACCTAGGATGGAATTCCGCAAGAAATTTTGCATAGATGATGGCAATACTTTTGAGGACAGCAATTCTGTCAGTAACAACATATCTATGGATAAAGTTCAAATGATGCGACAATTAGAAAAAGATTTGAGGAAAGAGATTAGAGATAAATGGGAGGTTATCTCTCTGGAGAAATATATGAAAGACAAAATGGTTCCTAGAGGTCTATGGTTCAATAAGAACCCAGCTTGTGATAAAGATGATGTGGTCTTCCTTGAAAGATGGGCTACTATGCTTGAGGGCTTCTCATTACACAGTATGCGACTAATCGTCGATCGAAGAAATGAGCGTTTGAAAGAACTAAATCATAGTATTGAAAGCACCCATACCGAATTAAATACTACTCTGACCGAACAGGAAATGAAACCCTTCTTCGATAAATTAGAGATAGACTTAGGTCTGCTAGACAACGAGATCAAAGAACGAAAAAAGAAAAAGTACCACAGAGACCTGACAGATTATCAGCGTGGCAACGTTTGGCAAATAGGGAAACAAGATCCACCCTCTGTGTATTTCGACACTAGAAATTCACTATCCCAGTACCATACTACCACCCGCCACATGCAGTCGAGGAATGATTTTCGAAGAAGACAAAGATCACCTTTCAAGTCAGGAGACGACACTCCACTGACCCCTCGGAGACCAAATATAGAACCAGTTCGTTCAACGAATCCCACTTGGAGAGACCCAGCCAGATACCAGCCCCCCAATCCCAGACCCCCTGGATCAAGACGTGGCCCCTTCGATAACACAAGAAATTTTAGATCTGGACCCCAACAAGGGCCCAGACCGTCCTACCATAGGGACCATCATCCTTCCTATGGATACACTTCAGTCCCATATAGGAAGCCCCAATACAATGGGAGCAGAAATACAAGAAGGGGAGATCATACATCCCAGTATGGAAATCAGGATATTTATTCCTATAATCGATTTCAACCCTTAGCTCAGGACGATAATAAAAAAGAGGAGGTTTTTCAGTCAGCCAACTATCGACTACAAAGGAAAAACCTCTCTTTAAAAAGAGGGTGGTCACCAGGGGCGAGAGACTTCTTAGAAGAAGAGGACGCAGAGCTGGAAGACGGAGAACTAAACGGAAGGAGAAAGTACGGCCGAATGGAGGGATATATAATTTAACTAATAAAGTCCTCTCTACCCATCAGAACCATATTCTACTAAAGGGCATGAAGTTTGCCCCCACGAATAAATTAGATAAATTTAGCATGTTCATTGACTTACAGAAGTTCAAAAAGAACTTATGCTTGAAAAAGTATTTTTTAAAGAACCCGATTGAAAGAAATGAGACTATTCATTTATATACACACACCAATCTGAAGGAGAAATCCACCTTTTTCCCAAAATCCATGATCTCCTCAGAAATCACCACTTTTGAACAGATGGTTCTATCGGATTTGGAAAAAATGGAACACAAGAAAAGCAGAGATAATTTGACACACCAAGAACGAAAAGCACTACGCGAACTCATGCAAGACAACGATATTGTAATCAAGCCCGCAGACAAGGGTGGAGGAATAGTTATCATGACGGCTGATTACTATAATAATGAAGCCATGCGCATTTTGGGGGATGCAACCACCTACAGACATCTAAAGAAAGACCCTTCAATGGATTTTAAACATATATTCCACGACTATTTGGATCAGGGCCATTTACTTGGCATTCTGAACAACAATGAGCTTAAGTATCTAAAAATTGATCATCCAAAAATTCCTATCTTTTACTTTTTACCTAAGATACACAAGAATTTGGAGAATCCACCAGGCAGGCCAATCATCTCTGGCATAGGATCCATCTCCAGTAGGCTCTCAGAATACCTTGACAAACAGTTACAACCCTATGTCACAACTACTGAGACCTACTTGAAAGATACCATTGAGATGATTAATATTTTGACAGACGCAGATTGGAAAGATGGTGATATATTAGTTACTAGTGATGTTCAGTCACTCTACACCATCATCCCACACAATAGAGGGATAGAAGCTGCCCAATTCTTTTTAGAGAAAGACAATAAGCTCTTGCCTGAACAAGTGGATTTTATTCTCAAAGGTATCCATTTGATACTTGAACACAATTACTTTTGGTTTTTAGAAGAGTTTTATCTGCAAATATCTGGTACATCGATGGGGACAAGATTTGCTCCTAGTTTTGCTAATCTTTTTATGGCCCATTGGGAAAATTCCTTTTTATCCAATTGGAGTACGAATCTAGTTTTTTATCGCCGATACATCGACGATATATTTTTTATATGGAGAGGGGGAGAAGAAGCTTTGCAACTATTTTTAGACTTTTTAGCCACTAATGATAGAGGCATTATTTTAACCTCTAATTGGAGCAAAACTGAAGTTATCTTTTTAGATTTGAAAATATTTGTCGAAAATGATACAATTAAGACAAAGACTCATTTTAAAGATGTTGATTGCAACAGCTTTATAGAACGTAGGAGCTGCCACCTACCTCAATGGCTGAATGCCGTTCCGAAAGGACAATTTTTACGGATGAAAAGAAATTGCACAAACATCTCGGATTTTGACATTCAGTCAACAAAGCTACGTTCAGATTGTGCTGAAAAAGGATATAACATACAAACCTTGGAAGACACCAGAGCGGAGGTTAGACAAATGGAAAGATTGGATTTATTGAAGAAGAAGAAAAAGAATCCAATATTGAACCCTATGGAGAGCATACCATTTATATTTTCATACAATCCTCTTAACAAGGACATTAGAAGGAGTATTAAGAAACATTGGCCGATTCTACAGAAAGATCCCATATTGGGTGGCATTCTTCCAGCTATACAACGCATTATATGCAGAGGGGTGAAAAACTTAAAGATGGAACTCACACATAAAGTGAGAAATAAGAAAACGATTAACCATTTTGGATTACAAGCAGGCTTCCACCAATGTGGGAACTGCTTAAACTGTAGAAACACCAAAAGCAAAAAACAAATAACATCAGTAATCGAAAGGAATGGCAAGCCAACTAAACTCAAAGGAATAATGACATGTTTCTCTAAAAACGTCATATATGTTTTGACTTGCCCCTGTGGACTTAAATATGTGGGGCGTACCACACGACCTCTCAATATACGCATACAAGAACATATAAGAAACATAAAAAAAGGGTTTGACAAACACAGCGTATCATTACAATTTAAATTAAAACACGGTCAGAATCCAGAGGGACTCCAATTTATGGCAGTTCAAAAATTAGAACCTTTCTGGAGAGGAGGAAGCCTGGAAACACGACTAGGAAAAGAAGAAATGAGGTGGATCTTTTTAATGAATACGCTCCAACCCCACGGTCTTAATGCTGATTTTGAACTGTGCCATTTCCTTAATGATTAGCCCTCCTTTACTTTTTTACTCCTTCACCCCCTTTCCCCATTTTTATTACTAGACCCATTTTAAGCATTATTCCTAATTCATTTTAAACAGCTCTCCTTTTTAGTCTATGACTTATATTACTAACCTCCTATTTTTATTGGCTGTTTTATCATCCATTAATTTATATCTCATAATTTACCCTTTATCTTGCTCTTCATAACTCTCTCCCTATTTCTGCCTTGATTTATATAAAGGCCTTACCAGATAAATAGATCATTTTTATGCATCCCCCAATTTTATACAGTTTAACTATTTTACTCTATCTTATTTTGCCTATTGCATTGGTTTAATGTTTGTTAGGCTGTTTATAGGTTTTTTTCTATATGCTGAAAGTTTCCACTAGGTGAAATCTCCCTTATACCATTTTCCATCCTTTAAATTGACGTAGCAGAAATGCTGCCTGCCTTTTCCTATGCGTTTCGTACATATTATATTTTCGTTCATTTATCATTCGGATTTTAATCTCTATATGGACGAAAATCGTAACTTAAAACGACCGCAAAACCCCATTGGGTATTTTTCCCATTTCTGTCCGATCCTTTTTATTCCTCCACTATATATTACTCGTTTTTAAGATATATTATTCGTTTCGGATGTATAAACATTATGACTAAATTTTCATCACATTTCCATCGTATATTTGTTTATACGAATATTAAGATCTATGTATTATCACATAAACCGAAACGAAAAGTTGCCATTAGGCAAATCCATTTGTTTACTTCCGGTTTCTGATAGACCCAAATCGAAACTGAAAGTGGCCGCAAGGCCCCACTGGGTATTTTTCATTTCCGCCCGATTCTATTTCCGCCCGATTCTATTTCTTTCTGATCGTATGTTATATGCTCGACCATTATTCGTTTCCTACATAATTTCGGATTTATAAACATTACGATTGTTTTTTTATCGTATCTATTATTATTTTTCGTATCTGTTCACACGAAAATTAAGATCTACACATTATCATGTAATTAGAACCGAAATACCGCTATTGGTCAAACCCCTTTGTTTACATCCGGTTTTTAACCATTAACCATATGAACGAATATTGCTAAATTTTCGCATTTTGTGTGAATTAAATCCCCTCTAGCTGTTTTCTATGCTTTTTTCGACTAATATCGACTTTTAATAGCCATTACGACCGGCCAGTCGTTCGTATTTTTTTCGCCGCCATTTCGGATCCGCAAAGCATTACTGGGTAAAATCCGAACGATCGGAAGTCAACTGACCAGAAGTAGGAAGTGATATTATTCTGATGCACTATAAAAGAGGACACCTTTACTTTGCATTTTATACTGACTTTTTTATGGACATTTACTTTCATACCGACTGAGGAAGGCTTTTTTAAGCCGAAACGCGTCTCGGTAGACTTTGTCCTGTATTTTATTTTATTTATCCATTAAATTTTCCCAACATTTGCCACCTTTCTCCGACCCTTTCTTTCTCCTTGGAAACTTGGACCCACCACCGCGGAGGCAAAGAGGTTTGGGTTCCCACCCTAAGAGGACCCAGAGCGACATATATTGAGCCTGACATTACGAGGCTCCAAAATCGGTGAGTGCGCTTCATCTTTTCCTTTTTACATTTCCACATTTACGCAGCATTACGCTATGGGAGTGCCGTCTCCCGATTCTCTCTATTTTTAGTCTCCAGTACGAACAGAAAGAAGGGAAGTGCCACCCTATATTTGGCTGCAGGCTGTTTCTCCTCGAGCCGGGACCTTGTGGGCTCCCATAAATGTGAGTGGTTTAGATTTTGATTATAATTTGAGCCTACTCTATTCTGACTGTCTGCACTATCATCCTTTCCTGTGATGTGCTTTTTTTGAGGATTACTGACGGATATGAGGATTCAGCACCAGCACTTATAAGAAGATCAGCACATTATTCTTCATCATCATTTTTGAGTATTCCATTAATATATACTTGAGCACCTTTTTGCACTTTTTGCACATTTGACCTGGACTTTACTCTATGCACTTTTATTGACTTGATAATAATATTTTTACTGTTACGGTTTATGAGTTTTTTAATGGATTTTATGGATTTTACATATCCATTGATTTATTAACCTATTAATTGTACTAGATGCGCCGTATGGTTTTTCGCTTTTTATCTTGTATTCTGACACATATTTTGGTTGTTTTCTATGTGTTTTTACCATACTATAGGCAGCATTTGACTATTTATTAGCACCACACCCTGCACTTTAAATTAATTTATAAATAGGCGCCCACACTGTATAGTGTATATTTATTTATACACACTCCTTGCTTTATCGTATAAATGCAGTCCGTCTGACCACGTTCCATCACTCACACACAAAGCTATGCAGACGTTGCGGACGCAGCGCACTTTGTACGGCCGTTCTAGGGGTTGTACGTTCTTGCCTGCCTTGCGGCCGTGGGCCGCGGCTGTTGTGCGTCCGCAGTTCAGTGCGGACGTACTACGTGTGTCGGGCTCCGATGGGCTTTCTGTCATGCTATCACGGACGTACTTTTAGGCGCCATCACGGACGTGAACACTACGCTCGTCTGACTCCAGCCTAAATGTTTCATTGTTTAGTTGAACTTGAGTAACTTCAGATACTGGAGTGTGGAGTATAGCATTGTTATAAAAAAGTATACAAAGGCACAAATGGTATAAAACACTAATTAAAGTTCAATCATTGTTGTTTTCAATATACAATTTCCTGCGTCTTTCCTTATCTCGCATAAAGCCGTTGATAGTTGAAAGCTGATAATTCTGATGAAATATTAGTGCTCAAGATGGACTATGAATTCCAAATGACGTCCCTTATTCGGGCTTTGACATCTGCCCGAAAAGTCTGGTAAACATTGCTTTAATAAAATGTTCATAAGAAAATGAAGTGATGAAAATCATAATTTGTCAGTAACACATCCTGCTGGCAGGACCATGGCAGAGATTTGGAATTCCAAATGTACTGTTTTATTTTGTTATTAAAGATCACTGAGACAAAAAAAAAAGGTTTTATTTACTTTATCCTTTATTATAAAAGTAATATTGAATAGAATTTAGATTCATGTTTTTTTGGTACATGATAGTGCTGAGGATAGGTGATCGGTAGTAAAGTTTCGGTGAGATGCTATCGGTATGAATTTGCTTCCTCGGAGTTGAGACCCATTTTCCAGTTGCATATGGCTAAGCTCAGGAGTCAAGAGCGGCATCAATTTTATCCTCCTGAGGACGTGTTACAAGGCCAAAACGATCGTTGAGGGTTTCTGGATCTCTTGTGCAGAGGAGGTTGTCTTGGCATTTCACTTCTGGCCGCCCTTTCAGAATGATAGCAGTCTGATATGCATACAGCAATGTCTTCTCTGTAATGGGGCCATCGAGCCATAGCCATAAGAAAAGGGAAGTGCTCATGCCACTGTACAGAGCACTGGTGAGACCTCACTTGGAGTACTGTGTGCAGTACTGGAGACCGTATCTCCAGAAGGATATAGACATCTTAGAGAGAGTTCAGAGAAGGGCTACTAAAATGGTGTACGGCTTGAAGGAGAAAAGTTACCAGGAAAGGCTTAATGATCTTAACATGTACAGCTTGGAAAAAAGACGAGACAGAGATAATATGATAGAAACATTTAAATACGTAAAGGGAATCCACAAGGTAGAGGAAGGGAGTATATTTAAAATGAAACAAAGTAGCAAAACAAGAGGACATAGTCTTAGATTAGAGGGGCAAAGGTTTAAAAGTAACATCAGAAAGCATTATTTTACTGAGAGGGTGGTGGATACATGGAACAGTCTTCCAGTTGAAGTGGTAGAGGCCAAAACAGTAATTGAATTTAAGCAAGCATGGGATAGGCATAAGGCTATCCTAAACAAAAGATAAATGCAGGTAAAGTATCCATGTAATTGGGCAGACTAGATGGGCCGAAAGGTTCTTATCTGCCGACATTGTTCTATGTTTCTATGAGCTAAAACCTTATTCGAAACAAGAAGAATATTATTGTGATTCTGTGATAGCGCTAAAACACAGACCCTCTCGTAATCGCTTAAACCTATTACATAAATTTGTGAAGTATGGTGAGGTGAGAAATGCTGTTCTATGAATGGGAATCTTTGGGATGTGTTGGGGAAGACTTTATGCAGCTCTCCGACCCTCCCATCATCAATACAAGATCTGGCGACAAATTAACCCCTAACCACTGAGCGGGTCATGCCGGTAGGTAGATCTGAAATAGCACGCCCCGTGACTCTCCAGTGTCTGGCCCGCCTTCCTAGCCGAGGCGCTGGAAGGCGTGCAATAGAAGCCAACAGGGAAACAGGGAGTGCTATGCAGTTTCGTGGTGTTCAGGCCCACCTGCCGCCTGGACAGCATAGTATGGCCTGCGGCGCTAAGGGGTTAATTCTGCTATGGATGGAAATTAATGTTGTGACATTGGAATGGAGGAAATAAATGCTGTGATGAAATATGAGAGTGTGTGTGTCATTTTTGGCCGTGTAATTATGTACTAATTAACTAACTAAGTAAACAATATAGTAGAAAGTGACACAGACGATTAAAGGTGAATAGCTTCTATAAGTCAAAGCGCCTCATTCATTATATTATAGATCCGTGTTCCCCAACCCTGGTCCTCATGTCCCCCTAAAAGGCCAGGTTTTCCAGATATCTGAAGAACAGCACATGTGATATGATTAGCTGCTCAGTGATTACAGGATTCAGTCTGCATTTCCCCAAGGGAATCCTTAAAACCTGACCTGTAGTTGTTCCATGAGGACAGTATTGGGAAACACTGGTCTCTAGACCAGGAGTGGGCAAAACTGGTCTGACAGCTACTTGGGAATTATATTTCCCATGATTATCTACCATTCTTTAGGCAGGGATCCATAGGAAGTGTAGCTTGAAACTTGAAACTTCTGCTCTGTGTCACTGGACTAACAAACTGATGTATGAATTGTGAAACCACAATTGGAGTGAAGTGCCAGAATTCCAGACATAATATATTAATACTAATTTTTTTAAATGTGTAGACCACTTACTTTCAATTCTTTGTGGGTTCGTTAGAGACGTCATTCTATTATGTGTCAGGGTTATTCAAAGAGAATCGAAAAGTCACCGTACGTTCGGTGACTTTTCATCTCCTGCACTTCAGGGCGGTTCGGCGATCCTATTTCGCTGACCCCGCGGTGTATTCAGCAAGAACCGCAGGGCCCCCCCCGTAATGCAGAGAAAACCTGCCGATCACTCACCGAACACTCACCGAAACCCACAGAAAACAGCTGGATTAACCCCGCCGAACACGCCGGAGAAACCCGAATAGCCACCGCTCACAGCGCAGAGCAGCCGCCAGAAAAAGCCGACACCGCAGACGAAGGAGGTGAAAAAAAAAAACGGTACGCTTGAAAGTCTGAAAATTGAAACGCTGTTTGCAACAAAACTACTGAATGAAAATGTCTGGAATGTACACATAAGATCCAATGAATTATAATAAAAAGGGCTGTTACAGAAAAAAAAAAATATTTAAAGAAAAAAAATGGAAAAAAGTTTGCAAAACAAGTCCCCAAAAATGCCTAAAAGATCCTAATAAAAAAAATCAAAAGATAAAGAGACTTTACTGCAGGATAAAATAATACACGGTTTATTAGATATCGAATTAAAACGGGAATATTTTTAACATTGAAGCCTATGGGATTCCCCTGAATAAACCTGTCGATTGAAACAACCGAATGGCAGGGCATTTCGGCAACCTTTCTCAGCTGTTCGGTGTCTCTGAACAGACGAAGCATTGCTTCTCTATGGGGGATTTCACTGCCCTCGAACAGGCACTGTATGTGCAGGCAATTCACCAGTATTTGGCGAATTGCCTGCTCTCTGAATAGTCGAATGGCCCCGAAATGTCACCTTTCACTGAATTTCAGTGTCTGGTTACATTTCGGGGCCAGATCGACTCTCTTTGAATAACCCCCGTGTGTGTGTATATCCTCTTCTTCCTAAATATTTACAAGCAGAATAAAATGAAGTGGTAGCGATGTCATTATATTATATATTAGTACGTGTTACCACTACCTGAATGCAAAGTCACTCTTATGGAAATTGTAACAGATCTCTGTACCCAAACTGGGTCACATCCAGTGGCGTCACTAGGGTTGGTGTCACCCGGTGCGGTAATTTATGGTGTCACCCCCCCCCCCCCGAGTTTTACGGATTTTTTTTTTAACTACTCTTACTCCTAAATCAGTACTCCCATATAACACTGAATGCTCCTACATACAGCGCACATTACTGTGAGGTTTATTGCTGTGGTGGAGCTCTCTCCTATGCTCTCACAAATTTTTGCCAACTGCCAGCAAGTACGGTGCCTGTTCGAAGGCAGTGAAAGCACACATGGATATATATTGCCCCCAGCAGCTCTGTATATATTGCCCCCAGCAGCTCACCCATGGATATATATTGCCCCCAGCTCACATATGGATATATTGCGCCTCAGCTCACATATGGATATATTGCGCCTCAACTCACATATGGATATATTGCCCCAGCTCTCATGGATATGCCCCCAGCACACATGGATATGCCCCAGCTCCTCTCATGGATATTGCCCCAGCTCCTCTCATGGATACTGCCCCAGCTCCTCTCATGGATATACTGCCCCCGCTCCTCTCATGGATATACTGCCCCAGCTCCTCTCATGGATATACTGCCCCAGCTGCTCTCATGGATATACTGCCCCAGCTGCTCTCATGGATAATGCCCCAGCTCCACTCATGGATTTTGCCCCAGCTCCTCTCATTGATATTGCCCCAGCTCATGGATATGCCCCAGCTCATGGATAATGCCCCAGCTCATGGATAATGCCCCAGCTCATGGATACTGCCCCAGTTCATGGATTTGCCCCAGCTCATGGATACTGCCCCAGCACATGGATATACTGCCCCAGCTCATGGATACTGCCCCAGCAGCTCATGGATATGCCCCAGCTCATGGATAATGGCCCCAGCTCATGGATATTGCCCCAGCTCATGGATATACTGCCCCAGCTCATGGATATACTGCCCCCAGCACATGGATATACTGCCCCAGCACATGGATATACTGCCCCAGCAGCTCGTGGATATTGCCCCAGCTCATGGATAATGCCCTAGCTAATGGATATTGCACCAGCTCATGGATATACAGCCCCAGCAGCTCATGGATATTGCCCCTGCTTATGGATACTGCCACAGCTCATGGATAATGCCCCCAGCTCATGGATATGCCCCAGCTCATGGATATGCCCCAGCACATGGATACTGCCCCCAGCTCATGGATAATGCCCCCAGCTCATGGATATGCCCCAGCACATGGATACTGCCCCAGCTCATGGATATACTGCCCCAGCTCATGGATATACTGCCCCAGCAGCTCATGGATATTTCCCCAGCTCATGGATATGCCCCCAGCTCATGGATATACTGCCCCCAGCTCATGGATATACTTCCTCAGCAGCTCATGGATATTGCCCCAGCTCATGGATATATGCCCCAGCAGCTCATGGATATTGCCCCAGCTCATGGATATGCCCCAGCTCATGGATATTGCCCCAGCTCATGGATATGCCCCAGCTCATGGATACTGCCCCCAGCTCGTGGATATGCCCCAGCTCATGGATATTGCCCCAGCTCATGGATATTGCCCCAGCTCATGGATACTGCCGCCAGCTCATGGATACTACCCCAGCTCATGGATATGCCCCAGCTCATGGATACTGCCCCCAGCTCATGGATATGCCCCAGCCCATGGATACTGCCCCCAGCTCATGGATACTGCCCCAGTTCATGGATACTGCCCCAGCACATGGATATGCCCCAGCTCATGGATATGCCCCAGCAGCTCATGGATATGCCCCAGCAGCTCATGGATATATGCCCCAGCAGATGGATATGCCCCAGCAGCTCATGGATATGCCCCAGCAGCTCATGGCTATGCCCCAGCAGATGGATATGCCCCAGCAGCTCATGGATAATGGCCCAGCTCACCTCCGCCGCGTGTTCGCTCCCTCTGAGCGTCCGGCGGTGTACAGCTTGGGCGCTCGCCTGGGGGAGCCACGTGACCAGCCGCGATTGGCTGGTGACGTGTTTCCCCCAGGCGAGCACCGAAGCTGCACAGCTTCGGACGCTCGCAGGGAGCGAACACGCGGCGCAGGGTGAGACACCCGCCCTTAGGGTGACGGTGTCACCCTAAAGGCGGGTGTCACCTGGTGCGGGCTGCACCCCCCGCCCCCACGTAGCGACGCCCCTGGTCACATCTGTTAATGCCACTCCCTTGCCGGACCCTCGTTCTCCCATCTGCAGTCTTTCATGTCTTTGTCCAGCCCTTAGTCATAGCTTAAGGACAGGCACACTTGATGATAGCTATCACAACGGTGATAGCATTCCCTAGTGATGAGGCAGCATGCAGATCTTGAGGTTAGAACAGTCAGACCAGAACTCAGCCTTTAATAAGCTAAATATTCACAGTGCCAGGAGGGGCCTAGTGGCCAATGGGAAATCCCTCCCTGTCACATTGCTGAGACAGCTCAGGAATCACTGCCTGGAGTCTAGATATCTGTAACATAAATAGACCAAGGACAGATAATGGAATTAACTCTGGTCATCAAGACCCAATGTGCAACATACCAATAAAACAGAACAATCGGACAATAGCAAATTATGAGGATAAACAGGGGATTCAGATTATACAATATCTGATAATGGGCAGTGTTTGCCAAACAAGACAGACAAAGAAAGACAACTCCAAGCTTTAACAGATGTAAACATATTCTAGATAGGGGAGTTGGAAAAGGCTACAGTGATTCACACCGTAATAATATAAACCATAGTAATAGATAAGCATAGACAATACCAATAATCACATTAACAGTAGTCATGTGTAGCCGACACAAACACCCTGCAACTAGAATTATAGGTACAGGGTGATTTCTACAAAGGAGAGGTCAGGGACACAATATAAAACATCAGACTTACATCTTACAAATGTGTCTCTACGTACATGTACCCCAAGTTCAAATTGACTCTCGTCACAGTAATGATTCACTTTTCTTTGGTCACAAACAATAACAATGGACAGTGAGGTTTCAACAATTCTAGAAATCATTTCGAATCACAAAGGTAAGACATGTCAATTCTTATTATGTGGTATTGGTACCAGTTTACTTCTCTTTTTGGGGTTTCTAGAATAAATTCAATATTCTGCTATTAAAACTAAAATAAATAAGAATACAAGAAAATAAAAAAAAACAATGGACTTATAAATGTGAATCCTAATGGAGTGCTACATGCAAAATGATGGAATGTATCCACTTCATTGAACAGATTGATGTAGTCATGCTAATATAAAATCACTAACTTGACATTAAAAATCCTTTTTTTTCTGCTGTAGATGATGACAATTTGTTATGGGGAGGGGTAAGGTTTAACCATTCAGAGCCAGGACAAGCCAACTGTTACATTGATACAAATTGTTGTTATAATACACATCAATGGACTTGTCGTGAGTGCATAAAATAAATAAGCGGATGGGGGAAATACATCCATCACACGTTTGATACATTCCGAATGCTTTACTGTCATATTTTTTTTTCCAAGTTCACATCATAAAACATTGCATTGAAAGGGGAAACATAGGGTTAAACAGAGGGACATTAGTATTCCATGTAAATGTTGGGTTTGACTTTGGAAGGAGCTGGATTGATATCTGCTGAACGGTTTGACACAGCTTCACTCTGAAGCTCTTGCCATCTGCAGAGAATCCATTATGAATTAATTCCTATAATTACCTCCTTGGGGCTGCTTTGTTCCACTGCTTCCTGACTGCTGAGGAAAAGACTGTCTAAAAATCAGCAGTTACATTAAAATATTTTCCAGGGAGGAGGGGGATGGACGGACAAACCTCCACTTCAGTGCCATACAAGTATAAAAACTCCAACAAAGTAAACTGTTTTCTGTGGGGGATATTCAAAGGGTGCCACTGTTAGCTGAAGTTCACCATGGCATCATTTCGATAAGCTTGTGCAATGTCACAGCATTTATTTGCATCCAGAGTGGCATTAATTTGTGGCCAAGATCTTGTATTGATGATGGGAGAGTCACAGCGCTGCGTAAAGTCTTCTCCAGCACATTATCCCAAAGATTCTCAATGGGGTTAAGGTCTGGACTGTGCGGTGGCCAATCCATGTGTGAAAATGATGTCTCGAGCTCCCTGAACCACTCTTGCACAATTTGAGCCCGATGAATCCTGGCATTGCCATCTTGGAATATGCCCACTGTGCCACCAGGGAGAAAAAACCCATTGATGGAAAAACCTGCTCACTCACTATATTCAGACAGTCACATGACCTCATTTTTTGGGTATATAACATTGCTGTATTTTTTTTTCTAATAAACCTACTATCTTGGGGAAATCCCAGTTATTGTATCTTTTTTTGGCCCTAGTAAGTGAGTCCTTAAGTATAACGCCCTTCCCATTTTCCCTCTCTTTTTGTTAGAATATTCTCCTCTGCTTCTCCCTCCCCCTCTTCCTAAATCGTAAATACCTCCAACACATCCAGCTCACTCTTGCTTAATCTCGTTGTTTTACTGTCTCCATACAGCAATCCGATCTTCCTCACACTCACAGACTGAACTCAATTATTCCAGTCTGCTGTAACCACCCACCCTCCACATCCACCCTCCCACCCAGACCAGGTTCCAAATTTCAGCTCTCCTCTCCAGTTGTTTCCACTTCTCACTCTGATTAACCCTACTAAGCCCAAGCTTCTGGTCTTTCCCCATGCAATCCCTGCTATATTCTTTCTGGCCACCAGCTCCACCTTCCCTCTGCTCTCATTTGTTTCAAATACCCCTGTCCCTTAGATTGTAAGCTCACGGGATGTCTGGCTGTGCTCCCGTTTAAAGTGATGTATTAGTAGGACAGATATCCTACGGGCAGGGTCGTCTCTTCCTCATGTATCATTTACATCTCATGCTTGTGCCTATCCCCCATTGTAGTGCACAAAAGAATCTGCTGGCGCTATATAAATGACTGCAACTGTTTATAGTGTCTCCCTTATTCCAAAGTTACTGTACATTTAAGCTTCCTATATTTTGTATAAGAAAAATGAATGCATTGGGAGCCAGGGTTATAACAAGAGATTACCAGATGCTTTTTACTCGTGTGCAGCTGAAAAAAAATAATGTGCTGTCTCCCAAAACCTGGTAAAATGACATTTTTTTCTGCAAAATCACTTAGAGGTGAAAAATCAAATGATCTCAACTTACCATTCGAAGTGGAGAGCACTATCTGTTGCCTCACTCTCTGTAGTTCAAAGGACACAAAGAACAATTAGATCAACCCATGAGAAAACATATTTGTGATCTTTCTCTTGGGTTTAACGCATATGCAGGGGCGGACTGACAACTAATGGGGCCCCCTGGCAATTGGAGATCATGGGTCCCCCATGTGCCGCACCCACGCAAAACCCCAACCATACAATACAACATCCACATGTGCATTATTGTACTAAAGAATTTATTTCTTAACTCATTAAAATAATCTTGACAATTGTGTAAAAAAAAAAAATCCATTTGGACCCAGACGCGAATTGGAGAATCCACTGTGTAACCTCACACTTCCAGATGACCAGCGCTCTGCTGCAGCAGCCATCACCCACTCATTGCAGCTAAGCCTGCACCACGGCACAGAAAGTCCCTGTGGCAAACGAGGGAAACTGCCGATCACTTTAAAAGATACTGTACATTACTGACACACTGCACATTAGAGTTCCACAGCAATAAACCTCACAATAATGTGCAGTGTGTATGAGTGTATCACAGAGTTCCACAGCAATAAACCTCACAGTAATGTGCGGTGTGTATGAGCATATCACAGAGCTCCACAGCAATAAACCTCACAGTACTGTGCAGTCTGTATGAGCGTATCACAGAGCTCCAGAGCAATAAAACTCACAGTAATGTGCGGTGTGTATGAGTGTATCACAGCTCCACAGCAATAAAACTCGCAGTAATAATGTGTAGTGTGTATGACCATATCACAGAGCTCCACAGCCTTTTTGACACCCCGGCCAGTCCCATTCTTCATTGTTTTTAGGCAGGTGTCCCCTTTTTCTCTCTAGGCAGGTGTCCCTTTCTGTTTTTAGGCAGGCAGGTGTCCCCTTTTTGTTTTTACACAGGCAGGTGTCCCCTTTTTTTTTAGGCAGGCAGTTGTCCCCTTTGTTTTTTAGGCAGGCAGGTGTCCCCATTTTTGTTTCATAACACCATCAGCAAATAGCATCCCTAAACCAGGTAGGTGTCCCCTTTTTGTTTCTAGGCAGGCAGGTGTCCCCATTTTGTGTTTGGGCAGGCAGGTGTCCCCATTTTGTGTTTAGGTGGGCAGGTGTCCCCATTTTGTGTTTGGGCAGGCAGGTGTCCCCATTTTGTGTTTAGGTGGGCAGGTGTCCCCATTTTGTGTTTAGGTGGGCAGGTGTCCCCTTTTTTTTTTAGGCAGGCAGGTGTCCCCATTTTTGTTTCATAACACCATCAGCAAATAGCATCCCTAAACCAGGCAGGTGTCCCCATTTTGTGTTTAGGTGGGCAGGTGTCCCCTTTTTTTTAGGCAGGCAGGTGTCCCCTTTTGGTTTTCTAGGCAGACAGGTGACCCCTTTGTTTTTTAGGCAGGCAGGTGTCCTTTTTCTAGGCAGGCAGGTGTCCCCTTTTTGTGTTTAGCCAGGTATGTGTCCCCTTTTTGTGTTTAGCCAGGTATGTGTCCCCTTTTGTTTATTAGGCAGGTATGTGTCCCCTTTTGTTTTTTCAGGCAGGTATGTGTCCCCTTTTGTTTATTAGGCAGGTATGTGTCCCCTTTTGTTTTTTCAGGCAGGTATGTGTCCCCTTTTGTTTATTAGGCAGGTATGTGTCCCCTTTTTGTGTTTAGCCAGGTATGTGTCCCCTTTTGTTTATTAGGCAGGTATGTGTCCCCTTTTGTTTTTTCAGGCAGGTATGTGTCCCCTTTTGTTTATTAGGCAGGTATGTGTCCCCTTTTGTTTTTTCAGGCAGGTATGTGTCCCCTTTTGTTTATTAGGCAGGTATGTGTCCCCTTTTGTTTTTTCAGGCAGATATGTGTCCCCTTCTCACCCTCTGCACACACACCCTGTTAGTTACTTACACTTACAGGTTAGAATCCTCTTCTCCAGGCAGGTCTTCGTCCTCTCCCCCCTCCCTGCATGTGATGGACACTTCCAGCACAGCAGGGAGGCTCTGCATCCTAGTGGTTGTCTCTCTAGAGGAGGAAGGGGCGGAGCCAGCATGTCCCCATGTGAGCTGCTGGGCTCCCAGCCTCTTCCTCCTCCTTCTCTTCGCCGGCGCAGCATGTGGGAGTTTGATCCTACACCCTGCCAAGTAAATAGGAGAGGGAGACACAGGGCCAGACCCCTGCCTGGACTGCATATGTCCAATGGATTCCAGGAGAGAATACCCAGTAGCAGCACACAGTACCACTGCCAGGATTCTTTTGCACCTGCTTCAGGGGTCAAGTCAAACAGGAACACGTGGGAGCGCAGTTCCTCCACTATTTATGCTAGGGTAACTGAATTCCCATTTGCCCAGCACACTATGAAGCTTTTATTTAGGTGTTTAACCCCTTCACACCCAAAATTGAGATAACTCAATCTTGCATTACAATGCATTGAAAACTAGACATTAGCATATCAAAAGACCACTTTCACACCTTTTTAAAGACAGATTAGCGTGCCCCCTGTGGAGAAACTAAATCCTTTTTAAATGTCTCTTCAAGCACCCTGGAGAGACATAACACCATCTGCAAATAGCATCCCTAAAGAAGGCAGGTCTCCCCTTTTTGTTTCTAGGCAGGCAGGTGTCCCCTTTTTGTTTTTAGGCAGGCAGGTGTCCCGATTTTGTGTTTGGGCAGGCACGTGTCCCCTTTTTGTGTTTAGGCGGGCAGGTGTCCCTTTTTGTGTTTAGGCAGGCAGGTGTCCCTTTTTGTGTTTAGGCAGGCAGGTGTCCTTTTTTTTAGGCAGGCAGGTGTCCCCTTTTTCTTTTTAGGCAGGCAGGTGTCCCCTTTTTTTAAGGCAGGCAGGTGTCCTCTTTTGTTTTTTTAGGCAGGCAGGTGTCCACTTTGTTTTTTAGGCAGGCAGGTGTCCCCATTTTGTGTTTAGGCAGGCAGGTGCCCCCATTTTGTGTTTAGGCAGGCAGGTGTCCCCTTTCTGTTTTTAGGCAGGCAGGTGTCCCCTTTTGTTTTTAGGCAGGCAGGTGTCCCCTTTTTAATTTTATGCAGGCAGGTGTCCCCTTTTTTTAGGCAGGTGTCCCCTTTGTTTTTTAGTCAGGCAGGTGTCCCTTTTTGTGTTTAGGCAGGTATGTGTCCCCTTTTGTTTTTTTAGGCAGGTATGTGTCCCCTTTTGTTTTTTAGACAGGTATGTGTCCCATTTTGTTTTTTTAGGCAGGTATGTGTCCCCTTTTGTTTTTTTAGGCAGGCATGTGCCCCCTTTTGTGTTTTAGGCAGGCAGGTATGTGTCCCCTTTTGTATTTTTTAGGCAAGTATGTGTCCCCTTCTGTTTTTTAGGCAGGTATGTGTCCCTATGCAGCGTAGGTTGGAGGTGGCATTAGCTTCCGAGTCTTCCTGGTCGCTGAGGATGACCCTATCGTGCACTACCTCCTCCCAGCCACAAACTAGTCCTTGGGTTTCTGGGGACACAAAACCCTCCCTTGAGGAATCCCCACCTTCAATGCCCCCACGACTTAAATATTCCTCCTTCTCCTACTCCTCATCCTCCTCCTGTCTGATCTCAGGACCTGCAGGAATGCTGTCTGCATAAAGACTGGGGCCTTGAGAGCTAGGGAAGTCCTCCTCTTCCTCCCGCTGCTCTGCCTCTAGTGCCACATCTATAATTCCCCGCAGAGTGCGCTCCAGCAGGAACACTAAAGGAATTGTGTCACTGATGCATGCACTGTCCCTGCTCACCATCCTCGTTGCCTCCTCAAATGGTGACAGTACAGTGCATGGATCCTTGATCATCAGTCACTGCAGGGGGGAAACAAGTTGACCTGAACCTTTCCTTATGCCATACTCACAGGTACTCATTGATGGCACTCTGCTGCTTGTGCAGACGCTGCAGCATTGCCAATGTCGAGTGCCACCTGGTGGGCATGTCACAGATCAGACGGTTTGTGGGAAGGTGGAATTCTCTTTGGATTTCTGCCAGGCGAACACTTGCTTGGAATGACCATCTGAAGTGGCTGCAGACTTTTCTGGTCTGGAAGAGGAGCTCTTCCAGCCCTGGGTACCTGGTTAGGAAACCCTGTACCACCAGATTTGGGACGTGTGCTAGGCATGGTACTTGCATCACCTTACCCAGGCGTAGGGCGGAGAGAAGGTTGCTGCCATTATCACAGATGACCATTCCCAGCTCAAGCTGGCATGGTGTTAACCATCTATGCACCTGCCCCTGCAGAGCTGACAGAATTTCTGTCCCCTAAACAAACCAGCTCAAGCACAGTATGGCATCTTTTTGCTTGAGCCGTTGCGTAGCCCCTGCCATGCGTCGGTTTAACTGCCACTTCGCCAGAGACAGAGAAGGTAGAGGAAGAGGTGGTGGAGAAGACAGACCTCATATAAGCAGCTTTCTGGAGGTGTGGTGGATTAACAAGCTCCAGCACAGAGCCCCGTCCTGGATCCCTCCCAGCTGCAAGCAGAGTTACCCAGTGTGCCGTGAAGGAAATGTAACGGCCCTGTCCAGGCTTGCTGGACCACGTGTCTAAAGTAATGTGCACCTTTCTGCTGACTGCCTTTCCCACTAACTCCATAACATTGTCTTCCACGTGCTGGTATAGTGCTGGAATGGCCTTGCGTGAAAAGAACTGGCGTTTTGGAACCTGCCACTGTGGTACAACACATTCGGCAAATTCACGGAAGGTGGCAGAGTCCACCAGCTGGAAAGGCAGCAGCTGTAATGCGAGTAATTTTGCCAAGCTGGCATTTAGACGCTGTGCAAGGGGATGGCTGGGACTATATTTTTTCTTACGCTGCAGCAGCTGGGGCAACGAAATCTGACTGCGTAAATCTGCAGCTGATGGGATGCTGTCACATTATGAGGAAGGACCTGGTACACCCATTACTGTAGCATCATCCCTGTCAGTGGCGGTTGTAGACAATGACATGGCAGGACATATAGTGGGGGTTGAGACACATGAGGAGGAGGACCTATGCAAAGTGTTGTGCCAACGGGATGCGTGGCAGGTGGTCATATGTCGCATCAAGCAGGTGGTACCCAAGCGTCTGATGTTTTTCCCACGCTGGATCCTCTTCAGACATAGCTTACAAATAGCAACTCTGCAGTCTGCTGCACATGTGAAGAACTCCCAGACAGCAGAGTTCCTGGACCTGTGCTTTTGAGACCTGCACCTGAGCAGCTCTGACTTCTGATGCCTTGGACTGGCTACGGTTTCTCATAGAGGACGTTTTTGCCTCTTTTTTGTTGTGCCTCCTCCTCCTCCCTTGACTCCTCTGTTCGATCAGGCACCCAGGTGGAGTCAGTGACCTCATCATCGTCATACCCCCTGTCTCCTCATCACTGGAGCCAACCTGGCAGTATGCTGCAGCTGCTGGGGGAACATGAGTGCCAGTTCTTTGTGTGTCACTGGCACCCCCTCCCTCTAGACTGATTTTACTCCCCTCCTCAACCTCAGAGTCAACATCAGAGCACTGGGGTTGCTGCGCATCCTCAAGCAGCATGTTACTGTCATTGTAGTCAAACAATTCAGCTGACTCCTCCGTGTATGATGGTGAGGCTATGGCAGGAGTAGCTGTGGACATGGAGGCTGAATTAGATGCTTTGGCAGCTGAGGTGGACTGTAAACCACTACAAGCCTGGCTGGCAGAGGACTCGGAAGATGAGGATGGCCTGGTTACTAGCCAATCCACCAAATCATCTGTATGTTGCTGCTGCATAAGACGGCCAGCACCAGTTAGAAAGGACAAGCGTGCCCCTGCAGAGGATGCACCACGTCCACAATGACCAGGAGCACAGCCTTCCGACACAGAGGCTGCTTGCCCTCTTATCTGTGTCTGGGAGCGTCTGCCTGTCCCCTATTTGGTCTTTCTGACATGGTGAGTGATATATAGATTAAAGATATGCAGAACTCTGATTCAACTCTGGTATATAGATTGGAGATATGCAGAACTCTGATTCAACTCTTGTATATAGATTGGAGATATGCAGAACTCTGATTCAACTGTGTTATCTAGATTAAAGATATTCAGAACTCTGCTATAAGTCAGCGATTTCACTGATATTTTCCCTGCAAGGCTGCCAATGTCCTCTACTCTCTCTCTGATTCACTTCCTCTCCTGCAGGCTGCAACACCCTGATAGCTGGCAACAAGACCCAGTTTCAAGTCTGAATAGATAAAGATGAACTCTGATTCAACTGTGGTATTCTATGGTATCTAGAATTAGATTAAAGATATACAGATTTTCCTGAACTCTGATTCAACTGTGGTATGACAGTCAGGCTGCCAGTTTCCCTTTTATTTGCCACTGCCAGCTTGTCCCTGCAAATGAAACAATCTCCTCTCCTCTCTGGTTCACTCCTGCAACACACACGCTAGGGCTGCAGGAAAGCCTTATATAGTGTGCTGCGGGACTTAGCTTTGTGAGCCCATGATTGGGCAAAATTTGCCCAATCAGGACTCTGAGCCCTGATTGGCATAGTCTTGCACCTGTCTTGCACCTGACCTGTGGTCAGGTGCAAGGCTGTAGCCAATTACAAGCTTCAGGCCAGGGCACAGTGCATTGTGGTCCATTGTGGTGCATTGTGGGCGAACACGCGGCAAACACGCGGAAATGTTCGCCGTTCGGCAAATGGTCGAACGGCCAATGTTCGATGCGAACTCATGTTCACGTCGAACCGGCAGCCCATCCCTAATATTGATATATACACATTTATTATCTTTTACTTGAAGTCATTGTGCATGTACAAGTCAACCAAGTATTTTGTTATGTTTGTCTTTATATATATTTTCTGTGTTGGAGGAAAATCTGTTTCATCCATGTTCAGTCCTGTGAAGCCAATGAAGCAGTGAAATGGCAGTACTGCCTGTAGGGCCCAATCTAGAAGTGAGGGCATAGAAATATGTTTCAGCCTTAGCTCCACGCTTCATTAGGCGCCTAGCTGTAATCTGGACAAAAGATCCCTACATGAGGAAGAAGCCCAGTTATTTTTTTAGCAATTTTTATTTTTTAAGCTTCCAGGTTTCTAGGTGCAGAAAGATGGAAGGTAATTTGTGCCAGCCTGCAGAACATAAAATAATGTAGGAGGTTTCAATGCAGTTGTTCTTCTGGTAGAATATTAGGACAATCTTTAGAACAGGTGAATGGAAAGAAAGAGAAAAATAGAGTATAATAATAACAAAGAGAAAGCAATAGATCGATAGATAGAGAGTAGACAGATAGATAGATGACAGATAGATAGATGACAGATAGATAGAAAGATAAGATGATGTATAGATAGAAAGGTAAGCAAGATAGATAGATAGATAGATAGATAAGCTGGATAGATATATGATAAGATAGATAGATATAATGTATAGATAGAAAGGTAGGCAAGATAAGATGGATTTATAGATAGAAAGATAAGATGGATAAATAGACAAGCTGGATAGATATATGATAGATAAGATTGATAGATAGATAGATATATAGATAAGATGGATAGATGGATGATAAATGGATAAGATGGATAGATATATAAGATAGATAGAAAGAAGATGGGTAGATAGATAGAAAGATAAGATGGGTAGATAGATAGATAGATAGATAGATAGATAAGATGGATAGATAGATAATAGATATGACTGATAGATAGATAGATGATAAATGGATAGGATGGGCAGATAGATGATAAGATGGACAGATATATAGATAGATAGATAGATAGATAGATAGATAGATAGATAGATAGAATGGACAGATAGAGGCAGCTTGTAATTGATCACTTTTTTGTATCATCACATAAAACATGTAATAAATGATGATTTCTCACTAAAATATTCCTGGAATCCTCATTCCTCAGCACATTACAAATTATTAACATGATATAAAGTATGATATGAAAGAACACTTCATATGCTACCATCCCACCCCCCTGCCATTCTGCACATTTCCATAAAATCACACACCTTGTGCAATGGCAGCATCCCTTTACAGCAGGTGATGCAGGTGGCATCAGACAATGCCATTATTAGCAATTTGATTTTTTAATTGCCTGATGCCTTTATCCCAAGGCAAGACAAATTAGCTTATTTTCCACATGCCCACACCAGCCTGATCCCTCCAATAATGTACTGGCGAGTGTGGCCTCCTGGGACTTGGTGGATCACTAAGCAGGCAGCAGTTTATACTAAAGAGCTGTAACTAGTTCAGATCCCAGGGCACTCACTGTGACCACACACAAGCAGCAGCTCAGCCTGCTGCTCCAGCATCCTCCATCCAGGAGACTTTTAAACACATGATTCCTGGGCTGTACAGGACACCTGCCACAATTCAACATTAACATCTTGTAATGAATATATACTGTATATATATAGATATATATATATTCCTCTTTTCCGAAGACATCAGTCTTTGTTTGAGAACATTGTTTGCTTGTTTTCTTTAGCCAATACACATTTTATAGAGAGAGAGAGAGAATGCCAAGTCTTACATTACATGTGCTTAAATGGGGTTTATTTCCTCTTATTTAGTTGCTGAAAGGTATTAATCACCAGAGTCAGAGTTGGATAAAGACCAAAGATCCACCTTAAGCATCAGAATCAGAATTAACATCAGTATAAAGCTAGACTCAGCACCAAATACACAAATCGCAGCAGCAGTGATAAAGAATAGGAATAAAACAGTGCCAAGTTCACCATCAGTGAGTTAGGATTAGGTAAATAACTGTGCCACAACCTTGGATCAGTGATATGTAACAGTGCCAAGTTCACCCACATCCATAGATCAGAGATAGGTATATAACAAGTGCCAAGTCCACAAACACAGCCTTGGATCAGAGATATAACAGTGCCAATATCACCATCAGTGAGTTAGGAATAGTATATGCCAGTGCCAAGTTCACCACCACAGTTTAGGATCAGTGATTCCATGATAGTTATGATATCAGTGTCCAAATCATCACCAGTGTTATGTTTCAGTGAGTGAATACCCAGAGCCAAGTGCCAAGTTCATCACCTCACCACCACCTGGCAGAGCCTCAGCGCAGGTACCAAACCCAGAGCCAAGTGCCAAGTTCATCACCACAGGCTGGCAGAGCATCAGCGCAGGTACCAACCCCAGAGCCAAGTTCATCACCACAGCCTGGCAGAGCCTCAGTGCAGGTACCAACCCCAGAGCCAAGTGCCAAGTTCATCACCACAGCCTGGCAGAGCCTCAGTGCAGGTACCAACCCCAGAGCCAAGTGCCAAGTTCATCACCACAGCCTGGCAGGGCCTCAGTGCAGGTATTAACCCCAGAGCCAAGTGCCAAGTTCATCACCACAGCCTGGCAGAGCATCAGCGCAGGTACCAACCCCAGAGCCAAGTGCCAAGTTCATCACCACAGCCTGGCAGAGCCTCAGTGCAGGTACCAACCCCAGAGCCAAGTGCCAAGTTCATCACCATAGCCTGGCAGAGCCTCAGTGCAGGTACCAACCCCAGAGCCAAGTGCCAAGTTCATCACCACAGCCTGGCAGAGCCTCAGTGCAGGTACCAACCCCAGAGCCAAGTGCCAAGTTCATCACCACAGCCTGGCAGAGCCCCAGCGCAGGTACCAACCCCAGAGCCAAGTAGTGCATCAGTGCCTTGTTCAGCACCAGAGACAGCTCCAGGCAGACAGCTCCATCTCCAGAACAGCAGGAGAAGATCTGACTCCACAGTGAACATTCAACATCAGCTGCAGCCCACCACTGGACTCCCAGTCTCCCCCTCCTCCCTGCCCACCCCCCTTTATTCCAGCATTCACAGGGCTCAGTGCTTTCCCCCTCTTTGGCTGTTCATTTCTATGCTCCAGTCACAGTCATTCGGAGGCGACAGTATAGGGCAGCTTTGCCTCGCTTTCCGTCTGGATTTGGGATTTTAGAGGATTCCGATGGCATCTCCAGGCTCTGGATTTTGGTCCTTCGGGGCAGAAGATGGGGACAACGAAAGAGATAACCCCAGCACAGGTAAAACATAGCATAGGGGGAATCCTATGAAAAGTCGGGTATAGTAACTAGATACATTCTGGATACATTGTATCAAGCCATGGAACTCCAGACTTCACACAGGCACCTGGGGGAAAGTGTCACTCTTAGCTCAGGTATATCTGAAATCATTTGCACCTTCTTTCTTAAAGAAAACACCTTTATTGTTCCATTGGATTCGTTACAGCATTGTGCAGCACCTTGATGAGCAGCACCAATACATATAAATGCAGCCTTAAAAATGTATAAACACACACACATACCGCTTTTTATGTTAAAATCCATGTTTCTAAAAAAAAAATGATTCGAGCATGACAGCACACACATTAAATTTTATACTGTGTTTTATACTGTAACTATATATCACACAATTAATGTGTCTCTTATGAAAGGCTGGATCAGGCATAAAGACAACATTTGTAGGCAGAAAAAAATCATTTCACAGCTGAAAATGTTATATATAAAAGAAATAAACTATTAGAAAAAACAATTTTTAGACATGAGTACAGAATGTGTGTCTGTGTATATGTATGTATATATATATATATATATATATATATATATATGTATGTGTATATGATATAATTTACAAACGAGATATGTGTTTGTTAGAGGAAAAAATAGAAAAATACTAAATATTTTGCATTGATACCTTCTTTAAATCCCTTTGCTTTGACACTTATATTCTTTTTGTTCCAGCTAAAGCTTGGTGCCAGGTAGCACAAAAATTCACAGGAGGAATTAGCTCCAAATTATCATGTGAGTGTTTTATTTCTTATGTCTTTTGATTCCATTTTGTTTGTTGTTTATTTATTTTAAAAATAAATATTACAATATATGATGTTATTTTTATACAGCACTGCTTTATGGAGAAGGAGAAAAATCTCCAGACCCTGGGACCAAAGAGGAAATGAGCTCTGAAAATAAAGGGGTGCCTTCTCCTTATGATAAGGAAGCATGTAAATGCCAACAAAGGGGCAATGATTTCTCCTTTTTATACTCAACAGGTATGTCTGGCACAGTGGATATATGTATATGTCCCCCTTTTATACAATATATTTCTATCTAATGAATAGTAAAAAGATTTCACATATTAGCTGTGATAGTAATAATTATCTTTGTTTCTAAACACATCATTTCAAGGTGAATAAACATTTTGCCTTTATTTGCCTTCCTCTTCTTGCTTTGCAGATCTAAATGAAATACCCAGATATAAAACCAAGGTTTTTTTTCAGTGACTCCATAAACAAAATAAGTGTTTAGTAATCGGTATTTTCAAATATTGTTCAAATGGAAATCAAACATATTTTTACCTTTTAGGAAAGCAGTAAACAGCAACAGGAAAATTATCTAAAGAGAGGGGGAAAAGCCATGGATTATCAGATTTGTTTTTTAAAAAAATAATAAAATCTAGTGAGATAATGTCAGACCAATTACTTACACTGATTTATAATTAAAAAAAAATGATTGTATGCAATTTCATTTTATATACAGCTTGCATTTTTTTTATCTCTGTATATCTTGACATAAAGGAAAAAAAACATGTTAAACTGTCAATTTGATTTAATTGTATAATTACAGGGATAGGTATTATAAATAGATATATAGACCTATTGATACTCTCATAATAATAGTTAAATATATATATATATAGTAAATAATACAGTATTATATTAATACTAATATAATATATTTTTAATAAATGATATGGATTTTGTTCCCATTTCAGACCTTCTTCCAGCAAAAAATGGGGAAGCAGATACTTTACGTTTCTTGCAAGAAGTTATGGATATTTTACTGGAATATATAGTGAAAACCTTTGACAGGTCCACAAAAGTGATTGATTTTCATTATCCAAATGA
The DNA here is from genome assembly GCA_009667805.1 of Leptobrachium leishanense. Lineage (NCBI taxonomy): Eukaryota > Metazoa > Chordata > Amphibia > Anura > Megophryidae > Leptobrachium > Leptobrachium leishanense. The sequence goes on from CM019067.1 coordinate 303,560,699, forward strand.
GCTTCTACAAGGGTATAACTGGGAACTCTCTGAACAGCCACAGCCCCTGGATGAAATCCTGCTTAACTGCAAGACAACTTTACAATATGCCATTAAAACAGGTAAAACATTGTCTAATTTCTTTTTTGGGGGGGGTGAGAAATGAATAGATAGATAAAAGGATGGATAGACAGACAGACAGGTAGATAAAAACCTGCAATCTTCCTTCTACTTAATGAAAATGTTTTCATTGTATTATAATGGTTGTTATTCTTACTGCATTTAGCAATAATGTAATTAATTGTTTTTCTTGCACAGTTTATCATTTTGTTAGGTTGATACATTTTTCCTCTGTCTATTATTGCAATAACACACAAGGTGCTATAGAATCTGGGAAACAGAGGAGGAGTGGTGTTTCTTTCTGATCTTTATATCATCCTTAGTGATCTTACTGACAGTAAGCTCTTTGTGAGGGATACACACATTTATTTATTTATTTTATTTATTTATAAAGGATTTTACCAGGAAGGATACATTGAAATTTCTCTCGTTTTCAAGTATGTCCTGGGTTCAAGAACATTGAGTTGTTACAGAAATACATTTTGTGTATTCTGTATGGGCCAGTAATTAACATAATGCCAAAATGTAACCTTTCACCTGAGAACTGGTATCAAACAGAAGATTCCCACAGACAGAGAGGGAACCACAAGTATCAAAAGATAATGCATGAAACACATATTCAACTCTTGATGAATGATAGTAAATATTACATTTATTCACCCAGCTGTGATTTTCAAGGAAATGTATGGTGACAACTCCATTACCTCTTCAGTATGATAAAAAAATAAATTATGTATATATATATATATATATTTATATTATAGAATATGTATAATGATAGAAAGCGTCCTGTAGCGCATATATAAATTTCGTGCATATATATAATATCGTATATTTTATATATATATATAATATTGTGTATTTTATATATATAATATAGAATATACATATAGAATTCATATAATATAGAATATACATAATATATATATTGATAGATATCATATCATCCTGTAGTGCATATATATATATATATATATATATATATTATATATATATATAAATTTGATAGGCTGTGTTAGTCCAGATGCCAAAATTACGAGTATAGCAGTACGTAGTGATACCTTTTTTATTGGACTAACGTTACATTTAAAAGACGAGCTTTCGAGAGGATTCTTCTCTTCTTCAGGTCTGGATGCTTACTGATCAGTTCCTAGAATTGAACATTAGGACATTAAGGGTCACATGGGTGGGGGCATTAGATGTCGTAAAAAGTGAGAGTATATATAAATATATATATGTATAAATATATATGTGAAATATAATATAGAATATATATATATAGAGTGCATATAGAATATATATATATTTAGAATATGTATAATGATAGCTATCATATCATCGTGTAGCATATATACAAAACAAATTAATGTATCCTCAGCTAGGTGTTTTTAAAGTCTCTGATACCATTATTAAGCGGAATGCTTTATATATTGTTTGTTATATATATGTACGTATATTTATAGTGATATAATATACAGTATATCCCATATATTTATATACAGTTGATTTCACATAATCAAATGGACAGTGCGAGCTTGCCAAAGTAGAATGTGTAATTTTGGTAGATCCAGGTCCGATTTTCTGCAGGCTGAAATATGTCATCTTGGACTAACATCAACCACTGTAAAAAATGTCTGTGAAATTAACTGTGAAAGTCTGTAAAATCATGACATCAAAATTATGTAAATTGAAAAACAGTAAAACATTGTAGAATGTACAGAAATATTCTGAAAATACTATAAATACAGTTGTTAAATCCTTTACTAAACTCAACTGTTAATTTTACAGTAAAAAATGTTAAAAGAACACAATTTATTTGTAGAATGTACAGATTACAGTAGTTTAAACAAAAAAAATAATATATATATTGCAAAACTGCACACAGCTTAAGGTTAGATTTATGGTTAGTCTTTTACACAATGAAAACACAATTTAGATATATATCATACAGTTTTTGCATTTTTGTTGACAGTTAAAAAATTTTTTATTCAAATACATAGAAATGAAATCAATTTTTAAGATTTTTTAAATGACAATACCAGTCTTGCACACATTTTTACATATGTGATGACAATTTTGTAATAATCAAGTTTTATTTTCTTTAATAAACAATTAAACAATTTGTGTTTTCCATTGGTCTGATCAGTGTTCATGAACCAGTAGAGTTTTGGACCCCTTTTATTACTGTTAATATCCATACTGGATGATTATATTCCAGTGACTTATTTGCCTGCATATGAATCATGATCTGTAGCACTGGTAAATGAACAGTTGTTTACTTCTAACTGCTTGTGAGAAAAATATAAGCACCAGCTTGTGAGTGAGGATACACAGTCCTCCATGTTTACAATCTGGTGGTGTTTTTTTTACAATGAAGCCTCAGGGGAGTGGCTCACAGCAGGAAGTCCAGTCAGAATCCTGGTGGTCACAGGTCAGATGCTCCATTTTGTTTACATCTCTTCAGCTCCTGTTCTTTGCATCATCTCATAACTGTAAGCAGTAGATTTCTTAGTAATATTGTTTTTACTTCTATTTACACTGATATTGATGCATTTCTGTCTCTTTTTATGTCTTATATCAGACTTATGAGCAGAAATCTTCAGTAATAATGATGCTGATAGACTGGTGGTTAATTTTGCATGGGTTTCATGCTTAATGCTGAACTCTTCCAGTGTTTATTTACTGTTGTGGGGCTTTGATTTAATGATCATCCAAAAAGGCTAAAACATAAAACAGACTATTTGCTAATGTGTTAAAAATGATTACCTGTCTTTTTTGCAGCAAAACACTAGAGACATTGAGGGCTTATGTGCTGCACTGTAGGATTCATAGGAATGAACCCCGTTGTTTTTTCAAATGTGGTGGTACTGACTGCAAGCGGACATTTTGTACTTATGCAGCTTTTAAAGCTCATTTCTATCGTGTTCACGATGTGCATGAACGCTCTGTTACTGCTACAGCCTTTGTTACAGATTTTAAATGTGCCATTTCGCTGTGTCAGTGCCAATTTCATACAGTAAAAGACCTCATATCCCACTTAAAAGAGCACATTGTGGAGGGGCGACCTGTGACATGTCCAGTACGAGGTTGTAAAAATACTTTCACAGTGAAATCATCATTTACTGCTCATATGTCCAGGAAACATAGAGCATGTTCAGTAGATAACATAAGTGACATCTACAGGGAAACTATTGCTCAGTCTTCTGCTGTCTTTGCTGGTGAAGATATGCCCCAGAGCTCAAACTACGTAACAACAGATGAACGCATTGAATTGCCTCAGAATTTCAGTGAGACCTTTCTTAAGAATTTATGTTTATTTTATCTAAAATTGCAAGGACAGCTCCTTCTTCCAGCTTCAACAATACAGATAATTGTTGAAGAGATGCAAAATGTGCATGAGTTGGGACAGGATTACACTGTGAGTAAACTACGCTCACTTGTGAAAAATGACTTGTGTCTAACAGATGAGGTCATTATTAAAATCTGTGATTGTGTGAAGGATTCAGATCTTTTCTCTCTCTGTCATCAGGGACTACTGAGAACAACATATTCAAGAGCTCAGGTATTCAAACGAATGTTCAAATACATAGAGCCTAGAAAAGTAACATTAGGAAATGATGAAAACATGACCCAAAGATTTGCTTATTACATACCTGTGATTCAAACAGTACATAGCATATTAGAATCAGAATTGTGGAAGAATTCAGTCTCACAACAATATTGTGAGAAAGACTCAGATGATTTTGGTGACATAACTGATGGACAAAACTTTAAATCTAATCAGTTCTTCATTGAAAATCCAGGATGTGTAAAACTAATTCTATACCAGGATGCTTTTGAAATTGTCAATCCACTTGGTTCTGCTAAAAAAAAACACAAAGTTGTTGCAGTCTATCTTTCTGTGGCAAATTTACCTGCTCATGTGCGGTCCAATACTGACCATATGTCCCTTGTCTTGTTGTGTAGAGAGAATGACCTAAAACAATTTGGATATGCAAAGGTTTTCTCAGATATGTTAGAGGATTTAAAAGATTTGGAGGAAAATGGAATAATTGTAAATGGTGACACAGTCAAAGGGGCTCTGTATTGTATTGTTGGTGATAATTTAGGCTCCCACAGTATTGGTGGGTTTACTGAAAACTTTAGTCGTTCTCGGTACTTTTGCAGGTACTGTGAAATCACACAAAGTGAATTTCATAGTGACCCAAATGTATGTGGTCCACAGCGTACTCCTGAAAGTTATGATTCTACTGTTTGTGATCTACAAGTTGGTGACAATCAAGACAACAAAGGCATAAAGATGAACTGTATTTTCAATACTCTGAAATCCTTTCATGTATGCCAGCCTGGTCTCCCACCTTGTTTAGGCCATGACATATTTGAGGGTGTCTTATCCTATGATGTTGCACTGTACTTGAGGTATTTCATTAAGAAGAAGAAATGGTTTACATATTCCCTTTTGAACAGACGCATCAAGCAGTTCAAATATAAAGGAACAGATGCTCTCACAAAGCCATGTGCTGTGAACTCTAAGGTGTTTAAGCTTGTGGGTCAAGCCATTCAGAATTGGAATTTCTTAAGATTGCTTCCTGTATTAATTGGTGACAAAGTTCAAAAGCCAGAAGATGATGTGTGGCAGTTAACTCTCCAGCTTAAAGATATCGTTGATATGGTTTGTGCGCCAAAGATTTCGTTGTCACAGGTAGCCTATCTTGATGTTCTAATCCAAGAATATTTGGAATCAAGAAAGTCTTTACTTCCTGAGAACCCACTAAAACCAAAACACCATTTCTTGCGACACTATTCGGCACTAATTATTAAATTTGGCCCTTTGATCAGACTATGGACCATGCGTTTTGAAAGTAAACACAGCTACTTCAAGAGATGTGCCAGGCATTTGAAAAACTATAAGAATATCTGCCTAACTTTATCTGAAAGGCATCAGATGTTTCAGGCATATCTGTCAGCTGGGCCAAGTTGCACACAGTGTCTGTATGTCAAAGACAGTTGTACTTTTTACCTGAACCTTTATAGTGACACAATTAAACATGCAGTGAGAGATTTTGGCTTTTCAGAAAGCAATGCCAGTGTTTCCACAAATATAGAGTATAAAGGTACATCATATAAAAAAGGACATTTCCTTGTTTCCAAAAATGATGAGTCTACTGAGTTTGGAGAAATTCTTGTGATTATAATTAGAAATGATGTAGATGTGTATTTTTTGATGGAAATACATAAAGCTGACTATCATTCTGAATACCATCTATACTCTGTGACAAAACAGAGTACCGAGTTGCAGTGTCTTAACATAAACGATTTGATAGATTTTTATCCATTACCATCATACATTGTTAACGGGCATCAAGTCATTCCATTAAAACACAGTGTGCTGTCTGAATAAACATGATTACCACAGTAGTGGAGAAACCACCATGCTCATGTATGTTTAGTATAAATTTTAAAATACCTTTTGAAATATATGACGGTAATAGCAGTTATTTCCTTTTAGATGTAGAGAAATAAAAATGTTTCTGACATTTTCTACAAACATGTTTTACAGCCTGTGAAGGTCCTATATCCTTTTTAGTAGCCTCTACTATATATTTGGACACTGACTAGTGCCTTTGTGTCTTGTTGTTTCTAAGTGCACTAAATAAGTTTTTCCTGGTTATCATTTTGGCTTCATATTGAATATTCCGGTTTTCTGATGACCTTGACCCATTGGGTTGTATTTGACTATTCTGTTGTCTGGTATACTAAAAACAGATTGTTCTGTCTGACCTCTGTTGCCTTTGACCTTTGCCTTATCAATATAACATTCTTTTGTGCTTAATATTAAATCTCTTTGTGTTAAGCCCGAACATTCCCAAGAATCAGTTATACACCTTTCTGTCCTTTCCTACCTGTCATTTCTCTGTATCGGGGTCCGCCTGCAAGATTGTTACAGTAGGTTTTTCATTCCAGATATGGCTGACTCAGAGCAAACCTTTTTACGCACTGCCATCATGGAGGTCTTCCCTGACCTTCCAGAGGTGACAAAAGATATTTTAGAAGAGACCTTACAATCCATTGGTGTGGAGACATACGATGATTTAAAGTTTATTGAGGAAGCCGATTTACTGTCAGCATTGAGGCCAGTTCAAGCCCGAAAATTCATTGCTACTTGGAAGCTGAGATGTAAGTTAAGTACTGCTATACAGGATACAAACAGTGCCCAAAGTAGCCTGCATAAAAGATATAAAATATAGAAACATTAACAATGTGGTTCAGATAATTCTTTGCATATTTTTTCAGGCCAAACTCCTGACTCCAGTAGTTCATCTGTTGATGCGTCCCCAGGGCCTTCCACCTCCTTACGGTCTCCTTCGCCCATAATTTCACACTCAACCTCTTCCAGCAGTTCCCGAACCCCTGAAATAGACTGGGCGGATAACTTTCAAATACAATGGGATAAGCTTCCAGAGGAACTAACGCAGTTATTAGAGAGAGGAGAACGACCAAGTCCACGAATGAGAAGAGAGATAGTCCGCTTTGTGGTTTCTGAGATGATGAAAAAAAGTTCTTGCCCAAGTAAAAGAAACTCTACTGAAGTTGCCAAAAAGATGCTGGCAAAATATCCTAGGTCTCTACAAGATGTAATAGAGGGAGAGGTGATTGGGTCAGGGTATTACTCTTTAGTAAAGCAATTGCAGTACAGGATAGATAATGTCAAGCGTTGTACAACTCCAAAAATAAGAAAACGAAAGCATGGCACTTCTGCCTCTGATACCGATGAAGTCCCTCCAGAACAGAGAGCAGCAATCCAGGACTGTTATGGGTGCGTTAACTGGGATTTAAAATTCCTCCCTGTTGGAGAGACCCCAGAGAGCCAACAGGAGAAGAAAGAAAAACTGAAGATTATGTCTCAACAGACTGATTTGAGTCCAGAGGAAGTCAAAGATCTAATGAGGTTGACTTTTTACACACAACGTAAACAAGTCAACCAGGGAAAAAATATAATACATCTCTCGGAAGAGTGGCCATTCTTGTTCAAAGAGCTTGGCATGGCAGTCCACTTCAAGGAACTTACTGGTATTGGCCTTAAAGAAATGTTCACTCAAAATGTGGATCTGAAGGGGAAAAGACTCTTGAACTACTTAAATATGGTTGCTGTGAACAAAAACAAAAGGTTGTTACAGGCTGTAGCAAAGTTTAAAGTGATGAGGGGACAGCTAAGTGGTTGCTCAGAAGATGTTAAAGAGATGGTGCTGCTTTTGCTGTCCTATTTTAATGACAAGGAAGAGAGAATGTTTTGTTATGTAGAGGACACATGCCTGGCACAGGAAGTACAAATGGACCGGGTTGATCTGACACCTACAATTATTGTTTGTGGTAAGTTAAAAAAAATTCTTACTTTCTTGGGGGGGGGATTTAATTGCTCGGGTAGTCAATTGGGAGCTTACTAGTGCAGTTTTAGTTATTTCACGCGATCCGATGTTTCGAGGATCTCCCTCCGTAACCTGTGCAGAGCCCGGCTGTGCTCCCGTATCTTTAGTCTGACTAGCTTCGAATTTGCGCAGCGCAAGTCCCGAAAACGGTCAAGCGAGACCGTTTTACCGAAAGATACCCTTACGGGCATCGCATCCAGCAATTCTATTGCTGGTGGAGGGACTTACGAGAAGCAGAGCAGAGGGCTTTTACGCGATTTCGACCTCGCCAGCTAAAAACCCGTCTAAGAGGCAGAAAATGGCAAAAATATTACTTTAAAATTCAATAAAGAATAAAACCGTAGTTGCAAAAAAATCACAAAACTCACAGAACACACATTTTCAAAAATCAAACTAATAAATGCATTAAAAAAAAATGTAACCCTTATCGGATCCTCCTCTGTAATAGGTTACATAGCGAGAGATTTTTCAGCACGATGGCTAGCGATCACTTTCCATGGTGCTGAGAGGCCTGTTGAAATATAACCAACGTTAAATAACCTAAGCTTATGATAATATTCCTATGTAAAGTAACGAATGTTCTTCAACACCTTGGAGAAGTGCCCATAGCGCTCCAAGGTGCTGAAGACCATTGGTGACTTTACATAGGAAAATTATCGTAAGCTTAGGTTGTTTAACGTTGGTTATATTTCAACAGGCCTTTCAGCACCATGGAAAGTGATCGCTAGCCATCGTGCTGAAAAATCTTTCGCTATGTAACCTATTACAGTGTTCAAAACTAGGGTTACGTTAAATAAGTGGCAGTTTTTCTATCTACTTAACGTAAGCTTACGATAATTTATCGTAACGTTACGTTAAGGAGCACTTTTCATGGATAGTGGACTTTCGAATTTTTACATGGACAAAAAGGAATCGCCCACTGGTGTATTCGAAGTGTCAATTCAAGATCTTCCCTATTTCCGATAGGAATATCGGGAGGATCCGATGAGGGTTAAATTTTTCTTAAAAAGTTTTTTTTTTAATACATTTATTAGTTTGATTTTTGAAAATGTGTGTGCTGTGAGTTTTGTGATTTTTGCAACTACGGTTTTATTTTTTATTGAATTTTAAAGTAATATTTTTGACTTTTTCTGCCTCTTAAGGTGAAAAACAATCATCTGCGCATGTGTGATTGCGGAAAAGCCTTTGGACGCGTAAGTATAAATGAAGCTTCCCTGCGCTTCTCTGCCTGATCTCCGCATCCCCGGATTTGCGCAACTCAGCCCTTCGAATACCTCGGAGGCTGTGCGATCCGGAGATGCGGAGCCACTATGCCGGCCGGCTCGCGGAGCCGTGCCGGCTTGCGGAGCCGTGCCGGCAATTAAATCCAGCCCTTGGTCTTTTTATCATTTTCTCTTGTAGTTTTTCTTCTTTTCCCTTTATTCTGTGTATGTTTTATACATTTGTTTGAATTTATTTTAGGTCAATCCTGCTATTCTGCAAGACGGTTCATGCTGTGTGTGGATCGAACAATTTTACTCGACAACATACTCTCCTTTATTTCAGCCATTTGCTTGATGTTTGGGAGCTATTATTGCTTTAATATTCATTACCCATCTGAGCTGGCATCAACCCTGGAGTTTCTGCAGAGGTATGTCTTTTTGGATAGGTTTTCAACAACATTTCCACTTTATTGCTGCTGCATTGATTTGGGAGTTGGGGAGCTTGTTTTTAGTTTTTACTATTTAGGGGGAGATTTAATTCACGGAGTAAAAGAAAATACGGAATAAGTGAAATTCAAAAGCCATTAAAGTCTATGGAGTTAGAAGTTCACTTACTCCGTGAATTAAATCTCCCCTTTTACTATTATAAGTGGCTAATATCAACTTTAACCCCTATCCTGCTGAAACTAATTTAAGTATTTTTTCTCATCATATGTGAGGTTCTGTTTTATTGTATGACTCGGAAAGCTAACATGTTTTTTTCTGAAGTCTCAGGAAATTCAAAATTTATCATTACCATTAGAGGTGTGCATTTCGTTTCGTTCCGAAGTTTTTTCAGAACGAAACATGCCGATTCGGCATTTTGAGAAGGCTCCCGAAATGCCAATTATTTTTCCGAAAAACAAAATGCATCCGAAAGGATTCATTTGTTTCCGAAAATATTTTCGGCCACCGAAATCGGTGGATCCGAAAATAATGAAGCATTTCTTAAGGGAGCCGAAAAATTTCGGCTCCCTTATGAAATATAAGAAAAAAAATGCGAGCAGGCATTCAAAGCACTTTTAAATGCCTGCTTGCGCCTTTTTTCAAAGTTACTCATTGGAGTTAGCTAACTCCAATGCGTAACTCGATAAAAATGCCTTGAGCAGACATTGAAATCGCTGGCTGAGCTCGGTGAGTGATTTCAATGCCTGCTCGGCAAGCAGGCATTGAAATCGCTGGCCGAGCTCATTGAGCAGGCATTTAAATGCTATTTAAATGCCAGCTCGGCGAGCGATTTAAATGCCTGCTCTGAGCGGGCATTTAAATCGCTGTAAAGGCTTTTTTTTTGTCATCTGTTTTCATGCCGATTTCAAATTCGGCATGAAAACAGGTCGATACGGCGTTTTTGGGGCTTCCGAAATGCCGAATCGACCTTGCACCGAAACGAGCTGAATCCGAATGGATTTAGCCCAGGTCATCTGAAATTTCGGATGACCTGAATCGGTACGTTACGAAATTTCGTTTCGGACGAAAATTATTTTATTTCCCTCCGAAACGAAATTTCGTTAATGAAATTTCCAGCCGTGCACACCTCTAATTACCAGGTGTATATGTCATGTCACATCAGATTGCTACATCCAAAAATTCCTATCCAGATTTCAATAATTTATATAGAGCAGCAACTAATGATTATTTGCATAATTGATTAGTTGGTAATTATTTTTTCGGTTAATCGGATGGAAAAATAATACTTTTTCCGTATATAGTAAAATAAAATTCACAAACTGAGTGTTACAAATATAAACTTCCAATGAAACCATCATATAATACATATGTTTGTCCAATTTTTAAGCAGCAGGGCAAATGTTTACAAGTAAGCAAAATTAAGTGTGTATAATACACAGATAGAACACAATATAGGGAGTTTGAGATTTAAGGATAGGTCCCCACTTACCCAGAATGTGCTCAAGCTTCTACAGAGTGTGTCCTTCTGTTACCCCACTCATCCATATGTGTCCACTTCCACACTCTCCTAAAATGTGTCCCCAATGCCAAACTTTATGAATGTGACGGTGTTTATCCAGAACATGCCCATCTGTGCCCCACTTCTCCAGTCTCAATGTGACCCTATTGCCCTCATGTGTCCCCCTGTGCACCTCACTTTAGCTCAGGTGTCCCCTCCCCACTACCCCTTATGTGCATCCTGTTCTATCACTTACCCAGAATGTGCCCCTTGTTCCTTCATATCTCTTTCTACCTACTTTCTGTTACACACTTCTGAAATGTTCCCCCTGTGCCCTCACGTCCCTCCTGTGTCTCCCTTTGATGCTTTTTATAACCATGCTGCTGACCTGTCTCCTCTCCTTCTTGGTGAAGTTTGGCCAGCAGCTCCTGAGATTTTCCCACCCGTACGCCCTCTTCCAGATGCAATCCCGGAAGTAACTGGCTGCTGATTATTCGATGATGAGATTCATTGACAATTGATTATAATCGATTACATAGATTAAGCGTTGCAGCCCTAAATCTATATCACATAAATTTATTCTATTTCATTTAATCGTCCAAATCTTTGTGTCTATATAGTCTATGGTGCACTCTTTCGGAAAAACTCAGATGCAGAATAAATGAGTTTAAAGGATATCATGGCTTGTCTACTACCTGGAAACTGTCTAAGATTGTTTCAAGGCTCTGTCGAGCATTCCAGGGTAGGAGAAGCCACAGCTAGTCCTGGGATCAGCAGAACAATGAGTATACTGGACAATGTGTGGGGACATCCCACACATTTTGCTGCAGCAATGGGGTTAATAATATTTAATTATTCAATTAAATTATTATTTATGTAACATTTATATTTTTATTTGTCAATAGTAGCTTGAATTAAAAAAAAAAGTCTATGTGAATTTTTAATTGGTAATAAGACTATTTTATCATTAATATGATCACCTTTTTTCATCTATTTCCCAAGGTGTTTTTTTTCCATCAACCCAGAAAAGGGCACTAAAGTGGAGAAGACTAACAAAGCCCGTCATCAATTAAACCCTAGAGTCCTTACTTTGATTCAAGAACTGTCAGATCATGAGTGGCGTGATGTCTGAAATTGATTTACCCACTTTCTGTTCCACACTTTCTGTGCCCTCACTTCCCTAAGTCGTTTGACATGTGCTGTACTTATAGCAGTTTCCTGGTTTGCATTCATGTATTGCATACTATTCTAAAGTTTGTAAAAGTTTGTAAAAGTTCTTAATATTACCATTAATATGTTGACAGATGACATGTTTTTTCACTACGTTGAGGTTAATAAATACTTTGAAAGGCAACTTCTTGTTGGATTTTTTTTACGTATTTTAATACACTAACTCTTAACCTATATCTAGCTTTAACGTTTCAGTTTTTAATGCTTAATTTGTGTATACTTATAGGTTTCTCATTTCTGGTAATTGTCAAAATGTATATAACAAGACAGTACAGTTTAAATTAAACTGTCTAAGATAGAAGTGTTCAATATGCCTGTAATGTTTAGGAACAGTTTCTATTTATTTCTCTGCAATAGTCCTAGGTGGTGACGTAAAATACATTTAGACAAATTTTAAGTTTATAATTGAGATTAATATTAGAAAAGAGTCATAGAACAGGATTATATTCCTTTAACTCATAATTAAATTTCATAATTAGATGGTGCTTTAACTGCATTTCTCTCTTCTATTTTGGCATATTGAGTGTCATGAATAATATGGCAATGTATAAAACATTGTTCTTGCTCCTGGGGTGGGATATCAGAAGATTGGTGATAGCAGCAGCATTGTTCACTTTGTAAGTTAAAAGTGGACAATGCCACTGCCCAAAGACTGAGACACACTGCACATGAGGTGACACAAAGCAAATCTGCTGCTTCACTCAGCATCACCTTCCAGGGTGAGTTTCTTCAATTATTTCGTCTCAACATACTCAGGAAAATGCAACACACACTGAGCGCGCACATCAGCACATCTCCCTTTATCCTGCTGAGCTTAGCAGTGTCCTCTGTGTGTCTAAGCATTGAGGCCAAAAAAATGGTGGAAAGTTCACACTATCCTACAGCTAAGGTGTGAATTGGTGAGTAGAATTGCTAATTCAGAAAAGGGTATTGAAGGGTATTGGTTTTACCAATTTAAAATGCAATTCTTTGTCTACTAAAACAGAATTAAACTGTAAAAATGTTTTAATGTATTTGTTACATAATTTGTCTGGCAACCTCAGCTGACATTTTCTGTAAAAACAACAGAAGGATATGTTGAATTTACCAGTTTAAACAGTTTCTTTTTTTAAATGACAACAGTTGTAAACTAAACTTTACAGTTTAAAACTGTAAAGTTCACATTTTCTACTGTATTTTTTACAGACCTTTTCTGGCAACCACAGATGACAGTATTTTTCTGTAAAATAATTTACAGTTTAAAACTGTAAAGTTCACATTTTCTACTGTATTTTTTACAGACCTTTTCTGGCAACCACAGATGACAGTATTTTTCTGTAAAATAATTTACAGTTTAAAACTGTAAAGTTCACATTTTCTACTGTATTTTTTACAGACCTTTTCTGGCAACCACAGATGACAGTATTTTTCTGTAAAATAATTTACAGTTTAAAACTGTAAAGTTCACATTTTCTACTGTATTTTTTACAGACCTTTTCTGGCAACCACAGATGACAGTATTTTTCTGTAAAATAATTTACAGTTTAAAACTGTAAAGCTGTTCACATTTTCTACTGTATTTTTTACAGACTTTTTCTGGCAACCACAGCTGCCAGTTTTTTTCTGTAAAAACAACAAAATATTTTTTACAGTGCACTTTACAGTTTCAGCCAGTGATCACAACCAGTGTGCTTAAGGGCCTTTCCATTTAATCTTTACCAAGGACAATGCACAAGTCACCAGCAAAAAAAGTTACAATTATTATAAACATTACGTTTCATAAAATAATTTATTTTAGTGTATTGTTTATTCCTTGGCGCAGGAAATTTATATATTTATAAACAAATGTATGTACAATATATGTATCTATAGATTTAAAAAATGCTTCTGTGTGTGAGACAGAATACTATTTGGGTAATATCTCTTCGTATCTATTTAGATTTGTCTTTGAGTTTATATTTCCATGATAATGTGTAGAGAGCAGGAGGAGGGGTTTGTCTTGCGTCATGTTCTTGTGTGCGTATGTAAATACGTCATATTTCCTCAGTGGGATGAACAGAAAGATTATAGGGGCATTCCAGCCAGACAGATGACATTGAATTCACCCTCAGCACATCATAGGATTCCATTTCTCTATTTCCATCCTTTTACGCTACATAAATAGGGAGGATGGCATCACACAATGTATACATCACTTGGCATTCTACCAGTGTATTGGGGAGGGTTTTTTTTTTTCCTGCTGGTGTTTTTTAGTTTTCCGCACAGTTTTATTATTTGCCTCTTCCGTAAAGCTTGTCATGATCATGACATATACAGCCATTTTGTGTCTGCTCCAGAGTGTAATATATTATTTCAACACTCGCCTTCCTACAAATATTCTAAAAGACACAACACAAAGGACAACACAAAATGGCTTCTACATTATCATCCCTGACTGGAACACAGGTATCTCTGTTTAGCAGGATAGAGCTCCCAATGTATTCTAATACATAATCCAAATAGATAATAATTTATTCTTTCATGCTGGTAAATTGCATTTTATAGTTTTATGACGATATTGATAGATTTTCACAAATAGATAAACAGAGAGACAGAAATATAATAGACAATAGATCGATTGATAGTAATTATAGGTACAAAATAGGATATTAGACTGATAGGTAGGTATATTAGATAGATAGATAGAGATAGATAGATTAGATAGATAGATAGATAGATATAGATAGATTAGATAGATTAGATAGATAGATAGATAGATATAGATAGATTAGATAGATAGATAGCTAGAGATAGATAGATATGAGAGATAGATATAGATAGATAGAGATAGATAGATAGATAGATAGATAGATATGAGAGATAGATATAGATAGATAGATAGATAGAGATAGATAGATAGATAGATAGATATAGATAGATAGAAATAGATAGATATGAGAGATAGATATAGATAGATAGATAGATAGATATGCAGATAGATAGATAGATAGATAGATAGATAGAGATAGATAGATAGATAGAGATAGATAGATAGATAGATAGATATAGATAGATAGATAGATAGATAGATATAGATAGATATGAGAGATAGATATAGATAGATAGATAGATAGATAGATAGATAGAGATAGATAGATATGAGAGATAGATAGAGATAGATAGATAGATATGCAGATAGATAGATAGATATAGATAGATAGAGATATGTAGATAGATAGATAGATAGATAGATATGAGACAGATATAGTATATATATGAAATAGAGAGAGAGATATAAGAGATAGATAGATTTGAGATAGATATATATGAGACTGATAGATCGACAGATAGATAGTACGAGATGGATAGATACAAGATAGATACATATGAGACTGATAGATGGATAGATCGGGAAAAGGATAGATGATAGATTGATAGAAAGATATGAGACAGATAGATAGATAGATAGACAGACAGACAGACAGACAGATAGATAGATAGATAGATAGAGGGATGGACAGATGGTTAGATAGATAGATGGATAGATTTGAGATAAATATAGATAATATATATGAGATAGATCCATAGATATAAGACCGGATTAAGATCTCTACGGGCCTGGAGCTGAAGATTTTGGTGGCTTTTTTTGGAATTTAGTGAAATGAAAAATTATTTAGGTTATTTAATAGTACAGATATACAGATATGGGTATATCTTATGTATATACAGTATCTTAACCAGGCAGATACTGTGTGATTAATATTTCATTCAGATTTCAATCATTTAAAGAGTGTAAAATTATATTTTTTTTTCACATTTTATCATCCAAACCTTTGCGGTTATATATTATTCTATAGGGAATTCTTGTTAAAAAAAAAGAGAAATGGGAACCTGTTACTGCAGAAAATATACAATTTTAACAAAATAATGAAATATTTCCTTGTGTCTTGGAGGATGGTATTTTATGAATAATATGACTATGTATAAATCACTGACCTTTCTCCTAGCGTGGGAAATAAGGAGAGTTTTAGCAGTGGTATTGCTCATTTTATATGTGACAAATGGACAATACCATCGCTTTGAAACTAAAAATAACGTTTTTTTTTAGTTTTCTTTTCTTTTAGATTTTACATGGTCGTGTTTGGTATCAATGCAAAAGCCAGATTCTGACCTGCCCAATGACGCCTCATTTGACCTTGTGAGGTATAAAGATTAGTGACGCAGGGGTCCAAAGTCTCCCCCAGTGCTCTTCGTGCAGTGCGGCAGTTTATATTTTTGATGTAACAATTCGTAACAACGGATTGTGCCATCACCTCCACACTTGTTGGTGACATGAGAAATGAGATGGTGGGTTAGTGCAGCATTATTGTTCAGGTTATACTTGAAAATTGAAAAATATTGCTGAGCTAGAAAGAAAAATAAAAAAAATAAAGAAACTTTTAATATTTAAAATTTTACTGTTACATAAAACCTGGTCATGTTCTGGCCTTTCCAGTGATACCTCACATGACCATGTAGCTGCTATGGATGTGGAGATACAGGGGTCCAAATGCCCATCAATGCAGGCATAATTATCCTTTATCTGGGCCTATTGTGGGGCATGGGCCTGGAGCTGCTGCTCCATCAGCCCCTATGTTAATCCGGCCCTGGATAGATAGATATGAGACTGATAGATAGAGGGATGGATAGATAGATAGATGGAGACTGAGAAAGATATGTATTATATATATGAGATAGCTCGATAGATATGAGGCAGATATAATGATATACTTGAGCTAGGTAGATTGATATATAGAGACTGAGACAGACAGAAATATAAGTATAACATAGAAAAATAATAGCTACTAGGATAATAAATTGATAGGTAGAAACCCGATAGAGATATAGAAAGATAGAGAGATAGATAGACAGTGATACAGCAGACAAACAGCACTATGACAATAAATGATACATATTAAGAACAAAAAATACACAGAGATGAATAAATTTACAGACATATACACTGAGTAGCCAGATTATTATGACCACCCCATCAGTACTTCGTTGGGCCACATTTTGCCTTCAATACTGCGGCGATTCTTCTTGGCATTGACTCCACGAGATGTTGAAAGGTGATGCGAGGAATCGGACACCATGCCTGATGAATAGCACTGTCCAGTTCTGTGAGATTTGATGGTTGTGGAAGCTGCTGCCTGGTGGCTCTTTCAACTTTGTCCCACAAATGCTCAATTGAATTGAGATCTGGTGATTGTGGGGGCCACCTAAGCAAGGTAAATTCTCACTCATGTTCTTGAAACCACTCCTACACAATACGAGCACCATGGCATGACGCATTGTCTTGTTGGAAGAAGCCATCTCCATTGGGATAGGCCATCAACATGATAGGATGAACTTGATCAGCAATGATACTTTGGTATATTGTGCTATTCAGACGTTGTTCCACATGAATGTAATGGCCCCAAACCAAAACACTGCCCCCACCAGCTCGAAGGGTTGTACTCATGCATGTGGGATGCATGCTTTCATGCTGTTTCCGCCAAATTCTCACAGGTCGGTGCAAGATTTTAACCAATCAGAGCTTGGTTAAAGCTCTGCCCCACACCTCATCTTCATGCTGAGCTTGGATTGGGCAAAGTCCTGCACCTGACCTGGACTTTGCCCAATCAGGGCTCAATATTGAATTAGAGCCCTGATTGGGCAAAGTCCAGGTCAGGCGCAGGACTTTGCCCAATCAGATCAGCATGAAGACGTGGGGCAAAGAGGAGCCCCGGCCAGACGGACCGGAGGAACAGGAGGCTGGGACAGCTGCAGGACAGGTGAGTTACGGGGGCCGCAGCCACAGATCTCCTAAATGTACCGGCAGCTGCTGGTACATTTAGGAGACCTGTGGACGCATTTTAAGGGCATTTCTTATTATGGAATGTCCACGGTCGAACAAACCTCGAACATCCCATAATGTTCAGGGTTCGCCGAACACCCGAATGGCCGATGTTCGATTCGAACTCACGTTCGAATTGAACCGGCAGCCCATCCCTACTCTTCACATGCCAGATTGCAGGACTTTTCTCGTGCGGCGCCGACCCTATGGAACGCGCTTCCTCGCAATATCAGACTGTCCCCAAACCTGGCTTCATTTAAACGCTCCCTAAAGACTCTTCTGTTTAGGGAAGCCGACCACCCGACTCCGTAACAAGACATCCAACCGACCCAAAAAAAGAGTCCTCACCTCTCCCTGCATTAACTCATCACTGCAGCCCCCCTCCTGTTTCTAATCCCCTTACCCATCTACATTGTAAATTCCCAGTGGAATAGGGCCCTCACGTCCTCGTGTTTCTGCTGGCAGCAATACTGACCTGTCTCCTGTATGTATTGTAGCATTGTTCTGTCTTTACCCATTGCACCTTGTACAGCGCTGCAGAATGTGTTGGCGCTTAATGCATAATAAATAATAATAATAATTCAATCTATAGTTATACTGTATAATGGATATGGGGTGAAAGTGCACACTCTCAGGTTTAATTTGAGGGGATGTACATCCAAATTGGGGGAAGGGTTTAGGAATTACAGCTCTTAAGAGAAGCCATCCTCCCTTTTTCAAGGGACAAAACGTAATTGAACACTTGAATCAAACGCTTTTTCATGGCCAGGTGTGGCTACTCCTTCGTTATTTCTTTATCAATTAAGTAGGTATAAGGTCTGGAGTTGAGTCTAAGTTTGGTATTTGCATTTGCAATCTATTGCTGTGAACCTAACATCATGTGTTCAAAGGTGCGACCATGCAAGAGAAACAGACTATTGTAAGGCTTCAAAAACACAACAAATCTATCAGAGAGATAGCAGCAACATTCGGAGCAGCCAAATCAACAGTTTGGTACATTCTGAGGAAAGAAGAACGCACAGGTTAGCTCAGCAACATAAAACAGCCTGGTCGTCCACGGAAAACAACAGTGGTGGATGATCACTGGATCCTCTCTATGGTAAAGAAAAACCCATTCACAACATCTAGACAAGTGTAGAACACCCTCCAGGAGGTGGACGTATCATTGTCAATGTCTACAATCAAAAGAAGACTTCATGAGAGCAAATACAAAAGGTTCACCAAAATGTGCAAACCATTCATAGGCCTGAAGAAGAATAGAAAAGTCAGATTAGACTTTGCCAAAAAAATCTAAAAAAGCCAGAGCAGTTCTGGAAAACGATTCTATGGATGGATGAAACTAAGATTAAACTGTAACAGAATGACGGAAAGAAAAAAGTGTGGAGAAGGCTTGGAACAGCTCATGAACCAAAGCACACATAGTTTTTGAAACATGGTGGAGGCAGTGTGATGCCATGGGCATTCATGGCTTCCAGTGGCACTGGGTCATGGGTGTTTATTGATGATGTGACAGAAGACAGAAGCAGCCGGATGAATTCAGTAACGTTTAGAGATATACTGTCAGCTCAGATTCAGCTAAATGCAGCAAAGTTGATTTTACGGTGCTTTACAATACAGATGAACAATGATTCAAAACACACTGCAAAAGCAACCCAGGAGTTTTTGAAGGAAAAGAAGTGGAATATTCTGCAATGGCCAAGTCAATCACCTGATCTCAACCCAACTGAGCAGCATTTCACTTGCTGAAGGAAAAACTAAAGGCAGAAAGAGCCACAAACAAAGGACAACTGAAGAAAGCTGCAGGTAGAGCCTGGCAAAGCATCAGAAATAAGGAAACCAAGTCTTCGATAATGTCCATGGGTTCCAGACTTCAGACAGCCATTGCCAATAAAGGATTCTCAACAAAATATTAAAAATGAACATTTTATTTATGATTATATTCATTTGTTCAATTACATTTGAGCCCCTGAAAATGGGGGGGGGGCTGTGTATAAAAATGGTTGCAGTTCCGAATATTTGTACATGCTATTTATGTTCAACCCCTTGAATTAAAGTTGAAAGTCTGCGCTTCAAATTTATTTGGATTGTTTCATTTTAATTTTATTCTGGTGGCATACAGAGCAAAAAGTATGAAAATTGTGCCTGTGTCCAAATATATATTGACCTAACTGTAAAAAAAAACCAAAAGGTACATTGCAAAACAGTTCTATACAATAAAAAAGGGCAACCTATACTTACAAAGTTTCTGAGAGCTCCCAATGTGATTTTCGGTGGAAATAATATTTGGGGGCAACAAAATCAAATGCATGAGGTATATAATAAATATATATCACCCTTTACTGGCTGAACCATCCTTTCACCAGGTCAAATCACGGGTGAGTCTACCAGGATTGCAGTGAGTGACCACAATGGCGACTGGGCCAGTTCCTACAAGGGGCCCAGTAGACCACTCCTAGTTCCTCGATAGTACGCTTAGACAGACGGGCACCCATTTCAAAATGCATTCCTGTCTCAGTCTGGCAACAAAGCTGAGTGTGATCGTACCACGCAGTGATTAAGGCACTCACCTGGCCAGCATAGCAGTCCTCAACATAGTTGCACAGTCACCTCTCGGTGGCAAAGCATGGTTGAGGCTGCAGCATGGTTTGAAAAGGCCCAGCTAGGGGAGCAAAGAAAGCAAAGAAAGGTGAAATGTGTGATTAAGGAGGAACTGTGTGGTTCAAAGGGAGAATTGAAGGCTAAGTAGGGACCTGTGAGGTTATCCCGAAGGACTTTGTGATCTGGTACAGTTTAATCTTAGTTTCATCTGTCCATAGAATCCTTTTCCAGAACTGGTCTGGCTTTTTTAGATTTTTTGGCAAAGTCTAATCTGGCTTTTCTATTCTATGGGGTTTAGAGTGATCTGTAGGTTAAAGGGGAAGTGTGGGATTACGTGGAGGAATTGTGGGTTAATTAGGGGCCTGTAAGGTTTTGTGGGATTAAGTGGGAGATTTGGGGTTTATAGGGGTTTGTGGATCTGGGGGACTTTGGGATAAAATGGAGGACTGTGGGGTTTAAAGGGAACTGTAGGGTTAAGACTGCAGTCACACGAGCGCACTGACAGCACAACCGCATGACCGCACCTCCTTGCGTCCATCGCAGCTTTGTGACAGCTTGACAGGGAGGGCCACCCGGTGTAGCATGCGCACTAGTTGCGCGCGCTGCACCGGATGTGATTCAAGCCTCCAAGTGAAAAAGCTACAACAGACGTAGGATGGGGCTACAAAAAGCGATTCTCCATAGGATTCATAGGTCGGTAGCCAGGTCATCAATTAGGAACTCAACCAGGAAGCAGAAGAGAAGACAAAACATGGATAAGAATAAAGTTGGGGTCAGTAACCAGGTAATGAAATGCAGTAAACTGGAAGTGGAATTAGGAGTAGAGCCGAGGTCAGATAGCCAGGGAATCCAAATGAAAGGAGGGCAGGCAGGAAGCAGAGTAATCTCAGGAACAGGGAACACTGGGTTCCAGGCACAGGAACTCCTGAATAACTGAGCACTGTGGGATTGGAGTGCTCAGTATTCATAGGGAGTTGTGACTAGCCAGTACCTTCTGGTGGATTGGGCCTCCTTCCTCATTATCCAATCACAGAGCAGGGTCTTTAGATGCTAGCATAATTGTCGCATTGGTTTAGTGCAGATACAATGCAGGTGCATCTTTGTTGTGGGTACGTCAGCACCATAATTACGACAGGGCATACTTGGGGAGATGGCTCGGTAGCATCATAGTTGATCGTTTTTTGAGTCACGTGATGTTCATTGTGCGCCAAGATGGTGGCCACCTGAACACGTGGTCGCCCATGAGGACGCATTAATAGTGGATTGGCAAGGAACGCAGTGGAGGCGACGGGACGACTTGGATACCGGAGGGGTGAGACTCAGTGAAACATGACATTATTGGGGTTTTTGTTGCATATTCAGGCCATTTCATAAGCCATCTGCATGTCTAATACAATAATAAAACAAATCAAATCAATATTTATAATGTTTGATTTATACACAATAGGTTAAAAAGAAAATACACTATCAGGGTTATCCAAAGAGATTCGAAAAGTCACCGCACGTTCGGTGACTTTTCGTTCTCTTCAATTCGGTTCCTTTTGCCGATCCCATTTCGGTGACCCTGCGGTGTATTCAGCAAGCACCACAGGGTCCCCGAATTGCAGGGAAAAGCTGCCGCAAACCTGACGAAAACTAACCGAATGCACGCTGAAAACAAGCAAAAACATCTGGATTAACCTTTGAAAAAGCCGAACAGGAGCCGAACAGGAGCCGAATCACACAGAGCCGAAGCAGCTGTGACGTAGAGGAGGCAGTGAATAAATTAGAAAAACCATTTGTATGAATCTGGGAAAAAGAAACGCTGTTTGCAAAGAAACTACTGAGCGAAAATGTCTGAAATTTTCACAGGAGGTCCAGGGAATGATAATAAAGAGGGCTGTTACAAAAAAAATAAGTAAACTGAAAAAAAAAAAATTAAAAAAAATCGGACTTTTAAAAAAAAAAAAAAATCAGAAAAATGCTTAAAGTATACTAAAAAATCTATAAATAAAGAGACTTTTTGCTGCAGAATTTTATAATGAACGGTTTATTAGATATTGAATTAAAACAGGAATATTTTTAACATTGAAGCCTATGGGATTCTCCTGAATAAATTTGCCGAATTAAACCACCGAATGGCAGGACATTAGGGAACCTTTCACTGCTGGTTTGTGTTCTCTGAATAGCCGAAGCAGTGCTTTTTCATGGGGATTTCACTGCCTCGAACAGGGACCGAACAGGCACCGTATGTTCAGGCAATTCGCCAGGATTTGGCGAATTGCCTGCTCTCTGGATAGCCGAATGGTCAGGAAAGGTAACCGAACGCTGATTTTCAGCGTTCGGTTACCTTTCTCAAGCAATTCGGATCTCTTTGGATAACCCTGTATGGTGGTAATTCACAGAACTCTGGAATTCTGATTAAGTATTAGGGAATTTACAAATTTTAGCACAAAATAAACAAAACTTGGAACATACCTTGCAAAATGCCATTATGTCAACTTTCCATTCATCCCAAATTAGTGAATACCACTGCATATCTCGGGATAGACCAAATGTGTCCGGTATTTTCTTGCAGTCACGAGTTTGACTTATATATTGTTTATTTTTTTAAGCCAGTGCAATCTCTTAAACGTTATTTGTTGCCACTTTCATGTGAATGTAAATGTCCCAACCCTGCTAATTCTATTAAATGGCGTAGAAAATTGCTTCTCCTTTCAAGGCATTATTCTAGCCCCATGTGCAAGAAGATGATAACAGAGCAGAAGCCGTCTGGAAAATGAGTTAGTAAACTGATGCACCTTTTTTTTTTATCAGAGCCCTGTCTGCTTTTAAACAATTCAGCTAGATATACAGTATGCTATCTTGCTTGAACCGAACGCCATTTCTTTTTTGACGTAAACAGATTGTTTTTTCTTTTTTGTATTTATTTACTATTTTAACGGAATCCTGATATAGCATCCCCATTGTTCCTAACGACGGAACTCTGAGTAACTGATTGGATGCCGCGTCTGAATCATACATAATGAGTCATCTATATTCAAAGTTTTAATTGCTTCCAGTTGTTCCCGAAAAGACAAGTCAAGCCAAAGGAAAAAAAAAAAAGAATAACATTGGTTGAAATTAAATAAATAAGTCAGTTCGATGCACACGTTGCTTGTGACCGTTACATATAATTCTCGTAGCATTAATGATGATTTTATCTTGAGTCATTCACCCCGTTGACGTTCTGCGGTGATGCTCTGTATATATGGTGTCGAGAAATGCTTGTCCTGTCTGATTATTCGATCTGAGATTAAGATTCTAGAGTTTTGCTTGTATCCTCTTCATTACAATCCCATGTGCTTGACTACCTGTGAAGCATGGTGTGTGAATGATTGATGAACGTGTGTACACCTTCATGAAGATAAGATCAGGTTTAAATATTTTTTTATTATTTGTAGGCTTTTATAGCTTTCTTTAATATGCTATGACTCACTTTATTATTATACTTTATGTAAATAGCACCAGATTCCACAGCGCTGTACAAGATAGACAGACATGGCTATAATACGTTAGAATAGAAATTACATATTAAGTAAGATAATAAGGTGTGAATGGAGGTTCCTGCTACTAATCTACAGGGGTTTAGTATGTATTGTTAAGTAGGTGAGTTTATAATGTGTCTTGCCCAAGGACAACTGCTGGAGAGGTGTTCTTACCGGGATCTTATCCTGCTTTTCCAAGGTTGTAGAGCAGAGACACACGGTTGAGGTTGAACTTGTAGTGACGTTACCGCTACCCTATCCAGCCAATACCTAAAATATGACATGTCATTAGTAGTCAATATGGCCGCAAAACAAAGAAGCTTCCTGTCTCATTCACAGTGCACTCGGTCACGCCGCAGAGCAACACAATCCGAGCACATTGCAGTTGGGTGTCCTGGAGTGGAAAACTGGGATCTGCCCAACCGTGAGGCCTAGAAAACCATGATCTGTCCAAACGTGAGGCCGAGGTCGCATAACATCACAGTGAATTAAATTTTTGGGATATTGCCGACCCTTTCTGTATACACCAGCATGCTGGGTTGATGGCATAATAATGAACCCCAAGTCCTTCCGATTCTAAACCTAAGCCAGCAAGTGAGAGCAGATAGACAGCAGCGCAGTTGATCTGCTCCTCATCCAAAAACTCAAGGGCCCTAAAGGGTTTAATTACATAGGGGGACCCCAGGTCCCCTCTATGTCTGATTAAACCCTCCAAAGTAATTAAAACTCTGCATTTACCCTATATTCCCATGAACCTAAACCCGGTACCCCACTTAACCTAAATTAAGTGTTGAATTTCTTAACTAAACCCCTTAAAATTAACTGCTTAAGGACCAAGAGACTTTATAGTCAATGCATTTATGGTGGACCAGTTACATCATTGGTCCTTACGGGGTTAAATAAAACCCCAATGTAGATTATACTTAACATCAAGTGGTTGGCGACATTCTGGAGATCCTTCCACGCCAGGGCCTTCATGCTGAATGAGCCCGAAAGGCCCAGTTGTATTTAACTCGGAATGCTACCCAATAGCAGTCTTGGTGAAATATTTCTTTCAGCTAATGAAAGAGCTCCTTCTATCAGTGGCTGACATAGCTTGGCCATGTGTAGCAAAATTCACCAATCAGAGAAGGCCCTTTTTTGATCAGTCTGTTGTTTACACATGGCCACAACACGATAAACCAATGAGAGAAGAGGTGAAAGGACACCTTCATCCATGATCCTATACCTTTTCATTCATCCATAGAGGAAGCTCACTCATCGGCTCAAAGGAACATTTAATGAGGAATGCTATTGGCTAGCATTTCTACTTAAATACCTGTGGGCCTATTGGGCTTGTTTAGTCTCAGTTCCCTGGCTGAGAAAGATCTCCAGGATTCTGGCAACTGTGGAATGGTAAGTATAATCCTTCCCCTACATTAGGCTTTAGTTTAGGGCCTTAATTTAGTGGGTTCTATACATAGGGTACAGTTAAGGGAGAGGGTATGTCTATAAATAATATAGTGTTATTGTGGGGGTATAGTTCTTTATTTAATTACCATTTTACTATATATATATATAAATACATATGAGTCCTGATGAAAGCTGAAATAAGCTGAAACGATCGTTGATGTTTTTATTGATACAAATAAAGTTTTGAAGTTTTATATGAAGACCCTGGAGTGCTGGCCTTTGATGATGAACATAAATATATATGTGTGTAAATATTCATTGGTAGGTAAGAGTTTAATTACAGAGAGGTGGCATGATAGATTGGGGTATAAACAGAGTATATTAGGTGTATATAGATATGCATAAGGAATGTTATGTAGGGTATAGGTAGGAGGTTTTTATGTTTAGGGATCAACGTTCCTGGGGTTAATTGGACTTAAAGTGGAACCCGGGGGGGGGGTTCCCTCTATGTAATTAACCATTCTTGGTCCCATGGTTTTTTGGACAGGCTGAGCCGGGCCCCACTTACTCTTCATATTATCCTCTCATTTGCCAGTTTAGCGTTGGTCTAGGGGGAACCAGAGCTTCTATTCAACCCATCAACCTGACATGTCGGAATTTTAAGACAGGATTGCATAATATCAAAGCCGTGTAATTTGACGTAATGCTACGCGACCTTGGCCTTGCGGCTGGACAGATTCTGGCATTCCAGGCCGGAACGTCTCATTTCTTCTTACAGATCCTGACAGTAATACAGGTTGACAGGAGTGAGACCTAAATGAGATGACATGATTTTATTCCTCATCGTGGAGACCATTGATCCTGCATTAAAAGTAAAAGTACGCAGATAGGGCTTTATACACAAAAAGTTAATTTTCTGCTGGTTTTCGATTAAAAAAAAATATATGCACTTTCTTGGTAATGAAAGGGTTAATCATACTGATGTTTTTCTGCTAAGCTACGTTTACAAGCAATCTTTCTCATGTCCGTTTACATGTTGACTATCTGATTAGCTTCTGTGCATCCTGCTGTATGTCCTGAGGAGCAGGAGAACTAAAACAAGCCAAAGGGGCATATCTAGTAGATTGCATGAATGAAAGAGCTTTTAGCTGGTTGTACAGTATATGACACAGAAGATGTGTCTGCTTTAGACGTGGAAAAACCTGTGGCCTCAAATAACATCTGACTGGAATGAAAACCAATCCCTGACCAGTATCTCTGGCCACCTATACGCCATTTCTTATTTACCCTTCATAGCATGCGTCTAGCCATTCCTTACGATTTTTTTTTTTAAATTATATCTTTTTTTT
Organism: Leptobrachium leishanense; assembly: GCA_009667805.1. NCBI lineage: Eukaryota > Metazoa > Chordata > Amphibia > Anura > Megophryidae > Leptobrachium > Leptobrachium leishanense. The sequence goes on from CM019067.1 coordinate 303,587,283, forward strand.
AACTTATCCTTTTTTTTTTATTTAGGACATCCCAGGTACTTCAACCAGCTCTCAACTGGACTGGATATGGTTGGCCTTGCTGCAGATTGGTTGACATCTACTGCAAACACAAACATGTGAGTACTTAAGACTAGGGATGAGCGTTCAGTTCGGATCAGTTCGGAGTTCGATTCGAACATCGCCCGTTCAGCTGTTCGTCGAACACCAAACATTTCCGCGTGTTCGCCGCATGTTCGCCCACAATGCACCACAATGGACCACAATGCACTTTTCCACTGACCTGAAGCTTGTAATTGGCTACAGCCTTCCACCACAGGTCAGGTGCAAGACAGGTGCAAGACTATGCCAATCACAGCTCAGAGTCCTGATTGGGCAAATTTTGCCCAATTATGGGCTCACAGACCTAAGTCCCGCAGCACACTATGTAAGGCTTCCCTGCCTGCAACCCCAGCGTGTGTGTTTGCAGGAGTGAATCAGAGAGGAGATTGTTCTGTCAGAGTGTATCAGTGACGTTGTAGGAGATTTCTGGGAATTAGAATCTCTTCCACAATACCACAGAGGGGTTACTTACGGTGTGAAGGCACTTGCTGCCACCAAAGGCACAATATTTGGGTGCACTGCCACTGACGCCTATACCAGATTCATATCATTTTAATATTGGACCGCAGGGTCCACCACTGCACTCTTCCACAATACCACAGAGGGGTTACGGTGTGAAGGCACTTGCTGCTACCAAAGGAAAAATATTTGGGTGCACTGATGATTGTACCAGATTCATATCATTTTAATATTTGACCGCAGGGTCCAACCCTGCACTCCTCCACATTACCACAGTGGGGTTACGGTGTGAAGGCACATGATGCCACCAAAGGCAAAATATTTGGGTGCACTGATGCCTGTACCAGATTCATACAGGCATCAGAGTGCAACCCTGCACTCTTCCACAATACTACAGAGGGGTTACTTACGGTGTGAAGGCACTTTCTGCCACCAAAGGCACAATATTTGGGTGCACTGCCACTGACGCCTATACCAGATTCATATCATTTTAATATTGGACCACAGGGTCCACCACTGCACTCTTCCACAATACCACAGAGGGGTTACGGTGTGAAGGCACTTGCTGCTACCAAAGGAAAAATATTTGGGTGCACTGATGACTGTACCAGATTCATATCATTTTAATATTTGACCGCAGGGTCCAACCCTGCACTCTTCCACAATACCACAGAGGGTTTACGGTTTGACGGCACTGTTGCCGACACTAAAGGCCCAATTTTAAAGCACCTATTGTTACTTTCATCCAAAGCCTGCATAAGTTTCACCATAATTTAGCCAAAAAATCACTAAACTTGTTCTGTGTGTCCTAAAACGTCTCCTCTTTTCATACAGGCTGCCGCCCCAAGCAGTTGTTTATGAATAGATTAAAGGAAAACCATTTACCATCATCTGAAATGTCATTTTTTTTGTTTTTAAATGTTTCTATACATCCTACAAATCCACCACTTCACGAGCAGGTTATGGGGACCTCCTAGGCATGATATTTGAAGGAATTTTTTGTTTTTATTCTTAACCTTTATTTCATTTTAAACTCACTGTTCCTTTAAAAACATTTTTTTTTTTACTTTTTGCCTTTGTTTCCTGTCCCCCAGGGCACTACCCGTACTCCCATACACCTTTTATGGCAAATATCTAGCATATATGCCCTCTTGGAGGGCACTTTAAAAATCGAACGTTCATGTCCCATTTATCACTGTAGAGCAGACAGTTTGATCACCTTATATTCCATAAAAACCTACATATAGGCCAACAACAAAAAAAGAAGTGCGCCCAACTGGTTCAGCCTTTCATTCAACACCTACTGCTGTTGATCCAAAAAAAGACAAAAAAACTATCTGAGATGCAACATATTGAGAAAAATATCCTTCTTAACCCCAGATGGCGCCAGATTTCTCCTTGATAAAGCTTTTACCCACATATTAAATATTATAACCCATAATATTATATTTTGCAAGTTGTTGTTTAAAAGTCTGTGTAGTCTCTGACCCAATCACCTCAACAGGCAGAGAATTCCACAGCTTTATTGTTCTTACTGGAAAAGAACCCTTCCTATGCTTTAGGTTGAATTTCCTTTTGTCCAGTTTAAATGGGTGACCTTGTGTCCTGTGTATAGCCCTGTTAATGAATAGGTTTCCAGACAATAGTTTATAATGGCCCCGTATATATTTATATAAAGTTATCAGATCCCTCTAAGGCCCTGTATATATTTATATAGTTATCAGATTCCCTCTAAGGCACAGTATATATTTATATAAGGTTATCAGATCCCCTCTAAGGTGCCGTTTCTCTAAACTAAACAGGTTTAAGCTTGTTAGTCTTTCCTCATAACTTAAACCTTCCATTCCCCTTATTAATTTTGTCGCCCGTCTGTGCACTTTTTCTAGCTCTATAATATCCTTTCTTAAGACAGGTGCCAAAAATCACACGGCATATTCAAGGTGCGTCTTACCATTGATTTATAAAGAGGCAAAATGATGTTGTCATCCCGAGAGTGAATTCTCCTTTTTATGCATGCCAATACCTTGCTGGCCTTGGCAGCTGCTGTTTGAGATTGCACATTGTTACTTAGTTTGAAGTCTATCAGGGTTATCCAAAGAGCTCCGAATTGCTTGAGAAAGGTAACTGAACGCTGAAAATCAGCGTTCAGTTACCTTTCCTGGCCATTCGGCTATCCAGAGAGCAGGCAATTCGCCAAATCCTGGCGAATTGCCTGCACATACGGTGCCTGTTCAGTGCCTGTTCGAGGGCAGTGAAATCCCCATGAAAAAGCACTGCTTCGTCTATTCAGAGAACACAAACCAGCAGTGAAAGGTTCCTGAAATGCCCTGCCATTCGGTGGTTTAATTCGGCAAATTTATTCAGGAGAATCCCATAGGCTTCAATGTTAAAAATATTCCCATTTTAATTCAATATCTAATAAACCATTCATTATAAAATTCTGCAGTAAAGAGTCTCTTTATTTATAGATTTTTTAGGGTACTTTAAGCATTTTTCAGATTTTTTTTTTTTTTTTAAAGTTTACTTATTTTTTCTATAACAGCCCTTTTTATTATCATTCCCTGGACCTCCTGTGTAAATTTCAGACATTTTTGCTCAGTAGTTTCTTTGCAAACAGCGTTTCATTTTCACAGATTCACACAAACTATTTTGCTAATTTATTCACCTCCCTCGTCTGCGGTCTCAGTTGCTTCGGCTGTGTGCGATCGGCTCCTGCTCGGGCTTTTTCCGTGGTTTTTTGCAGGTTAATCCAGATGTTTTGGGGGGTTTTCGGCGTGTATTCTGTGGGTTTTGCGGTTAGTTTTCGTCAGGTTTGCGATAGCTTTTCCCTGCAACTCGGGGACGCTGTGGTGCTTGCTGAATACACCGCAGGGTCACCGAAATGGGATCGGGAAAAAGGAACCGAATTGAAGAGAACGAAAAGTCACCGAACGTGCGGTGACTTTTCGAATCTCTTTGAATAACCCTGTATGATTATTCCCAAATCCTTCTCCTGCTTTGATTTCCCTAAATCTGTACCATTTAGGGTATAAGTTGCTTGTGTGTTCTTCACTCCAAAGTGCATAACCTTGCATTTATCTACATTAAATTTCATCTGCCGTTTAAGTGCCCAGTCCCCCAATCTATCTAAATCCCTCTGCAGCGAAGTAACATCCTGCTCACATTGTATCACGTTTCCTAACTTTGTGTCATCTGCAAACACTGACACATGACTTTCAATGCCTATTTCAAGGTCATTTATAAATAGGTTGAATAAAAGTGGACCTATAACAGACCCCTGAGGGACACCACTTATCACTGGTTTCCATCTTGAAAATTTACCATTTATGACCACTCTCTAAACCCTATCTTTTAGCCATTGTTCTATCCAAGAACAAGAATTTTCATCTAGACCAATTTTGTCTTTTTTATGTTTGATTTTAATTATTATTTTTGTCCATCTTCCCTGTGTGTGTGTGTGTTAACGACATTGGCTGGAAAAGGAAGGTGTCATGACCTGTACGTTTCCGCCACCTGCAACGCTTCATAGTCATCCGGTGCCATGCCAATGCCATTCAATGCATCTTTACGCTGTGCACTGTTTTTTGGCGCTGATGTCCCAGTGCTGTCTTTTACTGACACTGGGTTCCCAGTATGTCATTCCACTAGCCATATTGACTTGGAACGCTCATAACCCTCGGTATATTATGGTTTCCAGACACACGTCAAGCAGTGTCACCATGTTTGAGATATATGTTCACGGTCTAGTGCTCTGGAATGACATCATCCTATGGGCGTCATTCACAGACTAAACTATTTAAAAAAACAGTATGTTAATGCAGGTTTCAGGATGAGTTTCTCTGTTGCCTGAATTGCCATTAATCAGCCCATTTCCGCACGTGATATATCTTTTCTTTTTTCACTTTTTTTCTGACTGTTTCTGTCTGTGACTTGCATGAAAATCTATTTACCTACCGTGTGCTTAATTCATTCAAGATTCTCTATTTGGCCTTTTTTTTCGGTTTATTCATTAAACAGTAAGGTTTTCTAATGCCATTGTTACCCCTATCCCAACGGGACTTTCCACGATACAGCTGGTATCATTTTACCTCGTAAGTCTATCAGTGTTATTCAAAGAGATCCGAATTGTGGCCGAAACAGGTAACCGAACAGTGAAATTCATTGTACGATTACCGTTCCTGGCCATTCGGCTATACAGAGAGCAGGAGTACGCCAAATGTTGGCGAATTGCCTGCACATACGGTGCCTGTTCGGTGCCTGTTTGAGGGCAGTGAAATCCCCATAGAGAAGCAATGCTTCGTCTATTCAGAGAACAAAAACCAGCAGTGAAAAGTTGCCGAATTGCCCTGCTGTTCAGTGGTTTCATTCGACAGGTTTATTAAGGCTAGGGTCAGATGAGCGCATTTTGTATGGACTGTGCGTCCGTGCAGTACGGACGTACTTACTGACTGACAACAAGGTAGTAGCCACTGATGTAGCAGGGAAAATAAATTACAATGAAAGAACATTCTGTCCGTCAAAAATGCTGGACGTATAAATGCAGTCCGTCTGACCTTGTTGCATCACTCACACACAAAGCTATGCGGACATTGTGGACGTGGCGCACTCTGTGCTTCCGTTCTAGCAGTATTACGTTCCTGCCTAACCTGCGTCCGTTTGCCGCATCCGTCATGCGTCCGCACTTCTGTGCGGACGTACTTCGTGTGTCTGGCTCCATTTAACACAATTGTGTGCTATCACGGACGTACTTATGTGCGGGCAACACGGACGTTAACACTGCGCTCATCTGACCCCAGCCTAAGGCGAATCCCATAGGCTTCAATGTTAAAAATATTCCTGTTTTAATGCAATATCTAATAAACCGTTTATTGTTTTATTCTGCATCTCTTTATTTATAGATTTTTTTAGGATCTTTTAAGCATTTTTTTGGGATAATTTTGCAAACGTTTTTTTAAATCGTTTCTTTTTTCTGTAACAGCCCTTTTTATCATCATTCATTGGATTTTATATGTAAATTTTAGACATTTTTGTTCTGTAGTTTCTTTGCAAACAGTGTTTCACTTTTCAAACATTCAAGTGTACTGTTTTTTTTTTCCACTCCATTCGTCTGCGGTGTCGGGTTTTTCCGGCGGCTGCTCTGCGCTGTGATCGGCATCTGTTCGGGTTTCTCCGGCGTGTTCGGCGGGGTTGATCCAGATGTTTTTGCGGGTTTCGGTGTGCGTTCGGCCGGTTTTGCGGTGAGTGTTCGTCGGGTTTGCGGCGGCTTTTCCCTGCACTACGACGGCCATGTGGTGCTTGCTGAATACACCGCAGGGTCGCCGAAATGGGATCACCAAATCGCACCGAATTGAAGAGAACGAAAAGTCACCGAACATGTGGTGACTTTTCAATTCTCTTTGAATAACCCTGTAGGATTCTCCCTCAATCACTTTTTCTGACTTAAAATGACACTCAAAATGGAACTAATATTGGCACCCTTAAATATGAGCAAAGAAGGCTGTGAAAATTGTCTTTATTGCTTAACCTTTTTATGTGGTTTTCAAAAAATACACAGATATCGTACTGTGCTGTCATGAATATCAAACAACAGAACACACAACACAAAAAATATATTATCATTGATAGTTTGCATTTTGTTGTACAACAGGAACAGGATATCTCGATATGCTGACCTGCTCTGTCTGCAGCCCAAAAGCAAATGAAATATTTTGCTGCAAACTAATTTCATTTGTTTTTGCAGAAGGTGCAGAAGGTGCTTCAAAAGTTTTAACCCTGTGAGCATAATGCCCAAAGAGCTAAAACAGTAAAATCAGCTGCTGAAAGCTCTGAAATATCGGGCTTTCAGCAGCCGATGCAGGGAGAAAAAGAAGAAAATAGACCAGCTGCTCAAACCTCTAACTCAATTTGCAGTAGATGGTGCCATCTAGTGGCCAAAAATAGGTTACTTACAGGAAGACATACAATGGGTATAAGCTCAAATATTTTTTTTTTAAATTAGCTTAAAATGATTTTACAAAAAAACGCTGGTTTCTGACAATGTTTTTTTGGAAAATGATGGCTATTATCAGTGCCAAAGAAAACCAAAATAAAAGAAAAACTTTGTGGAACAATCTGTTATCATTCTTAATGGTAGGGGAGGAGGAAACTTTAGACTCAGTCAGATTTTTCACCATATCTGTAAGTTGTTATCACATGTTTTTACTATTGTTTACCCAGAATACTCAGTTTATCAAAATACACATTACATTTTTTTTAAGTTAATGGTTGAATCTTGCAAAGTAATCCCTCTAGGTACAGAACGACACAACATTAAGCAATAGGTCATTTTAAAAAAAAACAACAACTTTTTTATGCTGTAGATGTAAGCTCCTCCTTTCAGTCAGTAGATGACATCTTGTCCTTTGAACAGCTCATTTAACCAAATTACCAAAAGTGCTTCCACAATCAGTGTATTGCTTTATATTGCGGTATGCAATATGGTAATTATGCATGATACTGCCGTACCCGGTTTTTACTTCTGCTGGCATGATAAGGTAAATTATTCTCAAGTCCTTCTCATTGAATGCTATACCTAACGTCACCCATTTAGAGAATAGGTTAATTGTCATCAGAGCTGGTCTGGGACAAAAAATTCAGCCCTTGACTCCATGCAGCCTGGCGGCCACTTTAATTATGCAAACACGCACAAAAATAGTATATAAACCAACCGGATCTCAACCAATCGCTCTACAGATACAGGAGTTGATGCAGAGCGATTGGGTAAAGCAACACAGTGGCACTGAAGTCAAGTATTCACCATATTTTAAGGTGAGGCGGATGCGCAGCAGGTATCCCCAGCACGGTCACCCCAATATGAGACTACATCTGTTTTACAGATGGTGAGGAGGTTTTCACTTCACTCAATAAGGGCAGCATGACCAACACGGTGAACCAGCATTCACACTGGCCAACTGAGCCATTGGCCCTCCGGGAATCACCCTGTTGTCCCTATGGCCAATTCATGGCTGGTTGTCATTCCACAAACGTCAAAAATGTAAAACAGTGCTTTTGTTTACATTTAACTCTACCTACAAGTTATCTGTTAAGTCTCTAATTTACCCAGATATCTCTTAGCTCACATATCTCTAAAGGTACTATAGAGAAGGGATCAACTATACTTCCCATGATTCTCATGCATTCTAAGAATTCTGGGAATTGTAAGCAAAAAATATCTGAGGGAGCCAGAGTTTGAGATCCCTGCTCTAAAGTAAAATAGTATCTTGCTTAACTTGTGTCATCCTTCCTAGAGTCCTAAACTGATACTGCCATTAAAGTAATAATTGGAGTGATTGCTTGGCTTGGCTAATGGCTTGAGCTACTATCCTGACCTTGCCAAAAGCTTTGGCTCTGTGCTGTACAATAAAGGCTCCCATAAATAGAAAAGGATCCACAAATAACAGCTCGGCAAGAGAACAGTAAGCCATGGTAGCTCACTGTTCTTGGCTCAAGCGGATATTCTTCAAAATGTATACTTACCGTACAGAGGGCAGCACATTTCGATCCCTGGCCACACTCAGGGGAACACAATGAATAAAAAGTTCCCAGTGTTCTTTTTGGCCCCAGCAAACCTCACTGACAAAAGTTAATGCAGAACTTGTAGAGGTTCACACTTGGCTCCGTGAAGTCCTCCTAGGCACTCCAGGAGCCAATACCAGTATTGGTGCACAATACCAGTATTGGTGTTGATGGTATATCAACAAGTGTCTCTCAAATATTCCAACTCAAACCACTAATAAAGAGGCAGGGTTGGAATTGAGTTGGTAACAGGGAGTGACTCGCGCCGATACCTTCCCTTAGCAGCTCCTTATTACCAACAAGAGGCTAGAACACAACTGAGTCATTCAGCCAATAACTTGAGCTGTTAGGCAAAACAAATCCACCCGCCATCACCGTGGAGCCACAAGCTTTGTTTCCAGCTCGGAGGTGGTGGCTGCTTACTGTAAAGTAACGACTTGTAGATTGTAGGAGTGGCAAATTTATGGCTTACATGAGAAGAACATGTCAGACTAACCTTATTGCATTCTATGAAGAAGTAAGTAGAAGTATAGATCAGGGGGTCGCAGTGGATATGATTTACTTGGATTTTGCCAAAGCTTTTTACACAGTTTCCACACAAGAGGTTACTATTTAAATTAAGAAAAATTGGTCTAGATGAAAATTTTTGTTCTTGGATAGAAAACTGGATAAAAGATAGGGTACATTCAGTGGTCATAAATAGTAAATTTTCATGATGGACAACAGTGGTAAGTGGTGTCCCTCAGGGATCTGTTATAGGACCAATTCTATTCAATTTATTTATAAATGACCTTGAAGTAGGCACTGAAAGTCATGTGTCAGTGTTTGCAGGTGACACAAAACTGGGAAAAGTAATACAATGTGAGCAGGATGTTACTTCGCTGCAGAGGGATTTAGATAGATTGGGGGACTGGGCACTTAAATGGCAGATGAAATTTAATGTAGATAAATGCAAAGTTATGCACTTTGGAGTGAAGAACACACAAGCAATTTATACCCTAAATGGTACAGAGTTAGGGATATCAAAACAGGAGAAGGATTCAGGAATAATCATAGACTCCAAACTAAGTAACAATGTGCAATGTCAAACATCATTATGAGGAAAGGCTAACAAGCTTAAACCTGTTTAGTTTAAAGAAACAGCGCCTTAGAGGGGATCTGATAACTTTATATATATATATATATATATATATATATATACGGGGCCTTAGAGGGGATCTGATAATCTTATATAAATATATACGGGGCCATTTTAAACCATTGTCTGGACACCTATTCATTAACAGGACTATACACAGGACACAAGGTCACTCATTTAGACTGGACAAAAGGAAAATCAGCCTAAAGCATAGGAAGGGTTCTTTTACAGTAAGAACAATAAAGCTCTGTAATTCTCTGCCTGTTGAGGTGATTGGGTCAGAGATTACACAGGCTTTTAAACAACGACTTGCAAAATATAATATTATGGGTTATAATATTTAATATGTGGGTAAAAGCTTTATCAAGGAGAAATCTGGCACCATCTGGGGTTAAGAAGGATATTTTTCTCAATATGTTGCGTCTCAGATAGTTTTTTTGTCTTATTTTGGATCAACAGCAGTAGGTGTTGAATGAAAGGCTGAACTCGTTGGGCGCACTTCTTTTTTTTGTTGTTGGCCTATATGTAGGTTTTTATGGAATATAAGGTGATCAAACTGTCTGCTCTACAGTGATAAACATTTGAGCAATGGGTGGTCATGCAAGTCTTAAGTAGGGATGAGCCAAACACCCCTGTGTTCGGTTCGCATTCGAACTCGATCAATTTCAAAAGTTCGAGTTCGGACACTAAACACAATCCGAACTCAATGCAAGTCAATGGGACCCGAACGTTCGATATTTAGAGTGCCCTCCAAGAGGGCATATATGCTAGATAAAAGGTGTATGGAGGTCCGGGTAGTGCCCTGGGGGACAGGAAACACAGACAAAAAGTAAGAAAAAAAAAAGGTTTTAAAGGAACAGTGAGTTTTCCATGAAATAAAGGTTAAGAATAAAAACCAAAAATTCCTTCAAATATCGTGCCTAGGAGGTCCCCATAACCTGCCCCTGAAGTGGCGGATTTGTAGGATGTATAGAAACTAGGGATGAGCCGAACACTCCCCGAGTTCGGTTTGAGCCCGAACCCGAACATCCCATTTGTTCGGGACCGAACCCGAACCCCCATGCAAGTCAATGGGGCTGAAAATTCATTTTTTTAGAGTGCCCTCCAAGAAGGCATATATGCTGCATATTTGCCATAAAAGGTGTATGGGGGTCCGGGTAGTGCCGTGGGGGACAGGAAACAAGGACAAAAAGTTTTTAAAAAAAAGTTTTTAAAGGGACAGTGAGTTTTCCATGAAATAAGGGTTAAAAATAAAAACCAAAAATTACTTCAAATATCGTGCCTAGGAGGTCCCCATAACCTGCCCGTGAAGTGGCGGATTTCTAGGATGTATAGAAACACTTAAAAACAAAAAAATGACGTTTCATATGACGGTAAATGCTTTTCCTTTAATCTATCCATAAACAACTGCTTGGGGCGGCAGCCTGTATGAAAAGACATTTTAGGACGCGCAGAAAAAGTTTAGTGTTTTTTTGGGCTAAATTATTGTGAAACTTGTGCAGGCTTTGGATGAAAGTAACAATAGGTGCCTTAAAATTGGGCTTTTAGCGTCGGCAACAGTGCCGTCACACCGTAACCCCTCTGAGGATATGAATCTGATACAGGCGTCAATGGCAGTACACCCAGATATTGTGCCTTTAGTGCCAGGCATGCAAGTACTATCATACAGTAACCCCTCTGTGGTATTGTGGAAGAGTGCAGGGGTGGACCATGCGGTCCTATATTAAAAAGATATGAATCTGGGAATGGGCGTCAATGCACCCAGATATTGTGCCTTTAATGGCAGGCCATCAAGTATCATCATACAGTAACCCCTCTGTAGCATTGTGGAAGAGTGCAGGGGTGGACCATGTGGTCCTATATTGAAAAGTTTTTGATCTGGTAATGGGCGTCAGTGCACCCAGATATTGTGCCTTTAATGGCAGGCCATCAAGTATCATCATACAGTAACCCCTCTGTGTTATGGTGCAAGAGTGCAGGGGTGGACCAAGCGGTCCTATATTGAAAAGTTTTTGATCTGGTAATGGGCGTCAGTGCACCCAGATATTGTGCCTTTGGTGCCAGGCCAGCAAGTATCATCATACAGTAACCCCTCTGTGGTATTGTGGAAGAGTGCAGGGTTGGACCCTGCTGTTCAAAAAATTTAAATGATAGAAATCTGGCACAGGCGTCAGTGCAACCAAATATTGTGCCTTTCATGGCAGCAAGTGCATTCACACCGTAACCCTTTTGTGGTATTGTGGAAAGGTTCAGTGCTGGAGGTTTTGTGCATGCAGAAGACATATCCGATCAATTCCGTTACTTCGGCATCAGGGGATTGATAGCAGGACTGATTCATTTTTATAAATGTCAGCCGGTCTACAGAGTCGGTGGACAGACGCACTCTTTTGTCTGTGACAAAACCTCCAGCCGCACTGAACGTCCTTTCGCAAAGCACGCTAGATGAAGGGCAACCTAGTAGCTGCATAGCATATTGGCTAAGTTCTGGCCAGTGATCCAATCTCAACACCCAGTAAGCCAATGGATCATCTGCTGGAAAGGTATCCAGGTCTGCCCTTGCCCCTAGGTAGCCCTGCACCATATGGTGAAGACGCTGGCAATGGGTGCCTACATTTGACGTCCCTGGGCGTCGAGGACTAAAAAAATTTAAAAAAGCATCAGTCAAGCGGCCCTGGCCTTCACCACTATTCCTCTGATCACCCGCAGCCTCAGAAGCACGTGTGTCAGCACTTGGTAATCTACCAGTGCCTGGAAAAGTGTTACACAAGTGTCACTTGAGAGCGTCCTCAAGTTTTTTCATCCTGTGCTCCCTCTGTGCGGGCAGAATGAGCTCTGCAACTTTCCCCTTGTATCGTGGATCAAGAAGGGTTGCCAACCAGTAATGATCCCTCTCTTTGATAGCACGAATCCTGGGGTCCTTTAGCAGGCTTTGCATCATTAGGGAGCCCATGCAGCGTAGGTTGTAGGTGGCATTAGCTTCCGAGTCTTCCTGGTCAATGAGGATGACCGTATCGTGCACTTCCTCCTCCCAGCCACGCACTAGCCCTTCTGTTTCTGGGAACACAAAACCCTCCCTTGAGGAATCCCCACCTTCAATGCCCCCACTACTTAAATATTCCTCCTCCTCCTCATCCTCCTCCTGTCTGATCTGAGTAGGACCCGCTGGAATGCTGTCTGCAGAAAGACTGGGGCCTTGAGAGCTAGGGAAGGCCTTCTCTTCCTCCCGCTGCTCTGCCTCTAGAGCCGCATCTATAATTCCCCGCAGAGTGTGCTCCAGCAGGAACACTAAAGGAATTGTGTCACTGATGCATGCACTGTCCCTGCTCACCATCCTCGTTGCCTCCTCAAATGGTGACAGTACAGTGCATGCATCCTTGATCATCAGCCACTGCGGGGGGGAAAAAGAACAAGTTGACCTGACCCTGTCCTTGTGCCATACTCACACAGGTACTCGTTGATGGCCCTCTGCTGCTTGTGCAGACGCTGCAGCATTGCTAATGTCGAGTTCCACCTGGTGGGCATGTCACAGATCAGACAGTTTGTGGGAAGGTGGAACTCTCTTTGAATTTCTGCCAGGCGAACGCTTGCTGGGAATGACCATCTGAAGTGGCTGCAGACTTTTCTGGCCTGGATGAGAAGCTCTGGCAGCCCTGGGTACTTGGTTAGGAAACGCTGTACCACCAGATTTAGGACGTGTGCTAGGCATGGTACATGCGTCAATTTACCCTTGCGTAGGGCGGAGAGAAGGTTGCTGCCATTATCGCAGACGATCATTCCCAGCTCAAGCTGGCATGGTGTTAACCATCTCTGCACCTGCCCCTGCAGAGCTGACAAAATTTCTGACCCGGTGTGGCTCCTGTCCCCTAAACAAACCAGCTCAAGCACAGTATGGCATCTTTTTGCTTGAGCCATTGCGTAGACCCTGTCAGGCGTAGGTTTAACTGCCACTTCGCCAGAGACAGAGAAGGAGGAGGAGGAGGAGGAGGAGGAGGAGGAGGAGGAAGAGGTGGTGGTGGTGGAGCAGACAGACCTCATACAAGCAGCTTTCTGGAGGCGTGGTGGATGAACAAGTTCCAGCACAGAGCCCCGTCTTGGATCCCTCCCAGCTGCAATCAGAGTTACCCAGTGTGCCGTGAAGGAAATGTAATGACCCTGTCCATGCTTGCTGGATCACGTGTCTAAAGTGACATGCACCTTGCTGCTGACTGCCTTTCCCAATGACTGGATAACATTGTCTTCCACGTGCTGGTATAGTGCTGCAATGGCCTTGCGTGAAAAGTAATGGCGTTTTGGAACTTGCCACTGTGGTACAGCGCTTTCAGCAAAATCACAGAAGGGAGCAGAGTCCACCAGCTGGAAAGGCAGCAGCTGCAATGCGAGTAATTTTGCTAAACTGGCATTTAGACGCTGTGCTTGGGGTTGGTTGGGACTATATTTTTTCTTTCGCTGCAGCAGCTGCGGCAATGTAATCTGACTGCGTAAATCTTCAGCTACTGGGATGATGTCACATTGTGAGGAAGGACCTGCTGGTACATCCATTACTGTAGCATAATCCCTGTCAGTGGAGGTTGTAGGCAATGGCATGGCAGGACATACAGTGTGGGTTGAGACAGATGAGGAGGAGGAGGACCTACGCAAAGTTTTGCCCCAACGGGATGTGTGGCACTTGTTCATATGTCACCTCAAGCACGTGGTACCCAAGTGTCCGGTGTTTATCCCACGCTTCAGCCTCCTCTGACATAGATTACACATAGCAACGGTGGGGTCTGCTGCACATTTCTTAAAGAACTCCCAGACAGCAGAGTTCCTGCATGTGTTCTTTGAGACAACATCGCTCTGCACTGGAGCAGCTCTGACATGTGATGCCTTGGACTGGCTAGTGCTACGGTTGGTCACAGAGGATGTTGTGCCTCGTGTTTGCTGTGCCTCCTCCTCCCCCTCCTCCTCACTTGATTCCTCAGTTCGATCTGGCACCCAGGTGGAGTCAGTGACCTCATCATCATCAATGTCATCTTCACCCCCTATCTCCTCGTCACTGGAGCCAACTTGGCAGTATGCTGCAGCTGCTGGGCAACATGAGTGCCAGTTATTTGTGTGTCATCACTGGCACCCCCTCCTCTAGGTTGATTATACTCCCTTCCTCAACCTCAGAGATTGAATCAGAGCACTGTACTTGCTGTGCATCCTCAAGCAGCATGTCACTCTCATTGTAGTCAAACAATTCAGCTGACTCCTCCATGTGTGATAGCGAGGCTACGGCAGGAGTAGCTGTGGACATGGAGGCTGCATTAGATGCTTTGGCAGCTGAGGTGGACTGTAAAGCACTAGAAGCCTGGCTGGCAGAGGACTCGGAGGATGAGGATGGCCTGGTTAGCCAATCCACCAAGTCCTCTGTATGTTGCTGCTGCTGCTTAAGACGGCCAGCACCAGTTAGAAAGGACAAGCGTGCCCCTGCAGAGGATGCACCACGTCCACCACGTCCACCACGACCAGAGGCACAGCCTCCCGACACAGGGGCTGCTTGCCCTCTTATCTGTGTCTGGGAGCGTCTGCCAGTCCTTTTCGTTCTTTCAGACATGGTGAGTGATATATAGATTAATATATACAGAACTCTGATTCAACTCTGGTATAAAGATTTAAATAACTCTGGTATAACTCAGTGAGACACACTGATAGCTGGCAGCCAGTGACAAGAGACAGATCACCTCAATTCACAAATGTTTTAAAGAAATTAGTGAGCCCCAAAATAATGTGTGGTACTGTTTGTGTGACAAGACACAGATCACCTTAATTCACAAATGTTTTAAAGAAATTAGTGAGCCCCAAAATACAGCGTGGCACTTTTTGTATGACGAGACACAGATCACCTTAATTCACAAGTGTTTTAAAGAAATTAGTGAGCCCCAAAAAAATTGCTGGCTGTGTGACAAGACACAGAAGATCACCTTAATTCCCAAGTGTTTTAAAGAAATTAGTGACCCCAAAAACAGTGTGGTACTTTTTGTATGACGAGACACAGATCACCTTAATTCCCAAGTGTTTTAAAGAAATTAAGTGAGCCCCAAAATACAGCGTGGTACTTTTTGTATGACGAGACACAGATCACCTTAATTCCCAAGTGTTTTAAAGAAATTAGTGAGCCCCAAAAAAAATTGCTGGCTGTGTGATGAACACAGAAGATCACCTTAATTCCCAAGTGTTTTAAAGAATTAGTGAGCCCCAAAATACAGCGTGGTACTTTTTGTATGACGAGACACAGATCACCTTATTCCCAAGTGTTTTAAAGAAATTAGTGAGCCCCAAAAAAACTTGCTGGCTGTGTGACGAGACACAGAAGATCACCTCAATTCACAATGTTTTAAATAATTTAGTGAGGCCCAAAATACAGCGTGGTACTTTTTGTATGACGAGACACAGATCACCTTAATTCCAAGTGTTTTAAAGAAATTAGTGAGCCCCAAAAAACAGTGTGGTACTTTTTGTATGACGAGACACAGATCACCTTAATTCCCAAGTGTTTTAAAGAAATTAGTGAGCCCCAAAATACAGCGTGGTACTTTTTGTATGACGAGACACAGATCACACCTTAATTCCAAGTGTTTTAAAGAAATTAGTGAGCCCCAAAAAAATTGCTGGCTGTGTGATGAGACACAGAAGATCACCTTAATTCCCAAGTGTTTTAAAGAAATTAGTGAGCCCCAAAATACAGCGTGGTACTTTTTGTATGACGAGACACAGATCACCTTAATTCCCAAGTGTTTTAAAGAAATTAGTGAGCCCCAAAAAACTTGCTGGCTGTGTGACGAGACACAGAAGATCACCTCAATTCACAAATGTTTTAAATAAATTAGTGAGCCCCAAAATACAGCGTGGTACTTTTTGTATGACGAGACACAGATCACCTTAATTCCCAAGTGTTTTAAAGAAATTAGTGAGCCCCAAAAAAATTGCTGACTGTGTGACGAGACACAGAAGATCACCTTAATCCCAAGTTTTTAAAGAAATTAGTGAGCCCCAAAATACAGCGTGGTACTTTTTGTATGACAAGACACAGATCACCTTAATTCCAAGTGTTTTAAAGAAATTAGTGAGCCCCAAAAAAAATTGCCGGCTGTGTGACGAGACACAAAAGATCACCTTAATTCCCAGTGTTTTTTTTAAAGAAATTAGTGAGCCCCAAAATACAGCGTGGTACTTTTTGTATGACGAGACACAGATCACCTTAATTCCCAAGTGTTTTAAAAAAATTAGTGAGCCCCAAAATACAGCGTGGTACTTTTTGTATGACGAGACACAGATCACCTTAATTCACAAGTGTTTTAAAAGAAATTAGTGAGCCCCAAAAAGATTTGCTGGCACAGTGACAAGACCCAGAAAATCACCTCAATTCACAAATGTTTTAAATAAAGTTGTAATCCCCAAAAAAACTTGCTGGCACAGTGACAAGACACACATCACCTAAATTCAATGATATTGGTATAAATGAGACCCAAAAAGACTTGCTGGCACAGTGACAAGACCCAGAAAATCACCTCAATTCACAAATGTTTTAAATAAAGTTGTAAACCCCAAAAAAACTTGCTGGCACAGTGACAAGACACACATCACCTAAATTCCCTGATATTGGTATAAATGAGACCCAAAAAGACTTGCTGGTACAGTGTGACAAGACCCAGAAAATCACCTCAATACACAAATGTTTTAAATAGAGTTGTAACCCAAAAAAAACTTGCTGGCACAGTGACAAGACACACATCACCTAAATTCCCTGATATTTGGTCAAAATGAGACCCCCCCAGACCCCCCCAGTAGCGTGGCAGACCGGCAGTAACAACACACACAACTATCTTCTTTGAAAGCTCCTCTGAAATGCGTGCAGAAGCGCTGCGTTGAAACCTTATATAGTGTGCTGCGGGACTTAGCCCTGTGAGCCCATGATTGGGCAAAATTTGCCCAATCAGGACTCTGAGCGGTGATTGGCATAGGGTTCAACCAGTCTTGCACCAGACCTGTGGTCAGGTGCAAGGCTGTAGCCAATTAGGAGCTTCAGGCAGTGGGAAAATGCATTGTGGTCCATTGTGGTCGAACATGTGGCGAACACCCGGAAATGTTCGGGGTTCACGATCTGCTCGAACAGGCTAAGTTCGGGTCGAACCCCGAACCGTCCGAACCCGAACAGCTCATCCCTAATAGAAACATTTAAAAACAAAAAAAATGACATTTCAATGACGGTAAATGGTTTTCCTTTAATCTATTCATAAACAACTGCTTGGGGCGGCAGCCTGTATGAAAAGAGGAGACGTTTTAGGATACGCAGAACAAGTTTAGTGAATTTTTTTGGCCAAATTATGGTGAAACTTATGCAGGCTTTGGATGAAAGTAACAATAGGTGCTTTAAAATTGGGCCTTTAGTGTCGGCAACAGTGCCGTCAAACCGTAAACCCTCTGTGGTATTGTGGAAGAGTGCAGGGTTGGACCTTGCGGTCAAATAATAAAATGATATGAATCTGGTACAGGCGTCAGTGCAGCAAAATATTTTGCCTTTGCTGGCAGTTAGTGCGTTCACACCGTAACCCCTCTATGGTATTGTGGAAGAGTGCAGTGGTGGACCCTGTGGTCCAATATTAAAATTATATGAATCTGGTATAGGCGTCAGTGGCAGTGCACCCAAATATTGTGCCTTTTGTGGCAGAAAGTGCCTTCACACCCATTTAGACTGGACAAAAGGTAATTCAGCCTAAAGCATAGGAAGGGTTATTTTACAATGAGAACAATAAAGCTGTGGAATTCTCTGCCTGTTGAGGTGGTTGGGTCAGAGACTGTACAGACTTTTAAACAACGACTGGATGACTTCCTGCAGACACAGAATATTAAGGGTTATAATATTTATTATGTGGGTAAAAGTTTCTTCATGACCAATTTAATATGTGTGATGGTTGGCGCTGATGAAAAAAATGGATTATTGTAATGGGGTGCTGCCAATCTACTCCTCCAAGTAGTCTGCCCAACTACCCAACAAAGACAAATCGAAATATACAGATGGGGTTGGAGGAGGGCGATCCCGAACTTCAATTGAAGCAAAAAAATAGAAGCACAACAAATATATTATTAAAGAATTCTCCAGAAGTCTGTTTGAATAGTCTGCTCTAGACCGCTATGGTCGATCGTGCCAATGACAGGTAGTCCACTGATGCAATAACAGACACCTTATGATAAACCTTCAACAGGAATAAATTAATTGAAATTTTCTCCAAAAGTCACGTGGTGTATCTAAATGATCTTTACCAGATACAGGAGTGTACCAAAAAGTCAGTTGGATGATGGTATCATCATGGTCATACAGACTTACTGAAACGATATGTCGGGTTCAGCAGTTGTCCAGTCTTATCTTGCCGAAGCCTGTTCCTTACAGCAGCTTCGTCATCCGGCGGTGGTACCAGCCCAGCCTTACCCTATCGGAGGTCACTACTCTTGGCAGCTCCGTCTTTCAGGATACGATGGAAACACCTAGGCTTCCTTCCAGCAGACTCCTTCTCCACTTTTAGGTGGCCACGGAGATTTTGCAGGGACAGATTACCGCAGATCAATCTCACCGAGGGGACACCTCTCGATAATTCTGCTGGACTTCCGAATCACACTCCTTCCGTCTACCTCTTTCGAGGTAATCCGTACATGGAGGAGAAAATACTTAAGTCCAGTGACTTGAAAAAAATGAATTTATTAAAATTCGAAAGAAATTCGCCTTACAGCAGTTGCAGTGATTGAATTAAAAAATATAAAAAATAAAATAGCCGAACGCGTTTCACGCCTTGCTGGCGCTTTCTCAGTGGCATTAGAATAAAAAACATTCCCAGTGTTCTTCTGGACTCCATCGATCAGCAGCTAAATAATATTCCTGCCCGAGTCATTTATACAGTAGCTCAACTGGAACAGAGACAATAGTAACAAGCCGCAAAGGGAAAAAGGCTTGTGCAGGATTTTTACATCTCCATTAAAGGCTCAGCTGCAATCTAGGCCAAGGTCAATGTAGGGGCCATATTTTAGAATCATCTGTGAATACTACGAATGCTTGCAATACAGCACTGTTGGCAGGATCATTAAGATGTAGGTGGTTTTCAGGACATTGCACTACCAATTAGACTTGTGCACCGATTTTTTTGTTTGGTTCGATTTGGTTCGGTCGGATTTTGTAAATTTTTCGTTTTGGCTTGTTTCGGCCGATTTCCGTTTCGGTTTGGTTCGTTTTTCGCATTGACTTTTTTTGTGATTTCGGAAATTTTCGTGTTTTTCGGAACATCTGTTCTCCTCGTTTCAAAGTGTCTATTTGTTTTGACGTAAACTAATGGCTTTTCGGATCCGATATTTCTGTCCATACGATAATTCTGTCGATACGATAATTCTGCCGATACGATAATTCTGCCATTGAGATTTCTCATGTTTTACAAGAAGGATACATTGAGATTTCTCTGGTTTCCTAGGAAGGATACATTGAGATTTCTCTGGTTTCCCGGGAAGGATACATTGAGATTTCTAATGTTTTACTAGAAGGATACATTGAGATCTCTCATGTTTTACAAGAAGGGTACATTGCAATTTCTAATGTTTTACAAGAAGGATACATTGAGATTACTTATGTTTTACAAGAAGGATACATTGAGATTTCTCTGGTTTCCCGGGAAGGATACATTGAGATTTCTCTGTTTTTCCAGGAAGGATACATTGAGATTTCTCTGGTTTTACAAGAAGGATACATTGAGATTTCTCATGTTTTATAAGAAGGATACATTGAGATTGCTCATGTTTTGCAAGAAGGATACATTGAGATTTCTCTGGTTTCCTGGGAAGAATAAATTGAGATTTCTCATGTTTTACAAGAAGGGTACATTGAGATTTCTCATGTTTTATAAGAAGGATACATTGAGATTTCTCATGTTTTACAAGAAGGATACATTGAGATTTCTCATGTTTTACAAGAAGGATACATTGAGATGGGAATGATACAAAATTACAGCGATAATTCAGCGATATAACTGAAAAATACGATGTCCGAAATTACTGAAATGGAACCGAAATCAGGAATGGAACGAAAATGAATTTTGATTTTACACATTTCTAGTCCATTCGAAAATTCCGAAAAGTTTTCGTTTTGGCTCGGAAATTTGTTCGGATCTGCCGTTTTCGGATCCGAAAATTTTCGGAAAATCGTCCGAATCCGAATGCACGAATCGGAAAATTTCAGGAAAATTCCAAAACCCGA
The DNA here is from genome assembly GCA_009667805.1 of Leptobrachium leishanense. Classification (NCBI taxonomy): domain Eukaryota; kingdom Metazoa; phylum Chordata; class Amphibia; order Anura; family Megophryidae; genus Leptobrachium; species Leptobrachium leishanense. The sequence continues at coordinate 303,607,790 of CM019067.1, forward strand.
AACGCACATCCCTACTACCAATTTCTGCACTACAACCATGGCATAAACAGGTATAGAAATAGTACAGCAGAAATACAGGGTAACGGAATGTGACAGGACACGGCATGGATTGGATGTTGTGACATGAAAGCAGATTTGCAGAGACTGGAACCAGAATTCTGAGCCCACAACGTTATGACATAAACATTGAAACAGTATGGCTGTGATTGAAACATTGCACGGCACATACCGGCTGTTGTGTTACATGAAACATAATCTCGTTCTTCTCAGTGAACCAAAACACAAGCCCTGCAAGCTGTTGGTCGAGTGCCTTGATGCATCGTAGTGTTTTGATGAAATTTAAATGGCGCAGTAGATATAGGATTTAACACCTAAGCAAAGCTAACAAAAAAAAATTGTATGTGAAATGTAAAACGTCACTTCTCTCTGTATTCAGAGACAACGTAAATGGGTATCAACAAAGAAAATCACCACACTGTCATCCCTCTGTCCATCATAGGTAGGCATGGGAATCGGCTCTCATGCCTCCCTCCCACTCATCAATGCAGACACTAATAAACACATACATTCTGGCATAGATAAACATACATTTGCAATCACTGGTGAACACATGCTTTCAGACACCGACAACAAACTGGCACATTCAGTCACTGACAAGCACACAGAGAATGACACACTGACCCTGACATCCCCACACGCACAACCACACATAAACACACACAGAGAGACACTATGACAATAGTCTGATGTGTGGCTTTGTCACAGCTTAATGTTATTATTATTATTATTATTGTTATTGATGTTGACACATTCAGGGCTATTCAAAGAGAATCGAAAGTCACCGCACGTTCGGTGACTTTTCGTTCCCTGCACTTCGGGTCGATTCGGCGATCCTATTTCTCCGACCCTGCGGTGTATTCAGCAAGCACTGCATGGCCCCCGTAGTGCAGGGAAAAGCCGCCGCAATCCTGCAGAACACTCACCACAAACCCGCGGAACACTCACCGAACATTCACCGCAACCCGCAGAAAACAGCTGGATTTAACCACGCCAAATACGCCGGAGAAACCCGACTAGCCGCCGATCACAGTGCAGAGCAGCCCCCGGATAAACCCGACACGCAGACGAAGGAGGTGAAAAAAATCCAGTACGCTTGAAAGTTTGAAAATTGAAACGCTGTTTGCAAAAAAACTACTGAATGAAAATGTCTGAAATTTAGGTATAAGATCCAATAAATGATAATAAAAAGGTCTGTTACAAAAAAAAGAAAAAATGATTTAAAAAAAAAACGGAAAAAATGTTGACAAAAAAATTCCAAAATTTTTTAAAAATAAAGAGACTTTTTACAGAAGAATAAAATAATAAACGGTTTATTAGATGTTGGATTAAAATGGCAATATTTTTAACATTGAAGCCTATGGGATTCGCCTGAACAAACCTGTCGAATTAAACCACTGAATGGCAGGGCACTTCAGCAACTTTTCACTGCTGGTTTTTGTTCTCTGAATAGACGAAGCATTGCTTCTCTATGGGGAATTCACTGCCCTCGAACAGGCATTCTATGTGCAGGCAATTCGTCACAATTTGACAAATTGCCTGCTCTCTAAATAGCCGAATGGCCCCGAATTGTCACCGTTCGCTGAAATTCCGCGTTCATTTAGATTTCGGAGAATTTTCACCTCTCTTTGAATAACCCCCATTGTTTTCTCACGACTATTCCAGTAAAAAGAGGAATCAACTATAAAAGACAATGTTAGCACACATAAAAGAAATAAAGTAACTGTTTTGGTGGTGTCTGTTTTATTGCTGTTGAAGAAAATAAATATATTTGAATGGTCATTTTGTTGCTTTTTTCTTCTTTCTCTGCCTTATATCTTCAGATTTTGGTGGAAGTATTCTGAATTTTGATATCACTTTAGTTATCATATAAAGTACAGTCATGGCTGAAAATGTTGGCACCCCAGACATTTTTCCAGAAAATCAAGTATTTCTCACAGAAAAGTATTGCAGTAACACGTGTTTTGCTATACACATGTTTATTCCCTTTGTTTGTATTGGAACAAAACAAAAAAAGGGAGGAAAAAAAGCAAATTGGACATAATGTCACAAAACTCCAAAAATGGGCTGGACAAAATTCGTGGCACCCTTAACTTAATATTTGGTTGCACACCCTTTGGAAAAAATAACTGAAATCAGTCGCTTTCTATAACCATCAATAAGCTTCTTACACCTCTCACCCGGAAGTTTGGACCACTCATCCTTTGCAAACTGCTCCAGGTCTCTCTTATTGGAAGGGCTTTTTTTCCCAACAGCAATTTTAAGATCTCTCCACAGGTGTTCAATGGGATTTAGATCTGGACTCATTGCTGGCCACTTCAGAACTCTCCAGCGCTTTGTTGCCATCCATTTCTGGGTGCTTTTTGACGTATATTTGGGGTCATTGTCCTGCTGGAAGACCCAAGATCTCGGACACAAACCCAGCTTTCTGACACTGGACTCTACAGTGGAACCCAAAATCCTTTGGTAATCCTCAGATTTCATGATGCCTTGCACACATTCAAGGCACCCAGTGCCAGAGGCAGCAAAACAACCCCAAAACATCATTGAACCTCCACCATATTTCACTGTAGGTACTGTGTTCTTTTCTTTGTAGGACTCATTCTGTTTTCGGTAAACAGTAGAATGTTGTGCTTTACCAAAAAGCTCTATCTTAGTCTCATCTGTCCACAAGACATTTTCCCAGAAGGATTTTGGCTTACTGAAGTACATTTTGGCAAACTGTAGTCTTTCTTTTTTATGTCTCTGTGTCAGCAGTGGGGTCCTCCTGGGTCTCCTGCCATAGCGTTTCATTTCATTTAAATGTCGACGGATAGTTAGCTCTGACACTGATGCTCCCTGAGCCTGTAGGACAGCTTGAATTTCTTTGGAACTTGTTTGGGGCTGCTTATCCACCATCCGGACTATCCTACATTGCAACCTTTCATCAATTTTTCTCTTCTGTCCACGCCCAGAGAGATTAGCTACAGTGCCATGGGTTGCAAACTTCTTGATAATGTTGCGCACTGTGGACAAAGGCAAATCTAGATCTCTGGAGATGGACTTGTAACCTTGAGATTGTTGATATTTTTCCACAATTTTGGTTCTCAAGTCCTCAGACAGTTCTCTTCTTCTCTTTCTGTTGTCCATGCTTAGTGTGGCAGACACAGACACACATTGCAAAGATTAAGTGAACTTCTCTCCTTTTCATCTGCTTTCAGGTGTGATTTTTATATTGCCCACACCTGTTACTTGCCCCACACTATGTGTGGAGAAAAAAAGGCACAGCACACCAACATCAAAACCTCATCCCCACTGTAAAACATGGCAGAGGGAGCATCATGGTTTGGGGCTGCTTTGCTGCCTCAGGGCCTAGACGGATTGTTGTCATTGATGGAAAAATGAATTCCAGAGTTTATCAAGACATTTTGCAGGAAAACGTAAGACCATCTGTCCACCAACTGAAGCTCCGCAGAGGATGGGTGATGTAACAGGACAATGACCCAAAGCATACAAGTAATTCAACAAAAGAATGGCTTCAACATAACAAAATACGCCTTCTGGAGTGGCCCAGTCAGAGTCCTGACCTCAACCCGATTGAAATGCTGTGGCATGACATTAAGAGAGCGATTCATACCAGACATCCCAAGAATATTGCTACACTGAAACAGTTTTGTGAAGAGGAGTGGTCCAAAATTACTCCAGAATGTTGTGCAGGTCTGATCTGCAACTACAGGAAACATTTGGTTGAGGTTATTGCTACCAAAGGAGGGTCAACCAGTTATTAAGTCCAAAGGTTCACATACTTTTTCCACCCTGCACTTTTCTGCGAGGCATGGTTCACATCAAGCAGTGCTTCTTGAAACCAGTAAATGTAAAAAAGTACATGTTATGTTCAATAAACACATGAAAACATATAATGTTTGTGTTGTATTATTTTAAGCAGACTGTGTTTTTCAAATTGTTGTGACTTAGATGAAGATCAGAGCACATTTTATGACCAATTCATGCAAAACTCCACGTAATCCCAAAGGGTTCACATACTTTTTCTTGGTGGTGACTTTTTTGGCCAGGCAGTGTATTTGTATATATATACACATATATATATATGTACTTTTAGTATATACATATATTTAGCTTTGGTTAAAGTTTTTGTTGTTTTTTAACATCCTTATTGCTGTTTTCCAGGTTTACATATGAAATTGCACCTGTATTTGTGCTTTTGGAATATGTCACCCTAAAGAAAATGAGAGAAATGATTGGGTGGCCCGGTGGTTGTGGAGATGGGATTTTCTCACCAGGTAAATGATCTCTATACATTTTAATGTTGGTTTTGATTTGTGACATCATATTCACTTATACCTATTTTTCACTACAAAATGAAACAGGGCTCCAATTCTCAAAACAAATCCTAACACTGCTCATGCCTTTAGGAGACACACACAATCCTCAAAGCAAAACTACACACTGTCGTTAGCATAAATTGTGCCATGTAGGGAATTTAATCAGATGAGACATTAGCTTCCAGTTCTCGGTGTCCTTAGCAGTGGAACACAGCAAAGCAAACATGCTGCATTTTCATGTGGGCCGTGTATTCAATTTTTGTTGTTATCTGAAAAGAACCACAAAGGAGTCCTCCTGGTGTGCTGTGCAGAGATTAGAAGCTTTGAGTAATTACTTGGGGCTTTGGAGTCCTGGATCTTCATACTGCTTCCTATCACATAATTTATCTTTTAATGTCAATGCTAATCAACAAATTGCATTCTTTTATATCACTCAGATCATTTAAAGGAGCAGATATTACCAGATTTTTGCTTAAACAATCCTGATAAAATATAAAAAGTATATACTTTAATAGAAAAGCATGTATATGTGAAGGCAGCGCTTCCGTGCAAAATAAATAGATATTAATTAGGGTAGGTGCTGCCGTAGTGGAATGTGCAGTGTCCACACACCTCCAAGGACACAAATAATATAAAAGGAACAAAACATAAATTCCAGACGCACCTTGTATATTAGAACATTGTTTTAGAATACAATATGTATGATACAGTTGTAAGTGAACAGTGGGTAAAAATATTGAGTATGTTTTTTTTTTTCCTCTTAACACTGAAAACACTCAAAAAATTCAAACAAATTCCAAAAAATAGAGAAATCAGAATACTTATATTAGTAATGATGGTATCTTTATCTTCCTCCTTTCCTCCTTGGCAAATCCTCTGGAGTTAGCTTTTTTTTCCCCCAATGGTGACTCGTTTATTCATTAGCTCATTCGATGGTATTATTATTATTATTATTATTCTTTATTTATAAAGCGCCAGCATATTCCGCAGCGCTGTACAATAAGCACAGTATAGACAGGGTTACAATACATTGAACAACATTTGACAAACAGTACAGGAGGAGATGAGGGCCCTATTCCCGTAGGAACTCACAATCTGGGAGGGTTGGGGTTGGAAACAGGAGGAGAGGACTGTAAGGTGAGAGTGATTGATGGTTGCGTCAGTGAGTTGGGTGGTAGGCCTCCCTAAATAGGAATGTTTTCAGGGAGCGTTTGAAGGAAGAAGTTAGGGGAAAGTCTGACAGTACGAGGGAGAGCGTTCCAGAGAGTGGGGGCTGCGCGTGAGAAATCCTGCAGTCTATCATGGGAAGAGGTGATGCGGGGAGAAGCTAGGCGCAGGTCACTGTTTGACCTTAGGGAGCGGGCTGGGGTGTATTTGGTGATTAGTGAGGACAGGTAGTGGGGAGCTGAGTTAGTGAGGGTTTTGTAGGTAAGGATAAGGATTTTGAACTTAATTCTGCAGTGGATGGGGAGCCAGTGAAGGGACTCGCAGAGGGGAGCGGCAGAGACAGAGCGGCGGGTGAGGTGAATTAGCCTGGCGGAGGCGTTCAGGATGGATTGTAGGGGGGAGAGGCGGACAGAGGGAGGCCAGATAAGAGATTATTGCAATAGTCGAGTCGGGAGATTACCAGGGCGTGTATGAGTTGTTTTGTGGTGACAGCGGTAAGAAATGGCCGAATTCTGGAAATATTACGCAGTTGGTATCGCAGGAGGAGGAAAGAGACTTGATGTGGGGGATGAAGGAAAGAGCAGAGTCAAGTGTAACTCCAAGGCAGCGAACTTGGTTTGATGGGGAGATAGTGATACCCTCCACCGTGATAGAGAAGTCAGGAGGTGGGGAGGCATTGGAGGGAGGAATAAGTAGGAGTTCAGTCTTTGACATGTTGATCTTTAGGTGGTGGGAGGCCATCCAGGAGGAGATGCCAGATAAACAGTCACTGACTTTTGAAAGGACAGGGGGAGAGAGATCAGGGGTAGAGAGGTAGATCTGAGTGTCATCAGCGTAGAGGTGGTAATTGAAGCCAAAGCTGTTGATGATTTTGCCCAGGGAGGAGGTGTAGATGGAAAAGAGCAGAGGACCAACGACAGAGCCTTGAGGTACACCAACAGATAGAGGCAATGAGGAGGAGGAGTTACCAGCAAAGGACACACAGAAGGACCTGTTGGATAAATAGGAGTCAACCCAAGCAAGTGCAGTGTCACCGAGACCCAGAGAGTTGAGGGTCTGTAGAAGGAGGGGGTGGTCAACAGTGTCAAAAGCAGCCGAGAGGTCAAGCAGGATGAGAATAGAATAGTGGCCGTGTTTTTTAGCAGTTAGGAGGTCGTTGGTGACTTTGGTGAGGGCAGTTTCAGTTGAGTGTAGGGGACGGAAGCCAGATTGCAGGGGGTCAAGTAGGGAATTGGAGGACAGGAAGAGGGAGAGGCGGTTGAAGACTAGTTTTTCTAAGAGCTTTGATGTGAAGGGAAGCAGGGATACAGGGCGGTAGTTGGATCGAGAGTTGGGATCTAGGGATGGTTTCTTTAGTAAAGAGGTAACTAACGCGTGTTTGAAGGCGGATGGAAAGGAGCCAGTGGAGAGAGATAGGTTGAAGATGTGTGTGAGAGCAGGGGTGAGGGAGGAGGAGAGGGGAGGAATTAGATGTGAGGGAATGGGGTCGAGCGGGCACGTGGTGAGATGTGAGGAGGACAATAAGGAATTGACTTCCTCCTCAGTGGCTGGGAGGAAGCGGCAGAGGGTGGCAGAGGGGACCTGTGGGAGTGGAGGTGGCAGATAACTATCTTGTGTTGGATGTTGCTTCTGATAGTTAAAGTTTTACTGAGGAAGTAGTCTGCCAGGTCTTGAGCGCTGAAGGCAGCTGTGGGGGGAGGTGCAGGTGGGAGAGGAGGGTGTTGAAGGTGGACCAGAGCCGTTTAGGGTTGGAGGACAGCGTAGATATAAGAGATGAGAAGAAGGATTGTTTGGCCAAGTGGAGGGCAGAGGTGTATGACCGGAGAATAAACTTGAAGTGAACAAAATCAGCTTCAGAGCGGGATTTCCTCCAGGCACGCTCTGCGGTGCGGGAGCATCTTTGCAGGTAGCGAGTCTGGAGGGTGTGCCAGGGCTGAAGCTGGCGGCATGGGGCCTTACAGAGTCGAAGAGGAGCAAGAGTGTCTAGAGCAGAGATAAGCGTAGTGTTGTAGTGATTAGTGGCAGCTATCAGGGCAGGTGAAGGATGAGGTATGAGGGAGGTGGTGAAGTAGGTTGGAGAATTGATGGGGTCCACAGCATGTAGATTTCTGCGAGTGTGTGTGCGGGGTGGGGGAGCAGGGTGTTTAGGAAGTCCAGATAGGTTGAAAGAGAGAAGGTGGTGTCAGAGATGGGGAAAGGGCGACATTTGAACTCAGAAATGGAGCAGAGGTTGGAAAGACAAGGTCAATAGCGTGACCATCGCGGTGGGTAGGGAGGAGGGAGGATTGTGTGAGTCCAAGGGAGGACGTGAGTGAAAGAAGTTTGGAGGCAGCAGGGGCGGAAGGATCGTCAATGGGAATGTTGAAGTCCCCGAGAATTAGGCATGGAAGATTAGAAGACAGGAAGTGAGAAAGCCAGGTAGCAAAGTGGTCAAAGAACTGGGAGGTTCACCCGGTGGGCGGTAGATGACTGCCACCCTGAGAGCCAGAGGAGAGAACAGGCGGATGCAGTGTGTCTCGAAGGAGGAGAAGGAGAGGGATGGGGTGGAGGGAGATGCTGGTAGGTGCAGGTGGGAGAGAGCAGGAGTCCGACCCCGCCACCATTTCTCTCACCCGGTCTGGGGGTATGGCTCAAGTGTAGACCGCCATGTGAGAGAGCAGCAACGGAGGCCGTGTCAGAGGGAGTTAGCCAGGTTTCAGTTAAAGCTAGGAGGTTGAAGGAGTTTGAAAGGAAGAGGTCATGGATTGCTGTGAGTTTGTATATGGAGGTGCTATATAAATTTCAGGGAGGGGAGGGAGCAAACCTTATATAGACAGGTGCTAAAGTAATAAATATGCAGCAGGACGATATGCTACTATATTCAAAAATTTATTCCTATAAATTCATATAAAAATAGACCATATGGTATGCATAATTAAAAAAGTTATTTAAAAAGTAATCGTGAAAGGGGATCACTTAAAACGCGTTTTCGCCTACCGGCTTCCTCAGTAAGTGTCCTCAGATAGACTCTGGTGAAAAATATCAGTGATATCAATATCAAGTGTCAAATAGGTAAATTAGGCTGAAGACTATATAATAAAATAAAACCTAAAATTCTTCAATTATTTAATTAAATAACGTTCTTTGAAAAATGTAATAAATATTTGTTTTCTATTCAGAGAAAAACCTGACGTGTATAATGCATGTATTTACGTCTTAACCCATAAAATATACACCTTAGATAAAAATGCAATAAACTATAATTTGATAAACTATTTAATAAACTAACATGCCGTTATATACTTGACATAATAACTTCAATTACATGAGTTTTGCATAAACTATTAATTTGGATATCCATTTGTGAGCTTTGTAGCGTACAGAATGAGCATAAAGTCTAGTATAATGTATTTCAAATATAATCACGTACAAAATGAAGATAAATCTCTTCTTTTGTAGTGATGTTTTAAAAAAATACCAACGCATTCAACATTCTAGAACTTAATAAACTCTAGGACTTCACTTCATTCAAAAATAATTGAAATTTCGAGGGCATTTTAATATATTTTAAATACTTTGCTTTTATTATTGTGTTATGAAGACCTGTTTTGCCCTTTTCTGGCCGTGTTTTAATCAGGCTCCCCTTTTAACTGATTATTCAACTATTAAAGGCTCTCGTACATTGCAGAGAGAGATTATGCTTTCAAGAAACCAACAGATGATGACCTTAGGCCTCCCCCATAAAAACCCACATGCTCATTCTTATGTATTAGAAAGAGAGTTATATAAAATATCAACTAGGAAAGCAATTACAATAATTTTAATATGTGTGCCCCGGGGCCTCCCGTGATGGCGATGCAATCAAGGTCCATTTGTCAAGCCTAGGCATCTCGATTTTCCTACCAGCGCTGTGTGTGAAGCAAAGCATAACATCTCTGCAGGGATGCTATCTGAAAGATCACAGAGTAAAGCAAACTGCGTGTTTTAAGAGATGGGGTGGCAGAGGGAAGATATATTCTCGAAGCACGATGAATGTGGTCAACCATCAGCCATCGGTAAATTTAGTAAGAGAGGAAATATTAAGAGACTGATACTGCTGCATATGATGCCTAATTAATGCTAAAATAGTCCTCCAACCCAATGGTCTCACCCTATGAAATTAAATTTCTTATTAATTAAAATGTTCCCTGCTTCAAGGAAGCGTCTTCTGTAGTCACTTAATTAGTAGTGTTGAAAACAAATGGCTGTATCGAAGCCATAAGTACATTTGACTTCTTATGTTACATTTCCAGTGCTTTCAGATAATACTGGGGCACCCACCATAATTCTTCCACATTTGTTATGTTGTAGCCTGTCTACTAAAATTGATTAATTCGATTTTTTACATCAGTGTACACTCAACACCCCATAGTGAAAAATCAAAAAACAAGGGCAGATTGCAACTCAGACCTTAAAGGCAAGACGCAAATGGAAAACTTGTGCATTAGCTCATTTCCATTTGCGGCTCTTACGATTGAGTAGCTTTCTCATCGTCGTAATATGTTCGAGCTGCAACATGATAACACCAATGGCACTGTGCGCCACCGCGATTATCAGTTCCGGTTGTCCCTAGGATTCCATGGAGACAGACTCAAGTGAGGTGCTGTTGGGTCTGCGAAAGGATTTGCAGAGGAACACTGGGAATTATTTTCTCCCAGTGTTCAGCTGCCCATGGAGAGAGGAAGCAACGGATCCCGAATGGTCTCTCCACTGAGGGATTTAAGGTGAGTATGGGATTTTTTTTTGGTGGGGTTAATTTAGTGTTAAGTGATTATGCTGAAGCAAAATCACTTAAGATCAGCCTGTGAAAAATGTTGTCAGGTGCTGATGAAGAACGAATACTGATTGGAATAGCTCCTTCGCCATCTGCTAGAGGCTCATTAATGTCTCCCATACAAAGTATAGCAGACTTTAATGTACAGTAATCAGCTGCCATATCCGTGCATCTCAGATGGAATACGACGAGTTAAAATTAAGCACAGCGCTCGAGCCGTTAAGAATAGATGCTGTATGTCTCAAGATCTGTGCTTAGCGTCTTAGTTGTTATCTGGTCCCAGATTCTCGATAGTGTTTAAATTTAATAAACAGAGACCACGTGTGGCAAAATCAATTGGTCAGATCTGATATGGAAAGGCACATGGTCTATCAACTGTAGACGCATATCAGAGCAAAGCCAAATCCATGAGGTCAAAGGAATGACCTGCAGATCAGTATGGATCAGTTTGAGTTTCTTTTGACCTTCCATTGCTTGTTAATTCTTCTGCACATAAATGTTGGATAATTTTCGAAGGCTGGAATGTGTATTTTTTAATAATGCAGTTGGAACATCAAGCGATGTTCGGATGCTTTGTTACTGAAATTTAATTTATCATATTTATGATGTAAAAAAGTATCTGGCTAAGGTGAACATGTAGTAAAACGAATTAAGGCTTCCCAGTCAATGCCCTCAAACTCTTTGATCATAATGATTCCAGAGATTTTGCTATATAATCTATCAACATTTGAGTGAAGGTCAAATAAAGTTATGTTAGACTAAACATCAACCCGATCAATGTTTAATATCAAGATATAATATTATTCACTATATATAAAATTTATGTAACATAATGTCCTCAATATCTACATTTTCTATACCCTCGGAATTTCTATCTGAACATTTTGTTACTGGTTTAGAATTGTGGGGGGGGGGGGCTTTACATGGATCCCCTTGGAAAAAAAATAAATGTCTTCATAAGTTTTGTTTAGAATGCTAATTTATGCTGATCTCAATCATCTCTGATCAGCCACAGTTTTTCTTTCTTTGTTACAAGAAGTTCCCATTTTCTGCTTTTGGATTCAAAGGTAGGAATAAAGTGAGATTCTAGACAGAAACACACACAAACCAACGCATTCCTTTCATCCGATTATTACAAATTATCAGCATGAGCAGCTTGCAGCATGTCGACTGCAGAATTATTTTTCTTTGATATGAAGATTAATTATAAAAAGTAAATGAATAAAGTATGCCGGTATGCTTTTGTTTCCAATGTCTATGCATTCTGGATCAGTATGAAATATTTCAATGGATTTTCTTTTGGCCTGAATACAGCTGCATGACTATTTATTTTCGTTCCATGAGGATGGTGTATCAATAACTGTTACCAATATTGAAAATCACTATTATAATTGAAATTCTTGCTCTTACTACTGCAATCATGTGGGGTTTTTAGTTGCAGTGGTTGGATGGTCAAGTACACGTTGACGAAGTAGCTGCCATCATCCACTGTAGCACTAAACATCCAACACAAGGAAAAGGTTTTCAGGTATTTCTTGACAATGAACATATCCTTCTAGTTATAGCAAAATGTTGCTAAATCAAAAAGTTGAATGTGCGTGTGAGGTTGGAGGTTGGGCGAGACAGATACCCCCCAGGATTTCTTATGGACATGTGCAATGTGTGCACCTGGGATTAAGGTTTCCTTCTATTCAGTGCCCGACGAATGCAGAAATGCAAGTTTCTCACTTGGAAACGTGAGAAAAGAGTGAGGCCGTGATTGCCGCAATGTTCAAGAGTGCTCTGAAATCTGTATGATGAATGCCTATCCAATTTCATAGAAAAAAATGTGAAACTGGGCATCTTTCCCTGTGCTCCCCTCTGCATGAAATAGTATTGTGGGTCCCTTTAAACATGGCCGATATGGTCACCCTAGTGGCCAAGGGACTGAATTTCTCAAAAAGTATGCTTAACATAGTTACGTAGGCTGAAAAAAGACATGTGTCCATCAGGTTCAGCCTTTCACACATCACCTACAGCTGTTGATCCAACAGCAGTAGGTGAATCCTACTTTGTTGTGTTCTGCTAAATATTTTCCAAGAATAATTCTAAACAATAATAGCAAGACAATGGCACACACTTATATTCCCGAATCATCATATATCTTCTGCTTTGGGACCTTTTCTGAATTAATTTATTATTTAGGTAAAATGGAAAGCCTGACATATACGTTTATCTTCAACATCTACCTGACCAAACCTTTTCCTTGACAAATATTCATTTAATGCAATAAATGATCACTCATAATGTTGTGTCAAGAATGATATCATGCTATGAAGGCACTGGGGTGAGGATTTTACATTTAGAGTTCTTTAGAAATCTACCTTTGGGCAGTGGTCACTTGTGAAAGTTAAAGATAAATTTATTTTATATTTTGAGAACTATACCACGTTCTTCGTATTTTTTGTTATAAGAATCTATAATATGTTATGTTATGTTTCCTGCTCTGTTCATTCTGCACTGTGTAAAATATAGAATATTCTGTGTGCATTTGTACTAATTATATATATATATTTTTATATTTTATTTTTATATATATATATATTTATATATTTTGTAGTGGAAGTGTTACAAGGGATAATTTATATCATTGTGTCCTATTATGGCATCCCTTTAGTTTCTGGACTGGCTTAGACTAAAACCTGCAGGCTTAGTAGGTAACCCTGTAAGGATTGGGCTATTGCCCGGTTGCCACCTTGTGGTCACAGATATAATTGCCATGGTAGAAAAGTTGCTGTTGAAAATGTAGTGGGAATTCGGATAACTTAACAAAAGTATTTTTTCATTCCAAAAAAATTTGGCAATTGGCTACAAGCATTTTTTTCTATTCTCTAGAATTGTAGTGAAGGTTGTGTACAAAAATTTAAAAATAATAGGACAGGTCCCGTTGTTAAGGGGTTTGGGCTGTTAACTCCAAAAGTAATCCTAACCATAGAATAACCCTAACCCTAATACTAGCCCTATAACAAGCTCAAATGGTAAACCCTAGCCCTAATACTATTTCTAACCATAACCTTAAAACAAGCACAAACGGTAACCCTAGCCCTATTACTAATTCTAACTATAACCTTAAAACAAGAACAAATGGTAACCCTAGCCCTAATACTAATTCTAACTATAACCTTAAAACAAGTACAAATGGTAACCCTAGCCCTAATACTAATTCTAACTATAACCTTAAAACAAGTACAAATGGAACCCTAGCCCTAACAATAATTCTAACTATAACCTTAAAACAAGTACAAATGGTAACCCTAACCCTAATACTAATTCTAAACCTAACCTTAACACAAGTACAAATGGTAAACCCTAGCCCTAATACTAATTCTAAACCTAACCTTAACACAAGTACAAATGGTAACCCTAGCCCTAATACTATTTCTTACCATAACTCTAAAACAAGCACAAATGGTAACTCTAAAACAAATTCTAATGCTAAAACTAAAGTAACCCTAACTCTAAAACTTACACTAGCTAATTTTTGCATCTTACTGGAGTCAGATAAAGAGTACGGTGGTAATGACGGTGACATGACTGTAGCAGTTTTTCAGACAAAAAAAAATCCTATTTTTGAGTCATCTAAATTCCAACTACAGTTTAAAACCTCACGTTTTTTACCACAACAATATTCTCCGCAGACATAAGGTGGCGATTTGGCAATAAGATACCCCCTGTGAGTGTACTTGATAACAATATTGTGTGCTTGTATGCTCTATCAGTTCTAATGAACAGTGATACAGATACACATGAAATGTCTCTTCATAACCATTTTATTAATAGATATCCTGCCTTGACTTTTTAAAAATTAGACTGAGGGTCCTCAAAAGTCTACTAATCATTTTGCTACCCTACTCTATATATTCTTCTAAAATGTGCAGGTGAATGTCTTTCGGGACTAGAGCCATAATATAAATGCAGACATAAAATATCATTAATGCTTTCACATATTATTATGTATAATCATAGCACGTGGTCACAATTAATGCAGCTTTTTTGTTACACAGTCACAATATCTATAAAGAAACATTATCCTGAATCACTATTTATGGGGTATTTATAGTGAAACAAATGTCATTCTATTCCGATAGTGCATTATAACCCAAAAAAGGATAAAATAGACTACATCCCATTTTTTGATTGGCACATACCCAATCAGAGCTAAAGTCCACAGTGATTGACCGGATGAGAATTAAACTAAACATGATTTGTCATATCAGACAGGGTATGCAAATAATCAGAGCAGGATTAATTGGAAAGTGTAACGTTTCGCTCCTATCTAAGGAGCTTTCTCAGGTATTGCCTGAGACGTTGCTTGACAAAGGCTGTTCAATAGCCAAAAGGTTTCTTTGATGTTCCATTATATATTTTTGAACTGAATCCGGATCGCATGGACCTTTGTTCTTCTTTACACGACCCCTTTGCAGGGCATAGAATTCTTTCACTATAATACCTCTGTAATACACTCAAGCGTTGCACCATAAATACAGTGTAACACAATATTAATAAATGTCAGTAGTTGTTTTATAAACATACTAATGTTGCCTTATGTATCGAAATGTAGGTCTTGGTTACAGGAATTAATATTTAGCTACAGTATATGATTCTAAAGATAGGTTTTGTAAGGAATGAATAATTAAATAAGCAATCCACGCTGAAACTAAACGCACTGTTAAAAATATATTTTAGAAATTGAAATAATGTATTTTTATGAGTATGGCTAAACAATATGATAGGCCAGTTGCTAAACCATAAATCTATCCCCACTTACTGGATGTCCTGTAGCTACATGCTGGTTGTTAGACTCGATTGCACGGTCAGGGCAAACCTTATGTTCTAATAACGCTCACTGGACACAGGATGACCATTCCCAATGTGCATGTTGTAAATCTACATCTTGCTGAATAATGTAATGACATTTCAATGAAAGAGTAACAATGTATTACTGTGGACTCCAGGTGGTGCCATATCTAACTTGTATGCTATGTTGATTGCACGTTTCAAGATGTTCCCAGAAGTTAAAGAGAAAGGAATGGCAGCAATCCCCAGACTGGTTGCATTCGCATCAGAGCATGTATGTGTTCTTGCAATTTTTTCCGTTTTTATTGCATTCATTACATTGTATAATCAAGGAAATACAGAGCTATTTGTAGTCGAAAGTATCAAAATATTTTTATAGTATATATTGTAAAAAAAAAAGTCTTTATTATGATTAGTGCATGAAGCTATTGTGATACTTTTGTTGGTAAATACCTGTACATTGTGATTGGAATATAAAATGATAATTTATTTTTAAATTCATTCTTACACAGTCACTGTGAGAGTAATAAGTGAGTTTTTATCATAAGAAAACACTAGTATTAACAGGTCTATTCAAAGAAAGGTGAAACTCAGGAGATGTGGCAGGAGCAGTGAAAAATTCAGGTTAAAATAGCCATACCAGAAAAATTCTCCCATTTATCTGACTTTCCAAATCGGCTCATTGGGTCTAGATTGTTCTCTTCTTCTGCCAATTCTCCTGAGTTTCATCTTTTACTGAATAGACCTGTAAATATTCAGAGCGAGTCTCTTCAAGCAGTAAATAAAGGTATAGCTTATACTTACTGAAAGGGCCACTCTATTACAAAAAATACCCCCTGTTCCCATTTTATCCCCTTAAATAATTGGTCCGATGTTGCTAAAAGCATCTACCCAGCTATTATTTTTTAACATATTTTTAGGCCCTTGTCAGACGAACGCAGTGATCACGTCCGTGTTGCCGCACGTTTTAACGTCCGTCGAAGCATAAAATTATGATCAATAGAGACCACACACGACGTACGTCCGCACAGAAGTACGGAAGCACTAGGCATGTGGCACCGGACGCAATTTAGGCAAGAACGTCTAACCGCTAGGACGGACGCACAGAGTGCGCCACATCCGTGTAGCTTTGTGTGTGAGTGATGGAATGTAGTCAGACGGAGCGCATTATTGACGTCCAGCATTTGTGACGGACAAAATGGTTTTTCATATCATGTATCAATTTTTTTCATTTTACATATTAATTTTATTTCCCATCTTCATCAGTCAAAATAAAGTCAGTCAAAAAATAGGACCATGTGGTGTCTACAGTATCATCAGTCAGAACGTACGTCAGTTGTGCACGGACGCACAGTGTGCTCAGAATGCGTTCATCTGACATTAACCTTAATCCAGGTGAAAATACACACTGTTCTTCTTTCCGCATCGGACTGCTCCACCTCTTTGGCTCAAGACTTAGGAAATATGGAAGTCTCTACAGCTTCCTATTTGCATAATGCACATAAATTGCAACTTTTATACAAATTATCAGGGTTATTCAAAGAGATCCGAATTGCTTGAGAAAGGTAACCGAACGCTGAAAATTAGCGTTCGGTTACCTTTCCTGGCCATTCGGCTATCCAGAGAGCAGGCAAGTCGCCAAATCCTGGCGAATTGCCTGAACATACGGTGCCTGTTCGGTGCCTGTTCGAGGGCAGTGAAATCCCCATGAAAAAGCACTGCTTCGTCTATTCAGAGAACACAAACCAGCAGTGAAAGGTTCCCCTAATGCCCTGCCATTCGGTGGTTTAATTCGGCAAGTTAATTCAGCAGAATCCCATAGGCTTCAATGTTAAAAATATTCCCGTTTTAATTCAATATCTAATAAACCGTTCATTATAAAATTCTGCAGTAAAGAGTCTATTTATAGATTTTTTTAGGATATTTTAAGCATTTTTCTTAATTATTATTTTTTTTTTAAAAGTCAGATTTTTCTTTTTAAGTTTACTTATTTTTTCGGTAACAGCCCTTTTTATTATCATTCCCTGGACCTCATATGCAAATTTCAGACATTTTCGCTCAGTAGTTTCTTTGCAAACAGCGTTTCACTTTTCAAACATTCAAGCAAACTGTTTCCTAATTTATTCACTTCACTCTGAGGTGTCGGCTTTTTCCGGCGGCTTCGCTGCGTGTGATCGGCTCCTGCTCGGGTTGTTCCGTGGTTTTTGGCAGGTTAATCCAGATGTTTTTGCGGGTTTTCGGCGTGCATTCGCTGGGTTTTGCAGTGAGTTTTCGTCGGGTTTGCGGCAGCCTTTCCCTGCAATTCGGGGACCCTGTGGTGTTTGCTGAATACACCGCAGGGTCACCAAAATGGGATCGGCAAAAGGAACCGAATTGAAGAGAACGAAAAGTCACCGAACGTGCGGTGACTTTTCGAATCTCTTTGAATAACCCTGTATGTATCAATCAAAACTTGCGTACTTTGGCTCGACAGTTTCGCAGCTCCTGCACAGAAGGATGGATAGCTGCTGATAGCTCACCGTACCAGCCTTCAACCGGAGTCTCCCAGACGGCGGCTCGCTGCTGCAACCATTTGGAGATGGGATGATACAATACATGCTGACATCATCGGTCCCTGAGTTGGTCCCGACTGCAAATCCCACCCCTGCTGAGTGACAGCTGTGTGGATGGAGTAAATTTCTCTGCTTCACACAGCGATATCAACAGAAACTTGCTGGAGGGAGGGGGGAAGGGCACCCATTCAGCCTGACCACTTTAATAAGACAAAGAGGTCAGGGTGTACAGAGCGTCCCTTTAAATGCCATATGGTTTATGCCTACAATTCCCTGAATTCTAACCAGAACCTACCTGCAAAATCATTCCACAACTGAGAATCACTTATTCTTAATATATACTATGCTGTATATAATACACTAATCATTATTATTATTATTCTCTTGCTCCTCAACACTTGCATTTTATATAGAAAGTATAAGAATGATAACTATAGGGTAAACTCTCGTTAAATCTCTCTAACGTATAATTACAGGAAATTCTATAAGATTAAATATTTATAAAGCATATTATTGTATCGTTTGCTTCTACTACCACTAAAAAAAGATAAAATACAATAATAATAAAAAGAAACTAGATACACAAAGCTGAATTCAAATCGACAGCAAAGCCCAACATTTCTCCATGTGACACAAATGTTCCTGAGCTGATAATTTAGTGATATTATGGCTCAGTCATTTCCTCGTACATTGTGAAATTGACCTATTAGAAGAGGCAGCTCTTTCTTGTCGTAATCAAAGAGGGGTTTTCAGCCGAGTGGTGACTTGACTAGCAGTCTAAGTGCAGGCATAATCACCCAGATCCCGCCAAGGAAAATTGCTGAACCAGAGAACCGTGCCTCTGCGCTGACCTCAATTGCTACCCTTTTCACTTGATTAGAATGAGGCTTTCAGCTTTTTTTTCTCCATTCTGTAGATTATGCAAATTCTAAATTAGAACAATTATCTGTAATTAGATGGAAGAAGCCTGGAGGATTATTTATGAAGGGGGTCTCCCTTATCACAGGCAGAACATTTAGCTTCTTCAATCTGCCTCTTATCTAAAATATATATAAATCACCAGAGTAGAGCAGTGCGTAGTGATTCCTTTATATATATATGTTTAGGTCTGCTAAGTCTTCTTATAAAACATATAAATATATATAAAAGCTTTATAAGAAGACTTGACGGAAACAGTATTTTCACTGTAGTCTACAGTAGCAGTTTTTTTCTGTATTAGTAAAAATTTACAAATATACTATATTTTTAGCAAATAATTGAATTTAATATATAATATGATTTATTATATCACTTAATTTAGAATATAGCTTAGTAAATAGTTTTACAAATATAATATATATATATATATATATATTCTTTTTAATTTAGATTTATTATACTGTATATATTTTTTCATTATAAAATTTAATTAAAAAAAAGATATGTTATCTTATTTATCAGACACAGTTCAGCATACATAGGTTGTGCACACAGGCACTTCTGGAAAAAAAAAGCACTTTTTAGGTTTAAATGCCAAAAAACAAAATACAGAATACAAACTATTATCCTGCGGAAGTATTGTCAAAAGTTGTGTCCCCCCTTTTTTTCCCCCCCACACCTTACACTTAACACACAAATCCCCAAACCATAAATCATAAAACTAATTGACCTACATAAAAAATAATAAATAAATAAATAAGTAAATAAAAATAATAATTAAATTTGTGTCCAGCAGATATTATCCTTCAACTGATCAAGTATCACCGCTCTGCCCTGAGTCCTCCCATCCACCCACACTTTCACATAAGCGGGGTATGACTGGTGAACTCTCGCCGTTAATTCATGAATTTATTATATAATATAATTTATTATATCACTTAATTTAGTATATAACTTAGTAAATCATTTTACAAATATAATAATATATCGTTTTTTCTTTCAATGATTGCCCAATAAATTTTTGCATTTTATACCAAGTCCCAGTGTGCTCCTCATCTTCTGGTTGCTATAAATTTATATATACATTCTTTTTAATTTAGATTTATTATACTGTATATATTTTTTCATTATAAAATTTATAAATTTTAACATGACACAAAGCATGGTGTTGCAGCTGAGATTAAAAAATTTGCAGGAAGAATAAATGGGTTAAAATAAAAAAGGATCCAACATTGATCTATCAGCAGTGTGATGGCTACGTATGTATACCCGGTGAGAAGCAGGTGTCCTGACGACAGGAATAATACAATTTAAAACTTCAAATAAAGAGGAAAAATCTGACAAATGGCAGGAGAGGCGTCATTCCGCTCGCTGGGGTCAGACATGGGTCTTCATTACCCATCTGGCTCTGATGCAGGAAGTTGTCGTTCAGACAGTCCCGCTAGCCCCAAACTGGAGAGTATGATCAATACTCATCCAAGGTGGTTGCTGAGTAGGTAGAGCCATCCTTGGTCACCAGGAGGGAACCCGAGGTAACCTAGTTGTACTGGATAAATTGAGCCCGAAGCAGCCTGGAGGTTTCCTTAAAGTTGTGTCTAGCCTCCAGTGCCAGACAAGGCAACCTTGGCCTTCCAGAGGTTTTGGAACTACAACTCCCATGATACTCAACCACTCATTAAGTTGGTAGAGACTCATGGGAAAGTTCCAAAGCCTCTGGAGGGCCAAGGTTGCTGACCCATTAGTCTAATACATGGGTCAGCAAACCAGGGCCTCCACAAGTTTTGGAACTACATAGGGGGTTATTCCAACACAATGCGTAATTGAGCATCGTGGGGGGTGTAGTTTCTAAACATCTGGAGGGCCAAGGTTACCGACCTCTGTTTAAAGGGGTCATTTTTTTTTTACATATAGCATTCTATATGACATGTTGCATTTTATTTTGCCAATATATTGACAGCTAATGCCATAAAACAGAGATGGCGAACTGTCATACCCCAGATGTTTCTGAACCACATGTCCCATGATGCTCCACCAGCTTTAAGGCTGACTGAGCATCAATCATGGGACATGTAGTTCAGAAACATCTGGGGTGCCAAGGTTCGCCATCACTGCCATAAAATTTACCATCCTGACACTCCGCAAGATTTTCTTTCTTTTTTGAGGTTAACTCATAATTCTATTTTGCTTCCCACTTCCAAAAATAATGTTTGCAAAGAAGATGCAAAACCAGCTCCAACCAACCTTCCTGTCGAGACAGAGAGCGAGGAGGCAGCTGCTAAGAAAAGCGGTGGGGTGGAGGCATCATTTGCGCGAGCAATGGTGCAGGAAACAGCAGTGCAATTCCGAAGTCTGCAGCTAGCCATCCGTTTCTAAGATAAACAAGTCTATATATCAGCACACAGAAGGAAGGAGAATCTGGCAGAAAACGCACTATTTTTAGCAAAATAAGCCCTCTTCCATTAAATGGCATTTCAATAGGGTGCATGTCATGTGCTCTGTCTGTTGCCATGGCTGATATTTGCAGAAACAGTAAACGTTAATGGCTCTGACCACTGTAACGGTTTAGGAAAACAGGATACATTGTGTCAAACAGTCCTTACAAGTAAAAATAAATTGCTTCAGTATCTGTTCTTATACCTGGCAATGCTTTGTTATGGTATACACCTGTGACGACAAACTTTGGCACCCCAGAAGATGTTTGTGAACTACTTGTCCCATGATGTCAAGACAGTCTGTTACCGAGCATCATGGGACATGTATTTCCAATATATATATATATATATATATACAGTTGTGTTCAAAATTATTCAACCCCCAATGCTGTAAAGGGTTTTAGGGAATTTAGTGTAAATTTGTAATTGTATTCAGAATGAAATCCTACAAGGACTTTTTAAAGAACCATATGCAACTAAAATGACATCAATTGGTTTTGTAATACAGTAGTAAATGTTTCTTTTGTGAATTCTTCATTGACACAATTATTCAACCCCTTAAAGACTACCACTCTGAAGAACAGAGGTTCATTCAAGTGTTTTCAATCAGGTATTGAAAACACCTGTGGATGTCACGGAGCAGCAATAAAGCATAATAAGCACCAATTAGGCAGCTTTAAAATGACTGTGATACTCAGCTCCTTCTAGACATTTACTGGTGTGGTTACAAACATGGTGAAGTCAAGAGAATGGTCCAGGAACACAAGAGAAGAGGTGATTACTCTTCACAGGAAGGGCAATGGCTATAAGAAGATTGCAAAGATGTTAAACATACCAAGAGAGACCATAGGAAGCATCATTCGCAAATTCAAGTCAAAGGGCACTGTTCAAACGCTACCTGGTCGTGGCAGAAAGAAGATGCTGACTTCGACTGCTGTGCGCTACCTGAAGCGTAGAGTGGAGAAAAGTCCCCGTGTGACTGCTGAGGAACTGAGAAAAGATTTGTCAGATGTGGATACTGAAGTTTCAGCTCAGACAATACGGCGCACACTGCGTAATGAAGGCCTCCATGCCAGAACTCCCAGGCGCACCCCCTTGCTGTCTCCAAAGAATAAGAAGAGTCGACTGCAGTATGCCAAAAGTCATGTGGACAAACCACAGAAGTTTTGGGATAGTGTTCTGTGGACTGATGAAACAAAATTAGAACTGTTTGGGCCCATGGATCAACGCTATGTTTGGAGGCGGAAGAACAAGGCCTATGAAGAAAAGAACACCTTGCCTATTGTGAAGCATGGCGGGGGGTCAATCATGCTTTGGGGCTGTTTTGCTTCTGCAGGTACAGGGAAGCTTCAGCGTGTGCAAGGTACCATGAATTCTCTTCAGTACCAGGAGATATTAGATGACAATATGATGCAGTCCGTCACAAACCTGAGGCTTGGGAGACGTTGGACCTTTCAACAGGACAATGATCCCAAGCATACCTCCAAGTCCACTAGAGCATGGTTGCAGATTAAAGGCTGGAACATTTTGGAGTGGCCATCGCAGTCACCTGACTTAAATCCGATTGAGAACCTCTGGTGGGACTTAAAGAAAGCAGTTGCAGTGCGCAAGCCTAAGAATGTGACTGAACTGGAGGCTTTTGCCCATGACGAATGGGCGAAGATACCCGTAGATCGCTGCAAGACACTTGTGTCAAGCTATGCTTCACGTTTAAAAGCTGTTATAACTGTAAAAGGATGTTGTACTAAGTACTAAGATTGAATGTCACTTGGGGTTGAATAAAACTGATAATGATGTGAGCACAGAAAAGACATTTGTGGTTATTTCATTATAAATGTTATATTTGTCTGACCTACACGTGCCTCTTTGATTTAATTGTAAGCAAGATGACTGACTGATCAAAATCAATGTCAAACTGGCCAAAACACTGGTCAATTTCAGTGGGGGTTGAATAATTTTGAACACAACTGTATATATATATATATATATAAGTTTATAGTTGCAGAGGAACATTTACACATCCCAGCAATTCAGAGAAACGCTTACAGAGCTCATGTGCTACATTCCCTATATGCAGCAAATAATTCTGGGTAGGATATGCAAATTAAGTCCACATCTTCTCACGTTTTTGAATCTAGGCTCTGTAATAACACAGAACCCTCCTTGCCCAATGCCATGTCATACTCAATGTTTTTTTTTTTTAGCTCAGGCTAGGTTATGCAACCAGACACAATCACTCCTGTACAGCTGTTTCAGGCTCATTTGCCCTCATCAGCAGGAGATAGAATGTAACTGGTTGCTATTGATGCTTAACCCCTGGGGTAAATCAATACTCATTAAAGTTGTGGTGGCAAAAAAGTGAGATTAAAAGGCTCCACACAGAAAATAATAAGGTTTACAGTTGATATATATATATATATATATACAGTCTGGTCCAGAAATATTGGGACATCGACACAATTCTAACATCTTTGGCTGTATACACCACCACAATGGAGTTGGAATGAAACAAACACAATGTGCTTTAACTGCAGACTGTCAGCTTTAATTTGAGGGTATGTACATCCAACTCAGGTGAACGGTGTAGGACTTACAGCAGTTTGCAGATGTGCCTCCCACCTGTTAAGGGACCAAAGGTAATGGGACAGAATAATAATCATAAATCAAACTTTCCCTTCTTAATACTTGGTTGCAAATCCTTTGCAGTCAATCACAGCCTGAAGTCTGGAACGCATAGATATCACCAGACGCTGGGTTTCATCCCTGGTGCTGCTCTGCCAGGCCTC
Source organism: Leptobrachium leishanense (assembly GCA_009667805.1). Taxonomy (NCBI): domain Eukaryota; kingdom Metazoa; phylum Chordata; class Amphibia; order Anura; family Megophryidae; genus Leptobrachium; species Leptobrachium leishanense. The sequence continues at coordinate 303,631,652 of CM019067.1, forward strand.
TACTGCAACTGTCTTCAGTTCCTGCTTGTTCTTGGGGCATTTTCCCTTCAGTTTTGTCTTCAGCAAGTGAAATGCATGCTCAATGGGATTCAGGTCAGGTGATTGACTTGGCCATTGCACATTGCATAACATTCCACTTCTGTCCCTTCAAAAACTCTTTGGTTGCTTTTGCAGTATGCTTTGGGTCATTGTCCATCTGCAATGTGAAGTGACGTCCAATGAGTTCTGCAGCATTTGGCTGAATGTGAGCAGATAATATTGCCCGAAACACTTCAGAATTCATCCTGCTGCTTTTGTCAGCAGTCACATCATCAATAAATACAAGAGAACCAGTTCCATTGGCAGCCATACATGCCCACGCCATGACACTACCACCACCATGCTTCACTGATAAGGTGGTATGCGTAGGATCATGAGCAGTTCCTTTCCTTCTCCATACTCTTCTCTTCCCATCACTCTGGTACAAGTTGATCTTGGTCTTATCTGTCCAAAGGATCTTGTTCCAGAACTGTGAAGGCTTTGTTAGGTGTTGTTTGGCAAACTCTAATCTGGCCTTCCTGTTTTTGAAGCTCACCAATGGTTTACATCTTGTGGTGAACCCTCTGTATTCACTCTGGTGAAGTCTTCTCTTGATTGTTGACTTTGACACACTTACACCTACCTCCTGGAGAGTGTTCTTGATCTGGCCAACTGTGTTTTCTTCACCAGGGAAAGAATTCTTCAGTCATCTACCACAGTTGTTTTCGGTGGTCTCCCGGGTCTTTTGGTGTTGCTGAGCTCACCGGTGCGTTCCTTCTTTTTGAGAATGTTCCAAACAGTTGTTTTGGCCACGCCTAATGTTCTTGCTATCTCTCTGATGGGTTTGTTTTGTTTCTTCAGCCTAATGATGGCTTGCTTCACTGATAGTGACAGCTCTTTGGATCTCATCTTGAGAGTTGACAGCAACAGATTCCAAATGCAAATAGCACACTTGAAATGAACTCTGGGCCTTTTATCTGCACATTGTAATTGGGGTAATGAGGGAATATCACACACCTGGCCATGGAACAGCTGAGAAGCCAATTGTCCCATTACTTTTGGTCCCTTAACAAGTGGGAGGCACATCTGCAAACTGCTGTAAATCCTACACCGTTCACCTGAGTTGGATGTACATACCCTTAAATTAAAGCTGACAGTCTGCAGTTAAAGCACATTGTGTTTGTTTCATTCCAACTCCATTGTGGTGGTGTATAGAGCCAAAGATGTTAGAATTGTGTCGATGTCCCAATATTTCTGGACCTGACAGTATATTCGTTATTCTGTCTCACCAATTGTACAGCGCTACAGAACTTCTTAGCGCTTTATGAATCCTGTGACTGTAACTGCAGGGTCGGTGAACTGGAATCGTCGAAGCGCACTGAACTGCGTTGAACAAGAAAGCAGCAAAGTTTAACTGAAATTTCAGTGCTTTCTGAATATCCCTCATTTTATGGACCAATTGGTTTTCTACTCGTGTGTTTGCTGAAAAGGAATTCTGCATTTGTCTGATGATTTGTTTCATTCCAACTCCATTGTGGTGGTGTATAGAGCCAAAGATGTTAAAATTGTGTCGATGTCCTAATAGTTCTGGACCTGACTGTATATCTATTCACGGGAGGTAAGCCCTTAGTGCTGGCCAAAAATTGCTATTACTTCTGGCTCCACTCAGGAAAAACAGATTTCTAAACTTTCCAAATCATTTCCGCACATCAGCTTTCGGGGACTAATTCTGCAGCCCCCTATGACCGCATATTCAGTTTGCAACAAACAAAATCCCTTTGCACCGCTCCAGAATTAGACCAAATTGAGTTTACACGATATCTGGACAATTGCAGGTGCTACTGAAAACCAAGTATACTCAGACATGGTAGTGAAGGGGTTAATCAGCACATATATTGATATATTGCAGAAAAGACGTGTTCTTTTCTCTCTTTTAATCTTGTGCATAGGACAATGGAAAATATTTCTTTCGCTGGCTAAAGAGATTTAATGAGTCTCATCGAGTTCTTACAAAAAAAGTTAATTCCTAATATTCAGCTACAAAGGAAAAAGCACAGATGAAAAATGCCTTTGTTACACATTATTGTAGAATAATTTAATAAGGTGTTGTCGATCATAGGAACAAAGACGATCCTTGTTCGATCGGTTCGGCAGTTAAGCCGCTGTACAGCAGACTGCTATTAAACGCTATCATTTGATACAATTATAATTATGTACATTCCTTTTCAGAGTCACTTTTCTGTAAAGAAGGGAGCCGCGGCATTGGGAATTGGCACTGACAGTGTGATCCTTATCAAATGCGATGAAAGGTAGGGAGGAAAAGACACAGAATGGGTAATTTAACATCGAACAAATTGAGTGTGAGTCAATCAAGTGATTTAGGTCACGGCAAAGCGAGACACTGAACGGAGTGAGCAGTCACACGCTGAATCCCTTTTATCAAGAGGTAAAGCAAATGATGAGATGACCTCAATTCATTTAAACAAAGCAATGTATGCAGAAATGACCTTAGTGATGGTGGATAGGGAGCAGAAGACCCAGGGGCGGATCCAGACGCAAGTATTGGGGGGGGGGCAGTAGATGTCTATTCAAATTTCAAATATTTTCACCGTATAAATCTATTTTCCCCACACGTTATCATCTATACCTTTGTGGTTATATATTTGACATGGTACCCTTTATATATAAAAAAACTCAGAAACGGAGAACCATGGAGAGCATTTTTCTACAGGAATACGCAATTTAACCGATATTGAAAACAAATCTGTTGTGTTTTTACATGGCCATGTTTGATATAAATGGAAAGGCCAGTATCTGGGCTTTCCGATGACACCTAACAAGGCTACGTAGGATTCATGGAACCTGGGATACTGGGGTTCAAAAGTCCCATGTGTCTCCTAAAATGAGATTGCAGCTCAGTGAGTAGACCACAGAGAGCACTGACATATATTTATTATGTTTTTGTCATTATTTCAGTTTGACACCTAACAGGGACAAGGTGACTGACACACAGAGGCTTTAGTTGGAATATTATTAGACATACTTACTACGTAGCTTAGTATAATGTAAAGTGTTGGACTATTGTTTTACATTAGAATCCATCAGCAAACTGAAAAAGCTCTGAGAATTTATTTAAGTTAACCGTTTGATACATTGTACCGCAATCATTTCTCCTTCAGGTCCAATACTAGGGTCGGCCTGGCATGCTGAGAAATTGCTCAAGCAGACCTATGATATAAGTCAGTGTTTCCCAACCCTGGTCCTGGGGTCCCTCTAGGCCAGGTTTTAAGGATTACCTTGGGTAAAAGCAGACTGAATCCTGCAATCACTGAGCGGCAAATCATATCACCTGTGCTGTGCTTCAGATATCCTGCAAACCTGGCCTGTTACTGTTAGAGGGACCTGAGCACCACCTGAGCACCAGGGTTGGGGACCATTATTTAAATCATTAGTGTCACCATTATCCATTTTTTATCTAATGAAAAATCTCTATAAACCCATATGGAAAGATGCAGAACAGTATTGTAATGGCAGGATCGGTATGCGGAAAGTATGCAAAGCAGCCGTTGAATGCAGAGATCAAGACTAGCAGAGGAAGAATGACTTGAACAAAACTGGTCTGGCCCTTTCATTTATCTCAGATATAAAATAGGGTGTAAGGTTGGCTGTGGTTGCCTCAATGGTGGGTTTTTTGGCAATGAGAACACCAAGCACACGTTGAGTATTGCTGAAAATCCAGACCAAGTTTCACATGGTAAGGATCTGCCCACCGGCTCTGTGTTAGAGCCCAAACGTTGCACTTGGATTCCAAATTGAATTGGCCCTTTAGGAAAACCTATCTAGTGTGACCAGTATATTTGGTGTTTGCTGAACTCTCTGGTGGATTTTCGACAAGCTATGGGCAGGGCTAGAAGGTTCCGGCATTGGACCACTTGGTGGATCGGTGGATGTCCTTACTTGGCCGCACATCCAATGTGAAGCTTGATTTGGACCATTTCAGGGTAGATTTCTTGTTTTAGTTTACAACGCCTGGACATTATTTGAAGTTACTGGAATGAAGGGAACGTTCATAGTCAGTTTGTGGATTCATCTGAAGCACAAATCATCTAAAGTCCACTTCAACGAGTGAACCGGAAACCAAGCTGGAACAGGAGTAATCCACCAACAGTCGATGTCTGTCCATGTTGCGAATACTGGCAAAAATCACTGGTATTGCAGTCCCGACAAACGCACGTGTTTCTCATATCTACAAAAATTAACAGCAAAGTAAAAGATACAGGGCTTAATTACATAGTGAACACTAACGGTAGCGTTCGGATGAGCAAGTGTTAACGCCAGGATGAGTGACTTTAACGCAAGCCCCCCTATTACATTCCTGGCGCTACACCAGTGAGAAATCTGCCAATGCAACGTTTTTTGTGCGAGCTTACGTGAGCTTACTGTACTTTGCGCTCCCTACACTTAACATGGGGAGAGCAATCACTAATTAGCTTTAGGATAAGTAAGGTATTGCAAAGTCCTAGCAGCAATTATCGCAACGATGGGCAAAACAAATCTTTAGCTACTCCTAAAAGCTGGTGCTAACTGATTCCACGTTTGCAAAATCATTTAACATCCCCTTAAACACCCCCCCAATAAATCCCATACTCAGCTCTCATCCTGCAGCGAGAACGGTGGCCTGATCCGTGACTTCTTCTCCCGGGGAGCAGAGTGAGAGCAGGAACATATAGCTCTCAGTCTCCCTCTGCGATGACTCGATCTCGCGAGAGTCAGATTGTGCAGGGATCAAAACCCAGCAACGCTACCCTGCTCCAACGTTACCCTGCTCCAGCGCTACCCTGCTCCAGTGCTTCCCTGCTCCAGCGCTACCCTGCTCCAGCGCTTCGCTGCTCCAGCGCTACCCTGCTCCAGTGCTACCCTGCTCCAGCGCTTCCCTGCTCCAGTTCTACCCTGCTACAGCGCTACCCTGCTCCAGTGCTTCCCTGCTCCTGCGCTACCCTGCTCCAGCGCTACCCTGCTCCAGCGCTTCCTTGATCCAGCGCTACCCTGCTCCAGCTCTACCCTGCTCCAGTGCTACCCTGCCAGCGCTACCCTGCTCCAGCGCGTCCCTGCTCCAGTGCTACCCTGCTCCAGTGCTACCCTGCTCCAGCGCTTCCCTGCTCCAGCGCTACCATGCTCCAGTGCTACCCTGCTCCAGCGCTTCCCTGCGCCAGCGCTACCTTGCTCCAGCGCTACCCTGCTCCAGTGCTACCCTGCTCCAGCGCTTCCCTGCTCCAGTGCTTCCCTGCTCCAGCGCTACCCTGCTCCAGTGCTACCCTGCTCCAGTGTTTCTCTGCTCCAGTGCTTCCCTGCTCCAGCGCTACCCTGCGCCAGTGCTACCCTGCTCCAGCACTTTGTAATACCTGCCGTCTCGAGATGTTAAAAAATGATTGTGCTCCCCATGTTAAGTATTCTAGACACAACGTACAGTAAGCTCATGCAAGCAGCGTGGCGCAAGCAGTTTGTAGTGTCAGCTTTGGAATATCGATGCCGGACGTTGAACTTATTTCTCCTAGTGCTACGATTACATATCGAGACGCTGCAATAGCACCAACTATGGAATAGGGCCCATTGAGTAGTCACATGGGTAATGCCTCCCTTTAATCCTATTTTCATGCATACATGGAACTTCAGGACCTGTTGCAATCCTGAATGTGTTTTTTTCCCCTGAGTATTATTATTTATTTCAATAGAATAGGAAACATTTTATTTTTAAAGTAACACACACTTTCTATTTTAATTGTGCTTAATGTCATATTTCTGTAACATTCCTGTTCGCAGGGGAAAAATGATGCCAACAGATCTTGAAAGAAGACTTATTGAAGTCAAACAAAAGGTATTCACATTTTATTTTTATCTCAGATCATCCCACGCACATAGCATATATCAAAGCAAAATGTGGACACATGATGTAACAAGGCATTTTTAGTTATCAGTACCAGTAAAACGAAATGTATGGTGGACCATTGGCCAGAAGGGCGTAAGATCTCTGGGCAGCATTTACTAATAATTAATGATAATTATAAAACACAGGGTTATTCAAAGAGAATCGAAAAGTCACCACACGTTCGGTGACTTTTCGTTCTCTTCAATTTGGTACGATTTGGCGATCCCATTTCAGCGACCCTGTGGTATTTTCAGCAAGCAGCACCACAGGGCCGTCGTAATGCAGGGAAACGTCGCCGCAAACCCGACGAACACTCACCGCAAAACCCAGGCGAATGCACACCGAAACCCGCAAAAACATCTGGATTAACCCCGCCGAAGACGCTGGAGAAACCCGAGCGGGAGCCGATCAGAGCGCAGGGCAGCCGCCGGAAAAACCCGACACCGCAGATGACGCGACGGAGGTGAAGAAAAAAAAAAACCAGTACGCTTGAATGTTTGAAAAGTGAAACGCTGTTTGCAAAGAAACTACTGAGTGAAAATGTCTGAAATTTACATATAAGATCCAATGAATGATAATAAAAAGGGCTGCTACAGAAAAAAGAAAAAACAATGTAAAAAAATGGAAAAAAAACATGTTTGCAAAAAAAATCCCCAAAAATGCCTGAAATGTCCTAAAAATCTATAAATAAAGAGACTTTTTACTGCAGAATATTATAATGAACGGTTTATTAGATATTGAATTAAAATGAATTTGAATTTAAGCAGGCATGGGATAGGCATAAGGCTATCCTAAACAAAAGATAAATCCAGGTAAAGCATCCATGTAATTGGGCAGACTAGATGGGCCGAAAGGTTCTTATCTGCCGACATTTTTCTATGTTTCTATGTTTCTATGTTTCTAAAATGGGAATATTTTTAACATTGAAGCCTATGGGATTTGCCTGAATAAATCTGCTGAATTAAACCACCGAATGACAGGGCATTTCGGCAACCTTTCACTGCTGGGTTTTGCTCTCTGAATACCTGAAGCATTGCTTCTCTATGGTGCATCCAACAGGCACTGAACAGGCACCGTATGTGCAGGCAATTCGCCAGGATTTGGCGAACTGCCTGCTCTCTGAGTAGCCGGATGGCCAAGCGTTCGGTTACCTTTCGGCAGCCATTCGGATCTCTTTGAATAACCCTGACAGAGTTTTAAGCCGCACTCTAAACAAATATCATATTTGCGTATTTACTGTAAACATGGATGCAAATTACATGCTTAATGTAGAAGTGCGGGTCTTACTGTACGGGCATTGTGAGTTACGTGTTTAATGTACTGGGGCGTCAGTCCTTTCATCCCTCGAAGTATAGGAAGATTGAAAGAATAAAACCTTTTCCCTGCACCACAAGATAAGAGCAAATATGTGATGCTCCCATAGCGGCATTATTTTTCTCATCCTGTTGTCATTATTGGCAGATTTAATGCTGATATTGCAGTCAGAATCCTTACAAAACCCAATATTCAGGATATTTGCCCATTTTTATTTATTTATCACTCTTTATCACGATCACCTTATGGTCAAATATTGCTATTGACCGTATAGTCAAATATAGTCCTGCCACATTGTGAATTTATTTAATTTAAAATGTATGTATGCCTTCCTCTTTCTTTGTTGCAGGGTTACGTCCCGTTCTTTGTGAGTGCCACAGCTGGAACCACTGTGTATGGGGCATTTGATCCACTAATAGCTATTGCAGATGTCTGTAGAAAGTATAAGGTCTGGATGCACGTGGATGTGAGTATTACCTGTTACAGGACGTTTCATTTTCCGGAATGCACACTCACCATTAGCAAAAAGTACTCTCTTTATATGAGCATCGAGAGGTACACAGTTGGAACTAAAGGGGTTGTTCACAAAGCGCCAATGTTGCTAATACTGCCAAAAAGTTCCACCGACATTGCAGGGCTGACAAACACTGGAATTTCCCAAAGGTAAAATCCAAAGAGCGACAGGGGACACTTCAGAGTTCAGCTTTTCCTGTTGCTCTTAGGATTCCAGTATTGTGAAATGCCAGCATTTGTTGACAATGCAAAACGTGCACATTTCACTGGTATTTGCAACACTTTGTGAATAGCCCTTGAATATTTAGCTCTAAATTAAATAAACCAAATCCAGACCATCTACTCTCTTTCGCTTTTTGACATTCCTACATCAGATGCATTGTATACACATATCTCTCTACTTTGGCAATGGTGCGGGACAAGTCTAGAGGGGGTATGTCAGTGATGCAGCTTGCTCCAATGCCAACTCTAACAAAGGTGAGTCCACCTAGAAAATGTGCATGCCAGCTGAGGTGACAACAAAAGAGGGGGATCCCTCAAAAAGGGGCATGTCCTGCTGCCTCACCAAGTAGAGGGCCGATTGCTGCCTTGGCTGGACAATGGGACAACTCCAAAACTCAGGATATCACGTCTACAACAGAACAGTTGGCGGGTATGTGTGCAAGTCAAGAATGTCAGGTGACTGTCCTTTGGATGGTGATGGCCAGGATCCCTGGGCCACTTGGAGATCAAATAATGCTTCAACCAGTTGATAATGGGGGGCGTTGTGAAGCTGTATGATTCAGCTGTAAGAAGATCGAAAGATCTCCCTGACTTACCACACTGTCCTCTTTCCATGTGGATTGAGCTGCCACAGCACATATCAGAGATGGCCAAGGCTTTTACACACTACAAAGTGTCCAGGTTTATCTTGGATGCAATGTTCAGTGTCTGCCCCTCTACCTATTTCAACCACAAATATTTTAGCTTCTCATCAGATACACCCAACTCCTTACTTCCAGTCCTGCACCCTGTCTGAGTGGGTCAGTGGCACCTAAACTGGACCAAAGTATTGTGTTATTATCATTATAATTACACTGCGTGGTCAAAAAAAGTCACCACCTGCCATTCAAGGCTGTTATGTTCTGGTGTGGCTTCAGTTGGTCAGGTCTTAGTTCAGCAACGTTATATGTGGAAAAAATGAGGTCACGTGACTCCCTGAATATACTGAATGAGCAGGTTTTTCCATCAATGGGTTTTTTCTCCCCTGATGGCACAGCGGGCATATTCCAAGATGGCAATGCCAGGATTCATCTGGCTCAAATTGTGCAAGAGTGGTTCAGGGAGCACGAGACATCATTTTCACACATGGATTGGCCACCGCACAGTCCAGACCTTAATCCCATTGAGAATCTTTGGGATAATGCGCTGGAGAAGACTTTACGCAGCGCCGTGACTCTCCCATCATCAATACAAGATGTTGGCCACAAATTAATGCGACTCTGGACGCAATTAAATGCTGTGACATTGCATGAGCTTATCCAAACGATGCCGCGGCGAATGCGTGCAGAAATCACAACAAGTGGTGCAACAACAAAATACTAGAGGGTGTAACTTTTTTGCCAGGCAGTGTATGATGTGCATTTATTTGCCAATAGCGCAAGTGTTCAATGTATGCAGCGAATATAGAACAATAATTGCTAAATTACAGGTAAATTACACACACTTATCATTTAAAAGTAATAATTTGAATGACCTTACAGCACATCTGCTTTTGTGACTATCTATTTTGGTTGCTTTGGATAGTTTTCTCTTCAACTTTAAATAATAACATATTGTATATACATGCCTAAATGAATATTAATGGTGTATTGAAATCAATTTTCCTTTACTATGGCTTTGAGAATCTCAGCCAAGCTCTACAGCTGACAGGCTCAACTTCCCACTGACTAAGGTGATAATTATTCCTGCTGTCGATCGGACCCCTACTCTGCAATTATATGCGGTTGATAATGGAAAGGAAAAGGAAAAAGAACAATGTATTATAATCAATCTTTTATACAATAACAAAAGTGTTTTTTTTTTTATTCTTACCTGTAAGTATTCTCTGATATGATACCCAAATAAAGCGCAGTTTTCTTGTTCCCACATTCTGACACGCAGGTTTCTATTTTGACACAAAAAAAACACTAATGGAAACTTAGCTGGTGTATTAAATACAGACATGTCTGACGCGGTGCGCGTTTCGCATTGCTAGAGTGCTTTCCTGGATGGCTAAATTATATTGCAACTGTTTCAAGAATGGCGGCCACGTAGAGGGACAAATTGTAAGCATTAAAAGGAGTGTAGAAGTATATGTTTTCTAGGTTAAATGTTTGAAAGTTGCTCCGCGAGTGAGCATTATATGATGTTCATTAAGGGTGGCTCTCGTATAGGATATAGTGCTTTCTTAAAGCCGTGTTTCTGCCTCTAAATATATGTCTTTTCTCCTGTTTCAGGCAGCGTGGGGTGGTGGACTTTTGATGTCTAGGAAGCACAGATGGAAATTAAATGGCGTTGACAGGTATTGTTGCTTTTTTTTCATACTCGTGCGCGTGTGTTCCAGTGTGAGTCTGTATGTGTGTGTTTATATGTGTGTGCTTGCCTGCTTTTGTTTGTGTGTTTCAGTGTGTGTGTGTGTGTGTTTCACGTGTACATGTGTGTGTATGTGTGTGTGTTTCAGTGTGAGTCTGTACTTGTGAATGTGTGTGCTGTTGTGTATACATATGTGCGTTTATGCATTTGTGTATGTATATATATATAAACAAACCACAGGGGGGGTTTGCACTCAACCTAAACTTTCAACATAAGCAGGTGCATCTCAGACTTTAAATACCAAACACCAAAAAAGAGCACTCCATATCAATGACCACCTTCATCCACCATTTTCTGCAAAAAAACAAAAGAAACACGCATTTAAAAAATTCAAAAAACCTGACTGAGGTAAAATGATGGGGATTCAGTTTACAAAGTATGATCATAGTTTTGCGTAAGCCTGTCACAGTCGCCAATGTACCCCATCGTTGGCGGGTCCTATCTATCTCATATTGTGCAAGAGTGGTTCAGGGAGCATGAGACATCATTTTCACACATGGATTGGCCACCGCACAGTGCAGACCTTAACCCCATTGAGAATCTTTGGGATAATGTGCTGGAGAAGACTTTACGCAGCGCTGCGACTCTCCCATCATCAATACAAGATCTTGGCCACAAATTAATGCCGCTCTGGACGCAAATAAATGCTGTGACATTGCACGAGCTTATCGAAACGATGCCGTGGGAAATGCATGAGGTAAAAAAGGTGGTCCAATGAAATATTAGAGTGGGTGTGACATTTTTTTGGCCCAGCAGTATCTGTGTGTGTGTATATATATAAATGTTTTAATGCATCGCCAATAAAATTTATTCTTTTTACTACAAGACCACGAGTGCTCCTATAATTGTCACTATATATATATATATATATATATATATATATTAGATAGGCCAGATATTACCAGATGCCAAAATCACGAGTATAGCAGTACGTAATGATACCTTTCTTATTGGACTAATGTTACATTTAAAAGACAAGCTTTCAAGAGGATTCCTCTCTTCTTCAGGTCTGGACGCAATATATATATATATATATAGTGTATATATATTGCACTGTTAAAATAGTGTAAACTTGTGACCTGCTTGTACAATAAATTATACGTATCACATACCGTGTATACTGCTTAACCTTTTATTTATCACAAAGGAAATCAATCTATTCATACTGAACACCGCTGTATATTTTTATTCTGCTTTAAAAACAGGATCCAGTGTCCACGAATTAAACTGTTCTAATCACTTTAGTTTCAGCTCTTGATTTCAGACACAAATTATACATCATTATTGTTATTACGACCCAATTTCAAGCAGTCTCTACGTCTCAGGGATTAACGCACCAAAATGAGCTGTGTGGGATTAGGAGGTGATCACAGCCACACGCAGCTGGGAAAGAAGGGGTTTTAGACAAGATGCACTTGCATGTCAGATTGGGGGGGGGGTCATTCCCTCTCCTCCTAGCAGATCACAGCGTCTGGTCCTTTCTGATGCCGCTATGTGTCCCATATACATCAGCCATTGAACGTGGCAGAGCTTGCCCGGTTTGTTTGTGTTCATAATGAGAGTAATTTCACTATACTATTCACTATAATTGCAGCAATTTTAGATAAAATGGAGCAGCAGCCTCGCTGTGTGCCGGGGCGTGTGCTCAGAAATAAGTGCCCAAAATAATCGAGGAGGAGAAAGTAGAGAAAGAGGAATTGCAAGAAAAAATATATTTTCCTTAGACTAACAGTTAAATGTAACAAAAAGATATAAATGAGAGAGGAAAAAATATGTATGTTGCAAAAAGTCACAGGAGAATCAGGGGTTAACCCTAATCAATTTCTGTCCTACCGGAGGCCAGAGGGGCAACACTTTCTACCCGTGTCCAAAAAAACCCAGAACTTTCATTCAAATCAATTACTGGTAAAACCATAAAACACGACCATGATCAAAAATGATAAGCAAAACGTTGACCATCGCATAGTGAAAACCATTCTACTCAGAATTAGTAACAATTAGCTGCCATTGTATGGCACTGGTATTTTAATTGACTCCTTTGTAACAATCGCATTGTGTAGTTGCCAGGAGTCAGGACCATAACTGGTGGTAGAAAGAGTAGGAAAAAAAAACAACCGAGTAGGATTACACCAATCCAACCTGCAATCTTGGTGGATATACTCAAGACCTAAGTGTTCCACGTCACTTCTAGCCGCATTTCCCAAATCTTGGTAGATAATGCAATAAGATTTCAAAAATCACCAAATAGGGAGAGGTCTCAATGTAACGCTGGCAATGCCAGGCTAACGGTGTGGCCAGGCTCTGGATCAGGTAAAAGCCCCTATAAGCAGAGATACCACTCATGGCAGCAATAACAGGAGCGAACAGCACAGGATAAACAGGAGACCTCTGCACAACACAAGAAAAGCAGCCCTAAATCTGACAGGCCTGTCTTTAGAATAGCCGGCTCTATACTAGAGAAAATAATACAGCAGCGCCGTGCAGAGTCTAAGGACATACAGATGAGACAGGAATATGCACGAGTAAGTATATCAACGGTACAGACCAGGAGCATCCACTAGAAGAGTCAAGAAAAGCCAGGAGTAAAAAAACAGAATGTGTACCTTATACAGAAGCCAGGGATCCAGAACCGGGAGAGAAGTCAGCCAGACAAAAGGGTCACAACCTGGTAATCAGCATACATAAAACAAACAGAAAACCAAAACACAGCAAGGGAGAAACACCATGAACTAAATATATAGGAATAATATACAAAAAACAGGAACACGAGAATACCTGAGGAAACAGCAGTCAGGGGAAACCAAAAGAAATAAACTGAACAAGAAAATAAAGACTAGGACTAGAATAACAGCAAGGAGCTCAGAACACAGCAGACTGGATACACAGGCAAACTGGAACAATGACAGACCAATGGGATATAGGCCCATTGCATTAAATAGGGAAGGGGTTAAGGACATCGATCAGCAGGTGAACAGACAGACACAAAGCAATTAACCCCTGGGCTGCTACCCAGGAAAAGCAACATAGGAACATGTGGGAATAAACAGGTATACATCAATACAGAGGGCAAGGGGACAGGGCTGGAACGGGGAAACGTGGCACTCATGCCGAAGATCAACGAATTGCAGTGATCTGCAGCGAACTGCATCGCATTTCGCTGGCAATTCGCCAGTATTTGGTGAATTGACAGCTTTCTGAATAGCCAAACTGCCAGAAAATTGCACCGTACAGTGAAATTCACCGTTCGGTTTCCTTTGGTGGCAAGTTCGGCTCTTATTGAATAAACCTTTTAGTTTCGTGAAATGCTGGCGGTTGCCAGCACTGCGATACCAGTGATTTTTAAGGGCGTTTGCGACACTAGCAAACAACGGCACTTGGTGAATAACAGTTAAAACGTATTGGAATATTTATTACGGTTTAGATCCACTTACAATCATCTATAAGCTACTTTGAAAGGCCTTCTCTGTTGGTGCTGACTCGTTGTGTCATGGCACCAAGGATTCCCTTTGATTCTTTTGGCACAGGTTCTAGTTTCAAAGGGGTTTGGGTAACAACTGACTAGCAAACACATTGCAGTTAGTGGATGATAAATCATTGTTTTGTCATTCATTGTGACTCTGCTTTCATTATTAGAGCCAACTCTGTGACGTGGAACCCACACAAGATGATGGGAGTTCCTCTTCAATGTTCTGCTTTGCTGGTTAGAGAGGAGGTAAAGTACAATAGTTTATTTTGAAATATTTTGAAAGGTAAACATGCATTTTAGTTGAGTTTTTCCAGTTATAATTCAATTTACACAAAAATTCATGCGAATTTTGCTTTATTGGTTTCATTACATTCCTCATGTCTGGCTACTGGCCAAATTGAGTTACAGCCGTTACAGCTGCAGCTCGAGGTTCCCTGCATCAGCTGCTGAATGTCCGATTTCAGGCATTCTTCAGCCGATTTTATACAGTTTTAGCTCAGTTTTAGTTCTTTATGCCCACAGGGCTAAAACTTTGGGGTCAACTTCTGCAGCCCAAAAGCAAACAAAATTAATTTCCTTTTGTCCTTCAAAGCTGCAGATCAAGAAAACTCGATATCAGGCACCGGTTGGTGCCTTTTGAAGCCTGAGATCTCTCGATCTCGGTAGTGAAGGGATTAACACACTGTATACTCTTAGGCTCTATTACATTCTTCACGCAAAAATGCACGGTAAACATGTGAATTTTTGCGCAAAGCAATATACGTTAACGCGCGTAAATTAACGCTGGTATTACAATCCTCGCACATTATTTCATCCGTCAAAAAATAACGCGCGTTAAAAAGACGTGCAAAAACGTGGGCGCATTAACGTTGCACGCAGAAATTGGTGTGCGGACTGTTTTTTCACGAGATTCAGCCAATCAGAATTAATAAACCTTAATTGTCTCACGTTAAGTTTTTGCGCCTGTCAAAGTCAATCTGCGCATATATGCTGCATCAATAAAAAAAACACACAGAACTTCTCAAATTTATTGGTTTGGGTATGTTTAGAATGTGTAACTATACTTAGCTGTATTTTTTTTTTTTGGCCTGGTGTATTTGGGTTCGGCCAGGCCCGTCAGATTTTGCGCATAGATTGTTTGTGCGCTGGTAAACGGATGGTATTACAATCAATGCGCAGGAATTAACGCATAGCCTTTGCGCGCATAATTTTAGCAACTCCTAAAAGCTGGCGTTAAATGGCAAATTCTGTCAACCTGGCCGAACCCAAATACACCAGCCCAAAAAAAAATAATGCAGCAAAGTATAGTTACACATTCTAAACATACCCAAACAATAAAATTGAGAAGTTGTGCGTGTTTTTATTATTGCTGCAGCATATATGCTCAGATTGACTTTGACAGGCGCAAAAACTTAACGTGAGATAATCGTGGTTCTTAATTCTGATTGGCTGAATCACGTGAAAAAAACAGTGCGCACACTGATTTCTGCGCACAACGGTACTGCGCGAGCATTTGGGTGCGTCCGGTTTACGCGTGTTATTGATCGACAGATGAAAAGACGCGCGAGGATTGTAATTCCAGCAGTGATTTGCGCGCGCAAACGTTTAACGCTTGGCGCAAAAATTCACGCGTTGCGCAAGCGTTTTTACACGTAGATTGTAATATAGCCTTAAAATATTACAATTAACAACATTGACTAAAATGCTATAGGGATCTTGATCTATAGGGGGAGGGTCTTGATTTGTGTTCAAAGTAGGAAACAAGATGTAAGATAGCAAACTAGATAGATAGATGATATATGTTTGTTAGTTGATATACTGTGTATTAGATACAGTCCGGTCCAGAAATATTGGGACATCGACACAATTCTAACATCTTTGGCTCTATACACCACCACAATGGAGTTGGAATGAAACAAATGTGCTTTAACTGCAGACTCTCAGCTTTAATTTGAGGGTATGTACATCCAACTCAGGTAAACGGTGTAGGACTTACAGCAGTTTGCAGATGTGCCTCCCACTTGTTAAGGGACCAAAGGTAATGGGACAATTGGCTTCTCAGCTGTTCCATGGCCAGGTGTGTGATATTCCCTCATTACCCCAATTACAATGTGCAGATAAAAGGCCCAGAGTTCATTTCAAGTGTGCTATTTGCATTTGGACTCTGTTGCTGTCAACTCTCAAGATGAGATCCAAAGAGTTGTCACTATCAGTGAAGCAAGCCATCATTAGGCTGAAGAAACAAAACAAACCCATCAGAGAGATAGCAAGAACATAGGCGCGGCCATAACAACTGTTTGGAACTTTCTCAAAAAGAAGGAACGCACCGGTAAGCTCAGCAACACCAAAAGACCCGGGAGACCACGGAAAACAACTGTGGTGGATGACCGAAGAATTCTTTCCCTGGTGAAGAAAACACCCTTCACAACAGTTGGCCAGATCAAGAACACTCTCCAGGAGGTAGGTGTATGTGTGTCAAAGTCAACAATCAAGAGAAGACTTCACCAGAGTGAATACAGTGGGTTCACCACAAGATGTAAACCATTGGTGAGCCTCAAGAACAGGAAGGCCAGATTAGAGTTTGCCAAACAACACTTAACAAAGCCTTCACAGTTCTGGCACAAGATCCTATGGACAGATGAGACCAAGATCAACTTGTACCAGAGTGATGGGAAGAGAAGAGTATGGAGAAGGAAAGGAACTGCTCATGATCCTAAGCATACCACCTTATCAGTGAAGCGTGGTGGTGGTAGTGTCATGGCGTGGGCATGTATGGCTGCCAATGGAACTGGTTCTCTTGTATTTATTGATGATGTGACTGCTGACAAAAGCAGCAGGATGAATTCTGAAGTGTTTTGGGCAATATTATCTGCTCACATTCTGCCAAATGCTGCAGAACTCATTGGACGGCGCTTCACAGTGCAGATGGACAATGACCCAAAGCATACTGCAAAAGCAACCAAAGAATTTTTGAAGGGACAGAGGTGGAATGTTATGCAATGGCCAAGTCAATCACCTGACCTGAATCCCATTGAGCATGCATTTCACTTGCTGAAGACAAAACCGAAGGGAAAATGCCCCAAGAACAAGCAGGAACTGAAGACAGTTGCAGTAGAGGCCTGGCAGAGTATCACCAGGGATGAAACCCAGCGTCTGGTGATGTCTATGCGTTCCAGACTTCAGGCTGTGATTGACTCAAAGGATTTGCAACCAAGTATTAAGAAGGGAAAGTTTGATTTATGATTATTATTCTGTCCCATTACCTTTGGTCCCTTAACAAGTGGGAGGCACATCTGCAAAGTGCTGTAAGTCCTACACCGTTCACCTGAGTTGGATGTACATACCCTCAAATTAAAGCTGACAGTCTGCAGTTAAAGCACATTGTGTTTGTTTCATTCCAACTCCATTGTGGTGGTGTATAGAGCCAAAGATGTTAGAATTGTGTCGGTGTCCCAATATTTCTGGACCTGACGGTAGATAAATACACGATAGATGGGTATATAGATAGAAAGCTATAAGATAGATTGATATACTTTGTGTTAGAAAGAAATATATGAGATCAACCGATCAATAGATATATAGTTGATATACTGTATATTAGAGAGACATAAGATTTGAGATAGATGGATAGATAGAAAGCTCTTAGATATGAGATATATGAGATATGAGATAGATGGATATTTAGAAAGATTTAAGACAGATAGATGATAGATGTGAGATAGCTTGATAGAGAAATGACATTTATATTTTATAGAAAGATAGATAGATACACATCTTTGATTATATGGCATTTATTTTCTTATACAGGGATTAATGCAGAACTGCAATCAAATGCATGCATCATACCTCTTCCAGCAAGACAAACACTATGACCTCTCGTATGATACTGGAGATAAAGCCTTGCAATGTGGACGTCATGTTGACATCTTTAAATTATGGCTAATGTGGAGAGCAAAGGTAATATATTTTCAGATACTATTCTTATTAGACATGTGCACAGCACAAAATTTCGTTTTGAACTAATGGATTAGTCCTAAAATGCAATTTATTTAGTTACTGAAGAAATTCGTTTTCAGTTCTTTAGTATGAAAACTAAATTCATTCATCCGAAAACCAATGGATACAATTACTATTGTAGTGGCTCCTCAGAGGGGTGAGATCGCTGCTTGTTACAGTATCTCTCACTCTCAGCACAATGTGGGCCATATTACATAGTTGGTGCTAACATAACCAGAGTTGTTGTAAACTTCCCAGAGCCATTATAGCCAATGGAGGTTTTCAGTTTACAACCGCTCTGGTTAAGTTAACACCAACATTGGAATACTGCCCCGTGTCAGGCAAAGCTGTTACAGTAACTGACTGCTGCTCATCACAGCGCTCAGAGTTTCAGTAAAACTAGTAAATAATATTTTCAAATATAAGAGGTTAGAACAATATTATTTCCTTGTTTTAATGAAACGCTGAGCACTGTTACAGTCAGTTACTGTAACAACTGAGCCTGATACATTGTACTGAGAGATAATGTAACAAGCAGCCGATCTCAGCGCTCACAGCCACTGGATTTAAAGGGCTGAAAAAAAAGGATCCTCTCTGTTTAATGTTTAGAACATCCTCCTGCATTAATTAATACCCCTCTCTGTATAATGTATACAACATCCACCTGCATTATTAATACCCCTCTCTGTATAATATATAGAGCATCCTCCTGAATTAATTAATGTCCCTCTCTGTATAGAACATCCTCCTCAATTTATATCTTTCTCTGTATAATGTATATAACACCCTCCTGCATTAATACCCCTCTCTGTATAATGTATAGAACATCCTCCTGCATTAATTAATGCCCCTCTCTGTATAGAACATCCTACTGCATTGGCATGTGGAGGGTGCAGATCTTCGGATGTTGCGTTCTTCATTGCTGGTCTCCTTCACTCAATGTAATATCACAAAAAGGACTGAAACTAAAATGTAGTGCATTTTATTTTAGTTTCTTTCGTTTTTTGTACTGAGCAGTTTCGTTTCTCTTGAGTCATACTAAAACTAAATTATCCCAAAATTCTGACTAAATCGTTTTAGTACTAAAACGAATGCACATGTCTAATTCTTATGTATCTGTGAATTCTCAAACTGTTGTTGCAAACCGTGAACTGGCTGATAAACGGATTTTTCTGCAAACAACAGTTATTTGACCCAGTTTTTATGTTTGATTTTGTAACTTGAGGTTCTCGTAACCATAATCACAAAATCTTCATGTCGTGACTGGAAGAACTGAAATAGGCAGTAGTCAAGTGTCTTGGTATTCGACACCTACTTATACTTATTCTAGGCTCCTTTATCACTGTATACACAAGGGGTCAGCAACCCTGGCCCATCAGATGTTTTGAAGCTATATCTACGATGATGCTCAGGTACCCATTAGGGATGTGCATGGCTGAAAAATTTTGTTTTGTTTAGCTTCGTTTCGTTACGTTTATAAATAATTTAGTTTTTGGAATTTCGTAACTAATTTAGTTTCGTATTTCGTTTCATATCGGATTGATTTGTATTGTATTGTATCAGATTCGTATCGAATCGAATTTGATAATTGATATCTATTTGATAGTTCATTTCAATTTCAATCGTATCGTATCGGATTCGTATCGTATCGAATTCGATAGTTGATATCCATTTGATAGTTCATTTCAATTTCTATCATATCGGATTCGTATCGAATCGAATTCGATAGTTGATATCCAGTTGGTTGATCATTTCAAATTCGATAGATGATATCCAATAGTTGATATCCATTTGATAGTTCATTTCAAATTCGATAGTTGATATCAATTATTCAAATTTTTCTTTTATGATGATGACACGATGTAAAACGAAATAAATTTGTTATATACCATTTTGTTTAGTTTCATATCATATCGTTTTTTTCATTTCGAATTCGTATCATATCGATCGTAATTCGGAAGTACTTTTGAATACGAATTATCAAATTTCGTTCCGAATTTTTCCAAAACAAATTCCTATCTCTAGTACCCATGAGATTGGCTGAACCTCAAGTGAAATGTACTACCAAAACATCTGGACAACCAAGGTTGCTGAGCCCTGGTTTATGCCTTTTGCATCCAGTTTCATGCCATTATCGCACTTCTTGAAACGCTATACTTGATTATCAGCTGATATTGCACACATGCCCAGAGTCGCAGTTACATAAAATAAAAAAATCTATGGTAATATCCTTATACTTTGATATTATCTATGGTTTTTATGGTTACTAATTGTATTTAGCCATAAAGCTTGGCTTACATCCCTACAGCTGCTGTGCCAGTATTTCAGTTGGTAACATACTCGTGCGCACATGGTGTGCCCAGGCACACCCTAATGTTGGGTGAAAGGTACATCTTTGACTCCCTACATTAATATTTTGGATGGTCTTTATGTGGTTTAAGATAAAGAGAATGAACATTGACTGTATCAATCCATACACATTGGTTATTACTAACAAAATATCACTGTCTTGTACAAAAATATCCAAGCAAAGATTTTATAAATGATAAATATTCCACGTCTGGTGATTCTTAATGCTTTTGCTCTATATACATTAATATTGTAAAAGGGAAATAAAATATCAAGATATAAACTCAAAAACATGCTTTAGTTGCTTGATTTTACTATGTGGCATTTACCTTAAGTAATGTTGTTCATCTTTAGGGAACAACGGGGTTCGAAGTACAGATCGACAAATGCCTGGAACTTGCAGAATATCTCTATAATAAAATAAAGAACAGGGAAGGCTACGAAATGGTGTTTGATGGGAAGGTATGTTACAGTTATATGTGCGTTTTATGATTAGAAGGACTCTAAAGACAGTATGAGCCCTATTCCACAGTTGCCGGTAAAAGGGAGCTGGTATGTGAAAAAAATCTGTGCAAGCCAATTTTCCTTACCGACTCCCTTTTATTGCACCTATTCCGGGACAGGTGTTTTATTAGCACCTGGCTCCCGGATGGAAGCCGAGGTGCATCACAAGGGCAGCCATCAGGGCTGACAGTCCATGATATGTTCAGGGGCCCAGTGGCTCCATGGAGCCCTGGCCAAATGTTGTGCGGTTTGTCTAAGTGCTACAGATGTAAAGGTACCCCATGCCACTCAGGACTGACCCACCAAGATTCCAACAAATTTCCCGGTGGGCTGTGGCATCTGTAGCCAGTAAGAGTACTCTGACTCATCACTGAGGGACTAGTATGGTCTGCTCCATGCAGAGGTGCTCTCCCACCACAAAGCACTTTTTATCCCCTTACTGGAGGCCAAGAGGAGCCAAAATGATTTACTTTGTATTTAGTTTACTTAAATGGGCAGCTGATGGAAGGGGGGGCTCAACCAGTGGTTTAGTAAGGGGCCCCTAGAATTCTGATGGCAGCAATCTGCACCACTGCTGGTTTTGGCTACTGGAGTCCATAATCAAAGGAAAAATCACTTAACGTCATGTTTTCAAGTCACGATTGAGCCGCAAGCAGTCCAGTAGATTAGCACTTCCCGGTGTCAAGATTACATCTGGATACAATGTGTATAACGTCTCTAGTAGTTATCTGGATGTCAACAGTGGAATAGGGCCAACTATTGGGTGGTCTAAAAATACATTATTAACCTAACATCAAACAAAATGTAAAGGACATCTTGTAAGTAGGTTATTCCTTTTCAGTTTTTGAATGATATCTATATAGTTATTATTGATTTATTTACAAACTCTGTCATTTTCTTAATATCTCAAGTCATTCATTAATCGATTCGAATTTTAGAGCCTTGCAGCCTTTGTATGTGGTTTAATAGTCTAGAATTTAACATTGTAACCTGCTTCATTCCGTAATCTTATGGAAATTTTAGTTAAAGGAGAATAATATGGTCTTTTCTTGGTTTCTACATTCCTGTAGCCCCAACATACAAATGTTTGTTTCTGGTATATACCACCAAGCATGAGAAATATGGAAGACAACGAAGAGAGAATGAGTCGACTAGTGAAGGTAAGAAAAATAATTTAACAATAGTATCATTGTGAGTAGAATAAAATGGGAAGAGGGATGAGGTGGAGGTTCAATGGGGGCGAAAAAGGTTTGGCCTGAGGAGTACCAGCCCTATGAAACTCTTAATGCACACTTTCAGTAAATAGGTACATAAATGATATTAAAGTCTACACACACAGGATTGCTTTCCAAAAAAGTGATGCAGGTAAATTATATAAAAACAGTAGGATGAATGACTCCAGATTTTTGAACAAGTAAAATGCATATGCATACATATTCCAAAATAGTAGGGAGATGGCTTAAACTGGTGTTTGTCAACACTGGTCCTCAAGGCCCCCTAACAGGCCAGTAATTGTTTTCAGGGCAGAGTTAGGGATGTGCGTTTCAGGTTTCGGAATTTCGGAATTTTCACGAAATTTCCCGATTCGTGTTTTCGGATGCGGCCGATTTTCCGAAAATTTTTAGATCCGAAAATGGCAGATCCGAAAAGTTTTCCGAGCCGAAACGAAATATTTTCGGAATTTTCGAATGGACTTGAAATGTGTCAAATCGAAATTTATTTTTGCTCTATTCATGATTTCGGTTCCATTCGTGATTTCGGTTCCATTTCGGTAATTCTGGACATCGTATATTTAACTATTATCGGATATATCGCTGATTCTGTAAATTTTGTATTTGCAAATGCGTATTTTTGATCAACTATTTTTCCGTTTTAAAACCTTTTGTTCTGGTTTTTATTTTTAAAGTCAGACCATTTGGGTCAGTTTAGCGTTTTTTAAATCGTTTTGTTCATTTTTTTTGTTCCTTGGCTTTCATAACATTTTAATATGATTAAATAAAGTTGTGAAATGGAAAAACAAACCAAAAATTTATTATAAAAAAATATATAAAGTATAAAAAAAGTAAACCATAGCAGTTTCCCTCAAAACGAATAGAGTTAGACACTTTGAAACGAGGAGAACAGAGGTTCCGAAAAAAACGAAAATTTCCGAAATCTCGAAAAGTCGATACAAAAAACGAGCAAAGTGACCCGAAAATACGAAAAATGGTCGATATTCCGAAAAAAAAATGTACACGAAAAACGAGTCGAACCGAACCGAATCGAAACAGACATCGGTCGAAACGAGCCGAATCGAAAAGTTTAAACATCCGAACGAGCCGAACCGAACCGAAAAAAAAATCGGTGCACAAGCCTAGGCAGAGTACCAGATTGGGGGTAACAAAAATCTCTTTGGAACATATGGCTAAAACAACTGATCACCTTTCATTATATAATTACAATTGAATTTAAGCAAGCATGGGATAAGGCTATCCTAAACAAAAGATAAATCCAGGTAAAGTATCCATGTAATTGGGCAGACTAGATGGGCCGAAAGGTTCTTATCTGCTGACATTTTTCTATGTTTCTACATGGATCATAGCTGATTTGTATTTTTGTGTAGATGTAAAAGCCAATGGGTCCCAAACCTGGTCCTCAGTACCCCCTAACAGGCCTTGTTTGCCATATATGTGAAGCACAGCACATGTGATATGATTTGCTGCTCAGTGATTGCAGGTCTGCACTTCCTCAAAGTAATCCTTAAAATCTGGCTATTTAGTGGGTCCTGAGGACCAGAGCTGGATCACACTGATAAGGGTTCTGTTACCTTTAGAACTGCCCTCATCATCAAGAGCCAACTGCAGTGCAGTGTACCGCCTTAAACATAATAGGCAATCATTATCCTGGTGGCTAGCCCTAGCACCAAGTATGTGGAGGAGTCAACAGCATTTGCAAATTCACATATCAAATAAAAATATGCAATGCATCAAGTGCATGAAAGGGAATGCTTTGTGACATTTTGTCTGTAGGTCATGCAGAATTATCTGTATAATTAACATGCATCTAGACACATTCCCTGCAGCTCATGTAGGATTAGGATACAGATTAAGAAAGAGGTCTTTGGAGAAACAGTATTTATTTATAAACATACATTAGCACACAAGTCATTCAGAATGCTGGACTATGGATTTAACATTCAAGTTATTTTTAAAGACACCATGAAACAAAACACTACGGGCTCTATTACATACTTCGCGCGAACGTTAACTTGTGCGCAAAAACGCATTAACGCGAGGGGCAAAACCCTTGGCGCTGAACGTTGTATTACAATGTCCGAGCACAAAAATGCGCGTTAACGTCTACCGCGGGTAAACCTGCGCAAACGCTGCGCGAGCGTACTGTACTGCGCGCGTCCTATACTTAACATTGCGAGCGCAGTTGCGTTTGTGCGCTGGTACTCGGACGGTATTACAATCTAAGCGCAAAATTTAACGCAGAGCGTTTGCGCGCATAATTTTAACGTCTTTGAAAAGCTGGTGGTAACTGCAAATCTGAACGTTCTGGCCGAAACCAAATACACCAGTCCGAAAAAAAAAACAGCACAGTATAGTTACACATTCTACGCATACCCAAACAATAAAATAGAGAGCTTGTGCGTGTTTTTTTTTATTGATGCAGCATATATATACGCAGATTGACTTTGACCGGCGCAAAAACTGAATGGGAGACAATTGTGGTTCTTAATTCTGCCTGGCTGAATCGTGTGAAAAAACAGTCCGCCCACTGATTTCTGCGCACAACGTTAATGCGCGCGTGTTTTTTTTTTGCGCATCCGTTTTAAACACGTTATTTTTTGACAGATGAAAAAATGCGTGAGGATTGTAATACCAGCGTTCATTTACGTGCGCGTGCGTTAACGTTTAACGCTGCGTGCAAAAATTCACGTGTTCTGCGTGCATTTTTGCATGAAGAATGTAATAGAGCCCGACAATTCTGCAATATTTTGCAATACGGCATCATTCGGCCAAATTTTGCATGTAGAATATATTAAACAAGAGGAATCTTTTGCAAGGTTTAATGCTTTTGTAGCTGTTCAGGATTTTATTCCTGTATTAAGCCTTTGTTTCTGTGCAGATGCATGTATATGAGATAAATTGTCATCCTCGTCTGGGGAGATGTTTCATTCTAAACATCTACTTATATGACCTCAGTGTTTAAATGTTATCTTTCAATATAGTTTTTGAATGTTCATCTGTTCATGTGATGACCTTGGAAGATCCGTTTCTTGTTCTAAAAGATTTGAGTAAAAGTGCTTTTACCAGTTTTCCTTTGGTATGATGCCTTAACCTCTTCACTACCAAGACTGTTTAGTTGAACATATGTTATTAGAAATATGGGATGCATAGTTAACACTTAAATGTATGGTACAATAGCAGTTTTTCAAATCAATTGATAACCTGAGATAGTTAAAAGAATGTAAATTTTCAAAAAAAAATTACTGTTCATGAATTCATTTATCGTTTACAGAAATATTGCTGAGATCAAGGGTTCTAAACTCCAAATGGTATCCCTTATCTTACACAATATCACACAGGCTCTGCATTATCAGCATACAGGCAGAAATGGCCTCTGAGTCAAATGCAGTAAATGTGAGAAAGATGGATAATAACAATGTTCATATCTCCTGCTTATGGGGATTTGTAGTGATCATAATGAGATTATTATCAATACAGCTTCCAAAAAATACCTATAGAATGTAGAAATAATATTTGTATGTGCTGCATAATGCCTGTGTATGGAAATTACAGTAATACTTTGTATCTGTACTGTACAAGGATTTTCAGTCATTATAACATTCTGAATCGTATCACTGTACAGCAGTGAGTGACCCCAGAGCTCTCCTTATATTCTGCCAAATCCTTGATTGTTGTAATGCAGCAACAAAGTTTGTTGAGTGTTTTGTTACAGTGAGGGTGAGTGCTGCTCTTTGTAGCTTCTTTATACTATAACTAGGTGGAAAGCCTGCCCAGAGGGCAGTCTATTGTTGTCGCCAGCTCAGAATTCACGTCCACATAGTTTTTTTTCAATGTCCTATCCAAGAGTATCTCTCTATATAAATGCGTTTGTAACGCGTCCATCGCCATCCCATCCGCAACAGGAGGGCCAACTGAGCAGCTGTGATGGGCGCGCGCAGCTGACAGCGCATTACAAAGGCATTTATATATTAGAGCAGGTTCCTCTTCCCTCTTAGATTGTAAACTCACGGGAACCGGACCCTCAGATTGTAAACTCGTGGGACCCCTTAGATTGTAAATTCATGGGGCCCCTTAGATTGTAAGCTCATGGGGCCCCTTAGATTGTAAGCTCGTGGGGCCCCTTAGATTGTGTTGGGCTTGGGCGGGCATTTTTTTTTGTAGTGTATACATTATGCGGATATTTAATGGCACGTGGTATGCATGGCATGGCAGGCTGGTGTTTAGGCACACTGGTATTATGAGACACTGGTATTATGCATGGCAGACTGGTAATATGGCTGGCAGACTGGTATTAGGCATGGCAGACTGGCATTGTGCATGGCAGACTGGTAATATGGCTGGCGAACTGGTAATATGGCTGGCAGACTGGTATTGTGCATGGCAGACTGGTAATGTGCATGGCAGACTGGTAATATGGCTGGCAGACTGGTAATATGGCTGGCGAACTGGTAATTTGTCTGGCAGACTGGTATTGTATATGGCAGGCAGACTGGTAATATGGCTGGCAGACTGGTAATATGGCTGGCAGACTGGTATTGTGCATGGCAGACTGGTATTGTGCATGGTAGAATGGTATTGTGCATGGTAGAATGGTATTGTGCATGGCAGACTGGTATTAAGGCAGGCAGACTGGTATTGTGCATGGCAGACTGGTATTGTGCATGGCAGACTGGTACTGTGCATGGCAATGTGCATGGCAGACTGGTATTGTGCATGGCAGACTGGTACTGTGCATGGCAATGTGCATGGCAGACTGGTATTGTGCATGTCAATGTGCATGGCAGACTGGTACTGTGCATGGCAGACTGGTATTGTGCATGGCAATGTGCATGGCAGACTGGTATTGTGCATGGCAGACTGGTAATGTACATGGCAGACTGGTAATGTGCATGGAAGACTGGTACTGTGCATGGCAATGTGCATGGCAGACTGGTATTGTGCATGGCAATGTGCATGGCAGACTGGTATTGTGCATGGCAGACTGGTAATGTGCATGGCAATGTGCATGGCAGACTGGTATTGTGCATGGCAGACTGGTACTGTGCATGGCAATGTGCATGGCAGACTGGTATTGTGCATGGCAGACTGGTACTGTGCATGGCAATGTGAATGGCAGACTGGTATTGTGCATGGCAGACTGGTAATGTGCATGGCAGACTGGTATTGTGCATGGCAGACTGGTACTGTGCATGGCAATGTGCATGGCAGACTGGTATTGTGCATGACACACTGGTACTGTGCATGGCAATGTGCATGGCAGACTGGTATTGTGCATGGCAATGTGCATGGCAGACTGGTATTGTGCATGGCAGACTGGTACTGTGCATGGCAATGTGCATGGCAGACTGGTATTGTGCATGGCAGACTGGTACTGTGCATGGCAATGTGAATGGCAGACTGGTATTGTGCATGGCAGACTGGTAATGTGCATGGCAGACTGGTATTGTGCATGGCAGACTGGTACTGTGCATGGCAATGTGCATGGCAGACTGGTATTGTGCATGACAGACTGGTACTGTGCATGGCAATGTGCATGGCAGACTGGTATTGTGCATGTCAATGTGCATGGCAGACTGGTACTGTGCATGGCAGACTGGTATTGTGCATGGCAATGTGCATGGCAGACTGGATTGTGCATGGCAGACTGGTAATGTACATGGCAGACTGGTAATGTGCATGGAAGACTGGTACTGTGCATGGCAATGTGCATGGCAGACTGGTATTGTGCATGGCAGACTGGTAATGTGCATGGTAATGTGCATGGCAGACTGATATTGTGCATGGCAATGTGCATGGCAGACTGGTATTGTGCATGGCAGACTGGTATGTGCATGGCAATGTGCATGGCAGACTGGTATTGTGCATGGCAGACTGTATTGTGCATGGCATGTGCATGGCAGACTGGTATGTGCATGGCAGACTGGTATTGTGCATGGCAGACTGGCACTGTGCATGGCAATGTGCATGGCAGACTGGTATTGTGCATGGCAATGTGCATGGCAGACTGGTATTGTGCATGGCAGACTGGTATTGTGCATGGCAATGTGCATGGCAGACTGGTATTGTGCATGGCAGACTGGTACTGTGCATGGCAATGTGAATGGCAGACTGGTATTGTGCATGGCAGACTGGTAATGTGCATGGCAGACTGGTATTGTGCATGGCAGACTGGTACTGTGCATGGCAATGTGCATGGCAGACTGGTATTGTGCATGACAGACTGGTACTGTGCATGGCAATGTGCATGGCAGACTGGTATTGCGCATGGCAATGTGCATGGCAGACTGGTATTGTGCATGGCAGACTGGTACTGTGCATGGCAATGTGCATGGCAGACTGGTATTGTGCATGGCAGACTGGTACTGTGCATGGCAATGTGAATGGCAGACTGGTATTGTGCATGGCAGACTGGCACTGTGCATGGCAGACTGGTATTGTGCATGACAATGTGCATGGCAGACTGGTATTGTGCATGGCAATGTGCATGGCAGACTGGTATTGTGCATGGCAGACTGGTATTGTGCATGGCAATGTGCATGGCAGACTGGTATTGTGCATGGCAGACTGGTACTGTGCATGGCAATGTGAATGGCAGACTGGTATTGTGCATGGCAGACTGGTAAT
The DNA here is from genome assembly GCA_009667805.1 of Leptobrachium leishanense. Taxonomy (NCBI): domain Eukaryota; kingdom Metazoa; phylum Chordata; class Amphibia; order Anura; family Megophryidae; genus Leptobrachium; species Leptobrachium leishanense. Next base: position 303,660,210 of record CM019067.1, read on the forward strand.
GTGCATGGCAGACTGGTATTGTGCATGGCAGACTGGTACTGTGCATGGCAATGTGCATGGCAGACTGGTATTGTGCATGACAGACTGGTACTGTGCATGGCAATGTGCATGGCAGACTGGTATTGCGCATGGCAATGTGCATGGCAGACTGGTATTGTGCATGGCAGACTGGTACTGTGCATGGCAATGTGCATGGCAGACTGGTATTGTGCATGGCAGACTGGTACTGTGCATGGCAATGTGAATGGCAGACTGGTATTGTGCATGGCAGACTGGCACTGTGCATGGCAGACTGGTATTGTGCATGACAATGTGCATGGCAGACTGGTATTGTGCATGGCAATGTGCATGGCAGACTGGTATTGTGCATGGCAGACTGGTATTGTGCATGGCAATGTGCATGGCAGACTGGTATTGTGCATGGCAGACTGGTACTGTGCATGGCAATGTGAATGGCAGACTGGTATTGTGCATGGCAGACTGGTAATGTGCATGGCAGACTGGTATTGTGCATGGCAGACTGGTACTGTGCATGGCAATGTGCATGGCAGACTGGTATTGTGCATGACAGACTGGTACTGTGCATGGCAATGTGCATGGCAGACTGGTATTGCGCATGACAGACTGGTACTGTGCATGGCAATGTGCATGGCAGACTGGTATTGCGCATGGCAATGTGCATGGCAGACTGGTATTGTGCATGGCAGACTGGTACTGTGCATGGCAATGTGCATGGCAGACTGGTATTGTGCATGGCAGACTGGTACTGTGCATGGCAATGTGAATGGCAGACTGGTATTGTGCATGGCAGACTGGTAATGTGCATGGCAGACTGGTATTGTGCATGGCCGACTGGTACTGTGCATGGCAATGTGCATGGCAGGCTGGTATTGTGCATGACAGACTGGTACTGTGCATGGCAATGTGCATGGCAGACTGGTATTGTGCATGTCAATGTGCATGGCAGACTGGTACTGTGCATGGCAGACTGGTATTGTGCATGGCAATGTGCATGGCAGACTGGTATTGTGCATGGCAGACTGGTAATGTACATGGCAGACTGGTAATGTGCATGGAAGACTGGTACTGTGCATGGCAATGTGCATGGCAGACTGGTATTGTGCATGGCAATGTGCATGGCAGACTGGTATTGTGCATGGCAGACTGGTAATGTGCATGGCAGACTGGTACTGTGCATGGCAATGTGCATGGCAGACTGATATTGTGCATGGCAATGTGCATGGCAGACTGGTATTGTGCATGGCAGACTGGTACTGTGCATGGCAATGTGCATGGCAGACTGGTATTGTGCATGGCAGACTGGTACTGTGCATGGCAATGTGAATGGCAGACTGGTATTGTGCATGGCAGACTGGCACTGTGCATGGCAGACTGGTATTGTGCATGACAATGTGCATGGTAGACTGGTATTGTGCATGGCAATGTGCATGGCAGACTGGTATTGTGCATGGCAGACTGGTATTGTGCATGGCAATGTGCATGGCAGACTGGTATTGTGCATGGCAGACTGGTTAAATGGCTGGCAGACCGGGCACTGAGGAGATGGAGGCCGGGCTTGAGGAGATGGAGGCCGGGCACTGAAGAGATAAACAAATCCGATCCATTGGACAGGCGCTGTGCTGTGCGCCTCTCCAATGGATCGGATTTGTTTTGTCCCTCGCGCACGCCGGCTGTGCGCGTGTCGCGGCCCTTGGATGCGCGCGCATCCAACCGCCGCTGGTTGCGCGCGCATGTGCAGTCCGTTTTTTTGGCGACGGACACGCCAGCCCTTATCGTTTTATGTTATAGACAAGGTGAGAGGAGTGAGATCTCAGAGACGTTTTTCTTCCCGGGGGCACATTAATCTTACATTAAAAATGTGTTCATACCTTGCCTTGCGGCTGGGAAGGTCCTGCATTTCCAGGTTAGAATGTCCCATTTCTTCTTACAACTCCTGACAGTAATACAGGGTGACAGGAGTGAGGAATACATGAGTTTATTTTATCAATAGGAAGATCATTGATCCTGCTTTTAAAAAAGTGCGTGAATAGGTCTTTATATGCTTATTTTTGTTTTTCATTGTATTACAATGCTAAATCGAGTTCACACATATTCGAAGGTGAACGAGTAAATGTACGTTTCCCTTTAAATAGATGATAGTTCATCGTTCTTTGCTCATATTCGCAGGTTGCGCCCGTAATCAAGGCTAGAATGATGGAATATGGAACAACCATGGTCAGCTATCAGCCTCAAGGTGATAAAGTAAACTTCTTTCGAATGGTGATCTCCAATCCAGCAGCAACTCTTCAAGATATCGATTTCCTGACTGATGAAATTGAACGTCTGGGGCAAGATTTATAAAGATAAAATAGGTCTTTTTACAAAGTCTTTAGATACACAACTGAGTTGTTCAAGCTGTGTGAATGTATTTGTAGTGCGTTTCCAAATGTAATTCTATATTGTGCTGTGATACTTGACTATGGTTTTATTTGAGAAACACCGCTCCTTATACCATCGCTGCGTTTACTTTTTATTTTGTCGCATGTAACTTTATCGCACATATCTACAATACTGTATTTGAAAAGCAAGGAACTAATGTACATCCTTGTGTTTATATGTATTATCATAAATTTTTATAGCGCCAGCATATTCCGTAGCGCTATTTCAAGGATTTAGCAACATCAATGTTGCATTATATGAATGTTCCAAATGTAAAAACAAAAACACCAATACACAGAGCAGTTCGAAGCACATTTCATAGAACAATAAAACTGCAAGAGAAATGAAAAAAGTTCCTAAAAGTAAAAAGAAAAAATGTCTTTTAGATCAGTCAAATATTATTTCTATGGGGAGATTGATTCAATTGATATATTTAAAGACCTGTAATTTTACTAAATATATATATATACTACAAATATCCTATTTTATAACGTATAGATTTTATTTTATATGTGATATAGATATTTCTAATGCATATTGAGATCTAGTTTTAAACAAATATATACTTGAACTATATCCTGACATATACAACGCTGCACATTCTTAAAATAACGCACTGAGTATCTTAGACTCTATCCTGTTCCCCATTTAGGGACAATGCATTCTCCAGTATGCACTTTCTAAGTACTTTGCCTATGACAACTTTATTTGCACAGGTTCACCGGCTCTTTGGTTTTGTTGAATATCCTTTGTCATTCGTGTTGCAAAAGGTGTCAGGTTCCTGATGTAGTTTATTTAATGTTTTTAATCTTATACAGTTATCAGAATTATAGGACAGATAAAAAAAACTCCCTGTCTTCAGGCAGCCTGGAGCGGCCGGCTCACTAACCAGCTCAGCAATTCCCTGGTCCAGCCCCACTTACAGGTGAGGCTCTGTCTCACCTGCCCTCTATGACTGCTCATTCCTGAAACAAACATACAAGGTGAAACACCTACCATCAACCTACACTTTCCATGTTATATTTAACGTGTGCCAGCAGGGTGGAGTAGAGGTAACATCACTGCTCTGCATGGAGAGAGCCTGTGGAGTCATGGGTTTGATCCCAGCAAGAGCACTTCTCCAGTAAGTGTCCTTGGGCAAGACACCCAACGGTACATACTCGCCACCCAGGACATACTTGAAAACGAGAGAAATCTCAATGTATCTTTCCTGGCAAAATCCTTTCACAAAAAAAAACTTATCAGGCAATTGTATATGTATATTGATTATGGTATGTGCTGAACCCCTTCACTGCCAGGATCAACTATACTCGATCTGCAAGGCACCTCCCAGAGTATAGTCAGTATGGTGTTCCACAGGTGCAATGCAAAGGAAATGTGCTTATTGCAAAAGAATTTCATTTGCTTTTGGACTCCAGAAGTTGCCCCTAATGTTTCAGCACTGAGGACATGATTCCCAAGGTGTTAACACGGTTTAATACCTGTTGGAAATGTGTAAAAAATGCCCTTTCCCCATCTGATCCTGCAGAGAGAAAAGAAACTGCAGTAACTCCATTTGGCCAGCAGATGGTGACCTCTGCCTGACAAATATTATATTAGAGTAAGGAATACACTGGGAATATTCCCAAATATTTCTTACTGTAAAATTAATTAAAAATGATATTGCAAAAATTCACTACTTCCTGACAGTGGTTCTTTGGAAAACCCCTTGGTAGAGAAGGGGGTTGAAAGACATTTCTATGACTTATTACTGCATGCTTTTGTTTTTAATGACTTTATTCATATTAGGTTTTATAATTAAAATAGCATGAGTGAGCAAGAAGTGGATTAGTAGGTGTTATGTAGCTCTACCATGGTAGCCAATTATTTTAATTATTCATGAGCGGCTATTTGTACGGTTATGTCATGATAAGCAGGGCCTGAGAACAGTGTAATAATTCGTTAATTAGCTGCTAAAGAGTGGCAAATGACACATTTTAGGCAAAAATAGCTGTGTTTTAGTAGTCAACTTCCACTAGTTATTGGTTCCATGGATAACTCTATATGTATTGCTTAGAGAGGTATATCTTGGAATGGAATCCAGGGAAAGTATCCATATAATTGGGCAGACTAGATGGGCCAAAAGGTCCCTATCTGCCGACAAAGGTCCATATCTGCCCTATCTGCCGACAGTCTATGTTTCTATGTTACTATGTCTAGAAAAGTCATGTATTGATTGAATTTAAGGATTATGTAACAGATAAACAGATCTCCGTACCCCGACTGGGTCACATCTGTTAATGTCGATTCCTTGCCGGACCCCCGTTCTCCCACCAGCAGTCTTTCGTACCTTTCTCAAGCCCTTAGCCGAATCTTAACCCTTTCACTGCTGAGGACGTGTGGGAAACGTCCTCATTGACTCCTAAGAAAGATAGGGGTGGAGATAGGGGGTTCATTTGAACCCCGATATCTCCCGACTGTTGGCTGCTAGTAGGGTCATGTTTGGTATCATTAGAAAGGCCAGATCATGGCCTTTCCAATTATACCAAACATGATCATGTTTATAGTAAAGAATAAAAATAATAAAGCTAATAATAATAATAAAAAACATGTTTTTTTAAGATGTGAAATGGCTCAGCAGTGAAGGGGTTAAAGATGGGTACACGCATAAAACCTTGATAGCATCCCCAGAAACGAGGCAACGTGCAGATCTTGAGATTTAGGCTAGGGTCAGACGAACGCAGTGCGAACGCGCGTGCAGCCGTACTTTATCACGGCCATGGCAGCAGCAGATGATGGCCAATGACGGGCAATACACGAAGTACGTCCGCACGAAAGTGCGGCTGCGCAACGTAAGCGGCAAACAAACGCATTTTTTCGAGAACGTGTTACCGCTAGTACTAACGTACAGAGTGCGCTGCGTCCGCTAGCGGCGTGTGTGTGTGATTAGGAGACGTCAGATGCTGTTAATGTCCGGCCAACATAACATCCAGACGCAAAAAGGGTTTTAGTGATGATCCGTACAAAATCATGGACGAAAATGCGCATCGTATGACCGCTATCGCGTATTCCGTGAAAAAATACGTCCATTCGTGCGAACGCACTTTTTCACGGACGACGTGAAAAATGCGTTCGTCTAACCCTAGCCTTAGAACAGACAGCTTCTGGTTCAGCCTATATTGGCTAAATATATATATATATATATATATATATACAGTCACAGGAGGGGCCTAGAGGCCCATGGGAAATCCCTTCCTGCAGTAAGGTTGTGACTGATCTGTAGTACCTGCCCTGCATCTCACTACACTTCATCATTAATCCCTCCCCTAGAATTCTACTCTTACTACTCTGTAATTCCTGCTCTGCATCGCGGCGTCTGGGACATAATTAGACCAGGGACAGATAATGGGATTAGCATTGCTAGACATTCCATCAAGACAGAACAATAGCAATTCAAACCGTTAACAGATACAAACACATTGCAGATATGGCGGGAGTTTTGAAAAGGCTAAGGTGACCCACACAGTAATCCTATCAGCAGTTAATAACCGATAAACAGAGACACTAAAGATATCAACAATAACAGTATTCATACATATCACAAACGACACAAACACCCTGCAGCCGACATCCGTGACAGATTATAAAATGCGGTGCTAGATAGTATGTTTTTATCTATAACACTCCTATTTTGGAAGCATGCTTTCAATTTTGTATAAAAACTATATTTTACTGCGCTCAAATGGCCAATATTCCAAGTACAGCGATCGTCTGTGAGAGACAGGGAATGGAAATTGCTATAAAGGCATCCTAATTCATGCAGAGTTCATTAGACTTCGGTGTGTGTGTGGGTGCAATGGTAAGATTCCATTTACATCCCCATTATCTTGCGGCGGGGCTCATCCCTAGACCCCCAGCTTTCATTAGACTAAAATTTCACTGGCCTGACAATGAATTATGGGAATTGTAGTCCTTCAACATCTATGACAGGGATGTCCAAACACCGGCCCCCCCAGATGTTCCTGAACTACAACTCCCAGAAATCTCTGACTGGAATAGATGCATGGAGAAGCATGGGAGTTGTAGTTCATGGACATCTGGGGGGCCGGAGTTTGGGCATCCCTGATCTATAAGGTCAATGATGGCTAACCTCATTAATAAAGAATGCCCAAAATAAATTATAATTAGCATAAATTAACATAAATCTATTACCTATCCATTTTTAAGAACTCACTACTCTATCCTGGGTGAGCGATTTATTTATGTGGAATTATTTAGGTGCAGCATTATTATTTGTAAACACTAATTGCTACAACATCATCTCTAACACAAATGGCACAAAATTTCAGCTGATTACTGTTCATGTTTGCCTTTTTTTTTAACTACACCCTTTATAAAATTGCTCACTCTTGATTTAAAGTGCTTTTTTTGCTTACTGACCTTTATTGAGACGGCAAAGCTCGCGTACACTAGAATGTAATATTAAATAAACCGAAAATGAAAAAAAAAACATACACTAGAGAAAATCCTTTAACAAAATATAATCTTATTTAGCCCATAATTAACATGCTATGCACATAGTCCCGGCACAATGCAGAGCATTAACATGCATCTTACTAAAAGCTCAAAAATACTACGGAATGTTGAGTATCAATTAAAGTAATTATGTTCATTAGTAAAGATTTGTAATAGCAGGGAGACTGGATTCATGGGTTACAATAACACACAGATCGTGCGTACATACTCTGCAACCACTTTAATGGCAACGATGCAAGGGAAAACCAGTAAAATATTTTAAAAAGCCATATTTATCAAACCAGTATTTCTTTAATGTGCCCTCAGTATGTTCAGTGAGCTATATCACTGTAAAAACCAATAATGCAAAATCTTGTTCTCATACTGCATGCTCTTGACAGGTGACCTTTCCCCCACTTGTCTGGGAAATGTATCAAATTCATGTTTTAAAGCAATATTTTTAATTTAAAGATTCAAATCGAAACGCACAGTGATTATGTTTTTTTTCCAGCATACATGGTGTCGATCTCAAGTCACAGTATTAAGAAAATAAAAAAAGGAACAAGTGTCTCTGTACGTGTTGTTTTATTATATTTAATATTGCTGTCTTGTCACCTCAGATTGAGGTTGTGTACAGTGTTGCTGTAAAAGCTTGTACAATATATTATTGATATGATTTGGTTTAGTGAAATTGTATTATTCATTGTTGTTATTGTAAAGAAAAAAAAAATCCAAACAAAAAAAAACCACAGCTTTATGAGATCCGAAACTGGTGTTCTTCCTTAAATGCTGCTGTATTCAGAAGACTTATAAAATACATAAGAATATTAGAGAAAAAAAAATCTTTATTTTACTTATTTTTTAAAAAGAATCATCTAGAGATATATAATAATATACTATTATAGTTCTGTTGAAACCAAGTATGGTCTCAACCTTCTTGTGAAGTGATTTGCAAAATGAGTAGTAAATGAAAGCAGAGTAAAAAGAAGAAGAAAAAAAACGGTAATTTTAATAGTATCTAACAAAATATTATTGACGATATTCTTTTTTTCAGTGTTTAGGAATGTAGTTACGGGTTAGTGTTGAATTAAAATGTTGTTGTTAATTGAAGAAGATTCTCTTCTTTTTTTGTCTACAATTACTTCTTTGTACCAATATACAGCTGGGTTTTATTAATACAGTATTGTGTTTAATTGATGTTGTCAATATGAAAAGTAATAAAGATGTAAAAAATGTTTAATTTTGTTATGTGTTTGTTGGGAAGGGGCTGATTTCTACTACAATGTGCAATTTGAGCCTTAAAAGGTATATCAATCACCTGTGGCTTGGAGGGTGGAGCTCGTCATCACTAGCAGACCCAAGAGTGGGGCACAGGGGGCATGTGCCTCCTCTGAGCCGCAATACCATTATAGGATACGGAGTGGTTATTTGGACTGCCGTATCTCTGGATCCATACAACACACCAGGGCAGGGGAAGTATCATTGGAAAGGTCAGAGTCTGGCATTTCCAGTGATACCAAACATCACAATGTAAACTATATACAATAAAAATATAGTAACCAAAATAAGAATATAACTTTTTCTGTCCTAAAGCAGCAATATCCGCTTCGCAATTATAATGTGAACAATGCCACTGCAATAACTCACTTTCTTATTTATCACTGTGGAACACTGTATGTTAGGTGTCCCCTGAGCAGTATGAGGACAGACCTTGTGTGGCTATGTTCTGGGGGGAGTGAGTTTCAACCAAACACCAGCTTTTAGGCAAAATTTGTAGAGTTCCCCTCCTGACACTTGTCACAGAGAAGGATTCTAGACACTCCAGTTTTACGAAAGAGAAAAACACATTTAATGTGATGCCAACAGTAATGTTTCGGCTGTTTTAAAGGCTTTTTCAAGCTGAGAATCATGTCTGATGCCAACATACTTACACCAACATTTCTAAAGGTGTAACAAGCAAAAATATACCTAAGTATTCCAATTAAAACAATAATTGAATTATAAGATCATATGAGCCAAAGGCCACATGAAGCATATTCATAACGTATATAAACAAATGAAACATACATATAATGCAGTGGATAGGCGTCTTCATTCAAAGGGAGGATGATGTCACCAACGTGATCATCAGTGTTGTCTCTTCCAAGTACACTGTCATGGAAACCAGAGTCATCCAATACACAGAGAGCTCACATCTGCGAACCCTTGCAAGTGCACTGGGATACACGTATTCATTTTCTGGTTAAACATTATTGGAGACTCTCTGTGTGACAGAAGAACAAGAGTCCTACAATCAATCAACAGCCAGCACTCGTAAATACTCTCACTTATTCTCCTGTTCTTATTCTGTATGGTTTGGTAGTGTCGTTCACCCTTCCTTGTCCTGCTCACTCCAGCCCCATTTGGCTCATATTTCTGTGTGAAGCAGAGGAGTTTGAATATCCTGCCTGTCGGGGACCAACTTGGGGACCGATGATGACAACACGCTTTGCAGCAGCGAGTGTTGCGGAAGACAGCAGCCACGGACTGGAGCTGTGCACCACGAGCAGCACCACTACTCCATCATTCTGCGCAAAAGCCTGCATAATCTTAGTACAAAAGTATGAAAGTTCCGCAATTCACGTAGCGTATTAGCGAAAGTTATGCAAATTGCATAAGATGCTCCAGGAAATTCCACATTTCGGCAGCCCTGAGCCGAAGAGGATGAGCAAAGGTGAGTATTTACACCTAAACTAAAAGGAAAATATCTTTTTAAAAAAATCAACTATCAGCAGCATCTGCCCAGTTATTTAAGGGGAAAAAGAGGGGTATATTTTTTATAGTGTTGGTTTAAACTCTTCTGGAATCTTCCATTGACCCATTCAGTGAATCGAGTTAAACAATGGGACTCTTAATATGTTTAGAAATAGCGATTGAATGAATAGAAGGGAAATTGAGTACTTAAATAAAAAAGCCATCCTATGATGTTAGGAAGTCAACTGAGGAATCCACAAGGATTTGTGAATCCAGGGCGAAACGCGTTTTGGCGTTTGCTTTGTTATTAACATTGTTTGTTTTATTATTTTATCAATAAACTATTTTATCCATCGCTGAAGCATCATACTTGGTGATTGCGGTCTTTTGGGAGACTGTACCCTTATGAAAACAACTCCTGGGTGAAATACACCAAGGACCCGGATAGGTCCAACTCAGAGTGAGTGTTTCCATCTTCTTGTATTTAACAGATATGGTCACAGTTCGCACTATGTCTTTGTTTTTTTATCTTTTGAGGATCCGGTAATCATTGAAAATTTAGAAGCTCTGTTGGGTGGCCGGTATAACCCAGAGGCACATATTTCTGAGCTGGATGAGCTCCTATAAATGTGAGTGAGACCATTTGACAAATTGTTTTGATATACTGAACTGAAGCCATCTGCACTATGGTTTTCTCTTCTCTTTGAGGATCAATTTGGAGTATACCAACATTACCCATGGGAATAGAAAGAAAACTACACACGATGGAGTGCGCTTGACTTGGGACTCCACTATATTTTATATTTTTTGATAGTTTCTAACTACTAATAGAAATGAAAAGGTCGTGTTCAGTACGTAATTATTATTATTATTATTTATTAAGCACCAACACATTCCGTAGCGCTGTACAAGGTGTAATGGGTAAAGACAGGACAATTCTACAATACATACAGGAGACAGGTCAGTATTCCTGCCAGCAGATACATGAGGATATGAGGGCCCTATTCCCGTGGGAATTTACAATCTAGATGATTATATTCGCTTAAATTTATATAATGGCATGCATTTAAAAAATGAACAATAAAAACTGTATCTTCACACTCCATGATATAATACCGCATGTGTTTGCTGAGCAGTATGAAGATATGGAGAGCATATTGAAGTTGGCAAAGATTACAGTAAATTCCATTGTATAATCACTCATCTCCTGGGGTTTTAAAAACATCCTCGACTGTTACCATAAAATGTTTGCATTGCACTGGGCAAATGCAGAGTCACATTTATAGTTCGTTTACAAAGGATTTTAAAAGCAGCGCAGGAGTCATCACTGAGAAATTAATTTTCCTGTGATACCAGTCATGCATGGATGGCTTAGATATATATGTCTTTAAGGTCTAACACAGGGTTATTCAAAGAGAGCCGGACTGGCCCCGAAATTGCACCTAACAGGGAATCTACCCATACGGTGCATTTTCGTGGTCTTTCGCCTATTCAAAAGTTGGCAATTCGCCAAATATTGGCAACTTGCCATCGAAATATGGTTCTGTTCGGTGGCAGTGAAATCCCCCATAGAGAAGCAATGGTTAATCTATTCAGAGACACCGAACAGCAGAGAAATGTCAGTGAAATGCCCTGATGTTCAGCGTTTTCATACGGCAGGTTTAATCACTTGGCTGCAGAGGATGCGCTCAGCGCGTCCTGCTAAGTGCTTCCCCTGTGCTATGGACGCGCTGAGAGCGTCCTAGCACAGGAGGCAGCAATCGGCCAGGATTCCGGCCGATTGCTGAGCCCCCCCAGTGCGGGCTGACATCTTGGATGTCAGCCCAGCATCCGGGACCCTGGCCGGACTAATAGATGTCATCGCTCTATTTCACGAGTGCGGAGGAGGTGCCTGAAAGGGAGGGGGTCCTTCGGACCTCTCTCCCTCCTGATCGCCGGGGGACAGCGATTGAAGGCAGGCATCGTTTGGAAGGACACAGCCTGCCCTTCCAAATGGTGCCTGGCTTTCACCCCTTCGGGGCCGGATCACGATTCGGCGCCAAAAAGCGCCGGATCATGATCCTCTCCCGGAGCTGGCCGACATCTTGGATGTCGGACAGGCTTCCGGGATCTCCCCCTGATGACTGGCATCATCGTGCATAGCGCTATGACGTCCGTTTTAGAGTTAACCCCTAGCTGCCACCAATGGTCGAGACAGGGGTTCCAATGAACCCCAAATCTCCCGATCCGTGGCAGCTAGGGGTTAATGTTTGGTATCGTTGGATCGGCCAGAGCATGGCCTTTCCAACAATACCAAACATGACCATCTTAAAAGTTATCAAAAAATAAATAAAGAATAAAAATGTAAATAAAACAATATAAAAATAAATTAATAAAAATAAAAAATAAAACTTTTTTTTGTTTTGTTAATGCAGCAATATTGTTCCCATTTCAATTATAATGTGAACAATTATGCTGCACTAATGATTTTTGTATAGGGTGCGTTTGTTAAAAATCACGTGATTTTCCCCGAAAAAAAATGAAACGAGTCCCCATTTCTAATTTTTTTAACAAACGCTCGCATGTTAAAATGTGAAAAAAAAAACACTTTACTCGTTATAAATTATTGAAAATTAAAATTTTATTGCATTTTTTGTTATAATATACAGACAGGACATGACATATACATATAATAATGATATATTATGAATCTGCCGAGTCTGCCGGATAGAACGATGTATAACATGTTTGGGTCATATAATAAAATAAGGCTTCAAACCGCGGTTAAACATGATGAGCAAAACCGGTAAAAGGCTGAGGCATTTCACCGCGGCGTGCTCAGCTCATTTTTACCGCTTTCGCTCATCATATTTAAACGCGATATGAAGCCACATTATATTATACGACTCAGACATACTATATATTGTTCTTTCCGGCAGACTCAACAGATTCATAATATATCATTTTTATATGTATATGTCATGTCCTGTCTGTATATTATAACAAAAAATGCAATAAAATTAGAATTTTTAATCATCTGCAGCGTGTAAAGTGTTTTTATTCACCTTTTATCACATTGTCAGACCTTTTTAGATATAAAATTTCTATAACGCAGGAATGTTTAAATTTGGGGCCAGGAATTGCGCCACACGAACAACTTGTCTGCGTCGTTAATATATAACAAGAACAAGAGATAAGCTAAGCTCGTTAGTGTTACGCATACAAGAAAGGACATTTAACATTGATCAAAGACAGTCTAATGGACTCTGTTTATTTTATTTATTTGTTACAACCAAACAGGGTTTAGATCAAATGGTTTAAAAGTAAGGGAACACAATGACAACTAAGATAGATATCTCAGTATTGTGTTTATTTCGTCACATCGAAACTCTGAAAGACCACGTAAACATGGAACAATAGGTTGCCCAATAAAGAAAAAAAAACCAAAGAACTTTAAATGGCTTGGGTAAACCAGCTTGCTATTCGGCAATATGTACTATATGGTATGAGAATATTTATTAGTTAGAACTGATAATTTTAGCATCTTATAAAAACAGAGGCCCTACCACATTTAGTTGATCATCACAAATGTCTGGTGTACTAATCCGCATGAAGCCAATTCAGTCGGGTAACGTGTGAATGTTAAAACGATACCATGAATGTATGTCCCCTCACATACACATCCGTGTGGATATAAGTAAAGGGGGATGAGATGCCACAATAGAAATAAATTTTAATTTGTTAATAAAATCTATGGAGTCCCGGGATATAGGAATAAAACGACCCCAAACCAGTAAAAGATTGGCCAAGCCCATAAATTAATTCCTGCAGAAGGTTGATGGTTGATCTGAGAGCGCCATCTGCTGGCCAGGTAACATAACACCTGGACAGACCCCTGGAGTTGATGAATATATATCCTCCAATCAAATGAGGCCACATAGTGATGGGCTAGATCTAAAACTGGGCGGAAGACCACTATATAGAGGGGACACTCCAGAGCAAGAGGACACTGAGAAAAACAGACTGAGAAAAGCTTGGGGAGAGACCTGAGGGACGCTTGGAGGGAAGAAAGGCAATCACCATCGGCCGCCCCTTTAAGACCGACCACACCCTAATCTTCCACCACTCTATCTTCACTAACCAGATGGTAAAGTATGCCTGAATAATATGATATCTATTTTCTAATTGCATAGTCCTGATTTTAGATGTCCATCACAAACTAAAGGAATATAAATGAATTATTTTGCTGTTTGAGCCTAATAATCAGAATAGTCATTCCACCTTCCAGTCCCCTGCAGACGACTGCTAAGGAGGAAAGCTGTTCCCGGCTGCATATTTGAGCCATACTTTAGTGAAATTATTTATATTCCGAGAATACTGTTTGTGGACATCTAAAAATATCAATTATATACCTATAGTGAGATACGCTGGGACCGTGAAATAGCTTTTATATGTCAAGTGCCGTCCGCCCCACTCATAACCTAGCATAACTCCTTCCATATCCATCTTGCAGCCCTTCCGAATGAATGCATGTACCGTAAGTCAATAAGAAGCGTTGGGTAAACGTATATCGAATGAAGTGCTGTGATTGATCTGTGGAAGAGATAGTCTCCCTATCGAGTGTGTTATGTATCTCCCTGAAGGAAGTTGCATTTAGTGAATAGGCCCCCACAATAATAAATTGTGCTGCAGGTGATGCCCAGTAACTGAGTGTTTATCTTAGCCAGGTGGAGGATTGGTTTATAATGGGAAAGGTTTAAGTGAATAGAATAGAGTTTGGTGTTTAAGAATTGAGGCGTGTATATCTGTGGTGCGGTCTATAAACCTAAAATATCTGTCCATTAGATTATTACGTGTCACAGTATCGCTACTGACCAAAATCTATAATCACTTGTCAATTGTAGTTTGCTAATCCGTTGATAACATACGATTGTATGAAACTTGACGTGTGAATAAATTTTGGTTTGAATTGTTTTACCGTTACGCAGTCTCATATCTTTATTGATTTTATTGTGTTTAAAAATATCTAGAGAGCATCAAAAGAACTCGGGATAAAGCGCCATATATTTGTTAAGACGTATATTCATTGATTGGTTATTAATCCCTATTTTAGGGCTTAAATACCAATTTATACCACTGGTATTGGAGGCACTGTCAATAATATATATATATCTATGTATATCAATAATAAGAAAAATATGCGTCATAATTAATATATCCCTGACCTATTAAAGAAGTCAATAATCTCCAACAACATGAACATTTGCGGTTATATTTTCTATGGGCTGCAATTGTACAAAAATTAGAAATGGGGACTCGTTACATTTTTTGGGGGGAATTACGTGATTTTTGCAAACGCACCCCATAGAAAAAAATCATTAGTGCAGCATCATTGTTCACATTATAATTGAAATGTGAACAATATTGCTGCATTAATAAAAACAACACAAAAAAATGCATATTTTTTTTATTATTATTATTTTATTTATTTTCATTTTTTTTAAACTTTATACCTGGTCATGTTGGGTATCAGTCGAAAGGCCATGTTCAGGCCTTTCAAATGATTTCCTTTGGAAATCCCCGGGCAGCTAGGGGTTCCCCGGCTATCTGACGTCATCACGCTATGCGCGATGACGTCAGGCAGCGTGGGGGGACCCGGGGGTGGAGCCGCCATCCAAGCCGACTCTTGGATGGCGGACCCCACCGGAGCTAGGCCGCACTTCGGCGCCGCAAGGCGCTGAAGTGCGACCTGGTGCCTAAGGGGTTACAGCCAGGCACCGCTTAAAAGGGGAGACTCTCCCCTTTTAAGCAGTGCCTGGCTTGTGGAGCTGTTCCTTCGCGATCGGGAGGGAGAGGGATCCAAATGGATCCCCCCTCCCTTCCAGGCGATCTCCCTGCATTGCCTGGGGAGTCGCCTGGAAATAATTTACGTCGGGAGGGGCTTAACGTAAAGTCAGACCGCCACAGGACCCAGACAGAGAGGTGAGTATCTCCGCCGGGTCTTCCGCAAAGCTGATGACGTGTGGGGCACATCATCAGCATATAGCGGGCGTCAATGAGGACGTATCCCACATGTCGTCAGCAGTGAAGGGGTTAAATGAAGCTTCACCTTACATTATATCAATCTACAGCCAACACATAAGGTGAGTGAAGAAGATATTTCCTTCATATATTTATTTTCTGTGTTAATCTGTATATTTGTTTTCTTTATAATACTGTATCTTGCATTTTATTACTTTGTATTTGATCCCAGGACATACTTGAAAACGAGAGAAATCTCAATGTATCCTTCCTGGTAAAATCCTTTATAAATAAAGAAATACATTTCTGTCCCTACTGTAATAATTCAATGTTGTTGACCCCAGGACATACTTGAAAACAAAATAAATCTCAATGTATCCTTCCTGGTAAAATACTTTATAAATAAATAAATAAATATGTTTTTTTTAATACCTTTTCACCACAGTCTCAGTTACCTGGTTATACATTCACATGCCAAAATGTTTGTAATGTATATATAGATTAGGTATATATCGCAGCTAGGATATCTTAACAAAATTTTTCACATTGTTCTTTTTGGAACTCCTTTTTCATCTTACCTATCAGTGAATAATCTCATATGTAGAAACCAAAAATAGTTATAGTTTGTTAAATATTATAACATGTAGAGTATATCATTTCACTGGCATTTCTCTACGCTTCAGTGTTCTCTACACCTAACGTTTCCATCCTGTGTCCGTTTATCTTCATCTCGTTCCCTTTGGTTATTGTAAAGCGCTGCGGAAACCGTTGGCGCTATATCAATTATGACCATAATAATAAATAATAATTAACAGCAGAAACTGAAAGAATTCTTAACAACTAAACCTAGTAAAATGTCATCATTTTCTTTGGCCACTAGAGGGTAATAAAACAAACAGAAGAATTTTCATAAATGAAATTAATTATTTGTATATGTTAGACATTTTGATAAAATTACAATCAAACAGGGTTATCCAAAGAGATCCGAATTGCTTGAGAAAGGTAACCGAACGCTGAAAATCAGTGTTCGGTTACCTTTCCTGACCATTCGGCTATCCAGAGAGCAGGCAATTCGCCAAATCCTGGCGAATTGCCTGAACATACGGTGCCTGTTCAGTCCCTGTTCGAGGGCAGTGAAATCCCCATGAAAAGCACTGCTTCGGCTATTCAGAGAACACAAACCAGCAGTGAAAGGTTCCCCTAATGCCCTGCCATTCGGTGGTTTAATTCGGCAAGTTTATTCAGGAGAATCCCATAGGCTTCAATGTTAAAAATATTCCCGTTTTAATTCAATATCTAATAAACCGTTCATTATAAAATTCTGCAGCAAAAGGTCTCTTTCTTTATAGATTTTTTCGGATACTTTAAGCATTTTTCTGTTTTTTTTTTTTTTTTTTAAAAAGTCCGAATTTTTTTTTTTTTTTTTTCAGTTTACGTATTTTTTTTGTAACAGCCCTCTTTATTATCATTCCCTGGACCTCCTGTGAAAATTCCAGACATTTTCGCTCAGTAGTTTCTTTGCAAACAGCGTTTCATTTTCACAGATTCACACAAACGGTTTTGCTAATTTATTCACCTCCCTCGTCTGCGTCTCAGCTGCTTCGGCTGTGTGTGATTCGGCTCCTGTTCGGCTCCTGTTCGGCTCCTGTTCGGCTCCTTCGAAGGTTAATCCAGATGTTTTTGCTTGTTTTCAGAGTGCATTCGGTTACTTTTCGTCAGGTTTTCGGCAGCTTTTCCCTGCAATTCGGGGACCCTGTGCTGTTTGCTGAATACACCGCAGGGTCACCGAAATGCAATCGGCAAAAGGAACCGAATTGAAGAGAACGAAAAGTCACTGAACGTGCGGTGACTTTTCGAATCTCTTTGGATAACCCTGAGAGTGAAGAATTGCAATGCCATAAAAACTTTGATAAGTCATCTATGTCTGCGAAAGAAATGTATTGAAATTCTAAGGTATTTATGTTTTCAATTTCTGGATATTATTAACAGCTCACACAAAACAAAACTGGCATCTAGATTTAATCGCCCATATTCACCCAGGCGCAATCAAGGGATAGGACGTGGAGGCACGACGCCATGTCTCCAGAACCCCTAAAACAGTGGGAAGGAGCAACAAAATCTATTCACTGCCACCTGATTGGATGGAAATTCCTCTGAGATAAAACCTTATAAATACCTTCTTTAATCTGTTTTTCGGCAGCCAAATCAATACATATTTTTTTAAAAAGATAAAATCCCGCACCTCCAAATAATTGAATGTATGATCACAAAGGGCTCTTTAATCAACATGAGCAGGGGACATATTACAATCCAAACGCTAACGGGTTAAAAAAAAACACTTAGCAATTCGGAACTTGCGCTTTTCAGCGCGAGCTTACTGTACTTTGCACTTCCTATACTTACCATGAGGAGCGTAAAGAGTGGCTGGTGAGGCACTGGCTAGTATCAGAGCCAGGTATACACAGGGTTACGCAGTCGCAATTTACGCATTTGATCATTGTTATATTAGGACTCGGAGAATAGAGTTTCACTATTTATAAAGTAAAGTTCGCATTTTTTTGTTACAGCTAAGAGCATGCACTTACAATACTGACTAATAGAGGGTGCTGTTACAACTCTTACTGTAAAAAAGTTTACATACAGGTTTTTAATGTTGTAAGAGCATGCACTTACACACATGCTGATTGCTGAGCTCTGACTGCCCCCCCCACGACTGACGAGGACAGTCACCTGACTGTCCTGCGTCACTCAATCCATGGGGAGCTCTGCCTCCCATGGGGGGTGTTTTTTTTTTTTAAAAAAAAGAAGTGCTTGAGACCAATGGAGCTTTCCCATTGGCGCAAGCTTTTAATTGCTCTCATTGCTTCTGGAGGCACTGAAGAGCATAGAACCAGCTTGAGCTTCGCAATTAGTGTAGCATTCAGCTACGCAAATTGCATAGACAGTGCTGTCCCTGCTGTCTGTGTAGTGAATCACACACACACACACAAGCCGGCAAACTGGAAGTGCAGGAGAAAAAAAAAGCAGAGGACAGAGAGAAGAAGCAAGCACAGCGAGGGAGAGTGGAGCAGGTGAGTATGAGAACATTTTTCAATAAATAACATTTTATTTACAGTTTAAATATACACATCACACATGTCATTACAGCACAATGACCACATTAATTTCCTGGAATGGCAGGGAAGGCTCTGCCACCCCTGACTGCACGTCCCTGCTAATTACTCACCGCTACGGTTAACTCAAAAGTTACCCACAGCTAGGACCCTGTGCTAACTGATACCGTTTCTGCGGATCGGCGGCTCCATCCGCCTCTTCTTGCAGCCAGGAGCAGAGGGAGACTGGGGGAAAAAAGTCCCCAGTCTCACTCTGTTGATCAATACGCTGACCTGTCGAATCTCGCGAGGCACTATCCTGCAGGTCATGTGACTAGGTCATGTGACATTGGCCTCAATGGAGTCCTATGGTTTCCATGGAAGGGATGCTCGCGGCGGCGCTTAGCGTTACCACAAGCATCCTGAGGCTTAGTGCCGTGTTACGGTGCAGGCTGCTGAATTAGCGCCTGCACCATAATCACGCTAAAACAGGGACGCTAAGGAGAAACCTGCAGGCACAGGTTTTTTATCGCATATGCAGAGTTTTACCCTTTTGTCCTAACCCCCTCCAAATATTTAAGGGGTTTTTCAATAAGCGACAAACTTACCACCGAATTGCACCGAACGATCAATTTCGCTGTACAATGCAATTTCAGGCAGTTCGTCTATACACTAAACTGTCAATTCACCAAATAATGTGGAATTGCCAGCGAAATATGGTGCAGGCAACCACAGACCGGCAACCTTCGCTGGCAGCATAACTCTCCCATGGAGAAGTAATGGTTAATCTATTCAGAGAATCCCATAGCGTTCAATGCAAAATAAAATTATCTTTTATTTTTTTTGTTCAAACATTTATTCTTTTCATTTTCAGCAAACCGTCTTTTTATTTATTTAATTTTCTGAAAATATTTTTAGGTGAGATATTTGATTTCTAATTTTTTTAAAAAGGCATTTGATTTATTCTGTAACAGACGCTTTAATTTTTTTTATAGGACCTTTTTTATTATTTAGACTCAATTTAATGCATTTTTATTGTTTTACAAACCTATTCGAAGTATAGCAGAGTTCCGTTTGTTGTTTATTTTTTTGCAGTTCGGCGGTCTTCGGCAGCTACATGTTGGGGGAACCCTGTGGGGAATAGTGAATTTGCCGCAAGGTGGGCGAAATGGAATCGTCGAAACGCACCGAAGTGCGCCAAACTGGAGAGCACCGAAATTTCACTGATTTCTGAATAACCCCTTTGTAAAATAGATTTAGACCCATCTCTTCCCTTAGTGCAATAAAAGCAAAAAAGCCCGTTTTCATCGACCTGCTTTATATTCCTCTGATGAAATATTCTATTAAGGGAACTGAGGTTCCAGACGCAATTTAAATAAATTGTCTTTATTTTTCTCTTTGTGCGTTAAGAGCCTTGCACAGCACATCGCTTTTCTGACATTTACTTTCTATGTGCTTTAATAGCAGACCAGTCCACTTATACCTAAACATTTAAGTGTGCCTACTTATTTTTACTTATTATATCCCTTTCTAATGCAAAGTAAACACTCGTACTCGCCCCCTGTACTAAGCACTGAGGGGGGGGGCATTGTTTTCCATGCATGCGAGATGCAATTCCAGGAATGAATAATGCAATCAGCAGCAGTAATGAAATGCAATAATAAAATGTCAGAAGTGCTTTTAATGACTAATGTTATATCCCACGCTCTGATAAACAGAGAAAGTGTCTTTTTTCATCAGCCAACATGACGGCTCGTCACTTATTTTCTGGCTTTTAGACAGCCAGGATTTGCATATACCGGCTTCATTGTTTGTTTGATATAGAGTTTATAGTTACAGTGTATATCATTTACAGCAGTTAGGGCCCTATCACCTCCTTAACGCTAGCGCTCACTTAAGTGAGTGTTAGCGGTAGGTTAAATGAGGTGATAGAGTTATGCCAAGATCACCTCCCGATCACTAACGGGTTAAAAAATCCATTAGCACATCGGTATTAGCGCTTTTTAGCACGAACTTACTGTACTATGCACTCCCTATACTTAACATGGGGATCGCAAAGAGTAAGCAAGGAGTAATTAGCGTTAGGATCACATAGTTCTATTGCAAAATACTCACTGCTGCGGTTAACTAAAAAGTTAGCCTCAGCTCTATGCTGTAGCTAACTGATTGTGCTTCTCCAGAATCAGTTAGCAGCAGCTGGAACCCCTCAAAAAATTAGATACTCACCTCTCATCCCGCAGCGAGAACGGCAGCCCGATCTGCTGCTTCTGGCAGCGTGGAGCAGATTGAGACTGGGGAAAAGAGTCCCCAGCCTCCCTCCGCGATGACTCCATGGACTTGCAGGATCTCGCGAGAGGTGAGATCCTGCAGTTCATGTGACCTGGCAGCACAAGCCTCCATGGAGTCCAATGGACCCGCCGAACGCAGCCGCCGATCTCAGCCGATGAACCACCGAACGACGCCAAACAGACCGCCGAAAATAGCCAATCAGACGCAGAACTGTGGGTAAAAGAAAAAGAAAACAGAAACGGCCAATTTTTTTAAAAGGTGTATAAACAACAAAGGTCCTATAAATAATAATAAAAATGAAAAAAAAACGCCATTTAAAAAAAAATGGTAATGAAAAATTTTGCCTAAAAATAAATAAATAAATAAAAAAAACTTTTTGCTGCAAATGAAAAGGATAGAAGGTTGAATAAAAAAAGTAATGAAAACAGTATTTTTTTTTCCACATTGAACCCTTTGCGTATTTAAACCTGTTGATTTCAAGCACTGGCAATCTGGGCATTTCGCCAACATTTCGGTGCAGTCCGGCATTCTATGAATAGATTAACCATTACTTCTCTATGGGGAATTTCACTGCCGCCGAAGGTCACCATAGTGCGGTGATCTGAAGCTAATTCCACCGTATGTTGCTGGTAATTCGCCAATATTTGGTGAATTGCCAGCTTTCTGACTAGGCAAATTGCCGCGAAATTGTACCGTATGGGAGAATTCACCGTTCAGTGCAATTCGGTGGCAAGTTAGACTCTTATTGAATAACCCCTTTAGTTTCTCCCAGATGGTCCAGGGAAGCCTTTCAGATGCTGGCTAGCAGAAATGAGACTGTCAAGCAAGATTAAAATAAAGGAAATGTCTAAGCACATAAAGGCCAGGGATAGTCAACCAGATGCATGCTGAACATCAGACAGGACGTCAGGTCTGGTACCAAAGGATCATTAGTGTGCGTTCTCAACAAGTTCAGACAACAGGAACAAAATCAACAGGAACAATGGCTGAATATCAGAGCAACAGCAAAGGTCTTGGCTAAGGTGCTTCTTCTAAGGGACGTCTTAAAGTAAGGTTAAAGTCAAAGAAATAATGATACTAACCCAGATTGAATTTTTTCGAAGAAAGCTTGTTTATTCATCATTTTTTATTATTATTAAGCTCCAACACATTCCACAGCGCTGTACAAAGGTGCAATGGGAAGACAAGACAATTGTACAATACATACAGGAGGCAGGTCAGTATTCCTGCCAGCAGATACAGGAGGACGTGAGGGATCTATTCCAGTGGGAACTTGCAATCTAGATGGGTGAGGGGACTAGTAACAGGCTGCAGTGATGAGTTAATGCAGGGAAAGGTGAGGACTGGTTTTTGGTCGGTCGGATGTCTTGTTACGGAGTTAGATTGTAGGCTTCCCAACATAACTGCCACCATTCTGCACGCATTTTCCCAGCGGTGCACCCACTTCTCAAAACAGCCCTAAAAAACATTTTCAGTGACAAATCACTTGAAGCTTGCAGACTTACCATCTTTGAACATGACGAGGAACTTTCGACAAGCTCAACTCGAGCAGGATTTTGTTCTGCGGTCAACGAACGCGGAACCCAATGGGCGCACTACTTGGTGAAGTCAACTCTTCATGAAGAATCCTCAGCATGCTTGTTATTATAATGTCGAACTCTTCCACAAGCTTTTTTGAGAATTGTTTGATGTCCCTCGTGGTCAAGTCCTGGGAAAAAAAGTGAGGGAACTCACCCAAGAATTCCACAACCCCCATTACCCGAAGACAAAAAAAGTTATATATATATATATACACCCCTGAGAATCATATATAACCAGGCACAGACCCCCAGAATTCAATATACCCAGGCACAGACCCCCCAGAATTGAACATAGCCAGGCACAGACCCCCTAGAATTGAACATAGCCAGGCACAGACCCCCTAGAATTGAACATAGCCAGGCACAGACCCATAGAATTGAAGGCACAGACACCCAGAATTAATTATAGCAAGGCAGGGACCCCGAGAATTAATTATAACAAGGCAGGGACCCCCAGAATTAATTGTAGCCAGGCAGGGACCCCCAGAATTAATTTAGCCAGGCAGGGATCCCAAGAATTATACTTACCCAGCCTCAGGACCGAGCAGCTCAAGCGTGCTCCGGGAAGGGGTCGCCTCCTTAGCCCTCTGAAGGCTGTGACACGCGCTCAGGAGATCTCAGCTGTAGGCCACGTGACAGCCTTCAGAGGACTGAGGAGGCGGCAGCGCGAGGGATCACGCAGCGCTCGGGGGAATGCGGCCAGTCGAGCGGCTGCTAGCGGAATGCTGTTAATGTATTCCACTAGCAGCCCCGGCTGCCCACAGTGGGAAACTGCGTTCCCGCAACGTTCTCACTGCGGGAGAAGTGCGGGAACGCCGTTCCCACGCATTCCCGCAGGACTCGAGTCCTGAAGTCCCTGATCCAGAAATTCCTATATCTTGGCCACCATGGTCTCATCTGTGGACATCTCTCCCTTGGTTTATCACACACGCATAATGTCCAGATCTAAATCTGATAAGTCACTTAACCTCCCTGGCGGTATTCCCAAGTGTGACTCGGGGTTAAATTTCACTACCACGAACGGTAACCCCGAGCCACACTCGGGCTGGATGTTTACTCACCTCCTCCTGGCTCCCTCGCTGTCCCCGCAGTGTGATTGCAGCGAGCTGCTTCCTGGAAGGCTCCCTGCGAGTCACATGGTGCAGGGGGGCTGGACCGCAGCAAATTTCATTCATAATAAACACTGAATACAAAATGCAATGTTTATGAACGGCCACTAGGTGGCAGTACAGGATAAGAAATAGACCATACATCGTCTCACCCTTGTTCTCAGACAGATTTCAGTGGTTTTTGTTGTATTTTATTGAATATCATTTATTTGCATTATTTGGATAATTATTTTTGGGATAATAAATTATTATTTCGTGTTTCAAACTTTATCGGACTCCGTGTATTTACTATTTTTTTAAAAATTAATTTATTAATTTATTTATAAAGGATTTTACCAGTAAGGACTCTTGATTTCACGGATTTCAGTGCGTGATTCCTAATTATTACAGGCTAACTATGTACAAAAACACGTTTCCTTTAAAAAAAATTGAGACGCTTTTAGACACAAAATTTTGAAAAAATTAGACCGCCAGGGAGGTTAAGGAACTTCTGGAGACTTGGGGCTTCATTATCCAGATGGGTCTTGAGGTCTAAGCATCGTTTTGCAGAGAAGCAGCAATAAAATTGGTAGCGCATGAAGGTCTATTTCTGCTCCTTTAAGAATTTAAATTCTACACGCTGATCATCACCACTTTTTGAGTCACCTCGTGTCTCCATAATTATAATGGGGATATAGATTTATTTTTTTTACACAGGTATTAGAAGGATTAGGCTTTCTTTGGAAAAGAAATTGAGTAAGCATCATTATTTCATTGATTTTAAAGGGACGCTACCAATTAGATAAGCTGTAAATAGATTACTTGTGCATTACAACAAAACCACATTATAAAACACATGCTACTGTTTTTTTTCTTAGTTTGAAACAATTAGATGTAAAAACAAAAATAAAGAGTTTTTTTATCTCCTGTTTCCATTTTGTGGAATTTTCCCATGATGCAACAGTTACCAAAATCTGTGCGAAAGTTTTACTTTACTGCTATGGTTTATATAATCTACGTTATATGACAATCAATGGGGGGAGGAGTGAATTTTTAGATAAGGCGGCAGGGGACTATTGTGTTGCTGAGATAAGAGAAGCCAGTTAATGAGGTAAGACAGGGAGTTTAAAAGGCTTCGAATCTACCCCCTGGTGATGTCCTTTGAATACATCCCACGCAATACCATTATTTGAGTCAGTGATTGACCCATAGACTCCATTCTATAGCTAAAACCACAGAGTGCAGAGCAAGTGATGTAAATATACAAGTAAATACACAAGGGGGCAGTTGGCAACACAAAAGATCACACAATGGACGCACCCAGTGACACATATAGTAAAATATTTTCTTGTATCTCCCACACACCTCAACAATGAGAAAGCACCACATGGGCTACTTCACGTTTGTAGGGCTAGTGAATTTATGTCTAAATGACCTTACTTAATTACAAATAGATAAAAATTCCAAATAAAATATTAAAACTTCTTCCATGTACTTCCAAATGCCTTGAAGGGATCCCGAAATATCTTATACAAACAGGGTTATTCAAAGAGATCCGAATGGCTGGAGAAAGGTAACCGAACACTGAAAATCAGCGTTCGGTTACCTTTCCTGGCCATTCGGCTATCCAGAGAGCAGGCAATTCGCCAAATCCTGGCAGTGAAGGGTTCCCGAAATGCTCTGCCATTCGGTGGTTTAATTCGGCAGGTTTATTCAGGCGAATCCCATAGGCGTCAATGTTAAAAATATTCCCGTTTTAATTCAATATCTAATAAACAGTTCATTATAAAATTCCGCTGTAAAGAGTCTCTTTATTTATAGGTTTTTTAGGATATTTTAAGCATTTTTCTGAATAATTTTTTTTTTTAGAAGTCCGAATTTTTTTTTTTTTTATTTTTATTTTACTTATTTTTTCTGTAACAGCCCTCTTTATTATCATTCCCTGGACCTCATATGTAAATTTCAGAAATTTTTGCTCAGTAGTTTCTTTGCAAACAGCGTTTCATTTTCAAACATTCACGCAAACTGTTTTGCTAATTTATTCACTGCCTCATCTGCGGTCTCGGCTGCTTCGCTGCGTGTGATCGGCTCCTGCTCGGGTTTTTCGACGGGTTAATCCAGATGTTTTTGAGGGTTTTCGGCGTGCATTCGCTGGGTTTTGCGGTTAGTTTTCGTCAGGTTTGCGGCAGCTTTTCCCTGCAATTCGGGGACCCTGTGCTGTTTGCTGAATACACCGCAGGGTCACCGAAATGGGATCGGCAAAAGGAACCGAATTGAAGAGAACGAAAAGTCACCGAACGTGCGGTGACTTTTCTAATCTCTTTGAATTACCCTGAATGTGTTTCAGACAGCAGTCTAAAACAAGGAACAAACTTCATTAAAAAAAAATGTTAATCTAAGGATTGCAAAACGCTTCCTTCTACGTTTAATCATAATGCCATAAAGTTCATTATCTTGCAAATGAGTTTGCGGGATATGTTTGTTTTATATTTAATTCCTCACGAGAATCAGGGCAGAAAACACAATGAGACAAATCCCTCATATCTTTTTTTTTTCATTCATTTCTCTGTAGAACCAATTTGTAGACCTTTTCCTGTTTCTTTTAGAAAATATACAACATTTGTTGAAGCTTGCATACCATACAATACAAAGCACAATCCCTGCTACGGAAATCCAACTAGCTCTGAATCACGATAATCAGTCTCCATATTATTTTTCATGAAGTCTATTATTATCTACTTGGAAAAAAAATAGCTAATCTATTTTTTTATTTTTGCCAGCACAAAAATCTGTTTCTTCATCTGCCAAAAACATAAAAGCTTCTAAAGTAAAGTTTTAAGTTTTACTAGAAACTACCCACACAGGGCACTATCAGCTGCCCTGAGCTAAAACCGGGATGCAAAGGGGAAAAATTGGCGTTAACTTCCCCTTCGCATCCTTGTTTCCCCAGCAGATCGCAGGACAGGCGCCGAGTCCGGCAGCACGCCCCTTAGCGATCGCTAAGCTCGCGGATGCTGGGGGCAGTGCTACAGCGCCGTCCCCAGCATCCCCTCCATGGAGTCCATAGGACTTCATGGAGGATCGTGCTGCCGGTTCACATGCCTGGCAGGATCTCGCCTCTCACCAGATCCTTCTGGTCGGCGGAGTGATCGCGGAGGGAAGCAGGGGACATTCTTCCCCCAGTCTCCCTCTGCTCTCGGCGGCCAGAAGCAGTGGATCGGGCCACCGTTCTCACCACGGGAAGAGAGGTGAGTATGTGATTTTTTTGGAGGGGTTTGATGTCAGCAGGTAACGGATTCTGCAGCAGCGCAATCTATTACCTGCACCTCTGAGCTGGTGGTAACTTTTTCGTTAGTGCCAGCTCTTTGTATCTAGCGTGAGGACCAAGTGATCTTAACGCTAGTTAGGCCCCGTTCACACTGTGCGATTTGAAAATCGTGCGATTTTCCACGCGATTTTCATATTCGCGACACAGTGCAATAATGTCGCGCGACGTCGCAGTTTTGTGCGATTTTTGCAAAGCACTACCAATGCAAATCGCAAAATCGCAGATAGCAAATCGCAAAAAAAGGGTCATGTACCAGCGACATGCTACCGCGACGTGCAACGTCGCGCGACATCGCACAGCAAGATGTGAACAACTCCATTGAAATGCATTGGAGAAGCTACACAGCACAACGTCACGTGGATTTTGCTGCGACGTCACGGCAAAATCCGCGTGATAAATCGCACAGTGTGAACGGCGCCTTAAGCCCCGTTCACACTATGCGATTTGAAAATCGCGCGACTTTTCATGCGATTTTTATATTCGCGACATAGTGCAATAATGTCGCGCGACATCGCTGTTTTGTGCGATTTTTGCAAAGCACCACCAATACAAATCGCAAAATCGCAGATAGCAGATCGCAAAAAAAGGGTCATGTACCAGCGACATGCTTCTGCGACGTGCAACATGCGACGTCGCGCGACATCGCGCGGCAAGACGTGAACAGCTCCATTGAAATGCATTGGAGAAGCTACACAGCGCGACGTCGCGCGGATTTTGCTGCGACGTTGCGGCAAAATCCGCGCGATAAATCGCACAGTGTGAACAGGGCCTTAATCTGTGCTTTCACTTTGCGCTCCCCATGTTAGGTATAGGGAGCGCAAAGTACACACTACGAATCGCTAATTAACAAGCGCTAACGCTAATGGGTTTTCTAACCCATTAGCAAAACGAAGGCAATGTAGCCACAGCGATATGATCTCCTTTAAACTAGCACTAATGCTGACGCTAGTGTTAGCTTGAAGGAGGAGATAGAGCCCACAGTGTTTAAAGGGGCAATCTACTCATTCTGACACCTTTAGCTTTATAAAGTGGTCAGGATGTGTAGAGTGCTTCCCTTTTCCCTCCCCCCACTACCCCGATCTGTAGAAACTGCTGGCTGAAGTGTTGGTGTTTCCTCCACCTTGCCCAGCATTACTAGCAGCCGAGATTTTGAATTTCCCAGCTGCCGGCCACTAGTTTGTTTAGTGGTTACTAGTGATGTCAGTAGACTGAGAGCAGGCCAACATTACCCACTGGGATCACCTGCAATAGCAAGCATTTTCAGAGAGGCAGACGATGGATTGGATCTGTGCAATCGCATTTAGCTCAGATCCATCCTTCTGTGCAGGTGCTACGGAACTTGCATACATAAAGTACATAGGTCCATAACGATGTGCAATTTGTAGTTCCTACGCTACGCAAGTTGCGTAGCATGCAAATTGTGTAGCAAAGATTCAGGAACTTCCAGATTCAGGAGTCCCAGAGCCGAAGAACAGGAGCAGTGCGCGGCAAGGGACAAAAGGTGAGTAAATTCACCTAAAAACAAGTAATAAAAACAAAATTGGGCAGACAATGTCAGTAGCATCTGCCCAATTATTTACGAGAAAAAAAAGGTAATTATTGTAATGCTGACATTATGAAATCATGAAAACCCTTTAACTCTAGCAGAGCTGGAGAAAGTCTATCAGTGAAGGCTGGGGTCTGACCTTTCCAATGATACCAAGCATGACCATGTGATGTATAAAAATGAAAGGAGAAAAAAAAGCAGTAGTATTGTCCACTCTTCAATTATAGAGTAAACAATGCCACTACAATAACTCACTTTTTTTACTACTTTTGGTATTGAGCTAGATCGGGTCATCAGATATTTGCCAAAGGTCAGATGCCTGATCAGTTTGTCAGCCAATTGCCAGGGGTCGTGTGCCAGGTCGGGTTGTCAGCCAAATAGAAAACCGTTAAGAGCCAGAAGAATCGTCAGCCAAACCAGAAGTCATACACAAGTGAGTAGTCAGGAATGAACACAGAATATGCACGGAGAGGAGTGATAAACCACACCCGGGCAAGGAACCAGGGCTCAGGCGTCTCAATTCGAACTTGGCGGGTGCCTCGTCATCAAGCCTCTCCCCGTTCATGTCCTTGACCTGTGACCATCTGCTATTTCCCTCGGTGGCCAGTCACGAGGTGCAAGGAAGGCGCTACTGGCCGCCGGAACCCAGGACCATGCGGGGATGTGACATTACCAGATATCAGTGTTGGTGGACAAGGAACAGAAATCCATATTCATGTGCATGTGGTAGTACCCACTGACCATAGCATCGAGAAGAAGGAACATGAGAGTGCCTGATAGAACTGCTGGAGAGAATGTTGTCAGTGAAGGCAATTGTAGTCCCATGATAAGGACATTCAGAGCTGTGACGCCAAAGCTGGGAGAGATTGACTTCAGCAGATTCCAGATAGGACGTAAGTAATCTCTGTCTAGAAGTACGCAGTGCAAGGAAGAGCTAAGAAATCGTGCAGAACCCTAAAACTGCCAGGTCTCTGAGCCTGTGGTGGACCTGAGAATGGAGTGTGGGAAAAAAATTCTAATACCTGGTTGTATCAAGCCAACAAAGTGCACATCTGCAGTGTTTGTGCAAATATTTTATATTTCTACCAAATATTGGAGAAAAATACAGCAAAAATTCAGAGATAAACTTTCATGAACAAGTTGTCCATCAACTAGAGCAGTGTTTCCCAAACCTCTCCTCGGGACCCTCAACCAGGCCAGATTTTGCAGATCAGCTTGGGTAAAAGCAGACTGAACCCTGCAATCACTGAGCAGCAAATTATATCACCTGTGCTGAGCTTCAGATACCTGCGAACCTGGCGAGGCAGAGGGTCCTGAGGACAAGTTTGGGAAACACTGAACTAGAGCTTCAAATTGCATATTATTTGTTTGTTAATTACATCGATAATATGGATTGTGGACCCCCACTGGTCTGGACAAGGGACCAAAATCATGAAGGTGCGAGAGCATGACAGAAAGTCAGGAGATGACATGGCTACTGGTGAGACGCATGTCTAGTGGACGTCATCTGTTGACACTGACGTAACTGATTTCAGTAAATCATATCTCTTGTGCACGCTATGAAGCTAGTTACTCGTTAATTGATCCTCCTTAATGTCATCATTTTTTGTTTGTTTTGAAATGAAAAGGGCAGCTCCCTATACGTCATCAATGACATTATAGATGTGTAATCTCTGAGTACAGAATAAGGAACAGTTTAAAGATTTGGATTAATTTGAAGCTAACACGTTTACATGCATTATTTCCCTTTTGTTTCATGTTGCAGCTGTTAAAAATTCACCAGGATGTCCCATAATGATACATAAGGTTATACTTATCAAGTAAATATGGATACACAGCTGGCAGAGGCACCACTAGCAGGAAGTGAACATCGTGAGATGTTCAAAGGAACCTTACGGTTCCAGCTAAAGGGACACTGCCACAAGGCTAATTACCCAATTTAACTTTAGGCACAGCCTGCATGTTTCTAGATCAACTTTAAAGGTGTCGGCTCTGCAATCAATTAGCATTTAGGTTTCTTTGACCCTCCAAAAACTCTGTGTTGAAATCTTGATTTCCTCAAACATTTTGATCACTTCATAGGCATGTGCAGCCCATATTGTGCACGCATGTTACATTTATTACTTACAAACTGTATCCTACCACAAACCATCAATTATCACCACATTACATAAAAAAACAAATACTAAAAATCCAAAAAGTGTAAATTGGGACCTAAAAGGCATGTTTATGGATGATGTCTAGCCATATAGATTTCTTAGAAGACACATTATTTTGTCTAATCCCACCTGCTCATCTCATGTTTCAAGATTCTTTGATGAGCCATTGAACGTTATATATCTCACATTTTACCGGGAATGGTTGAAACCCCCAACATTCCCGATTCTTCTGGATTTCAGAATCCTGTTGAATCTGACATCTCACAGGAAGGAGATCGAGGCAGGAGAGCTGTGATCACCTTCCTGCTGCAGCCACCAGTGTGTACACAAGCTGAGAGCACTCCTGGATTTCAACATGGGCATTCTGCTCATAGTCAGTGTGACTCCACGCAGCATGTCACACTTCGGGGCTGCCCAGAAGCTAACAGCATGTGCCGTTTTCTGCTGCAGTGCTCTGGAGCTTGGTTCCCATGCAGCAGGACCTATTTTCGGAGTCTTCCAAATTCCAGAATTCCAGACTAGGGGCACTCAACCTATATGGGCCTATCAGGGGTTTTAGGAATCTACTAATTACAACATCAACAATGTATAAAAATGGGCAATCATACAGTAAATAAGATCATCTGGACTGATATTTACTTCATAGTCTTGATCATAAGGGTTATTCACTAAGCACCGTTGTGTGACTGAAACTTACCGTACCTGCAAACAAAGGTATAAACTACCATTGTTGCAATTAAAGTCATCAACTGCAGGAAAAGTTACTACAAACAACGTTGAACAGAACCATCATTACCCTTCCTTAGCCCCTTAACGCCACCGGTTTGCTCTGCCATCCCGGTGGTGGGCGTGCCTGTACGCCAAGGGAGGGACAGCATAGCACACCCCTCGGCTCTTCGGCTATTCCCCTGCTTTGCCTTCCTTGACGGCGGCTGATCTCTGCAATTGGCTGCAGGTGGGCTTCAGTGATTTTAACATGGTGATCTTCATTGAACTCCAAAAGGACAAAACTGAAAACAACATTAAAAATAATGAATAAAAAAACAATGGAAACCACACTGAGCAACTTCAGCAGAAACTATGAAGGACACTTAAACTGAGAACTTCATTGGACGTTTTCGTCAGAAACCAAGGTGGATTGCGACAACTACGGTATTAGTTACCTAAAAAGTGAATTCACTGTAAATTTGCTGTAGTTGATCCATCGTTGTTCGCCAAAGTAAATCCACTCTTATTTCTAAAAAACAACAGTGATTTGTGAATAACTCCTGAAAATGCAAGAAAAACACGTCACTCCATCCATCTATAATCATTCTCAGAGATGTGTGCTTCTACTGCATCGACAGGTGGCAAGGCAAGCATCTGGTAATAATGGTCGAAGGGAAAGAATGTACTGATAGACAGATTAGATATTAAACAGGTGTTGGTGATAGTAGCCACGTCAGCCAGCTCAGGCTAGATAACGGGAGAAGGAAGATCTAGTTTTAATACCAGCTTATAAAAACATTTTTATCTTGCCATATGGAACTGTGAAGATACACTGATAAACCACAACATTAAAACCACCAGCCTGATATTGCGTAGGTCCCCCTTGTGCTGATGTTTTGAGGCATGGACTCCACAAGACCTCTGAATGTGTCCTGTGGTATCTGCCACCCAGACATTAGCAGCAGATCCTTCTAGCCCTGGTTGTGAGGTGGGACCTCCATGGATCGGATTTGTTGTTCCAGCCCCTCCCACAGAGGCTCTGTCGGATTGAGATCTGGGGACTTCGGAGGCTAAGGCCACACCTTGAAATCTTTGTCATGTTCCTAGAATCTTTCCTGATAAATGTTTGCAGTGTGTCAGGGTGCATTATCTGGCTGAAAGAGGTCACTGCCATCAGGGAACACCAGTGCCATTAAGGGCTATACATTGTCCACACCATTCTCTAGTAGAGATGAGCCGAACACTCCCCGAGTTCGGTTTGAGCCCGAACCCGAACTTCTCATTTGTTCGGGACCGAACCTGAACCCGAACCCGAACCCCCATGCAAGTCAATGTGGCTGAAAATTCGTTTTTTTAGAGTGCCCTCCAAGAGGGCATATATGCTACATATTTGCCATAAAAGGTGTATGGGGGTCCGGGTAGTGCCCTGGGGGACAGGAAACAAGGACAAAAAGTTTTAAAAAAAGGTCTTTAAGTGAGTTTTCCATGAAATAAGGGTTAAAAATAAAAACAAAAAATTCCTTCAAATATCGTGCCTAGGAGGTCCCCATAACCTGCCCGTGAAGTGGCGGATTTCTAGGATGTATAGAAACACTTAAAAACAAAAAAATGACATTTCATATGACGGTAAATGCTTTTCCTTTAATCTATCCATAAACAACTGCTTGGGGCGGCAGCCTGTATGAAAAGACATTTTAGAACGCGCAGAAAAAGTTTAGTGTTTTTTTGGGCTAAATTATTGTGAAACTTATGCAGGCTTTGGATGAAAATAACAAAAGGTGCTTTAAAATTGGGCTTTTAGCGTCGGCAACAGTGCCGTCACACCGTAACCCCTCTGAGGATATGAATCTGATACAGGCGTCAGTGGCAGTGCACCCAGATATTGTGCCTTTAATGCCAGGCCTGCAAGTACTATCATACAGTAACCCCTCTGTGGTATTGTGGAAGAGTGAAGGGGTGGACCATGCGGTCCTATATTGAAAAGTGTTTTTTTTTATCTGTTAATGGGCGTCAGTGCACCCAGATATTGTGCCTTTAATGCCAGGCCATCAAGTATCATCATACAGTAACCCCTCTGTGGTATTGTGGAAGAGTGCAGGGGTGGACCATGTGGTCCTTTATTGAAAAGTTTTTGATCTGGTAATGGGCGTCAGTGCAATCAGATATTGTGCCTTTGGTGCCAGGCCAGCAAGTATCATCATACAGTAACCCCTCTATGGTATTGTGGAAGAGTGCAGGGGTAGACCATGTGGTCCTATATTGAAAAGTTTTTTATCTGTTAATGGGCGTCAGTGCACCCAGATATTGTGCCTTTAATGCCAGGCCATCAAGTATCATCATACAGTAACCCCTCTATGGTATTGTGGAATAATGCAGGGGTGGACCATGTGGTCGTATTTTGAAAAGTTTTTGATCTGGTAATGGGCGTCAGTGCACCCAGATATTCTGCCTTTGGTGCAAGACTGCCAGGCCAGCAAGTATCCTCATACAGTAACCCCTCTGTGGTATGGTGGAAGAGTGCAGGGGTGGACCATGTGGTCCTATATTGAAAAGTGTTTGATCTGATAATGGGCGTCAGTGCACCCAGATATTGTGCCTTTAATGCCAGGCCATCAAGTATCATCATACAGTAACCCCTCTGTGGTATTGTGGAAGAATGCAGGGGTGGACCATGTGGTCCTATATTGAAAAGTTTTTGATCTGGTAATGGGCGTCAGTTCACCCAGATATTCTGCCTTTGGTGTAAGACTGCCAGGCCAGCAAGTATCATCATACAGTAACCCCTCTGTGGTATGGTGGAAGAGTGCAGGGGTGGACCATGTGGTCCTATATTGAAAAGTTTCTGATCTGGTAATGGGCGTCAGTGCACCCAGATATTGTGCCTTTAATGCCAGGCCATCAAGTATCATCATACAGTAACCCCTCTGTAGTATTGCGGAAGAGTGCAGGGGTGGACCATGTGGTCCTATATTGAAAAGTGTTTTATCTGTTAATGGGCGTCAGTGCACCCAGATATTGTGCCTTTAATGCCAGGCCATCAAATATCATCATACAGTAACCCCTCTGTGGTATTGTGGAAGAGTGCAGGGGTGGACCATGTGGTTCCTTATTGAAAATTTTTTGATCTGGTAATGGGCGTCAGTACACCCAGATATTGTGCCTTTGGTGCCAGGCCAGCAAGTATCATCTTACAGTAATCCCTCTGTGGTATTGTGGAAGAGTGCAGCGGTGGACCATGTGGTCCTATATTGAAAAGTTTTTTTTCGTTTAATGGGCGTCAGTGGAGCCAGATATTGTGCCTTTCATGGCAGCAAGTACCTTCACACCGTAACCCTTTTGTGGTATTGTGGAAGAGTTCAGTGCTGGAGGTTTTGTGAATGCAGAAGAGGACATCCCCTATCTATTCCATTACTTCAGCATCAGGGGATTGATAGCTGCAGATCCAGGACTGATTCATTTTTATAAATGTCCGCCGGTCTACAGAGTCGGTGGACAGACGCACTCTTTTGTCTGTGACAAAACCTCCAGCGACACTGAACGTCCTTTCGGAAAGCACGCTAGATGAAGGGCAACCTAGTAGCTGCATAGCATATTGGCTAAGTTCTGGCCAGTGATCCAATCTCAACACCCAGTAAGCCAGTGGATCATCTGCTGGAAAGGTATCCAGGTCTGCCCTTGCCCCTAGGTAGTCCTGCACCATATGGTGAAGACGCTGGCAATGGGTGCCTACATTTGACGTCCCTGGGCGTCGAGGACTAAAAAAATTTAAAAATGCATCAGTCAAGCGGCCCTGGCCTTCACCACTATTCCTCTGATCATCCGCAGCCTCAGGAGAACGAGTGTCAGCACTTGGTAATCTACCAGTGCCTGGAAAGGTGTTACACAAGTGTCACTTTAGAGCGTCTTTAGAGTTTTTTCATCCTGTCCTGCCTCTGTGTGGGCAGGATGAGCTCTGCAACTTTCCCCTTGTATCGTGGATCAAGAAGGGTTGCCAACCAGTAATGATCCCTCTCCTTGATAGCACAAATCCTGGGGTC
Source organism: Leptobrachium leishanense (assembly GCA_009667805.1). NCBI lineage: Eukaryota > Metazoa > Chordata > Amphibia > Anura > Megophryidae > Leptobrachium > Leptobrachium leishanense. The sequence goes on from CM019067.1 coordinate 303,695,703, forward strand.
CTTTAGCAGGCTTTGCATCATTAGGGAGCCCATGTAGCGTAGGATGGAGGTGGCATTAGCTGCCGAGTCTTCCTGGTCAATGAGGATGACCGTATCATGCACTTCCTCCTCCCAGCCACGCACAAGCCCTTCTGTTTCTGGGCACACAAAACCCTGCCTTGAGGAATCCCCACCTTCAATGCCCCCACTACTTAAATAGTCCTCCTTCTTCTCATCCTCCTCCTGTCTGATCTGAGCAGGACCCGCTGGAATGCTGTCTGCGGAAAGACTGGGGCCTTGAGAGCTAGGGAAGGCCTCCTCTTCCTCCCGCTGCTCTGCCTCTAGAGCCACATCTATAATTCCCCGCAGAGTGTGCTCCAGCAGGAACACTAAAGGAATTGTGTCACTGATGCATGCACTGTCCCTGCTCACCATCCTCGTTGCCTCCTCAAATGGTGACACTACAGTGCATGCATCCTTGATCATCAGCCACTGCGGGGGGGGAAACAAGTTGACCTGAACCTGTCCTTGTGTCATACTCACACAGGTACTCGTTGATGGCCCTCTGCTGCTTGTGCAGATGCTGCAGCATTGCTAATGTTGAATTCCACCTGGTGGGCATGTCACAGATCAGACGGTTTGTGGGAAGGTGGAATTCTCTTTGAATTTCTGCCAGGCGAACGCTTGCTGGGAATGACCGTCTGAAGTGGCTGCAGACTTTTCTGGCCTGGATGAGAAGCTCTGGCAGCCCTGGGTACTTGGTTAGGAAACGCTGTACCACCAGATTTAGGACGTGTGCTAGGCATGGTACATGCGTCAATTTACCCTTGCGTAGGGCGGAGAGAAGGTTGCTGCCATTATCGCAGACGATCATTCCCAGCTCAAGCTGGCGTGGTGTTAACCATCTCTGCACCTGCCCCTGCAGAGCTGACAAAATTTCTTACCTGGTGTGGCTCCTGTCCCCTAAACAAACCAGCTCAAGCACAGTATGGCATCTTTTTGCTTGAGCCATTGCATAGACCCTGTCAGGCGTCAGTTTAACTGCTACTTCGCCAGAGACAGAGAAGGAGGAAGAGGAGGAGGAAGAGGTGGTGGTGGTGGAGCAGACAGACCTCATACAAGCAGCTTTCTGGAGGCGTGGTGGTTGAACAAGCTCCAGCACAGAGCCCCGTCTTGGATCCCTCCCAGCTGCAATCAGAGTTACCCAGTGTGCAGTGAAGGAAATGTAACGACCCTGTCCATGCTTGCTGGACCACGTGTCTAAAGTGACATGCACCTTGCTGCTGACTGCCTTTCCCAATAACTGGATAACATTGTCTTCCACGTGCTGGTATAGTGCTGAAATGCCCTTGCATGAAAAGTAATGGCGTTTTGGAACCTGCCACTGGGGTACAGCACATTCACCAAATTCACGGAAGGGAACAGAGTCCACCAGCTGGAAAGGCAGCAGCTGCAATGCGAGTAATTTTGCTAAGCTGGCATTTAGACGCTGTGCTTGGGGATGGTTGGGACTATATTTTTTCTTTCGCTGCAGCAGCTGCGGCAACGTAATCTGACTGCGTAAATCTTCAGCTACTGGGATGATGTCACATTGTGAGGAAGGACCTGCTGGTACATCCATTACTGTAGCATCATCCCTGTTGGTGGAGGTTGTAGGCAATTGCATGTCAGGACATACAGTGTGGGTAGAGACAGATGAGGAGGAGGAGGACCTACGCAAAGTTTTGCCCCTACGGGATGTGTGGCACTTGTTCATATGTTGCCTCAAGCACATGGTACCCAAGTGTTTGGTGTTTATCCCACGCTTCAGCCTCCTCTGACATAGATTACAAATAGCAACGGTGGGGTCTGCTGCACAGTTCTTAAAGAACTCCCAGACAGCAGAGTTCCTGCATGTGTTATTTGAGACAACAGCGCTCTGCACCGGAGCAGCTCTGACATGTGATGCCTTGGACTGGCTAGTGCTACGGTTGGTCACAGAGGATGTTGTGCCTCGTGTTTGCTGTGCCTCCTCCTCCTCCTCCTCCCCCTCCTCCTCACTTGATTCCTCAGTTCGATCTGGCACCCAGGTGGAGTCAGTGACCTCATCATCATCAATGTCATCTTCACCCCCTATCTCCTCGTCACTGGAGCCAACTTGGCAGTATGCTGCAGCTGCTGGGGCAACATGAGTGCCAGTTATTTGTGTGTCATCACTGGCACCCCCTTCCTCTAGGTTGATTATACTTCCTTGTTCAACCTCAGAGATTGAATCAGAGCACTGTACTTGCTGCGCATCCTCAAGCAGCATGTCACTCTCATTGTAGTCAAACAATTCAGCTGACTCCTCCGTGTGTGATAGCGAGGCTACGGCAGGAGTAGCTGTGGACATGGAGGCTGCATTAGATGCTTTGGCAGCTGAGGTGGACTGTAAAGCACTAGAAGCCTGGCTGGCAGAGGACTCGGAGGATGAGGATGGCCTGGTAGCCAATCCACCAAGTCCTCTGTATGTTGCTGCTGCTTAAGACGGCCAGCACCAGTTAGAAAGGACAAGCGTGCCCCTGCAGAGGATGCACCACGTCCACTACGACCAGAGACACAGCCTCCCGACACAGGGGCTGCTTGCCCTCTTATCTGTGGCTGGGAGCGTTTGCCTGTCCTTTTTGTTCTTTCAGACATGGTGAGTGATATATAGATTAATATATACAGAACTCTGATTCAACTCTGGTATAAAGATTTAAATAACTCTGGTATAACTCAGTGAGACACACTGATAGCTGGCAGCCAGTGACAAGAGACAGATCACCTTAATTCACAAATGTTTTAAATAAATTAGTGAGCCCCAAAATACAGCGTGGTACTGTATGTATGACGAGACACAGATCACCTTAATGCACAAATGTTTTAAAGAAATTAGTGAGACCCAAAATACTGCGTGGTACTGTATGTATGACGAGACACAGATCACCTTAATTCCCAAGTGTTTTAAAGAAATTAGTGAGCCCCAAAATACAGCGTGGTACTGTTTGTATGACGAGACACAGATCACCTTAATTCCCAAGTGTTTTAAAGAAATTAGTGAGCCCCAAAATACAACGTGGTACTGTTTGTGTGACGAGACACAGATCACCTTAATTCCCAAGTGTTTTAAAGAAATTAGTAAGCCGCAAAATACAGCGTGGTACTGTTTGTATGACGAGACACAGATCACCTTAATTCCCAAGTGTTTTAAAGAAATTAGTGAGCCCCAAAAAAAAATGCTGGCTGTGTGACGAGATACAGAAGATCACCTTAATTCCCAAGTGTTTTAAAGAAATTAGTGAGCCCCAAAATACAGCGTGGTATTTTTTGTATGACGAGACACAGATCACCTTAATTCCCAAGTGTTTTAAAGAAATTAGTGAGCCCCAAAATACAGCGTGGTACTTTTTGTATGATGAGACACAGATCACCTTAATTCCCAAGTGTTTTAAAGAAATTAGTGAGCCCCAAAATACAGCGTGGTACTGTTTGTATGACGAGACACAGATCACGTTAATTCCCAAGTGGTTTAAAGAAATTAGTGAGCCCCAAAATACAGCGTGGTACTGTTTGTATGACGAGACACAGATCACCTTAATTCACAAGTGTTTTAAAGAAATTAGTGAGCCCCAAAAATAATTGCTGGCTGTGTGACGAGACACAGAAGATCACCTCAATTCACAAATGTTTTAAAGAAAGTTGTAAACCCCAAAAAAAATTGCTGGCACAGTGACAAGATACACATCACCTAAATTCCCTGAAATTTGGTAAAAATGACACCTAAAAAGACTTGCTGGCACAGTGTGACAAGACCCAGAAAATCACCTCAATTCACAAATGTTTTAAATAAAGTTGTAAACCCCAAAAAAACTTGCTGGCACAGTGACAAGACACACATCACCTAAATTCCCTGATATTTGGTATAAATGAGACCCAAAAAGACTTGCTGGCACAGTGACAAGACACACATCACCTAAATTCCCTGATATTTTGTCTAAATGAGACCCCCCCAGACCCCCCCAGTAGCGTGGCAGACCGGCAGTATCAACACACACAGCTATCTTATTTGAAATCTCCTCTGAAATGCGTGCAGAAAGCGCTGCTTTGAAACCTTATATAGTGTGCTGCGGGACTTAGCTCTGTGAGCCCATGATTGGGCAAAATTTGCCCAATCAGGACTCTGAGCTGTGATTGGCATAGTGTTCAACCAGTCTTGCACCAGACCTGTGGTCAGGTGCAAGACTGTAGCCAATTACGAGATTCAGGCAGTGGGAAAATGCATTGTGGTCCATTGTGGTCGAACATGCGGCGAACACCCAGAAATGTTCGGGGTTCGCGATCTGCTCGAAAAGGATAAGTTCGGGTCGAACCCCGAACCGTCCGAACCCGAACAGCTCATCCCTATTCTCTAGGTAGGAGGTACGTGTCATGTGTGTTCCGAGACCTTTCTAACATGGCCAGAATTAAGCTTATCATCAATTTGAGCTACAGTAGCTCTTCTGCGTGATGAAACCGGACAGGCTAGACTTCGCTGCATCACTGAGCTTTGGCCCCGATAACGGTTCACTGGTTGCCCTTCATTGCACCAATTTGGTAGGTATTAACCACTGCATACCGGGAACACCCACAAGACCTGACGCTTTGGAGATGCTCTGACCCAGTTGTCTAATACCCACTTAGCTCTTGTTAAAAGTCACTCAGATCTTTTTGCCAATTTTTCCTTCATCCAACATATGAAATTCAATTCATGTTGGGAAATTGCTGAGCACTTTATGAAGTTTTATCTTGATCCCTTGTACCATTGGCATGCTTCACATTGGCATGCTTCACATTGGCATGCTTCACATTGGCATGCTTCACATTGGCATACTTCACATTGGCAATACAGCATTGTGTAAAATAAAGGACACCGTCTTGAGTACAAAATCTTTCATTCCAACAATGTCTCTGACATGGCTAAACAAATAAATTAAAAATGAGAAAATTTACACTATTTTACCTTTTTAACTCTTCTTAAATCTTAGAACAACAAACTCTGTGCAAATTTTCTATTTTATCCTATATTTAACTGACTTTGCATTCCTTATTTCTAACATATGATATGATAACATACAGGGTTATTCAAAGAGAATCAAAAAGTCAACATACGTTCGGTGACTTTTCGTTCGCTTCAATTCGGCACGATTTGGCGATCCTATTTTGGCGACACTGTGGTGTATTCAGCAAGCACCACAGGGTCCCCGAAGTGCAAGGAAAACACGCTGCAAAACCCACCGAACACTCTCTAAAACCCGCAAAACAGCTGGATTAATCTCGCCGAACACGCCGGAGAAACCCGAGCAGCCGCCGAGCACAGTGCAGAGCAGCCGCCATAAAAAGCCGACACCGCAGACGAATGGAAAGAAAAAAACAGTTTGCATGAATGTTTGAAAAGTGAAACGCTGTTTGCAAAGAAACTACAGAACGAAAATGTCTGAAATTCACATATAAGATCCAATGAATGATAATAAAAAGGGCTGTTACAGAAAAAGAAAAAACAATTTAAAAAAAGAAATGAAAAAGATAATTTCGCAAAAAAATCCCAAAAAATGCCTAAAAGATCCAAAATAATCTATGAATAAAGAGACTTTTACTGCAGAATATTATAATCAACAGTTTATTAGATATTGAATTAAAACGGGAATATTTTTAACATTGAAGCCTATGGGATTCGCCTGAATAAATCTGATGCATGAAACCACCGAACAGCAAGGCAATTCGGCAACTTTTCACTGCTGTTTTTTTTGTTCTCTGAATAGACGAAGCATTGCTTCTCTATGGGGATTTCACTGCCCTCGAACAGGCAATGAACAGGCACCGTATGTGCAGGCAATTCGCCAGCATTTGGCGAACTGCCTGCTCTCTGAATAGCCAGAAAAGGTAACCGAACGCTGAATTTCACTGTTCGGTTACCTTTTGGCCACAATTCGGACCTCTTTGAATAAGCGGCGGCTGTCTTTAACCCCTAGGGGGCTGGATCGCGATATGGCGCCAACATGCGCCGTATCGCGGTCCCCTCCCGGAGCTGGCCTACATCTTGGATGTCGGCCAAGCTTCCGGGATATCCCCCTAATGACTGGCGTCATCGCGCAGAGCGCGGTGGCGCCAGTTTTTAAATTAACCCCTTGCTGTCACCTATAGTGGAGATAGGGGGTTCCAATGAACCCCCTATCTCCCGATCTTTGACAGCTAGGGGTTAATGTTTACTATCATTGGAACGGCCAGAGCGTGGCCTTTCCAATGATACCAAACATGACCATGTAAAAAGTAAAAAAAAAAAAAAAAAAGGTTTTTTTTTTTTTTTTTATTTATTAGTGCAACATTATTGTTCCCATTTCAATTATAATGTGAACAATGATGCTGCACTAACGATTTTTTCTATGGGGGGGCGTTTGCTAAAAACACAGAATTTTCCCCAAAAAAAGTAACGATTCCTCATTTCTAATTTTTTTAACAAGCGCACCCCATAGAAAATATAACCACAAACGATTGCATTTTAAAATGTGAAAAAAAACACTTTACACATTGTAAATTATTGAAAATTCTAATTTTATTGCATTGTTTGTTATACTATACAGACATGACATAACGTATACATATAATAATGACATATTATGAATCTGCACAGTCTGCCGGAAAGAACGATATATAATATGTCTGTGTCATATATTAAAATAAGGCTTCAAAACGCGTTTAAACATGATGAGCGAAACCGGTAAAAATGAGCTCAGCACAGAGGTGGGAAAAGGCTCAGCAACGAAAGGGTTAACATGCGAGCAATTGCGGTTATATTTTGTATGGGGTGCGCTTGTTAAAAAAAATAGAAATGGGGTCTCGTTACATTTTTGTTTGGGGAAAATTACGCGATTTTTAACAAACGCACCGCATACAAAAATCGTTAGTGCAGCATCATTGTTCACATTATAATTGAAATGGGAACAATATTGCTGCATTAACGAACCAAAAAAAGAAAAAAATCTTGTTTATTTTTTTTTATAATTTTTTAAAAAAAATATTTTTTTATTTTTATTTTTTTTAAAAACTTTTTTCATAGTCATGTTTGGTATTGTTGGAACGGCCATGCTCTGGCCGATCCAACAGTACCAAACATTAACCCCTAGCTACCACGGATCGGGAGATAGGGGGTTCATTGGAACCCCCTATCTCCACCATTGATGGCAGTTAGGGGTTAACTCCAGGACTGGCGTCATCGTGCTATGCACGATGACGCTAGTCCTCAGGGGGCATTCCCGGAAGCTTGGCCGACATCCAAGATGTCGGCCAGCTCTGGGAAAGGATCACGAACCGGCGCTTTTCGGCGCCGATTCGTGATCCGGCCCCCATGGGGTTAATTCCAGGCACCGTTAGGAAGGGCAGGCTGTGCCCTTCCAAACGGTGTCTGGATTAACCCCCTGCACCCCGGCGATCGGGTGGGAGAGAGGTCCGAAGGACCTCCCCGCTCCCTTTCAGGCACCTCCTCCGCACACGTGGGGGGCGCCTGAATTAGATGTCATCGCGCCACCGCAATGACATCTAATTACCGGGGGGCACAGCGATCGGCCGGAACCCGGCCGATCGCTGGCCCCAAAGGGAGGACGCGCTCAGAGCGTCCTCTGCAAGGAACGCTACCTGCGGGTGGACGCACTGAGAGTGTCCACCGCCGCGAAGGGGTTAAAAAACCACATTTGTCTTTTTTTTCTTATTATTTTTTTTCTTTACTTTACACATGGTCATGTTTGGTATCATTGGAAAGGCCATGCTCTGGCTAGTTGCCAACAGTTGGGAGATATCGGGGTTCAAAGGAACCCACTATCTTTACTTAGGAGTCAATGAGGACATTCCCCACACGTCCTCAGCAGTGAAAGGGTTAATTTAATTTTAGGATTGCAAATTCTTTACCGCTACTAGTTGCAGAAATTGAATTTGAAAGGGGAGGGAGAAAAGGCGCAACGAGGTTACAAACTATCAATAACCCAGCTGAGGCACTTATAACTTCTTACAAACAGAGCAAGGCAAATGGAATGCTTTACAGTAAAGTAAGCCTTTTTTTGGCCTTTGATGCTACGGCCCATGATCTTTCCATAAATTCCCGTTTTAGTAATATCTACAAGAGTCATTAAACACTTTAGCTGATGATAGAAAACCACGCAGCCAGAAATATCTGCGCCAACATGTCTTAGCTTTTCGTGATCTTAGAATATATTTACGGTAAAGATCAAAACATTTTGCTTAATTATCAATTAACGGAATGTGTGCACGGATAGTGTGATATAGAAATAATACCAAACATACGGCAATACGGCACAAGAATGCAAACACGCGGCGGTTATTTAAATATTTTCCTTTGCGTGCTTTAGCAGACATAGCGCTCTGTATAGTAAAGAGGGCAAAAAAATAAAGTGACGGGTTTAGCTATGTACAAGATCAATTAAAAGGCTTCACAGGTTTAATGAGTGATTATGAACACCCAGATGCAGCCTGTGTTGGGGGGCCTTGAGTTGTTTTTTTTGGCCAGCATTTGGGTAACAATCTGCTTAGTTAAGGGTGTTGTCACAATCAGTCACAGGGAGGGCACCTTGCATTCGCCAAGGTGAGGCACTGGTACACAGGAAAGCCCCAATATGCAGATAATACAGAGTAGACAACCTAGGCCAGAGACCCTGCATGGTAACAGAATCCCTACTCTGAAAGGCCGGTCTTTAGAGGTAGCCGGATCTGCTCTAAAAAAATAATGCAGCAGCGCTGTGCAGAGTCTATACACAGAATATATAAAAGAAAACATCAACAGTACAGGCAAGGATTAGGCTTGTGCACCGATTTTTTTTTCGGTTCGATTTGATTCGATTTTTCGGATATTTAAACTTTTCGATTCGGCTCGTTTCGACCGATTTCTGTTTCGATTCGGTTCGGCTCGACTCGTTTTTCGTGTACATTTTTTTTTAGGAATATCGACCATTTTTCGTATTTTCGTGTCACTTAGCTCGTTTTTTGTATCGACTTTTCGTATTTTCGTAAAATTTTCGTTTTTTTCGGAACGTCTGTTCTCCTCGTTTCAAAGCAATAAATTTCGATTTGACACATTTCAAGTCCATTCGAAAATTCCAAAAATATTTCGTTTCGGCTCGGAAAACTTTTTGGATCTGCCATTTCCGGATCTAAAAATTTTCGGAAAATCGCCCGCATCCGAAAACACGAATCGGGAAATTTCGTGAAAATTCCGAAACCCGAAATGCACATCCCTAGCAAGGATTACACGAGATATAGATGGAATCCCAGAATAAAAGACTGACTGATGAAGTCAGATTGCACTGGCGAAACGCGTTTCAGGATCTTAATATACTATTTTATTCTTGAATTTTGACCGCCTTTTAGTTGTATATCTTAAAATAAATTAAGTTATTTTAAAGTTTCGGATCCAGGGTGTTTACTTGCAATTCCCCTTGCACCACCCGCACTGGAGTCTGGAAATCGAATGCGGTAAAAGGAGGTTGGAGGCCACCTCAAGGACCTCACATGCCATTCATCCGCAGAGCCGAGTGAAGAGGCTCTGAGTCTAGTAAGTACCCCATAGGGAATAAGAAGGGACAAGTACCTTCGAGTACTGCACAATCGTTTTGCTTTTTCTGGCTTATGTTTCCCCTCCAGGAATCACTTCGGGAGATCTAAAATATACAGAATTCTGAAGTTATCTATTTTCTGGACTGCGAGTGCAGCCTCCACACACACACAACATCTGTGTCATTAAGATCTATTATTATTACCTTTACGTTACAGAAAATTATAGTTTTATTCCATCTATACTGTACCCTTTTCTATGTCTGTTGGGTGTTGGACATATCCCTATGGGCCTGCAACTGACACATATTGTCATCACCATTACTACATTTCACATATCTACCTAATCACCACTCCCTCCGGCGCCTGTGATATTACCGATCTTTGCGAAGAAGGATTACACGAGAGAATAGTACTAAAGAGAGCCAGGGGTCATGAAGCCAGAACGTATACCTTATGCAGAGCGAGGGGTCCAGAACCAGGAGATTAGTCAGCCAGGCAAGAGGGTCAGAACCAGGTAATCAGTCAGACATATAACATAACCAGACAAAGGAGAAACACTAGAACTAATTACACAGGAAACACTGTACATGAACTAGAACCTGGACAAACTATAGCAACTGCAGACAGACTAGACCAAAGAAATAAGGTAGACAAGAAAAACACAAATTTGAACAGAAATAACAGCAGGGAGCTCTCAGGAACAAACACTCAGCAGGAATCAGGAACTGAAGTTAACCAAAATGCAAGAGCGATGGGATAAGGGCCCATCCCAATATATAGGGAGGTGATCAGCCCACATCACCAGCAGGAGAGCTAACGAGCAAGCCACTTAACCCTTGAGTTGCAATCCTGGCAAAGCAACACACAGAAACATATGGGAACCACAGACATAAAGAATACAGAGGGCAGGGGGACAGGGCTGGAACGGGGAAACGTGACAGGCGTTTGTGCCATTTTGTGCAAGTAGTGCCACTAGAACAAAGTGGGGCAAAGGATTTTGCTTTATGGTATCATGGCTGGCCTACATGGGATGACTGAGAACAAAGGAAACCTGTGTGATATAGTGAATGTCCTGTCATGCAGATATGCCATTCATTGCAGAGGTTATTCTATGTACCCTGAGATGATGCTGGATGACCAGTTTTGTGGTATGTTTTAGATTTTTAATGTGGCTGACTGAATGATGGGATGTGTGATGTGACATTTTATGTTTACACCTGAAGTCACTTTTTTGCCATTCTCGTTAGTTTCCTTGTATCATGTGGCACAGAATGAAGCATGCTTGGTTTGTTTTCCAAAACATAAAACAGTTTGAGGATCTGGGCCTCTTGTGTACCAAACAAGAGCTTTCTTGGGCATAGCTGATTTATAGAGACACATTATGAGCCCTATTACAATCTTCGCTCAAATGTCAGCTCGTGTGCAAAAACGCATTAACGCGAGGGGCAAAACCCTTTGCGTTGAACGTCGTATTACAATGTCAGCGCAACAAACGTGCGTATACATCTACCGCGGGTGACCCTGCTCGAACGCTGCGTGAGTGTACTGTACTTTGCACGTCCTATACTTAACATTGTGAGCGCAAATGTGTTTGTGCGCTGGTACGCGGATGGTATTAGAATCTATGCACAGTTTGTAACGCACAGTCTTTGCGCGCATAATTTTAGCAACTCCTAAAAGCTGGTGTTAATGGCAAATTCATCAACCTGGCCGAAAACAAATACACCAGCCCAAAAAAAAAATACTCAGCAAAGTACAGTTACACATTCTACTCATACCCAACCAATAAAATGGAGAAGTTGTATGTGTTTTATTTATTGATGCAGCATATATGCGCAGATTGACTTTGACAGGCGCAAAAACCTAACGTGAGACAATTGTGGTTCTTAATTCTGATTGGCTGAATCGCGTGAAAAAAAAATCCGCGCACTGATTTCTGCGTGCAACGTTGCTCCGCGTGCGTTTGTGTGCGTCCGTTTTAAGCGCATTATTTTTTGACGGATGAAAAAATGCGCGAGGATTGTAATACCAGCGTTGTTTTACGCGCATTAACGTTTAACGTGTTGCGCGTGCGTTTTTGCGTGAAGAATGTAATAGAGTCCTTTATTATTAGAAATACAGGTTTTTGGCACGTATCTTGACCAAGATGGTATCACGTATCTACGAACTTTTCTCTTCTGATCCTGCTCTTGCTTGTTATCGTCATTACTATGAGCAGAAAGTTTGCGTGTGTCTTAATTTTTGTGAAATCCTAATTCTGCTACAGGAGTCAATTATGATTGACTAATTCACTTTTGGGTGGTGAAAACTTGATTTTTTTTTTATAGGCTACATACAGGGTTTGCATTGCGTCTCTGCCTCATACAACTATCAAATTGTTTAGAATTTTTTTTTGTTTTTTTGAGAAAGTATTTTACCAGGAAGGATACATTGAGATTTCTCTCGTTTTCAAGTATGTCCTGGGTGGCGAGTCTGTACCGTTAGGTGTCTTACCCTAGGACACTTACTAGAGAGGTGCTCTTGCTGGGATTCGTACTTGTGTCTCCACAGTCTCCGCGCTCATAGAGCAGTGATATTACCTCTATTCCACCCAACTGGTACGGAAATGGAAATCAAAAGGTGTAATTAGTGGATTATGGCGATGGCTGCTATTTCAAACCGCTCCCTAATAATTACCTGTGATTATCAGCCCTACTGTTACATTCCATCACAACCATTTATATCGTATGTGTGTTAAATCAACAATGGCTCAGGTATCTGTTCAAATAACAGGGAATAAAGTGCAAGGAACTAAGGAGTGCCTGGCAATTGCCAAAACAGAGTTAAGAAACCGACAGCAATGCTATGCAATGCAATGGAGAGGCACTGGTTTTCTTCTTCGGTTTATTGACAGACGATTGAATTGCAGGAATGCTGCTCTCTCTGGTACTTTCACAAAAATATACCTGCAGTTAGCAAACTGGCGCATCTGTTTTGCATTCGGAGCTTAGGAACGCTAAGTGGGTTTTCAAGGCCCTAACAGATTGCAGATGGCTTCATGCAAAATGTTATGGTGCACAAATAACTAATCTGCTTTCATTTTACTCGATGACAAATTCAAGTGGGACGGGGGAACAGGTTTAAGGTACTTTATTTAGAGTAAAAACGTAAGAGGGTCTACGAGTATCGAAGCAAATACATATTTTTAGTTTTAATGAACCATTAAACTCATTTATTCAGTATAGAACCATCTTCAGGGTCACATAATCTATACTATAAAAGAGTAAGGGCTGGCGTGTCCGTCGCCAAACCCCTACTGCGCATGCGCGCGCAACCAGCGGCGGTTGGCTGCGCGCGCTTGCAACCGCCGCGGCATGAGCCGGCTGTGCGCTTGCCGTGGCGGAACAAGATGCGGACGCAGCAGCCGGGTAGAGGCTGCGCGCGCATCCTGTAGAGCCGGATGCGCTCGCAGCCTCTACCCGGCTGCCGCGCGCGCATCCAACCCCTGAGCGGCGAAGGGAAAGTTTCCTCGCTTCCGCTCTTTGAAGGACCCAAGCCGCGGTCACGTGGGAGTCCCACGTGACCGCGGCTTGGGTCCTTCAACGAGCGGAAGCCGGGAAACTTTCCCTTCGCCGCTCAGGCAGGTAAGTATGCCGGAGACGGAGCTCCAGGGACGGCTGTCCGAATGCCGATAGAGCATTCGAACAGCCGCCCCATGTCTGGTCTGGGGTCTGAGCTGGGGCATATCCATGAGAGCTTGGGGGGCAGTATATCCACGAGCTGGGGCAATATCCACGAGCTGGGGCAATATCCACGAGCTGGGGCAGTATATCCATGAGCTGGGGCAGTATATCCACGAGCTTGGGCAATATATCCATGTGCTGGGGCAGTATCTCCATGAGCTGGGGCAATATCCATGAGCTGGGGCAGTATATCCATGAGCTGGGGCAGTATATCCATGAGCTGGGGCATTATCCACGAGCTGGGGCAGTATATCCATGTGCTGGGGCAGTATATCCATGAGCTGGGGCAGTATATACATGAGCTGGGGCAGTATCCATAAGCTGGGGCAGTATATCCATGAGCTGGGGCAATATCCATGAGCTGGGGCAATATCCATGAGCTGGGGCAGTATTTCTATGTGCTGGGGCAGTATATTCATGAGCTGCTGGGGCGGTATATCCATTTGTGAGCTGGGGCAAATCCATGTGTGAGCTGGGGCATATCCATGTGTGAGCTGGGGCAAATCCATGTGTGAGCTGGGGCATATCCATGTGTGAGCTGGGGCATATCCATGTGTGAGCTGGGGCAATATCCATGTGTGAGCTGGGGCATATCCATGAGCTGGGGCATATGTGTGAGCTGGGGCATATCCATGTGTGAGCTGGGGCATATCCATGTGTGAGCTGGGGCATATCCATGAGCTGGGGCATATCCATGTGTGAGCTGGGGCAAATATACCATGTGAGCTGGGGCAATATCCATGTGTGAGCTGGCTGGAGCAATATCGATAACGTGTCCACAGGTTGGGGGGGGGCACAATTCTTGGCTGGACCCGGGCGCTGACAACCCACGCTACGCCACTGCCTATCGCCGTCTGCTCTGAGCGCATCCGGCTCTACAGGATGTGCGTGCAGCCTCTATCCGGCGGCTGCGCGCGCTTCCTGTTCTCCTGGATGCACGCGCGGCCGACAGGTAGAGGCTGTGCGCGCATCCAGCATCTTAGTTGGGGGCACTTTGAACCATGTGAGCTGGGAGCACTTATACCCACGGGAGCTGGGGGCAACTATACCAGCTGGGGGCAACTATACCCACAGGAGCTGGGGGCAAAAATTCCCATGTGAGCTGGGGGCAAATATTCCCATGTGAGCGGGGGCCATAATACCCATGTGAGCTGGGGGCAATTTTACCCATGTGAGCTGGGGCAATTATACCCATGTGAGCTGGGGGCAATTATACCCATGTGAGCTGGGGGCAATTATACCCATATGAGCTGGGGGGCAAATATACCCATGTGAGCGGGGGCAAATATACCCATGTGAGCTGGGGGGCAAATATACCCATGTGAGCTGGGGGGCAAATATACCCATGTGAGCGGGGGCAAATATACCCATGTGAACGGGAGCAAATATACCAATGTGAGCTGGGGCAAATATACCCATGTGAGCTGGGGGAATATATAGCCATGTGATCTGGGGGCGATTATACACATGTGAGCTGGGGCAAATATACCCATGTGAGCTGGGGTAATTATACCCATGTGAGCTGGGGGCGAATATACCCATGTGAGCTGGGGCAATTATACCCATGTGAGCTGGGGCAATTATACCCATGTGAGCTGGGGGGCAAATATACCCATGTGAGCGGGGGCAAATATACCCAAGTGAGCTGGGGCAAATATACCCATGTGAGCTGGGGGAATATATACCCATGTGAGCTGGGGGAATATATACCCATGTGATCTGGGGGCGATTATACCCATGTGAGCTGGGGCAAATATACCCATGTGAGCTGGGGTAATTATACCCATGTGAGCTGGGGCAATTATACCCATGTGAGCTGCTTCGCTTAACAATAGACTGCCCTCTGGGCAGGCTTTCCACCTAGTATAATAATAACATTATAATACAATCAATTTTATTATTTTATTTTAGATAAAGGTTAATTCTTTTAATATAAATTGAAACTAAATATGTGTTACATAATATAAATAAAAAAATATTTTATTCATTATAAAACAATCTTAATGGCCACATATATAAAATTAATAATAATAACATTAACAACATAACACAATCAGATATATTCTTAGAATATGAGTAAATGATAATCCCGTTATAAAAAATATATAATATATGTTATAAATAATATGGATAAAAAAAACTATAGTTCTTACAACTCAAATGAGACACACAAACAATTGTTTCACTGTATTGGCATATAGATATTTTCAGCTTTGATTAATATTTTAATGACCTTTAACTGATTTATTCAGTATAAAACAATCTTAATAGTCACATATAACATTAATTGATAATAATATATGATCAAATGTATTCTTTGAATATGAGTAAAAGTTAATCCTGTTATAAATATATACAGTTGTGTTCAAAATTATTCCTTAAAGACTACCACTCTGAAGAACAGAGGTTCATTCAAGTGTTTTCAATCAGGTATTGAAAACACCTGTGGATGTCACGGAGCAGCAATAAAGCATAATAAGCACCAATTAGGCAGCTTTAAAATGACTGTGATACTCAGCTCCTTCTAGACATTTACTGGTGTGGTTACAAACATGGTGAAGTCAAGAGAATGGTCCAGGAAGACAAGAGAAGAGGTGATTACTCTTCACAGGAAGGGCAATGGCTATAAGAAGATTGCAAAGATGTTAAACATACCAAGAGAGACCATAGGAAGCATCATTTGCAAATTCAAGGCAAAGGGCACTGTTGAAACGCTACCTGGTCGTGGCAGAAAGAAGATGCTGACTTCGACTGCTGTGCGCTACCTGAAGCGTAGAGTGGAGAAAAGTCCCCGTGTGACTGCTGAGGAACTGAGAAAAGATTTGTCAGATGTGGGTACTGAAGTTTCAGCTCAGACAATACGGCGCACACTGCGTAATGAAGGCCTCCATGCCAGAACTCCCAGGCGCACCCCCTTGCTGTCTCCAAAGAATAAGAAGAGTTGACTGCAGTATGCCAAAAGTCATGTGGACAAACCACAGAAGTTTTGGGATAGTGTTCTGTGGACTGATGAAACAAAATTAGAACCGTTTGGGAACATGGATCAATGCTATGTTTGGAGGAGGAAGAACAAGGCCTATGAAGAAAAGAACACCTTGCCTACTGTGAAGCATGGCGGGGGGTCAATCATGCTTTGGGGCTGTTTTGCTTCTGCAGGTACAGGGAAGCTTCAGCGTGTGCAAGGTACCATGAATTCTCTTCAGTACCAGGAGATATTGGATGACAATGTGATGCAGTCCGTCACAAACCTGAGGCTTGGGAGACGTTGGACCTTTCAACAGGACAATGATCCCAAGCATACCTCCAAGTCCACTAGAGCATGGTTGCAGATTAAAGGCTGGAACATTTTGGAGTGGCCATCGCAGTCACCTGACTTAAATCCGATTGAGAACCTCTGGTGGGACTTAAAGCAGTTGCAGTGCGCAAGCCTAAGAATGTGACTGAACTGGAGGCTTTTGCCCATGACGAATGGGCGAAGATACCCGTAGATCGCTGCAAGACACTTGTGTCAAGCTATGCTTCACGTTTAAAATCGGTTATAACTGTAAAAGAATGTTGTACTAAGATTGAATGTCACTTGGGGGTTGAATAAAACTGATAATGATGTGAGCACAGAAAAGACATTTGTGGTTATTTCATTATAAATGTTATGTTATATTTGTCTGACCTACACGTGCCTCTTTGATTTAATTGTAAGCAAGATGACTGAATGATCCAAATCAATGTCAAACTGGCCAAAACACTCAATTTCAGTGGGGGTTGAATAATTTTGAACACAACTGTATATTATAAATAATATGGATAAAAAATTATAATTCTTATAACTCAATTGAGCCACACAAACTATTGTTGGTCTGTTTTGGCATATACATATTTTCAATTTTGATTAATATTTTAATTACTTTTAACTCATTTATTCAGTATAAAACAATCTTAAAGGTAACATATATAATAGTAATAATACTAAAATTCACTCTTATGAACAAAAGTAAATTCTTATGAAAAAATATAATATATTACATAATTAATAATAGTAATATAGATAAAATTAAAGTTGTATAACTCACTTCCACACAAACCATTATTCCAATGTATTGGCATACAGTATATACATATTTTCTCAGTTTTTATGAATATTTTGATGACCCTTAAGTAATTTTTCAGTATAAAACAATCTTAATGGTCTAATAATAGTAATAATAATAAAAATACAATCAAATTAATTCTTGTCAATTCTTGTTGAATATAAGTAAATTTTTATGATAAAAATTTATATATATTATAATTAATAATAAATATAAATATTTTAGCACTCACTACTTGATCCACACAAACTATTGCTGCAATGTATTAGCATTTACATATTCTCTTAGTTTTGATAAATATTGTAGCTCTGAACTCATTTATTCAGTATAGAACAATCTTTATGGTCACAAATAATAACAATTATATTACAAAAAATGCTCTTACACTATGAGCAATTTCAATTTCTATGATATAAATTTTATATATAATATATATTGTATGTGTATACAAGTGCAGGTTTTTTTTTCCGAAGAACTATATACTGTATATCATAATAACTTGATCCACACAAACTGTTGTTGCAATGTATTGGCATAAGGCACCACCCGAGGGCCATTGATGCTAGCATAGAGATATATTTACCTGTATATGCAGAAAATGGTACTTATACAGTTTGTTTCAAAGCTTGGTGCAGATTAAATTTTAAAAAATTCCTTTTGAAGTGTGTTTCTGCCTATAGTTACCATGGTGGATATTTGGCTGTAATTGTTATTGTGACGTCATACACGCACACCTGTTTCTATGTGCTCTTTCCTAATCATTGCAATCTTGATATCACTTACCACTTAGTCATTCATTGAACCACTGCTGAATGGCCATTTTGAATCCTTAACTGATTGACGTCTGATTCCAACTGACCTCATTTATAATTGAGCTCAGTCAGCCCTGACCTCTTCCTGCAACCAATATAATGTTACTCTGTTTGGCCAGAACTCAACCTTAAATCTGGATTAAAAATATCCCGTGCTTGAGACACTTTTACCAGTGTTCATGAGATACTCTCAATCCACTAATACGAATTATTTTCTAGTAAATCCGTCAATAAAACACGTAACTCATTCTACAGAATTCATTGTAATCCTAGATATTGTGATGACATCATAGCAATGATATATATTACACTTAATATATTAAAGGGAGAAATATCAAAAAATCCGCCCCCTTTATTTTCCCCTTTTGTTATTGTGCAGATTCTGCTGACTGCATCTGCAATATCTTTATTTTTTTTAAAAAGTATGAGTTTAAAAATTCACCTCCCCCCCCCCCAGTAAGTTTTTTCTTCTCCAAACTTCCAGAAAGCAGAAGTCCCTGGAGTAAGTATGGTGCATGCATGGATCAACAGTCATGTGCATGTCCCACCTTCTTGTACAGAGATACCGGTGCTGCCCGTACACCTCGTCAGCACGTAGGACCAATCAATTAAAAGGGGACGTGACATTATGATCCACAAGTGCTCGTTGACGTCGCCATGTCAAAGCTTGCTGATGACAGTAGTTCCCAAAGGTCCCAGTAGGCAGAGGATTCAAACTCCTGCTGCTGAATGACAGCTGTGCAGGCAGAGGAAACCCCTCCACTTCAAACAGCTGACCTGGACAGATGGAGGGCAGGATGGGGAGGCATACTCGTCTTTCCCTGACTACCTAAATAAACAAAGATCAGAGCATATAGAGTGTCCCTTTAGGGATTACATCGCTGTACTGCAAGTGATTATAATTTGAGTAATTTGAAGAAGAAGTACACATCTTTAATATAAGATACACACTTTTTAAAAACAACTGGGGAATGTCTCTAACAGACATCTCTCCAGCTGATCCTGCATGGAACCCAGAACTGCATTAACTCCTTTTGTCAGCAGCCTCTGCCCAATTATTTAACGGCAATATAAAAGGACACTCTGGGGGTATTTCAGAGAGCACCGAAATGTCTCGTTCCGTGCACTTTGGGGAATCAAAGTTCTCCAGCCTGCGGTGAATTCATCATTCACCGCAGGGTCGCTGAAGTGCAGGGAAAACCCAACGCAAACCTGCCGCAATCCCGCTGAATGCCTGCCTACTACCTGTCGAAAACCTACCGAAAACCCGCCGGAAGCGTCACAAAAAAAAAGCCGTACATGTCGGAAAAAGCCGATGTGCCGCTGATCACATCAGCCGCCGGAAGAAGCCGACAAGCTGACGAACGGGACAATATGCTTGAAAGTGTAAAAAATGAAATGTTATTGGCAAAAAAACTACTGAATGAAAATGTCTGGAATTTAAATATAAGATCCTATGAATGATAATAAAAAGGTGTGTTACAGACAAAAGAAAAAACTATTTTAAAAAACTAAAAAGGTTTTGCTGAAAAAATCCCCAATAAATTCTAAAAGATCCTATAAAAAATCACTAAATGAAGAGACTTTTTACTGTAAATTAAAATAATAAATGGTTTATTAGATATTGAATTAAAATGGGAATATTTTTAACTTTGAAGCTTATTTGCCTGAATAAACCTGCCGAATGAAAACACCGAACAGCAGGGCACTTCGGCAGCTTTTCACTGCTGTTCGGTGTTCTCTGAATAGGTTAACCATTGCTTCTCTATGGGGGATTTCACTGCCTTCGAACATACACTGTACTTGCTGGCAGTTCGCCAAAATTTGGTGAACTGCCTGCTCTCTGAATACCTGATTGGCCCCGAAATGGCACCGTGCGGAGAAATTCCCTGTTCGGTGACATTTTGGGGCCAGATCGTCTCTCTCTGAATAACCCCTTCTGCTTTTCAGTAGAGTGTTACTTTAGACATGCGCAGGCTTTTTTTTACAATACAAAGAAAAACAAAGAAAACCTTTGGAAACAAGGATAAGAGATCCCTGGTGCGGACCAAACATTATTGCACAGGTCCGCAGGATTCCCATTTACTCATTGCAGCTCTTTGATTTATAAACCTTTATAAGCAAGCTTTTCCTTTCTTCTCGGTGTAAATTTGTTACCAATTTTATGTTTGTGTTCCATTTGTTCAGGTTGTATACTGCTTCGGCAGACATTAGTATTTTTTTAATTTAACAACAACAACAATAAAGCGAAGCAGCCAACTCGTATCTGAGCCTTATTAAAAAAAAAAAAAGTACCACGCAGCAAATATTTGGTGCAAAGCAGAGATGTTTGTTTTATTTGGCTCCGTGTGCATAGCAGGTTTAAACGAAGCAAACAGTCTGTTAAAGATTGGAAACAGATTTAGAAGAAGTCGTGGATGATGCAGAAAGATTGTGTGATGTCTACAAAACCAGAAAATTTGCTTAACAGACAACCCCCCCCCCCAAGATGAAAAGTGTAATTTATTTATTTATACAGGATTTTACCAGGAAGGATACATTGAGATTTCCCTCGTTTTCAAGTATGTCCTGGGTTCAAGTACATTGATGACAATCCCCTTCATAAACAGATCAGTGGCTCATCTAACGGTCCACGCTTGAGTATATTTTTTATTTAATTGAAAACCCTTTGCCGGCTTAATTAAAATTGTTGCATGTTGCGAGCAGATGTATTTCAGGGATAATTTAGAAAAAAAGAATCTTGATAAATAGCTCCTGCACATTAATGTGTTCTGGTCTCGATTTCCTCCTTTTTTAGCTGTAATTGCTGATTAATTTTTCCACTTTGTGTGATTATTTCACTCCAGAACTGTTTTAAATATTACACGAGCCCTGAGGGTTATGTTTAAGAATATGAAATAGAATCCCTGAATATGAAGAATTGCTCTGAAACGTGTTTTGCTTAGTGTCTCCGATGATTTGAACGATCTTAAAATGAGGCTAAAATTTCTTAATTCAAGTCTTTTGAAATGTAAATAAAGTTAATGCGGACACTTATGTATATATCATCTAATCCTTAGTGGAAGTGAGTTGAAACATTAACAAACGTTGCACACATTAACATTGATTAGTTACAACTGGCTACATTTCCACCTGTAACTTTCCGATGGCATTGCTACAATAACCAGCTCTCGGTTCATGCACTTAGCTGTCGTGTGTTACGAGGATTAACCTTCCTAGTTTACCCTAAGAATTAAATCATTTATTTACTTGTCCAATTAACCCCCTCACTACGAAGATCTTCAAAAGCACCTGCCGGTGCCCCGATACTGAGTATACATGATGTGGTATAATTCTGGAGCAATGCAAAGTAAATTCGTTTGTTGCAAACAAAATGTTTTGAAAATGGTCTCCAGAATGTGCCTCCAGAATTTTAGCACATCAGGCATGACAGCCGAGGTATTAAACCAGTTTGAGCAGCTTGGAGTTAGTCCCATTTCATTCCGAATTCTCCTGGGATCAATAAGTCCCCATCACATTTGGGATCCCTGAATTCTATGTTTTTCCAAAAATCCTTTCCAGTTTCAATCTTTGTATAAAGCCTCTGTCAAACCAGATGGAATAGCATAGCATCGTCACCTGGGAGATAATTCCACATCCTTATTTTTATTACTGGAAAGAGAAATTTCTTTACAAACTCTCCTCGACCAAAGCGTCAGTGTTGGAGTGTGTCCACTGCTTTACCCTATAGAGTGACCACTCTTTAACCTGCCATATATATAGACTTATCTAACCTTGACTCAAGTCACTGTTTGTAAGGTTCCGCGGCGGCGGCGCCGCAATAAGGCCAACTCTAGTATCGCTACAGCCTAATACAGCCTTGGTAGCAACTCGATGTATAGACTATGCTGTCTTGTTACCACTCAGCTGTACTGCACCATGTGTGTAATTAGCACTGGCTGCTCCTCATAAAAGGAACACTCCCACATCCAGCCAGTGCTCTGTCATACTCATAGGGCCTTATTACATTCTTCACGCACAATTGTGCGCGTGTACAAAATGCGCGTTAACATCTAACGTGAGTGACCCTGCACGAACCCTTTGCGAGCGCAATTTAGTGCGCACATCCTATACTTAACCTTGTGAGCGCAAATGCGTTTGTGCGCTGGTGCGCGCATGGTATTACAATCTTAGCGCAAAATTTAACGGACGTTTGCGCGTATAATTTTAACGTCTTCGAAGAGCTGGTGGTAACGGCAAATTGTGACAACCTGACCGTACTAAACTGCGGATTCACAATGGAGAACGTCGATGCGCACGTTTTTTTTTACTAGACCGGTCAAAAATGACGGCCACTACCTTGTCTTCCGTCAGAACGTATGTCTGTTGTGCGCAGTCCGCACAAAAATGCGTTCGTCTGACGGACTCGCGTTAAAAATTACATTGCGATCACTGATTTCTGTGCGTATTTTTGCGCGTCAGTTTTACGAGCGTAACTTCCCGACGGATGAAAAAATGTGCGAGGAATGTAATTCCAACAGTGATTTTCGTGCGTTAACGTTTTGCGCAAAAAACCACATGTTTAGTGTGCGTTTTTGCGTTAAGAATGTAATAGGGCCATAGTCGTTACACAGTGAGGACATACGTGGATCCATTCCAGAGCCCTGTGACCAGCCTGGCTAAACTACTCTGTCTACCCGTGTACTGAACCTATTGCCTGCACCATGACTTTTGCAACTGTGCTGCCTGCCTCTGACCCTATTGCCTGTGCCCCACGACTTTTGCCAAGAACGTCGCCAGCCTCTGACCTCATCGCTTGCCTATGATTCTTCTATCTACTCCTCCATACTCACCAAGGATTCCAATATTTCCTTCCTCAATTTTCTGCCTTCCAGTCTTCATGTGATTTATGTATCCAAGTGACTGTCTATCCCATCATCTTCATTGCTTTTCGAGGACTGTTATTATTTATACATATCCTGCCCGTTTTCAACTATTCAATATAATTTCCTTCGATTTCACGTCAACCTTTTGTCTCGTATTCAGTTATTTACTGCAACTGGGTTCTTATCAATTTCACCGGTGCTCACCGGACCCACAACCTTACACTGTTACCACACCAGTTTCATAACACCGTGTGAATTGAACTCAATAATCCCAACACAAAGTACCAATTATGAGTGTCTATTGAAGGGCTCCAAGCAGAGACAAAGAACATATAGCGCGGAACAGAGAGTAGATTAATGTCATACTGTGGCAATTTTCAGCAAGTCATAAACAAGAGAGATTAAAAAAAAGTCATGTAACTTAATATAGTGGAAATCACATACCAGGCATTCTGGATATGTAATAAGGATAACATCATAGAATTCCCAGAAATTACATCCAGAAAAAAACATCCAGTAACTGAAGCTTTGAGGTGTGTTCTTGTGTTCTTTGAGGTGTGTTCAAGCTTTGCATAGAAGTGTGCATGTTAACCTAGTCAAGCCTACTTGAAATTCCTGCCAACTTCTGCGTTCTCAGCTAAAGGCGGCAGATAAGATAATACTTTTTAACAGTTTTCTCATGTTCCATATGTGATTATGACCACTTGTTTTATTTTGCAATGTATGGTTTGTGATCAGTTGTCCTGGTCTGGGGAATTGCCCAACATACAGATATCCCAAAAACCTAAGAAACCCCTAGTCTGACAGGTCAGTCCTTAAAGTGGCCAGGTCTACTCTAAGAAAAGAAAGAAACAGACAGAAGAACAATGAGGAACAATACATGGGTTAACAACCGAACAGAGTCAATGCTGCTTAGCATTCGGGGGACACAGTGAATGCAATCAGTAACTGGTACAGCAAGGGTTAAGGCACAGAGAGAGGTCAGGATGATTAGCAGAGGTCGGTACACAAAGGAATCAATCTGGTTATGTGCACTGAGGAGATTCGAGAAGAAACCACAACAAGGCACCAGAAGGTTTCACCTGTTGGAAGTGATCACCATGATTGACTGCGGCAGAGCGCATGTGCCAGTAGCCGAAAAGAGCCGGGACATCTCCAGAAACATCTAAAGTCCCTCGGACTTGGTCAAAGTGTGTGCTCCGAAGGTCTCCGATGTGCACTTCTGAGAGCTAGTGCCAGAAGGATGGCTGCGCATGCACAACGCATGGTAGCTCCTGCTGGCCTGGCGTCCAGCAGAGGGGGATCCCCCCCGCTGGGAATGATATCAGGTCACCAATCTTCATACACCAAATATTTTCTGTAATAACTATATTTTTATAAAAGGTTATCGTAGCCCATTAAACACTTTTCCCCTCAAATCCCGTTAAACTAAACATAAAAAGCAGTCAAGACTGAATCTAGAAATGCATTCTAACTTTAAAACCTAGATAAATAGTTTAAAAAAAAAGCTATCATTAACCATGGCATTTACTGTAAGTTTGGTTAAGGAGTTTTTTGTTAAGTAATCATTCCATTCCAACAGTGCGTCAATAATGAGAATTTCTTGGGATAACATCTGGCCTTGGTTGCAATGCTTCAGGCTGCCTTATCACAAGTGATTTTGTCAGAATGCCTATGGATTTTAATAAACAAAAATTAAAACAAAGTGTAATCCCTGGTGATTTATTGAAAGTAAAGTCTAATGCAGAGAAAAAGCAACATGTTGAGTGAGACAAGCTGGTGATCGCATCTGATTTTGATTTTTTTTCCTGTATGTTCTTACAGAACATAAAACTCTCCAGGGATAAATAACAGATTTAAAACAAGTATTCCCAGTGAAAAAAGAAGAGGTCTGAGACCAATAGTACAACGTAAGACGCTCAACCCAAGCATCAGACTAGGCAAAGATTGGTAATGAGGGAAGCTTACTGTAACGGAATGAACAGAAGTGACCAGAACTCACTGAAAATTCCAAAACTCTGTGTGATAAAAGAGCATCAAAGATAAAATAGTGAATTCTGACATATAATTGGTCCTTGGTTTTAAATATAGCAGATTCCCCAATAATACATAAAAAGTAGCTTCTTCTCCAACCTATGTCATGCCACTAGATGATAGGTTGCCTGTATATTGTATCCATTGGACACATTTTTAAATGACACAGAGGAGTGATGACCTATAGCAGTCAGTTCATTCATCCTCTCTGGGTAGTTAATTGCCTAGATAACTTTGTAAATCTGTAGGATGTCTACCTGCTTCCACCTTTCCACAAGAGTTTCAAGGTGACCAATATGAAGGTAACTCCATCTGGATGTAGTCACAAAACATTTTCCCAGAAGCATTGTGGTGTGTCAAGGTCGGCTTTGGCAAATTCTTTCACGCAGCAATGTTTATTTTGGAAAGCAGTGGTTTTCTTTGTGGTGTTCTGCCATGGACAGCTCGCATGTTCTATGTTTTCTGTAGTAGGCATGTCAGGTATATTAAATAGAGGAATTTTAAAATGGATGCTTGTAGCCATTTTGTTTTTAAAGACAGTTTCTTTTTTTTAAAATTTTCTCTAGGTTTAGAAATGAACGAGATTTTTTTTACAGAGTTCATTCCTGAGTGAAGTCTTTTATATTTTTTTTAAGAAGTGCCAGACATGATTGGAACCTAGAATGTTGTGTGTGATAAGGCTAAGGTTTAAGTGCTAAGACATGTCATAATTAAATTTATTGGTCTGTCTTAAGTTTCTAAAACAAAAGATATTTTGTCTTTTGGGTATAGGAATAAGAGTTAATATTCTCTAATATAGATTTATATTCACAAAATATATGTTTATAATCAAGGCATATTTTATTATATTTACAGTATGAAATATACTCCAATAAATATTGTAGAAAGTATATAATTGGTAAATAATAAAAATTACTAAAGAATACATTCTGTTGAGAACCAGAAAAGAATTTAGTTGATGGGACTCTGAGTAAGTAACTAAAAGGGAGTAGGGATATAAATCAGAGATGACAGATGGAGACACTCTGTTACGTCAGATTGACCTTTCTTGACCCCGAGATAAGACTATTAAAAAGAAATGGGGAATTAATTAAGAAGTGCAATACTGCCCTCTAGAGGATAGTAATATATTATAATTGATATACCAATTAATATTAACTGTGACGTCAAATTGGCTATAATAAGCGGCAAGGTTCTTTGTAAATCAGTCGGAGATTCCAGCAGTCAGACTCGCACTGCAATGCATTAGACGTGATACTCTGAGAGTCCAAGATTCCAACACTCAGACTCACACCACGATGCAGGCAGATCCCAAGACATGAGGCAATCAAGATTCTCACTAAATTTCTGACTCTCACCAACTCTCTAACTCACATGCATTGATTATCTGATATCGATAATTTTCACACATTCCAAAAATTACTACATCAGGAATTCCAAGGCAGACTTATCAACATCCAAATTGGACAGGTAATGTATGAATAAGCCAAATGCCCTGTTCAACTAACCTTACCTTTTATTGCCCCCTACAAACCCCCCCTAAGTTCCTGGACAGTTTCAACCCAATGTGATGCTATTTGCAATCTTGATTTCTTTCAGCACACACCCCAACCTCACTCAGTGTTTGCACAGGCCCTTGCACAGAACAACTCAGTACCCTCATCCAGCTGGACTTTCCACAATGAGGCATCTTGTGTAGAGGCTTCATTACTGAAGCACACACCCCAACCTCACTCAGTGTTTGCACCAGGCCCTTGCACAGAACAACTCAGTACCCTCATCCAGCTGGACTTTGCTCCCGCCCACCCTCTCCCCTCGCCCACCCACCCCAAGGTTTTCATTTGATATACCCAACTAATTGATCATGTGATAGCAACCTACACCATTTACTCTGGTACCTCTCTATTTCCTGTTTACTCACCTCCAACACCTTTCACTATAATGTTTATCCCACTATTGCTTCTCTTTTCTTTATCATCCCTTCTCTCTAAAGCTACTCTCTCCTTCTATACACCTTTCCAATTGCCCCAGGATGAAAAACCAGTGCCAATACACCACAGCCTGCTCAGTTCTTTTAACCTATCAGCTGAGTGCTGGTGGAGAGTGTTAAAACCCAGCCCTTCTACCCCCACACAAAGATTTAAAACTCTGCAACCACATTATCAAAAGAAAACACTGTCCAAATTCCTATTTATTCTGCTACTTCCCTGGCAAACGATGTGGAAACTAACCCTGGTCCTATAGGTGACACAACCTTTAGTCTCCCCACTAAAAAAGGCCTCTCATTTGTGCACTGTAACATCCGAAGTTTACTCCCTAAATTGGATGAGCTTCAGGCTTGGTGTTGTTATTACAAACCCAAAATCATTGTGCTCACAGAGTCATGGTTAACCCCAAAAGTACCAGACTCTGCCATATCAATACAGGGGTATTCATGTTTTAGAAAAGACAGAGCAAAGAGAGGAGGGGGAATTGTTATTTATGTTGAGGAGTCCATAAAGTTCACCCCCTTACAGACTTCTAGCTCTCCTGTCACCTTTGATTTCTTCTCTGGTATAATTGAGATCCCATTCAGTAAATCAATCATTGTTGCTGGGTTCTATCGCCCACCGAGCTCTCCAGTGCACTCCCTCTCTGACATATCTCAAATCCTTAATAACCTACTTGCCCAAAACCAAAAAAGTGAACTGCTGGTCCTTGGCGATTTTAATACAGATTGGCTAAATCCTAAAAACAATAAACACTGCTCGCTGTTTAAAACTTTGCAGCTAACTCAATTAATCTCCTCCCCCACTCGCATTAATATGAAAAGCCCCAACCATACCTTGTTGGACTGGATTCTCTCCTCATCTCCTGATAGAATACAGGAGGCAGGCGTTCTTGCTAATAGCTTTAGTGACCATTGTCTAGTGTACTGCGTGCGCAAAATTAAGGCCTTGAAATCTACCCCAAAGGTAATAACCACCAGGTCTTTCAAGAAATTTATTCTTGAATCCTTCCTAAGTGATCTCAAACAGCTCCCCTGGTACAGGCTAAACCTAATCCCAGACCTAGACTGTGCAGTTGAATACTTTCAGTCTGAGCTCCTGCAAGTCTGGAATTCCCATGCCCCGCTGCGTAAAGTGCGAGTAAAAGGGACTCATCTCCCCTGGGTTACAGCTGATCTTACACTAATGTACCAGCTTAGAGATTCACGGTGGTCAAATTTCAAGAGTACTGGTTCCATGAACGATCACTACGAATACCGAAAATGTCGGAATGAATGCACAAAACAAACAAAAATGGCCAAAGCCCATTACTTCAATGAAAATCTAAACAATAACATCTCAAACCCTAGAAACTTTTGGAGAACCATAAGTAACATACAAGCACCCCCAGTCCACTCCCAGCCAGCTGCTGTCAAAGTAAACAACCAAACCCTGCAACACCCGCTAGATGTAGCAAATGCCTTTAATGATTATTTTGTTGGATGTGCCACCACTTTGATTGCCAAGCTAGGAAATGACATGCAATCAGAGAGGCCTCATGCAGGTCAGGCCCCCCCAACTGTGCAAAGTCCCTGTATCAGACAGGAATTCAGTTTTAGACCAGTGCCTGTCAGTGTCGTTACTAAACTTCTCCGTAAGCAAAAAATGAAATACCAGTCTGGACCTGATCAAATACCAGCAATGCTGCTGAAAATCAGTGCGCCAGCAATTGCAAATCCAGTCGCAACCCTAATAAATGAGTCACTGGCAACTGGTTACATACCCAAGCTCTGGAAGACTGCAAGAGTGGTACCTATCCATAAAAGTGGTGACAGTACTTTGGTATCCAACTACCGTCCGATATCGTTGCTCCCTGTAATGTCAAAAGTCTTGGAAAAATGTGTCTACACACAATTACGTGATTATTATCAATATTGGAACTACTTAACCCCGGATCAATCAGGCTTTCGCCCAAATCACTCAACCACAACCGCCCTTTTAAAAGTCTGCAATGATATCCAAGCTGGGATGGAACAAGGAAACCTAACTGGAGCCATCTTCCTTGATTTTGCCAAGGCCTTTGACACGGTAGACCATGGCATCTTGTTAGAAAAACTTAAAAACTCTGGCATTGGTGATCGCACGCTAACCTGGTTTCAATCATATGTATCCGACCGATCACAATATGTGTCAATTTCTGGCAGCTCCTCCCTCCCGCTCCCAGTCACTTGCGGTGTACCCCAAGGCTCAATACTAGGCCCCCTGCTATTCACAATATTCATAAATGATCTGCCCAACGTCTGCAAAGCCTCAACTGTACATATGTACGCAGACGACACTGTGATCTATACCAGCAAACCAAATCTCCCGCAGCTGGAGGCCGTGCTGCAAGAACAATTCACAGAGGTAGAAAAGTGGATCAAAAACAACAAACTTTTTTTAAATACTGACAAAACTGTAACGATGCTCTTTGGAACAGCACCTAAACTACACAAATTGCAAAATCCCCATCTATGTGTTGGGACAATATCAAATGGCACACTGACCACAGTCACTTCTCTCAAATATCTAGGTATGTGGTTGGACCCTAATCTATCCTTTGGCCCCCACATCGAAAAACTCTCATCTAAACTTTACCCCAAACTAGGTGCCCTGTACAGAAACAAATCCTGCCTGAGTCCCGCGGTAAGAAAGCAGATTGTACAGCAAATGCTTATGCCGGCTATTGATTACGGAGATGTAGTGTATGCAGCCGCCCCGCAAACACACCTTCATAAACTTACTACACTGTATAACTCATTCTGCCGCTTTGCGCTACAATGTAACTACATGACCCACCATTGTGACATGTTAAAACAGCTAAACTGGCCATCGCTAGAATCCAGACGCACCCTTCACCTTTCCAGCCTGGTGTTTAAGAGCATCTCTGGGAAGCTGCCACCCTACCTGAATAGACTGCTTCCCCCAGCAGCTCCCTCATCCTATAACCTCCGATCCAGGACCAGCACCTTACTTGCAATACCACAATACAAAAAGACAGTGGCTCGGTCCTCATTTTCCTACAGAGCACCACAATTATGGAATAACCTCCCAGACACCATCAAATCTTCCACCAGTCTTAAGTCACTCAAAATTTCCCTATTAACATACCTCAATACAGAATGCACCTGTAAACATGTAACCTAGTGACTATATTTCCTACGTATTTATTTTCTGTTAATCTGTATATTTGTGTTGTTAATATCTTACATTGTATTACTTTGTATTTCTGTAAATGTAACACTTCAATGTACTTGAACCCAGGACATACTTGAAAACAAGAGAAATCTCAATGTATCCTTCCTGGTAAAATCCTTTATAAATAAATAAATAAAATAATAAATAAATAAGAATTAATGGTAAAAATATATGTTGTAGAGATTCTTGCAACGTAGACTGAGACTTCTCGGACATACGGTTAAATCAAATTTAAGTATTTCTATTCTGCAGATAGAAATATGAAGAAGTGGATATAAGGATTTATTTCTAAAAGAATGTTGTAAGATTGATACCAATATTATATTGAATTTGGAAATTACTGTGATTAAAATTAATAAGCAAGGAATTATATAACTACAATTAAAAAGCAAAAGATTAGAAGTTTAATTCTCGAGATTTGGGGAGTATTCACTAAATAAATTTTTATTACTTATCATTAAATTAGCTCATCTTTTGTTGATCCATGTAGCATAGAGATATATATATATATATATATATATATATATCTATAAGAGCTGGCTGGTTAAACATTGTTTGCTGGGAAATGCATGTTGTATTAAGCAGAAATGTTTTTTAACCATTTGTGTATTAGTTACTAACTGATAAGGTAAATGATATTAATTATATATGCAGTTACTAACCGGAGATACATATATTGTGAAGCTAGTTTTTATATGCTGATGGATTGTGGTTTATAAATTGTTGTTTATGATATGAGATTTGAAACTTTTTTGTATACGTAATAAATATATATATATTTTAATCTGATTATTGATTATTGTATTTTTTAAAGCAAAACACAGACAATTAAAAGAATTCAGGATAATTTCTAAGAAATATAGACGATTGATATTTGTGTCTCGTATAAGTTTCTTATGAAATAATAATCCCTGATATATTGGCGGCAACTGCCGAGGTAGGTCCAGTAAGTCCAATATAGACATATTGAAGGCTTGGCTGATAAGTCCAATATATATAAACGTGTTGTATTCACGTGCAGAGATTATATCCGACAGGCATATGGACAGAGATGTTACCTAGTTCCAATGATTCCAGCAGTTCCCTCATCCTATAACCTCCGATCCAGGACCAGCACCTTACTTGCAATACCACAATACAAAAAGAAAGTGGCTCGATCCTCATTTTCCTACAGAGCACCACAATTATGGAATAACCTCCCAGACGCCATCAAATCTTCCCCCAGTCTAAAGTCACTCAAGAACTCCCTATTAACATACCTCAATACAGAATGCACCTGTAAACATGTAACATAGTGACTATTTCCTACATATTTATTTTCTGTTAATCTGTATATTTGTGTTTTGTTTTTAATATCTTGCATTTTATTACTTTGTATTTCTGTAACGACTGTTAAATTTCTATGTTCTTGAACCCAGGATATACTTGAAAACGAGAGAAATCTCAATGTATCCTTCCTGGTAAAATACTTTTTAAATAAATAAATTTCTTCAAGTCTTTACCTGTTTTTTTCATCAATGAGAATTGTGTGGATTTCCCTTAGAGTCATCTTGGCTGGATGACCACCCCAAAAAAGAGAAGTCCCAGTACTAAATCATCTCCATTTATAGATATTTGGTCAAACAACGGACAGATGAATATCTAATCTCCTTGAGATAATTTTATAACTCTTTCCAGCTTTACAAAACAACCAGCTATTCATGATCAGAGACTTTCCAAGAGCTTTTTTTTTTGCGAAGTTGGTTCACATCAACACATGCTTTTTGTGAATAGCAAACTCAAAATGTCTGAATGCTTCTTATCAGTCAAACTAGCTCTAACCCACACCTCCAATCTTATGTCATTAATTGGACACCAGGTCTGACAATCTCCAAATCTAGTTGGCTTTTGTTGAATTCATAAGCCTAGGGTTTCACATACTCTTTCCAACCTACACAATGAATGATCTGAATACAGTTCAAAAAATAGGGTTCGGCCGAAGTTTTATGGGCTCCCCAGGATGTGAGTTTACAATCAGATATTCTATTCAACATTCTGTATATAATATTGTTGCACTATTGTTTCTTATTTTTTCTCTTTTATTATATGTTTACACACTTTGAGAAATGAGGATGTGGAGCTCCATCTAAAATATAAGTGTCATCTTGTTTCTCTTCACATATACACATGTGTATCACTACTAATATGATGTTGTAAATCACAGAACATCTGTATTATAACCGATTATCTTGCGCTCATATGAACCCTATTTTTTGTACTGTGTTCTATATTAATTACCCAGGTTCTAATAGTAGCATAATTTACTAAATCGCCATTTAGATTTCACTTATTATCATGCTTAGGCGCTGAGTCCACCTTTAATCTTGATTTTTACAATGAATATTTGAATGATATATTGAATATGTACAAGATCGATACAATGATTACTGTTTTTTATTGGTTAAAACAAACTTGGCACTATTTTGAAGTGTGCGCTAAAATGGGGATTCTAATCGGGAAAATCTGCGCCTGCAGGTTTCCCCGTACGATCCCCATTTTAGTGCAATATTCCGGGGCATGCGCTACCTCAGCACCTTGCCCTGGAACACAGCGCTAACTGATGAGATACTTGCGGTAGCGCTTCCGCACCACTGCGAGTATCGCCTTCTGGAGTCCATAGAACTTTCTGGAGGGTTGCGAGATCGTGCAGTGCCGAAGAGTGATTGCGGAGGGAGACTGGGAACTATTTGTTCCTTGTCTCACTCTTCTCACAGCCAGAAGGAGCAGCAGATTGCGCCACCGTTCTCGCCGCGGGATGACTGAGTATGGGATTTTTTGGGTGGGTTTTAGGGGTGCTAAATTATTTTTGCAAATGCAGAATCATGTAGCGCCAGCTTTTAGGAATAACTAAAATTTTGCATTGCGCGTCCCGACGGTAATTAACGCTAGGACTTTGTAATACCTCACTTATTGAAATGCTATTTAAGGATTGCGCTCCCCATGTTAAGTATATGATGCGCAAGGTATAGTAAGCTCCAGGAAGCTAGCGCAAAAACCGATGCACTAACAGGGTTATTGATTCAAAGAGAATCAAAAGGTCACCGCACGTTCAGTGACTTTTCGTTCTCAATTCGGTTCGATTTGGCGATCCCATTTCGGCAACCCTGCGGTGTATTCAGCAAGCACCACAGGGTCTCCGAATTGCAGAGAAAAGTCGCCGCAAACCCAATCGAAAACTCACCACAAAACCCGGCAAAGGCACACCGAAACCCGCAAAAACATCTGGATTAACCCGCGGAACACGCCGGAGAAACCCGAATAGGAGCCGACCAGAGCGCAGCCGCCAGAAAAAACCCGACACGCAGTCAAATGGAGTGAGAAAAAAAAACTGTTTGCTTGAATGTTTGAAAAGTGAAACGTGGTTTGCAAAGAAACTACTGATCGAAAATGTCTGAAATTTACATATGAGGTCCAGAGAATGATAATAAAGAGGGCTGTTACAGAAAATAGAAGAAAAGTTAAAAAAAAATTAAAAAATAGGAAAAAAGTTTTTTGAAAACAAATCCCGAAGAATGCTTAAAAGATCCTAAAAAATCTATAAATAGACTTTTTACTGCAGAATATTATAATGAAAGGTTTATTAGATATTGAATTAAAACGGGAATATTTTTAACATTGAAGCCTATGGGATTCGCCTGAATAAACCTGTCGAATTAAACCATCAAATGGCAGGGCCTTTCGGCAACTTTTCACTGCTGGTTTTTGTTCTCTGAATAGACGAAGCATTGCTTCTCTATGGGGATTTCACTGCCTTCGAACAGACACCGAACAGGCACCGTATGTGCAGGCAATTCGCCAGTATTTGGCGAATTGCCTGCTCTCTGGATAGTCGAATGGGCAGGAAAGGTAACCGTACACTGAGTTTCAGCATTCGGTTCCCTTTCAGCAGCCATTTGGATCTCTTTGAATAACACTGGAAGGCCCCTATTACATTCTTCACGCTAACGGTAGAGCTCACCTGCGTGAGCGCTACCGTTAGCAGCAGTATCTGCCGCATATTACAATCCAAACGCAAACGGGTTACAAAACCCATTTGCGTTTGGGACCTTGCACTGTTCAGCGTGAGGTCACTGCACTTTGCGCTCCCTATACTTAACATGGGGAGCAAAAAGTGTTAATCAGCGCCGGATTACAATGTCCCAGCGCTGATTAACGCCTGGCTCTGGTCAACGAAAAGTTAACCAGAGCCAGGACCTGGTGTTAACGGATTCCGCTGGTGCAGAATCCATTAACACCAGCTTAAAAATAAAAAAAACAAAATCCCATACTTACCCTCTGTCCCGCAGCGAGGACCGCGGCTACGGTCGCCTCCTCCGGCTGGCGGGAGCAGGAAAATACGGGGGAAAAGTCCCCTCCGTCTTTCCCTGCATATCCCTACGACGACCGGTCGGAACTCGCGATGCGAGATCCGGCTGGTCACGTGACCGGCAGAGGGGAGCTCAATGGAGTCCTATGGACGCATCCTGATTTTTAACTCTCGCTAATAATGCAGGCAACATTTTTTGCGACTGCATTGTAATCTGGCGTTAAAACGCAGGCGCAAGGGGGGAAACTGCGGGCACAGTTTTTCCTCCCTTGCACTCGCATTTTAACACCAGGAGCGTAATAGGGGCCCATGTGTTTTCTTATGGATGGGGGCATGTGTTAAAGTCACTTATTCTGGCAATAACGCTTACACATCCGAACGCTACAGTTAGCGTTCACTAGGGAATAGAGCCCACTGTGTTTTTTGAATATTGTAAAATAGATGAAGATCAAACCATATTTGAAGACAAATTTATACATAAATACAGTCATTTGTAAAGGTTTCACATATTTATTCTTGCAAACGGAAATTAAAATTAATAACAAGTATTGATTACATACACTTGCGCTTCATTATTAAACATTAAATGGAAAGAAACACTGTGCAAAATTAGTCAACGTTTTTTGTATTTTTTTATTGGAAAACGTATATCGAGGATAACAAAACATAGAATGAAATAAAACATATATTTATCCAAAATGAATTCCACCTCATTAAAATAGTAATAGCTTGTCTTGAAATGTATATAATAAAATTTCTGAATTATTCAAATGTAGTCACAAAAAATTGTAAAATTAGATTTGAAAATCAAATAAAATATTTATTTAAGTCTGTGTTTTTACTTTATTTCATGTTTAATAATAATTAATGTTTCTTATCTGCTGGGTAAATTTCCATTATGCAAATTAAATTTCTGCACAGTGCACACATTAGACTTAAATATACAGTATGACAGGGGAAGGAACAAAAGCAAAATAAAGACACTTGTACTCCCAGAAAAATATTTGAGTCCTCTTGCGTTGAATTATGTTTGCCCGTGTTATAATGAACAATACAAAAAGTGCATCAAAGCAATTGTTATCTGTCAAAGAAAGATAGTAGGAGACAGCTCGAAATCATTATTGAGTCTGCCCATTCTCAACGTCAATAATCTTTAAGAAAAATTACTGAAATCTTTGGATAATAGTACGGAATGTTCTATTGTATTTATTGTATCATATTATTAAGAACTATTGTGACTCCAAATGTTGAACTGCTGATAGGTAAGTTTCAGATTCTCAGCTGCAAGTGGGCTGCTAAAGGGACACTCCAGGCATTGTGACCATGCAATACATAATGCATGATCACCGTAACCTCAATGTCCTCTTCCTCACTCTAGAGAGGGTCAAGGGATGGCTCAGTTCTCTGAGCAGGAGGTATTAGCCCTGGCTTGCATTGATCTGTTGTTCTGTCTTCCGAGAATGGTCAGAAACGGACACTAGCCCTTTCTTGCATCTAACCAATGTCCCCCGGTTCACTCCATCGGAAGGGGAGGCCAGCCCTGGAAGAAAGATATGTTTTATGCTCATTCTAAGGGTTAAAATGGCAGAGTAGAGGGGGACAGGGTGGGAATGGTCAGTAATGGTTATAGTTTATCCCCTCCATCCCCCATCTCATTTAAAGCCTAGAATATCCTTTTAAACAAAGGACCTCAACCTTCCCCCCTCCCGATATTTATTGTCTATAATTCCCAGAATTCTTTGCCATAAATGGCCAGAGAATCATGGGAGGTGTAGTTCGGGAACCTTGGGGGAGGGGCATAATTTTAGATCCCTGCTTTAAACCCTGTAATTACTGTGGGTTCACTCAGACTGGATCTGTTCACATCAAAATTCAGGTCTCACTCAACCAGTTATTACTGTACTTTTACACATTCCACACTGTGAATATAAGACACAAAAGCACTGGGGAGCAGTAAATGATAAGCGATTCCAAAAATTTAATTTTGAGTGATTTTGGAATATTGAAATCTCATTATACCAGGAAAATAAAAAATGTAGAAAAACAAACAAACAAACAAAACAACTCTCCTCATTTGGAAACACACCAACAAATAGTTTTTCTTGGTCCTTCTGCCAGTTCTCCTTGAGCTTGTATGAGATACAAAGGGCCATATTACATAGTTGGTGCTAACTTAACCAGAGCAGTTGTAAACTTCCCAGAGCCATTATAGCCTATGGAGGTTTTAAGTTTACAACTGCTCTGGTTAAGTTAGCACCAACTATGTAATACGGCCCAAAGTCTTTCCATAATATTTTATAATGCAGGTAAAGAAGTAAATCCCTCATTCCAATGCATCTCCTGGCGAATAGCAGCTTCATGTGAGCGTCAGGATGTCAGGACCATTAAAGTAGACCAACCCTCAATTAACTACGTCTTTGGTTTGCTAGGTGGAGCTCTTTACAAAAAAAGAGCTCTACGAGGTAAAAATGGCTGCCACAAAGGATAGGCTTGTGCATGAGATGCAAATAAATGATTTACTAATCAGTATCCATTGCAAAATATTATGCAAAGGGACCATGATACTTATATAAGCATTCACTGCAATAAGTTCATGGGACAATGAAGTGGGCATATGTAAGGACCTATATCTAGGTATATAAGGGCAAGAGCCCCTCTTTTCCTCTAGTTTTAGTATGAAAATGCCAAGTGTCAGTATATGAAGTTTACCCTTACTTCAATGGTATAAGGAAGGAGACTGCAGAGATTTGCTATAGCTAGTACACTAACCACTGCCCATGGTCAATGAAGTATGGGTTTCCAGAAAATAACATATGGTCGATATTTAAGATGTCCTCAACAGTCAATGTATTTCAGAAGAAACCAGTAAATAATGGTTTGACACATGGCAAGAGCTGATGAATAATTGTCTGAACACTTATCTCACCATGGAGCCAATGTCTGTTTCAAAGAATATCATTGCACCGAGTCCAAAAGAAGGTTGAATATTTGAGATCTTCAAGATGAAACCCATAAAATAGACAGATTAGTTCCCTGATCGTGAGCAATCTGGTTGACCCTGCCGCGCACACAGTCCAGCGATATGGCGATCTTTGTTCCATTCTGGACATCAAAAGAAGAACGAAGTGAAACACTAGTCCATAGGCTTCCTTCTGGCATCTGCCCACCGATTTGTTGAGCTATTACTGCTGGTGATCCTTGCTCAGTCTCCATCCTATTTAGGGTTATCTTAATAATGTTGCATGAGTGGATTAACTTCAGGTTAAATGAAACACTTGCTGTACCTTCATCAGTAAACATGAAGGTCTTGTGGGCAAGCTGTCCTGAAGTAACAAGTTGGATCATTTTGTCATTGGAAGAATCCTGTCGGAAGTTCAAGAGCTTATTTCTTACGGCACCTGTAGGCAGACCAGAGTTAGAAACCGAGGCTGATATAGCGGTAGAGATTGATGGAGGGATCCAAATGAGACTCAGCGTGCTAATGCCAGTATTTTCCCCAAAGTAACGCACATTGCACTGCGCTGGAGAGAGTATCTCAAAGCTTATTACATCCCCAGCGATCACTTTTGCGGCCCCTGAGGCTGAGATCGATGTGTCTCTATAGTTGACTCCAGACTTAAAGATCTGCAGAAGTTCAGAATTTGTCCCATTGCGATTTATATAGGAGATCAGTGAAAATCCTTCTCGAATGCATGTTGGACCCATTGAGTAGAGAGCTTGTTGGAAGGCGAACTTGACCACACCGGAGTCAGTAAACTTAACGCTTCTTCCATCATGGGATAAACTCACCATGTAGGGGTCAGAAACTGTTATTATTTTGAAGGAAGGTCTGTAATTCGTCTGGTAATGCAAAGCAGTGGACATCTGAGCATTCATGGCCACGGCACCGGTATCGTGCGATAACCAGAATATGGTCAATGGGGTGATAAGGTCATAAATATGAAGGTCTTTGCTCTGATTGCAGAAATGATTGGGACTTTTTAGAAACACAGATAATGTTTGGCTGGGTTCCACCTCAGCTACGCAACTTATACTAATACTTTGGAAATATTTCCCGTCTGGTTGCTCGATACGGGAACCACTTAGTTCATACCCTTCGTCGCTGTTGTTTAGCTTCAGGGAGAGCTGAAGAAAATTTCGACAGTTGTGTTTCACGGCAAAATTTATATCTGTCCACAGTAAGCCATGCTGCTTGACTATTATTTTGTTGTCTTCTGGTGACAAGATGTCGCAGTGCAGCTTCTCCTTGATTTTTAGGTTTAGCCCAGGATATATCTGTGCCAATTTCGTCGACGGCAGGGAAACACCAGCAGAGCATGACTCTGACATCGCGCTCTCAGTCTCACTGGCTGCTGTACAAATTGTGTCACTGTCGGCTGTACACTGGAACGCAACCACTCCTTCTTCACACTCTGAGCATGCTTGGCATTCTTGTAATTCTTTATTATAAAAATATTTGGCACCGCAGAGGCCCAAAGCAGCATCTTTTTCAGCAACTCCAAGGCATCTGAAACCACCTGAAAAAAATATAAAACGTAAAGCTATATTTATCTACAAAAAACATGTATGCATTGAAGTTATTGAAAAACAAAAGATGTGTTATAGAACAGCATTTGAATATCTTTCTAATGGAAGATTGGAGTTAATTTTTCAGTGAGATCTCACTCCTGTGTCCCTGTATTACTGTAAAGAAGCTACAAGAAGCAGTCACCACCCTCACTGTAACAAAAGAATAAACAAACTTTGCTGCTGCTTTACAACAGCCATGGAGAGGGAAAGGAAATTCACTGCCTTATCTCTGTCCAGTCACCCTGGAGAGAGAGGAAACAAGCTGTATTCAGCAGACCAAATCCTCACTGTAACACAAAGCTACATTAAAACAGTCAGGTTGAGGGCAGAATACAGGGAGAGCTCTGGGGTCACTCACTGCTGTACAGGCATAATTCTGGGGGTTATAATGACTGAAAAGCCCTGTACAGTACAGATACATGGTGTTACTGTATTTTCCATATACAGGCATTATGTCACATACAGATATTATTTTTATATTCTATTGGTATTTTTTGGAAGCTGCATTGCTAATAATCTCATTATGATCACTACAAATCCTCATAAGCAGGAAATCTGATCATTTTATTATACTGTATATATTTATCACATTTACAATACAACAAAGGCCATTCTGCCTGTATGATAGTAATGCAGACCCCATCCGAAAACAGACAGGGTAATTCAAAGAGATTCGAAAAGTCACCGCACGTCCGGTGACTTTTCGTTCTCTTCAATTCGGTTCCTTTTGCCGATCCCATTTCGGTGACCCTGCGGTGTATTCAGCAAGCACCACAGGGTCCCCAAATTGCAGGGAAAAGCTGACGCATACCTGCCGAAAACTAACCGCAAAACCCGGCGAATGCACGCCGAAAACCCGCAAAAACATCTGGATTAACCTGCCGAAAACCACGGAAAAACACGAGCTGGAGCTGATCGCAGCCGCCGGAAAAAAACGAGACCGCAGAAGAGGCAGTGAATAAATTAGCAAAACAGTTTGCATGAATGTTTGAAAAGTGAAACGCTGTTTGCAAAGAAACTACTGAGCGAAAATGTCTGAAATTTACATATGAGGTCCAGGGAATGATAATAAAAAGGGCTGTTACAGAAAAGAGAAGTAAACTTTAAAAAAAAAAAAAAAGAATTTTACATTTTTT
Source organism: Leptobrachium leishanense (assembly GCA_009667805.1). Classification (NCBI taxonomy): domain Eukaryota; kingdom Metazoa; phylum Chordata; class Amphibia; order Anura; family Megophryidae; genus Leptobrachium; species Leptobrachium leishanense. The sequence continues at coordinate 303,736,051 of CM019067.1, forward strand.
TTAAAAAAAATGCTTAAAATATCCTAGAAAATCTATAAATAAAGAGACTCTTTACTGCAGAATTTTATAATGAAAGGTTTATTAGATATTTAATTAAAACGGGAATATTTTTAACATTGAAGCCTATGGGATTCTCCTGAATAAACCTGCCGAATTAAACCACCGAATGGCAGGGCATTAGGGGAACCTTTCACTGCTGGTTTGTGTTCTCTGAATAGCCGAAGCAGTGCTTTTTCATGGGGATTTCACTGCCCTCGAACAGGCACCGTACAGGCACCATATGTGCAGGAATTCGCCAGGATTTGGCGAATTGCCTGCTCTCTGGATAACCGAATGGCCAAGAAAGGTAACTGAATGCTGATTTTCAGCGTTCGGTTACTTTTCTCAAGCAATTCGGATCTCTTTGAATTACCCTGAGTGTAAAATAAAGGATACCATCTACAGTATAGATCCTTTCATCACAGCAATATTTCTGTGAAGGATAAAGGTATACATGAAAAATAAAAAATTAGCAAATTTACGTTATTTTAATCTTTTAACTATCTCGGAATAACAATATTTATGGAAAATGTTATACCCTAAATGTAAGTGTGTTATCAATACAGCCCATGTTTCAAATAAATGTTATTATAATATTTTAGCATCAGAAAGTGATTTGTAGTGAAAGAGTTAACATATGCATTGTACACTTCATCAATTCTAGAAATATATTTGTCTCATACCTGAAACCTTGGTGGGTTTGAGATTGGGTTGGACATGTAATGCTGAATCTCCACCGTGTTTCATGATTTTCACCTAATCATAAGCTAGCATCCAAAAAAACACATACCTGGAGTATTTAAGCATTTAATCCTTTCTCCGCATATATTAGGTGAATCCATACATTCATCTCTGTCCTAAGGAAACATATAAATATTTCATTTAATAAAGAACAATTATTAACAAGTGAAGCAACGCATCATCAGACAAATGCAGAATTCCTTTTCAGCAAACACACGAGTAGAAAACCAATTGGTCCATACAATGAGGGATATTCAGAAAGCACTGAAATTTCAGTTAAACTTTGCTGCTTTCTTGTTCAACGCAGTTCAGTGCGCTTCGACGATTCCAGTTCACCGACCCTGCGGTTACAGTCACAGGATTCATAAAGCGCTAACAAGTTCTGTAGCGCTGTACAATTGGTGAGACAGAATAACGAATATACAGTCAGGTCCAGAAATATTGGGACATCGACACAATTCTAACATCCTTGGCTCTATACACCACCACAATGGAGTTGGAATGAAACAAACACAATGTGCTTTAACTGCAGACTGTCAGCTTTAATTTGAGGGTATGTACATCCAACTCAGGTGAACGGTGTAGGATTTACAGCAGTTTGCAGATGTGCCTCCCACTTGTTAAGGGACCAAAAGTAATGGGACAATTGGCTTCTCAGCTGTTCCATGGCCAGGTGTGTGATATTCCCTCATTACCCCAATTACAATGTGCAGATAAAGGCCCAGAGTTCATTTCAAGTGTGCTATTTGCATTTGGAATCTGTTGCTGTCAACTCACAAGAGGAGATCCAAAGAGCTGTCACTATCAGTGAAGCAAGCTATCATTAGGCTGAAGAAACAAAACAAACCCATCAGAGAGATAGCAAGAACATTAGGCGTGGCCAAAACAACTGTTTGGAACATTCTCAAAAAGAAGGAACGCACTGGTGAGCTCAGCAACACCAAAAGACCCGGGAGACCACGGAAAACAACTGTGGTGGATGACCGAAGAATTCTTTCCCTGGTGAAGAAAACACCCTTCACAACAGTTGGCCAGATCAAGAACACTCTCCAGGAGGTAGGTGTATGTGTGTCAAAGTCAACAATCAAGAGAAGACTTCACCAGAGTGAATACAGTGGGTTCACCACAAGATGTAAACCATTGGTGAGCCTCAAGAACAGGAAGGCCAGATTAGAGTTTGCCAAACAACACCTAACAAAGCCTTCACAGTTCTGGAACAAGATCCTATGGACAGATGAGACCAAGATCAACGTGTACCAGAGTGATGGGAAGAGAAGAGTATGGAGAAGGAAAGGAACTGCTCATGATCCTAAGCATACCATCTCATCAGTGAAGCATGGTGGTGGTAGTGTCATGGCGTGGGCATGTATGGCTGCCAATGGAACTGGTTCTCTTGTATTTATTGATGATGTGACTGCTGACAAAAGCAGCAGGATGAATTCTGAAGTGTTTCGGGCAATATTATCTGCTCACATTCAGTCAAATGCTGCAGAACTCATTGGACGGCGCTTCACAGTGCAGATGGACAATGACCCAAAGCATACTGCAAAAGCAACCAAAGAGTATTTGAAGGGACAGAAGTGGAATGTTATGCAATGGCCAAGTCAATCACCTGACCTGAATCCCATTGCTCATGCATTTCACTTGCTGAAGACAAAACTGAAGGGAAAATGCCCCAAGAACAAGCAGGAACTGAAGACAGTTGCAGTAGAGGCCTGGCAGAGCATCACCAGGGATGAAACCCAGCGTCTGGTGATGTCTATGCGTTCCAGACTTCAGGCTGTGATTGACTGCAAAAGATTTGCAACCAAGTATTAAGAAGGGAAAGTTTGATTTATGATTATTATTCTGTCCCATTACTTTTGGTCCCTTAACAAGTGGGAGGCACATCTGCAAACTGCTGTAAGTCCTACACCGTTCACCTGAGTTGGATGTACATACCCTCAAATTAAAGCTGACAGTCTGCAGTTAAAGCACATTGTGTTTGTTTCATTCCAACTCCATTGTGGTGGTGTATAGAGCCAAAGATGTTACAATTGTGTCGATGTCCCAATATTTCTGGAACTGACTGTACATACAAGTTAAACACACAGAACAGTAGGACCCTGCTTGAGAGTTTACAATCTAAGAGGAGAGTGGTGACACACTAGGTGAGGGTAAATAGAGAACCTGAAGTAGCAGTGCGCATGTGGGCTGAGTGGGGGGATGGAGTAAGAAATGAACAGTGGGGGATGAGGGAGTGAGATGATACGCTTCTCTAAAGTAATGTGTATGTAGTATTCACTGCAGAGTCTCCAAAGTGCATCGAAGACTGCTATTGACCACCAATCAGCCCATCGAAAGCCGACGAAGACAACTGATCAGCCTGCTGAATGCCACCGAAGAGCGCTAAACTGACTGGCAAACGCCGCCGAACTGCAGGAAAAAAAACTGCTATTCTTTAGAAGGTATTTAAAACAATAAAAATTCATGAAAATGTGCAGAAATAATAAAAAAGGTCCTATCAAAAAATAATAAAACGGTCTGTTACAGGATGAAAAAAGTCTTTAAGGAAATGCGGAAATCAAAAGTTTCACCTAAAGAAATTTGAAAAATCTAAAAACAATAAAATAAATAGATATGGACTTCCGGGAGGCGGGCCTAAGTAATGGCCGCATTTTAAGACAGCTCCACTCGCAGAGGTTTTACATCTGATGGCATCTGAGGCATCCCTGCCTGCCACGCCGCTGCCGACTAACTGATTGTCGCCCTCTTCATCCCCGGAGGTCCGTGGGCCAGATTTTGGCCGTTCCATACCCGCACGGCTGTGCGGGTGCGTGACCCTTCTGTAGGCCCGGACTGAAGCCTGACGCTGCGCTCGAGCGCGCTGCTATCGCGCCCGTTGGGGTGAGTGGGCAATTCCTTTACCCTCCGCTGCCTCGGACCCCTGTGTTGAGGCGCCGGCTTCCTCATCTTGCGCTTCCTCAGCGCCGTTTGCTGGGGTCAGTTTGGCGGCACCTGGTCCGGCGCACGTGAACAGTTGCCGGAAGCTTCCGGCGGGAGTGCTCTCGCCCATCACCGTCCTCGGAGGGCTCAGTCCTGGACCCAGGCCGTGTATCCCACTACCTACATGCCATCCTGCTGTGTTAAACAGGAGAACACTTAATAAGGCAGACTACCTTCTCTTTAGTTTTTGGGAGAGGGGGGGGGGGAAGGAAAACCACATAAAACAAAAAAAAAAAAAAAAAAAAACGAAAAAGAAGAAAAAGAGGGGGGGGGGGGGAAAGGGAAAAACCGCACAAAACAAAAAAAAAAACAAACAAAAGGAAAAAGGGGGAGAAAAGAAGGGGAAAACCACATAAAACAAGAAAACACTCTGGACGCTCCGCACTGTCTGTATATAATTTTTCTGGACACCCCACACTGTCTGTATCTCACAACTTTTCTGGACGTCCCGCACTGTCTGTATCATAATTTTTCTGGACGTCCCGCACTGTCTGTATCATAATTTTTTCTGGACGTCCCGCACTGTCTGTATCATAATTTTTCTGGACTCCGCACTGTCTGTATCATAATTTTTCTGGACACCCGAACTGTCTGTATCATAATTTTTTGGACACTCCACAGTCTGTATCATAATTTTTCTGGACACTCCACACTGTCTGTATCATAATTTTTCTGGACACTCCACACTGTCTGTATCATAATTTTTCTGGACACCCCGAACTGTCTGTATCATAATTTTTCTGGACACTCCGCACTGTCTGTATCATAATTTTTCTGGACACTCCGCACTGTCTGTATCATAATTTTTCTGGACATTCCGCACTGTCTGTATATCATTTTTCTGGACGCTCCGCACTGTCTGTATATCAGAATTTCTCTGGACACTCCGCACTGTCTGTATATCATTTTTTCCGGACACTCCCATTGTCTGCATATTACAGTTACCAGGCCTACGCCTCACCATGGATAAATTCGTGGCATCATCCACAAAAAGTTCAAAGCGCCTTACAACCAAATCTCAGGGCAAAGGTGCATCGGCCCCGACACGATCCCCGACTCACTCCACATCTGATCTGGGAAGCCCACCCTCCAGCCCACACCTGAATACCCCTCCACCGCCCACTACTGTCATGCAGATGGCGGAATTCACAGCTATGCTCTCGCCATTGCTAGATGAAAAATTGGGCCGACTATCGACCGCCATTGACCTGGCGCTCTCCCAGCTCACCTCGCAAGCACAAAGACTGACTGAGGTGGAGGAGAGGGTGTCCACTCTGGAGGATGGACTGACCCCCCTCCAAACATCTGTGGAATCTCACGACTCGCTCCTTTCCTCCCTGATAGACAAAGTTGACGACCTAGAGAACAGGAGCCGTCGAAACAATTTAAGAATAGTGGGACTCCCTGAAGCCGTAAAAGGTCCTCAACTACACCACGTTGTGTCTTCATGGCTCCCCACAGCCCTGGGACTAGCGGATAATTCAACGCTGACTGTGGAACGGGTACATCGTCTGGGACCGGACCTTTCTCCATCATTAGGCCGCCCTCGCACTGTCATATTTAAACTGCTGAATTTCTCAGACAAAATCCGCATCATGCAGGCGTATAGGAAAGCCAGTACCCTAGAATACAATGGAACTACTTTACGCCTCTTCCAGGACTTCTCAGCATCTCTGGCGGCCCGTCGCAGGGCCTTCGCCCCTATCTGCTCCAAATTGGCGGCGGCTAATGTGCGGTTCACGCTCCAATACCCTGCTCGCTTGCGAGTTCACCTTCACGGCCAAGTCACCTTTTACGATTCACCAAACGACGCCTTGACCATATTGGAGGATGACACTGCACGTTCCCCTCATCGACAACCACAAGGCAACGCTCATCGAACCCCCCAACCTGATTGTAGCTCCGACTCTACAACGGGCTCAGCGTGGTCCTAGGGATGCAATGGATCCCTACGACTTTTTCCCCTTTTGTTCGATTTTACTAACTCTCCGGTGCTGGACTCCACGGACAGGACTAGATCCAACCACGGTCCGAACCGTATGTTTACCACTCACCACCCGGATCCTTTTGGTTAATCTTGGTTATATTGTTTATGGTTCTTCTGTTTGTTTTCTGGTTCGTTTTGTTTCTTCCAGATGCAGGCACCCCTATGTTCCTGTTGGGTGCTTAATGTTTAAAATGTTTCTGATTAGCCTTTTGACTCATAGGCAGGAGGTGACGCTGGTTACTAATGTATATGGGGCTGTGGAGCAGATGCTGGGACGGTTCCCGGCCCCACTTAACAAATTGTTCTCGACGGTTAAGCTTAGAACCCGCTATTGGTATCCCCCATGACCCACGAAACTATGTCTGAAAGTACCCTTCCTATAGAACCACAGATTTTTACACGCAAATCGTTGAAACTGGTATCCTGGAATGTGGAAGGCCTTAATTCGCCTATCAAAAGGAAAAAAGTACTACAATACTTGAAAAAGTTAGATCCTGACATAATTTTCCTACAGGAAACGCACTGGACTTCCCCAAACCAGTCACTACGCGCCCCCTGGATAGGCTTCCAGACATCATCCGTCCATACGCAGAAATCACGTGGTACCACTATCCTCCTCCACAAACGTCTCCCATACTCTGACTTGCTTGAGATTAATGACCCAGAAGGCAGATATACCTTTCTCGCCCTAACAGTGGGACAAGAACCCCTACAACTACTTAACATCTATGCTCCCAATAGCCCCAATCTCACTTTCTTTAAATCACTGTTACCATTACTCCATTTACACGACTCTTCCCATAGGATTGTGGGGGGTGATTTCAACGAGGTCCCAGACCCTATCTTAGACCGAGCGCCCAGTCGTACGATGGCTAGGGGACGTGCTCAACACACAGGCCCGACCTTCCTCAGGTCCCATTTTGACCTGGATGACGTGTGGCGCTCCCACCACCCTACGGGCAGGGATTTCACGTTTTACTCCGACCCGCACAAATCCTTTTCCCGCCTAGACCTTTTTCTGGTCTCAAGCTTACTTTCCAACCGTGCCCTACGGACAGACATTGGCCCAATAACTCTCACGGACCACGCACATATCACACTAGAAATCATATTGGAAACCCCGGTGCCCTATTCTAGGAATTGGCGCTTTCCTTCGCATCTCATGACCTCCGGTCTCTTCACCTCTCACGTTGAACTGGCATGGAATAATTACACAGACGATAACATTGAGCACGTCGACGACGTCAACCTTTTTTGGTCTGCGTCGAAGGCAGTGCTTCGGGGTCAAATAATGGAATATGCCGCTCGCACAAAAAAGAGACTGCTAGACACCTCTCCGATGCCCACTCAGAGCTCCTTAGCAGCTATAGAGCTTATCTCTTAGACTCAACCTCCACGACCCTCCAAAAATACAAAAATGACAAGACGCGATACGACTCCCTGGCCACAGAACAGGCACACCGTACATGCCAACGTCAAAAACAGGCTCTGTTCCGCTTTGGCAACAAACAAGGTCGACTTCTTGCTAATTTGGTACGCTCCCAGACCCAGACTAGACCCTTAATTTCAAAACTCAAGACCTCAGACGGAACCATTCTTACCAAACCTAATGACATAGTGGATCACTTTCGTACCTACTTTGCGGACTTCTATAAGGCAGGCCCCGATGACTGTGCCGCCCAACTAAATCTTTTTCATACAGCCCAAATGCCTAAACTTTCCCCAGGAGAACGCGACGCACTCTCAGTACCCATCACACACGCCGAAATCAAAGCGACAATAACCTCACTTAAAAACGGAAAAACACCAGGCCCAGATGGCTTTGGGGCGGAATATTACAAACTCCTTTCTGGCCTGGTGATTCCCCACTTAGTTACGCTGTATAACAATATCCTGGGGGGTGGGACCCCACCCCCGACCTTTAATGAGGCGCGGGTGGTGGTTCTCCCCAAACCGGGAAAAGACCCAACATTGGTAACCTCCTATCGTCCCATTGCACTACTAAATACTGACCTCAAAATACTGTCCTCCATCATGGCTCGCCGTCTTCAAAAACCTCTTGCACGCCTCATAGGGCCTCAACAAACGGGATTCCTTAATGGCCGCCATTCCACTACCAATATACGCAAAGCCATAGCGGCAATATGGTCATCTTCCCTCACGCCACAATCCTCAAACCTCTTACTGAGCTGTGACGCAGATAAGGCGTTCGATAGGATCTCATGGAATTATTTAATCAGATTTATTAAGTTTCATCATTTTGGTAAGACATTCTTAACACTTTTTCGTGCACTCTATCTTACGCCTTCCACTATGATCACAGCAAATGGACTCAACTCCGCCCCCTTTAACCTAGAGCGAGGAACTAGGCAAGGATGTCCTCTATCCCCGTTATTATTTAACCTGGCCCTAGAACCTCTAATACGTATCATAGAAATGTCCCAAACAATATCAGGAATTCATTTGTCCCCCACAGTAGTATTAAAAGTTGTAGCCTTTGCAGACGACTTGTTGATATTCCTTTCAGACCCCGCCTCCGCGATCCCCCCCTATTGAAGTTGTTTGACTCCTTCCATGTAGCCTCCGGCTTCCAAATCAACTACGCCAAGACAGTAGCTCTACCTCTAGGCCCCAAACCACAGGGTTCTTGGCTCCAGGGCTTTCCCTTCTCCTGGGCACCCTCGCCGTATATTAAATACTTGGGTATTATTCTACCGATTGACCTCTCCCGCTTATACAAACTCAACATAGACCCTCACTTAGCCCAAACAAAAGCACTTTTGGAGGCCTGGAGCTCACTTCCACTTTCTTACTTGGGGCGGGCCTCACTTATTAAAATGACCTTATTTCCCAAATTACTATACACTATACAAGTATTGCCTCTCCTACTGAAACCTAATGATCTTCAGTTATTCAACAGGTTGTACGCGTCCTTTATTTGGCAAGATAAGCGGGCACGTATACCACTCCTTAGCCTCCAGCAACCGATAGCGAGGGGAGGTATCAACTTCCCCAATTTACTAGATTATAACCTAGCAGCACTATATCGTTACGTATCGGATTGGCTGAATGATACTTCCCGCTTCACAGCCTTACATGTGGAACAGGCGCTACTTCCTGCCTCCTCTTTACTAGCATTTCTTCACCAACACTCTCCCGCCATCCCCCCTCCCCTACGCGATAACCCTTTGCTCTCCACGACGAAATTAGCTTGGGTCAGAATTCGTAAACGCCTCCAATTGTCCTGGCAAACATCCCTTTGGTCTCCTATCTTGCATAACCCTCACTTTCAAAATGCCTCCCCTGCTCCTATCTTTCGAACCCTGGCTCAACGAGGTTTTAGACTCCTACACCATTACCTAGATGGAGCATCAGGTCTGCCTTATTCTTACACAGCCTTGACAGAACGCATTGCCCCATTAACTATACACCCTGTTTATTACTTACAACTCAGACAGTTCCTTCTCGCACAACTGCACACCTTATCTCCCACTGATTTAACTAACCAGTTAGACACGCAATTACTCGTACATAGTTCATCTCCTCCCTCGACTTCAACCATTTACACACTTCTACAACATTCACTCCCCACCTCGAAACCCTGGAGGGCTATCTCTCGATGGGCCACTACTTTTCCAAACCTTACCCCCAACGACCTAGTGTCGGCTACTCTGGTATCAAGACGCACTCTCCCATCCGCCAATTATTGGGACATGTTTTATAGGATACTCCACCGAGCCTACATGGCGCCGGATAGAATGGCCCGTTCAGGACTATTACCTAACGCCAACTGTTTAAAATGCAATTTTTCCCCAGCCGACCTCCATCATTGTCTCTGGTCGTGCCCCTTTATTCAATTATTTTGGGACACCGTACGCCGATTCAGCTCCCAGGTTATCCGAATCGAGATTCCCTTCACACCTAACTGGGCTATTTTCAACTTACCAACTTCACAGACCCTTCAACCCCTCTCTAGATGCCACCGGTTTTGGTTAGGTCTCCTAGCAGCGACGGGCAAAAAGGCCATATTATCTCAATGGATATCCGGTACCCCTCCCTCATTCCGCATGATGTACGACAGAATCTATTCCATATTCTTGGCTGACTGGTCTGAGGCCTCACTACATCAGACTGAGAAAACTCAACAATTCTTTACCCACTGGTCCCCTTTTATTTGTGCCTTACCACCTGAGGTCAAAACCTCCCTACGAAACACGTTCTGCGATGCCCCATGGTATTCCCTACAAATGCTGCGGAACACCCCTCCGATCCCCTCAGATACCTCTGACCACTTGTTAGTTAACTTTCTTGCCTCCACTTCCCGGGATACCCTAACCCAGCCGTCCACCTCTGAGCTTTAAATGCTGACATTACCATGACACTTCGGTACTGGATTGTGATGTAATACTTTAATTAACACCGGAAACTGTGATTTTTTTTTTTTTTTTTTTTACATTGTTACAGATTGTACATGATATGAAAAGGAAAAAAAAAAAAAAAAAAAATGTTACCCCTTTTTCTGTAAATTCATCTTGATCTGAGACGAATAAAAATATGTTTAAAAAAAATAAATAAATAGATATAAATACAGTTTGCTGAAAATTAAGAGAATACATAATTAAATAAAAAAAGAATGAAAGCGATAAAATATTTTAACATTGAATCCTATGGGATTCGCCTGTTTAAACCTGTTAAACTCAATCACCAAAAATCAGCCATTTCACTGATATTTCGGTGCTGTTCGGTGTTCTCTGAATTGATTAACCATTACTTCTCTATGGGACAATTTTGCTGCCGCTGAAGATTGACGAATTGTCCAGAAGGATATAGATACCTTTTAGAGAGTTCAGAGAAGGGCTACTAAAATGCTGTACGGCTTGAAGGAGAAAAGTTACCAGGAAAGGCTTAATGAGAGCCAAGAGAGCAAACACTTACAATGCTGACGCAGGAGTAAGGAAAAATTGAGGACCCTGGTTAATTAACCACTTCGATGCGGAGGACGCGCTCAGCGCGTCCTCCGCATGTCTGCTGGTAATGCGGAGGACGCGCTGAGCGCGTCCTCCCTTTGGGTCAGCGTTCGGCCGGGTTCCGGACGATCGCTGGCCCCCCGGTGCGGGCTGACATCCTCGATGTCAGCCCAGCATCCAGAACGCAGCCGCTGAAATTAGGTGTCATCGCGACAGCGCGATGACACCTAATTCAGGCGCCCCCCCCCGCATGTGCGAGGAGGCGCCTGAAAGGGAGGGGGGGAGGTCCTTTGGACCTCTCTCCCTCCCGATCGGCGGCGTTGCGGGGGTTAACCCAGGCACCATTTGGAAGGGCACAGCCTGCCCTTCCAAATGGTGCCTGGCATTAACCCCTGGGGAACTGGATCGCGAATCGGCGCTGAAAAGCGCCGGTTCGTGATCCTTTCCCGGAGCTGGCCGACATCTTGGATGTCGGCCAAGCCTCCGGGAACTCCCCCTGAGGACTGGCGTCATCGTGCATAGCGTCATCTCTGTATCTTTTATCTTTTTATTGTTAATCTATTTTATTTTAATTTGTTTTTATTTTGTAATAAATTTTCCTTTAAATACTATTTACATTTCTGCTATTTGATCCGGATTTCCACCATATCCACCTACTAGCTCATTGCTAGTTTCCAATTGAAGTGGTCCACAAGCTGAGATACTGAGCCACTCAAACGGGAGGCTCAATACCACGTGAGTGAATACAATCTGTTCCTCTATTGTCACAATTTCTAGTTGGTATTGTGCCATATATCTTTCATTTATTGAGGTATCCCTGGACATCAAGAGACCATTTCCTACAATCACCATCTTGATGGGAGGAGCCCCCCATAGAGGCTTACAAGCAAATACCACGAGCCTATAGGCTCTATGTTTGTGAGTGTGTATTCACCATTATATAACTATTTTTGTATTGTATAATATACCACGCAATGAAGGCGTCTCTTTCTGTATTCTAGAATTGATTTTACCCAAGAACAACTGTGATACTTGTGAACAGAATATTCACTTATCTTCTTTTGCGCTCCCTCCACAAGCTAAAGTTTGTATTGTTTTTATTTAACTTTGGTGAAGGACACACCATTGGTGAGCGGCATAATTATACAACCATATTAGTATAAACACTTTCTGAATAAACTCCTCAGCGCCAAACACATTTAGCTCCTGAAGGAGTTAATATAATCTATGTTTTAATTGTGTCAAACTGCAGCGAACTGCACCGTATTTTGCTGTCAATTCGTCAGTATTTCACCAATTGACAGCTTTCTGAATAGATGAGCTGCCGCGAAATTGCGCCGTTCAGGTAAATTCACCGTTCGGTGCAATTCGATGCTCTTTGAATAACCCTTAATCTGCTCACTCTATTTTGTGTTATGTAGCCACTTTATCAAATTCTTTTAATCTATTCTTCATCGGTTTTTGGTGGGGGCTGGGGGGGAAGTATTATCTTTTTCAAATGTGAAGTTTTGAAGAGGACAGGAATAGTTTCCCGTCTGAAAAGTAGTTTTGGGACTTTAATTACTATCTGTGAAAGTCAGGCTATGATAAACAATGTTACAAAGTATTCATTGATATTGTCGTATTCCTTGAGTGGTAAGGACGAAAAAAAGACATCTCCAGCATTCCGTGCATTTTTCTACACTTTGCTACTTGTGTAGGGGTGGGGTTGGTTCTATGTATGTCACAAGATTCTGCTGTGTGTGATCATCTGGATAAAAGTCAGTGAACCTTAAAACATGGTGTAATAAACAAACCTCTTCTAAATTCTGTGTGGCTGAAGGTCCGGTATTACTGATTGAAGGTCTCACCCCTTTTATGCCCTGCAGTGACAAGAGGCTCCACTTTGAAAAGTCACTTAGAAGTACCGGTTTATCCTTATCAACTGTGTGCCCAACACTGCGTGTTTTGCTGCCTACAATAAATTTGGGATGTTTAAACTTTCTAGATTAACCCTTTGTGCATTTTGCCTAATCCGCTCTGTCAGTGTCTATGTCTCTATCAATGACGTAATGCAACAGAGAAGCCAGGTCGTTCCATCAGGAATGAACATCATTCCTATTTATTAGGAATACAACATGTTAGCACAGCTTTCCTGGCTTTTTTTAAGCTTAATGGAGTGTCTGGCTTCCTGTTGCATTGTGTCAAGGTTTGCAGGGTTGGCTACCATTGAAGCCATAAGTAAATCACTCAACTACAACCGCCCTTTTAAAAGTCTGCAATGATATCCAAGCTGGCATGGAACAAGGAAACCTAACTGGAGCATCTTCCTTGATTTTGCCATGGCCTTTGATACAGTAGACCATGGCATCTTGTTACAAAAACTCCGGTATTAGTGATCGCACGCTAACCTGGTTTCAATTGTATGTATCCGACCGATCACAATATGTGTCCATTTCTGACAGCTCCTCCCTCCCCCTCCCAGTCACGTGCAGTGTACCCCAAGGCTCGATACTTGGCCCCCTGCTATTCACGATATTCATAAATGATCTGCCCAATGTCTGCAAAGTCTCAACTGTGCACATGTACGCCGACGACACCGTAATCTATACCAGCAAACCAAATCTCCCGCAGCTGGAGGCCGTGCTGCAAGAACAATTCACAGGAGGTAGAAAAGAAGATCAAACACAACAAACGTTTTTTAATTACTGACAAAACTGTAACGATGCTCTTTGGAACACCACCTAAACTACAAAAATTGCAAAATCCCCATCTATGTGTGGGGACAAAATCAAATAACACGCTGACCACAATCACTTCTCTCAAATATCTAGGTATGTGGTTAGACCCAAATCTATCTTTTGGTCACCACATCGAAAAACTTTCATCTAAACCTTACCCAAACTAGGTGCCCTGTACAGAAACAAATCCTGCCTGAGCCCCGCGGTAAGAAAGCAGATTGTACAACAAATGCTTATGCCGGCTATTGGATACGGAGATGTAGTGTATGCAGCTGCCCCGCAAACGCACCTTCATAAACTTACTACATTGTATAACTCATTCTGCTGCTTTTTGTTACAATGTAACTACATGACCCACCATTGTGACATGTTAAGAGAGCTAAACTGTCCGTCGCTGGAATCTAAACGCACCCTTCACCTTTCCAACCTGGTGTTTAAGAGCTTTTCTGGGAAGCTGCCACCCTACCTGAATAGGCTGCTTCCCCTAGTAGTTCCCTCATCCTATATCCTCCGATCCAGGACCTGCACCTTACTTGCAATACCACAATACAAAAAGAAAGTGGCTCGATCCTCATTTTCCTACAGAGCACCACAATTATGGAGTAACCTCCCAGACACCAACAAATCTTCACCCAGTCTAAAGTCCCTTAAGAGCTCCCTATTAACATACCTCAATACGGAATGCACCTGTAAACATGTAACATAGTGACTGTTTCTTACAAATTTATTTTCTGTGTAAATCTGTATTTTGTGTGCTGTTTTTTTTTAAATATCTTGCATGTTATTAGCATTCTATTTCTGTAACGGCTGTAACATTTTAATGTTATTGAACACAGGACATACTTGAAAACGAGAGAAATCTCAATGTATCCTTCCTGGTAAAATCCTTTATAAATAAATAAATAAAACCATCGATTTCGGACTGCCGTTTTGTGTGTATTTCCATCAATGCAATTCTGTGTCTCTGTAAAAGTCTTTGTCAATGACTTTGCCAGTGTCTCTGTGTGTTTGTCAGTGTGTGTGTGTGTCTGTCTATGTCCCAGTGTGTCTGTGGGTGTTTTTGCTGGTGTTTCTTTGTCTCTGTCGGTGTATTTATGTCTGTTAGTATCATTCACTGTCTTTGAAAAGGTCTGTGTATGTTCTGTTCTCAGTCGGTGTTCCTGCTTGTCTTTTTTTTTATATTTCTTTATTTTGAAAAAGATTTAAACACAGAAAACAGGTAAACAGCCGCCTGAGACATCGCCTCGCAGGGCAGAGAGGGCAAGCCGAATAAAACATGACTTAGCTCAACTTACAGAATCAAGGTAGAAATAATGAAGCATAATAGTCGAGTTCGGATGACATGTAGCAGATAAGCCCCTATGCCCAGTGCTTGGCATGCCACGCAGCCGACAAAGACAGGACAGACATTAAACCACGTAAGACAAAAGAGAGAAAAGAAAAGGAAAGAAAAGGACAGAGAAAAATAGAAAGGGAAACCTCACGCATCTAACCCCCTCAGGTATTAATCAGGTTTTAATTAGTTTCTTCCCAACGACTCCAGGTTTTGTAAAACGAGGGAAGCGAGTTGTGGATCACCGCGGACAGTTTATCCATGTGATGCGCCTCGGCTATATAAGCCCGGACCACCTCAACGGAAGGCACATCCCCATCTCGCCAGTGCTTAGCGAGAGCTCTCCTAGCACCCAACACTATCCTGTGAAAGAGTTTGCAATCCGGCCCCGAAGGGATGCCGGAGACCTATGGAGCAGGAAGGCCCAAGGATCAAGTGGGAAAGGTTGTTGAAACACCTCCTCTAATAAGTCACCAATCCGGTCCCAGAAAGAACGCACCTTCGGGCACAGCCACCACATGTGAAACAAGGTACCCCGAGCCCCACAGCCCCTCCAACAAACATCAGGGGTACCCGGCTGCAGATGTGAGAGCAAGACCGGGGTGGTATACCATCGGTACATCGTTTTATATGCCTGTTCTTTCAGCGTAACACATATAGACACTTTTGCAACATTTTCCCACATATCTTGCCACTCCTCCCCCTCCAACTCCTCCCCGATATCTGCCTCCTAGCGGGCAATGAATCCAGGGGTCAGCCATGAGACATCCTCGCACGAACAATTATTATATAAGGTGGAAATTAGAGCCTTCGGAGCCCTTCCGGAATCACACATGGATTCAAAAAACTTTAATTTCTGACTCGCTGCTTGTGAAATGTTATGTTGAGATAAAAAGTCCCGTATCTGTAAGAATCTGAAATGGTCAAAGGTCCGAAGGTCACCCTTCGATTGTAGGTCCGAGAAAGAGAACCAGTCATCTCCTGAAGATCTGAAATGCTTAACCCTCTGCAGGTCGATATTTTCAAAAGCTGCAAAAGCGGAGGGGGACAATCCCGGAGCAAAAGCTCTGTTGCGTAAATATGGCATTAGAGGTGAGTAACAAGAGCAGAGGTGGAATTTGTCCCGTACGGAGTCCCATACCTTCAGTGAGGTCAGAGTCGCTGTACAGGTGGACCGTAATAACGGGCGGAACTCCTTGGGTAGCCAAAAATAAAATTGCAGGAGGTCTGGTGCAAATAGGTCAGATTCCAAATCGGCCCAACGTTGGGAGTGTTGGGGCAGATGAAACATCACAAACTGAGCAACCTGAGCCGCTTGGAAATATTTATACAAGTGTGGAAGGCCCAGACCCCCTCGCTCTTTAGGACGGTATAGGACATATTTAGAAACCCTTTTCCTGCCCCCCGCCCACACAAAACCTTTAATTTGGGACTGCAGCTGTCGGAGAGATCGGGGGCACACCCAGACCGGCAGGGCTTGAAATAGATATAGTAATCTCGGAAGCAGGTTCATCTTTATACAATTGATCCTGCCAATCCAGGAGACCCCCTCTCTCCCCCACCTCTCCAGGTCCTCACCCAGAAGTTTAAACATTGCCTCATAGTTTAGGGAGTGCAATCCATTCACATCAGGTGTAAGCCACATTCCCAGGTATTTCAAAGAGGAGCGAGTAAGACAGAAACCTGAAGACTGCTCAATCTCCCGACAGATCGAGTCCGACAGGGAAAAAGGCATAGCAACTGACTTTTCTAGGTTAACCTTATAACCCGAGACTGCTGAAAAGTCGCGCAGGTGGGAGAGCAGGTGAGGAATGGAGGAGGAGGGATGGCTAAGAGTGAGCAAGACATCATCGGCGTACGCCGATACCTTGTATTCCTCCCTTCCTACTGTCACTCCTGTAATATGGGGGGAGTGACGAATGGCCGATAAAAGGGGTTCGAGAGATAGGGCAAAAAGGAGGGGAGACAAAGGGCATCCCTGTCGAGTCCCATTTCCGACAGAGAAACTCGTGGGAACAGTACCTGGGGTAATGACAGCAGAGGTAGGGGAATTATATAGAGATCGGAGGACCGAGAGAAAGGACATCGGGAAGCCCCACGTGGTCAAAAGTCGAAACAAAAAAGGCCATTCTAGTCGGTCAAACGCCTTCTCTGCATCCAGAGAGATGAACAGAGAAGGCAGTCGGGTGCCAGTCATACGCTCCATCAGCACCACAGCACGTCTGGTATTAGCAAATGCATGTCTGCCCGGGATAAACCCTACCTGATCCGGGTGTATTATAGAAGCTAAGAAGGAGTTCAG
Organism: Leptobrachium leishanense; assembly: GCA_009667805.1. Lineage (NCBI taxonomy): Eukaryota > Metazoa > Chordata > Amphibia > Anura > Megophryidae > Leptobrachium > Leptobrachium leishanense. Next base: position 303,753,125 of record CM019067.1, read on the forward strand.
TCTATTTGAAAGTATTTTTGTGAATATTTTATAATCAACATTCAAAAGGGAAATAGGCCTATTATTTTGTGGATAAGACGGGTCCTTTCCCTCCTTTGGAATTAAAATAATGTCTGAGCGGAGAAAATCTGCTGGGGCCGGGGCACCCTCCCACAGAGACAGATAAAATTTGTGTAAATGCGGAGACAAAGTTTGTGCGAATGTTTTATAATAAAAGGCAGAGAACCCATCCGGGCCAGGGGCTTTGTGAGGTTTGAATGCCTTAATGACCTCAGCTATCTCCTCCTCAGATGGAGGGTGTCTAAGCGTCTGTCTCTGTGCGGGGGATAGCCGGGGGAGAGGAGCATTCAACAGGAAACGGTCAATCGATTGGCCAAATGGGATAGAGTCAGAAACGTGGGTCGGGGAATGGTTGTATAATGTCCGGAAGTATGAGGTAAACAATTTGTTAACTGTAGCTGGGGACGTGTGCAGAACTCCCTCCCCATCTCTGGCTCCCGTTATGTGTTTGGACCTAGTTTTATTGCGAAGTTTAGATGCTAAAAGGGTGTGAGATTTGTTGGCAAATTCAAAATAGGTCCTCTTGGACCAGGCCAATGAGTGGGCCGCGTCCTCCCCGAGTAGGTGACGTATTGCGGTCCTGATCGTTTTAATCTGGGCGGTCAAGACGTCTGAGGGTGAAAGTTTGTTCAGAGCTTCCCATTTAGACAGGTCCTTGGTCAAAGAAACCAGGGAAGCTAGCTTTTGTTTTTTGAGTCTACTACCTAATTGTATGAGATTGGCTCGTATCACCGATTTATGGGCCAGCCACAGGGTGGTGGGGGAAAGGGTGGGTGAGTCATTTTCCAGAAAATATTCGCTAAGCTGTTGCCGCAGTTCTATGATATGTTCGGGTTTGTGTAGCAAAGAGGAATTCAGACGCCACGACCACGCCGGTTTGTAGGACGGTATGGATAACGTCATGGGGATCGGAGCGTGGTCCGACCACATGATATCCCCTATGCTTGAGGTCGGAATTAAAGGCATCGTCGACAGGGACACCAGGAAAAGGTCTATTCGGGAGTAAGAGCGGTGGGGGTTGGAAAAAAAGGTGAAGTCCCTATCACCCGGGTGATGGAGGCGCCATGCATCCACCAGGGAATGGTCAAGCATAAAGGACTCCAGGGAAGCATCCTGGGGGTATCCCGAAGGCGTCCCCGAGGAGTCCCCCGATGCTTTTCTGTCCAAAGAGGGCTGGGGGGCGGCATTAAAATCCCCGCCAAAGATAACTCGACCGTCAGCTCTAGTTGTCAGTAAAGAAGATATTTCTGTCCAGAAGTCAGGGTCATAACCATTAGGAGCATAAATGTTAAATAAGGTTAGGGTGGTGGAAGCTATCTGTCCCACTAGCATCAAATAACGTCCAGCTGGATCCGAAACTTGAAGGTGAACTTTAAAGGGACAGGAGGAGTGGATCAGGGTAGCCACTCCCTTTTTCTTTTGTGGAGATGACGCCATGTAGGCAACAGGGAAAGCTTTGTCTCTCAGTGAAAATTGGCAGGATGAAGCAAAATGGGTCTCCTGAATCATCGCTATATGACACGCGGATCGTTTAAGCTCCCTCAACAACAGACGCCTCTTTTGGGGTGTGTTTAATCCCTTAACATTAAGGGACAAAATCTTTAGGCCTCTATCCCCCATACAGAGTCAACAAGAGGGAGGTGAAAAGGGAGTGAGGCACCAAAGATACCCCCCCTATTTCTGTCTGAGGGCAAGAGAGGGAAACTGGAGTCAGGGGCAAGAGAGGAGGTGGAGAAAGAGAGATGAGGAAAGACAGAAAAGAAAAGAAAAAAGCATAGGAGCGGGTGGCACGCTCGAGAAACGAAGACCCACCAACAACGTAAGACAAAAACACGACATAACACAAAAAGCGCCTGGACTTATGGAGTGCCAGGCCGACCTTGGAGGGGAGGACAAGGAGACCAAAAACTCCCCAAACCCCAGACCCCCACACCCGACCGAAGTTGAGAAACACTAGCAATACCTGGATATGACATTATAACCGATAGGGGGGGAATTCCGGGAGGGAGGGTCCCCCGACCTGTCCCGAATAGAACCGTCGGGGCGAACCTCCCCCAGGGAGCCCCTGCACGACAGTAGAAACTCAATTAGGCATACCAGAAGCTTTGGAGCAAATAATAAGTAAACATCAGTGACATCATTAAATGGCCCTGAGCCAAGGGCAGTTAAAGCAAAAGAAAAAGAAAAAACTGGAGAGCAACAGCACTCAGACCTCCCGTATGGTTCACATGGTGAGCCACCATCATTCGGACTCCCGAGCGATAACCCTCCAATGAGGGAAAAATTTGAGAGAGAAGAGAAGAAGAAACGGGCCTCCAGGCATCATAATCAGCATCAGCCTTCCCCACTCGTGGTACCAACTCGAGTCCAGCGCTGCTGTAGACGAGGGAAGGAAGATGGCGGGAGCACGGGGGCGACGAAATCCTCCAGAGGTGGGCACTTCACTGCGGCCCAGAAGGCGGCAAGATCTGAGGAGGGGGTGAGGGCCACCTGCCGGCCCGCCACCAACACTTGCAGGCGAAAGGGAAATCCCCACGTGTATGGGATGTCGTGAGCAGACAGGTGTTCTGTAATGGGGCGCCAAGCCCTGCGTCGTCGGAGGGTCGCAGGATCCAAATCCTGGAACAGCTGTAGGGGTTTATCCTCAAAGTCCAGCTGGAAGGTGCGTGCGGCTTGAAGGATCTGATGTTTCGCCGTGAAGTAATGCATGCGGAATATCACGTCTCGCGGGATAAGAGACGAAAGATTCGGGGGTCTTTGGGCCCTGTGAATCCGATCCATTAACAGATGGGCCTCCGTTATGTCCGGTGCAAGGCGGCGTAGTATACCCTGCACCGTCCCATTGAGATCCTTAGGTGACACAGTTTCCGGGAGACCTCTCAACCTTATATTATTTCTTCTGGAACGATTAGACAAGTCCTCCATCTTGGACTCCAAAAAGGAGACTCTTTTGGCTAGGTCCCCGGTACCCTCCGCCAAGTCGTTATGGACCTGCGTTATCTCGGCGGCCTGGTCCTCCAGTTCAGCCGTGCGTGCTCCCAGCGAATCAATCTCTCCCCGCAGTTCTGTCCCCAATTTCGCCACCTCACCCGCCAGAAAGGTCTGTATCTGGGACATCTTGGTAAATAGGCGCTCCACATCTCCCCTCGAGGCCGGAACCGCTAAGTCAGCTGAAGTGGGTAACTCTTCCTCCGGGTACAGCGTTTCACAGTGGCCGCCATCTTGGGAGGCTTCGGCCTGTCTTTTGGCCGGGACGAAATGATGGGCTACGGATGGGTCCTGCGGCCGCGTTTTTTTAAGCGGTTTTGAGGCTGGCATGTTGCTGGAGCTATAGGAGACTCGAGGTAAAGAAAAATCGGCTCAGGGGTGCTCAAAAACAAAGGTCTTGGTGCTAAGTGCACGGGAGCCTTGGGATCACGCGGCCATCTTGGTTGGGCGCTAGCTCCGCCCCCCGTTCCTGCTTGTCTTTGACAGTGTCTCTGTGTGTTTGTCAGTGTCTGTCTGTCTGTGTCTTAGTGTGTCTGTGGGTGTTTTTGCTGGTGTTTCTTTGTCTCTGTCGGTGTATTTATTTCTGTTAGTATCATTCACTGTCTTTGAAAAGGTCTGTGTATGTTCTGTTCTCAGTCGGTGTTCCTGCTTGTCTTTGACAGTGTCTCTGTGTGTTTGTCAGTGTCTGTATGTGTCTGTCTGCATCTCAGTGTGTCTGTGGGTGTTTTTGCTGGTGTTTCTTTGTCTCTGTCTGTGTATTTATGTCTGTTAGTGTCAGGTCTGTGTATATCCTGGTCTCAGTCAGTGTTCCTGCATGTCTTTGTCAGCGTCTCTCTGCGTGTGAGACTGTGAGATGGTATAGGTTTAGTTTGTGAAAGATGAGGGAAGGAAGATCAAGAAAGAGGGAAATTAGAGGGGGAGGTGAGTTGGGGACAAAAATATTAGAGAGCTATAGAGATAAGTGAGTGAAGCTTTAAAGCATTTGTGAAGACTAGGAGAGAGACATAGATTGGAGGGAAGGAGGCCACAGGAGTGGTAAATAACAGAGAATGGTTTTGGTGGTGGGGGAGCAGGGGTCGGGATGGTATTTAGTGGGGTGACACAGGGGAGGGGGATCTGCTAAATGTGTTTTGCCTATGATGCCTGAAATACTAAGAACATGCTATTCTAAATGACTTTTCATATGTGATCAGTTAAATGACTTTAGAAATTCCATCTTAAAAAGTTCTCTTGATTCTCCTTTGATATATTCATGGTATAGAAAATTAGATTTCCTTTAATCTGAAGATATTTAACCAAATTAGCCTCAAAGGATTTTCCTCTTATAGTCACAAACATGTCATTTATGCAATGGTTTCTGCAACAGACTGTGCTTTAAAAGCAGTGATTAAAGGCAAGATGGGACTTTGCTTGTGGGACAGAAAGACACACACACACACACTATGATATATACACTGTATATACAGTATATATACTATTAAAAACACTATATAATACACTTTAATATATATTATACATATATATACACACTTTATATATACTGTTAATATACTGTATATATATATATACTATTAAAATACTTAGGGCTCTATCACCTCCTTCAAGCTAACACTAGCATCAGCGTCAGCGTTAGCTTAAAGGAGGCCATAGCGCTGCGCCCACATCACCTTTGAATCGCTAATGGGTTAAAAAACCCATTAGCGCTCGTTAATTTGCGATTCGTAGTGCGAGTTTACTGTACTTTGCGCTTCCTATACCTAACATGGGGAGCGCTAAGTGCAAACACAGATTAAGTAGCGCTAGGATCACTTGGTCCTCATGGTAGTTACTAAGAGCTGGCACTAACGAAAAAGTTACCACCAGCTCAGAGGTGCAGGTAATGGATTCCAGTGCTGCAGAATCCGTTACCTGCAGCACAAAACCCCCTCAAAAAACAAATACTCACCTCTTATCCCGTGGCGAGAACGGCGGCACGATCCGCAGCTTCTGGTCGCCGGGAGCAGAGGGAGACTGGGGGAAGAAAGTCCCTTCTCTCCCTCTGCGATCATTAAGCCGACCAGCAGGATCTCGCGAGAGGCGAGATCCTGCCGGTCATGTGACCGGGCAGCACGATCCTCCATGGCGTCCTATGGACGCCATGGATGGGGTTGCTGGGGACGGCGATGTAGCGCTACCCCCAGCATCCGCGAGCTTAGCGATCGCTAAGGAGCGGGCTGCCGGACTCGGTGCCTGCCCCGAGATCTGCTGGGCAAAGCGGAAGTTAGTGAACACTAATTTATCACCTCGTGTCCTGGTTTTTAGTGAACACAACATGATAGTGCACGTTAAGTTTACGCAAAAAGCCACTTTTGTACGCTTGTATTTTTGAAGCAAGCCCCATATACCTCAATACTTTGAGCTTAATATAACTCTCAGAATCTTATACTATTATGGAAAATTAATATTTTGTGGCTATGCAAAAAAAGCAGAAATCTAGAAATCGACAGCACATGCTTTGCAAACACTTTTCATTTTTTTGCTGTAAAATTTTAGACTTTTTTTTTAATCCTGCAGACGTCCTTTAAGGATTAACTTTTTTCTGGCATTTTTGGTTTCAGCTAACATATTTTCATTTAAGTGAAACTGCTCAGTGAATGGATTCTTGTTTCCGCAGCTTTGACTTTATGTTTAAAATATCTCGGTTCCCCAGACACATAAACTTTATAGAGAAAATATACTTTTTATACCAACATTTATTTTATAAGATCATCTGTTGGTCTGGAAATACAGAATTCTACATTTGATGTATTGTGGAACTCCCACAAATAGCAAAAAAAAATGCATATTCATGGGATCTTTGTATTCATGGGAAGAATTGGCAGTTTTAACTTCTTTTCTGCTTCCAAAGCCCCCAGACCTGACCAAGAATGTCAAAAATATTGTCTGGCTGTGTATTTACCATATAATCAGGCCCATATACACAGTTCTAATTTTTATTGTATCCCTACATCCTGAACCCCTTCACTACAGTTACAAGTATTTATAAAGCACCAACCAGTTCTGTAGCGCGCTGTACAATGGGAGAGACAGAATAACAAATATACATAGATGTTACACACACAGAACAGTAGGAGAGGGGACCCTGCTCGAGAGCTTACAATCTAAGAGGAGAGGGGTGACATACTAGGTGAAGGTGAATATGAGTATACTCAACCTTCAAAAGCATCTGCACATACCCCAAGATCGAGTATACTATGCTGGTTTATTGAGTGACAGGGTGCTTGGGTTGGGTAACAGAATGTCTGGAAGAGCAATCAAGGGAAGATATTTAGGACCCTAGAATCCTGCATGGCCTCTAGCCTCTCGCACACTTTTTGCCAATTAATCAATTAAGAAACAGGTAAATTCTCAGGCTGCCGAATCCTGGACAGAAGTGTTTTAATCAGACTGCTGAGAGCAGAGCAGGGAGTAGTAATACTTCTAAGAAATGCTTTGATTTTCTTTTGTTTATTAGATTATGTTACCTGGATAGTCAGGATCACTGTATGTTTAGTAGGTGCTCTAATTGAGCTAGGATTTTGTTTGTAGTTGTTTTTAATCACCTGCAATAGCGATTCAAAGCCAAGTGAGACGTTTGTTTATGCTGGAATAATAAGACCTCTCTTTTCCACAACTTCAAGCCTGTGGCTGTTTATACCCTAGAGAACCATGTCGTATAGCAGGAACCAAGTATCCCGAGTGGTTGCTGTATCACAATTGCAAAAGAAATTCGTTTGCCATTAGGGTCCTGAACATGCCCCTAGAGTTTCAATTCATCAGACATAATAGCCGATATGTCGAGATTGTTGGAAAAACGCAGAGATCAGTTTTTTTGTTCCTTCAAGGAAACACGTAATTCAAATTGAAATTTACATATAGTAGCGTGCTTTTGCCAGCAGAGGGAGCCCCCAGCCCATCAAATAGGGCTTAAATATGTGAAAACATACATGTCATGCCCCATGATTTAGGTTTATTTGTATATTTTAATCTTATGTATTGAATCTGCCCTTACTGCTTACAGTAATGATTTCAATAGCTATTTGTTCCTGCTGGGTCACCATAGCCTTGCTGCATCCAGAGGCCTGTTCAATACCTCAGCCGCTGCAAGTGCTAAGTTAGCAACTTGCCATTGAACGCCGTTCAACCGCTCAGCGCTCAGCAGTGCTAACCTAGCACTTGCAGCGACCCGAGGAGATGCTGAGTGTGACGTTTTAAAGATGGCCGCCGCCATGAAGCAAGTAACAATACCGTACAGCAAGATGGCCACCGCCATGAAGCAAGTAATAATTCCGTACAGCAATGTTAATTTTGAAGTTTTTGTTCACCAAAGCACAAAATATTTATTTATTATTTCCCCCTGCACATAGACATATATTACAGTTCAATTTATATATTGTTTCAGAAGTAAACATAACGTTTATTCATTAAAAACTATCATTTGTGGTGTGTGCGTACCAAACGGAATTGTGCTGACTGCTTCTCTCTATTATATTTTGTCCGAGTGATCCGAAAAACAATCTGAATTTTTCATTAAGAAATCGTCGGCCATTTTGGATTCAAAATTCGCATCCAAAGGGTTCAACGACACTGCTGCAGCAAACTGAATTGCTGCGCTGCAGCAATTCAGCAGCTGCTGAGGTATTGAACAGGCCTTCGGTAACTCCGCCCCTTTTTCCTCAGGCTAGTTTCTGAGGTAATATTTACTGGTCACCAAGCAGCCTTCTTAGCTCTATGCTGACAGAGCGAATGCCTTTTTCACCTGCATTGCTGTACATATTATAAAGATTGTCAGTCTGATCAAAAAAGGTTTCAACTGGATTCATCTTTCTACGTGTCAGTTTTGCTGAGTTGACGCTGTCTGCCGAACTTTCATCGTGTGAGTACTGGTCAAATACAGACTTAGAGTTATTCTCAAGCACCTACGTCTCACAGCTTTGCTAGCGAGGCAGAATAATACACTAAAGATGTTTCTGTATATTTTTACCGTGTTGGTAACGGAAAATGATTTTCCATAAATCCGCCGGGTCCTGCCAGTGGTTTTATGGAAAATCACTTCATAGTGAAGGGGGTAAAGGGAACACCGAGAGCTCAGACCAGAGGCACAAATTGTGGACAAGTGTGCTCAAAACACATTCTCCATCTTCCGTTCTGGTTTGTGATTCGTATTTTTACCTTTTCACTACTTCCCCCTCACTCACTCCCATTATTTTGCACATTTTTCCCTCTCAAAAATGTAATAAATATCATATTATAAATTTTTTTAATAAAAAAAAACACAATCTCCATAAACATTCAAAAAAGTAAGTAAAATTATAGGTAAGTCATACGTAAGCAGATCCGTTATAATGTTATGAGACAAGTAAATTAGTCATCAACGTGTTTCATGTGGTGGCATGTACATAATCAAGATGTAGGTATGGCCAAATATATATATATATGTACACAAGCTCCATAGCGCCTGAGCAGACCGGTGGTTGGAACTGCATGCGCATAACTGATCCAATAGTTGCCTTCTTTCAGGGTGCTCAATAATGTGGGCAGCCTGAGAGTGGATGACATCATCCATGCCACAGTTGGTGGCCAAGCTGGTGTCTGGCAGCCAGGAAATTCTAATTCCTGGCTGTCTGGTGTTGTGTGTGTGGACTTTACACAGCGTTTCCAGCCAGATAGCACCATACAGGGAGGAGGGCACTCCACACAGCCTGACCACTTTAAAAAGCATAGTCAGGATGTGTAGAGTGTCCCTTTAACCCTTTCGCTGCTGAGCCTTTTCACACCTCTGTGCTGAGCTCATTTTTTACCGGTTTCGCTCATCATGTTTAACCGCGTTTTGAAGCCTTATTTTAATATATGACCCAGACATATTATATATCATTCTTTCCGGCAGACTCATCAGATTCATAATATGTCATTATTATATGTATACGTTATGTCCTGTCGGAATATTAGAACAAAAAATGCAATAAAATTTGAATTTTTAATAATTTACAATGTGTAAAGTGGTTTTTTTCACATTTTAACATGCGAGCGTTTGCGGTTATATTTTCTATGGGGTGCACTTGTTAAAAAAATTAGAAATGGGGAATCATTACTTTTTTTGGGGGGAAAATTACGTGTTTTTTAGCAAACGCCCCCATAGAAAAAATCGTTAGTGCAGCATCATTGTTCACATTATAATTGAAATGGGAACAATATTGTTGCACTAATAAAACGAAAAAAAAAACCAAAAATTATTATAATTTTTTTTAATTTTGAAAAAATTTTTTTTATTATTTTAAATTTATTTATTTTTTAATTTTTTTTTTACATTTTACATGGTCATGTTTGGTATCATTGGAAAGGCCACGCTCTGGCCATTCCAATGATCAATGATAGCAAACATTAACCCCTAGCTGTCACGGATCGGGAGATAGGGGGTTCATTGGAACCCCCTATCTCCACCATAGGGGTTAATTTCGAAACTGGCGCCATCGCGCTCTGCGCGATGAAGCCAGTCATTAGTGGGATATCCCGGAAGCTTGGCCGACATCCAAGATGTCGGCCAGCTCCGGGAGGGGACCGTGATACAGCGCATGTTAGCACCATATCGCGATCCAGCCCCCTAGGGGTTAAAGACAGTCGCCGCTTGGAAGGGCAGGCTGTGCCCTTCCAGGCGGTGCCTGCCTTTAATCGCTGGACTGCGGGGAGGAGGAGGGGGAGAGGTCCAAAGGACCTCCCCCCCTCCCCTTCAGGCACCTTCCCTGCAATGGCATCGCTGATGTCAGCCCGCACCGGGGGGCCAAGCGATCGGCCGGAATACCGGCCGATCGCGGCTGCAAAGGGAGGATGCGCTCAGCGCGTCCTCCGCAGCCAAGTAGACATGTGGGTGGACGCGCTGAGCGCGTCCACCGCATTGAAAGGGTTAAAGGTGGCCATGGTTTCAGGTAGCCGCAGACACTTATTTCAGACAAGAAAACAATATTCAAATTTACATAAATATGGAAAAGAGTAAATTCATGATTGCACCTGCGCTATTTTATCCATACATAAAGTGATGACACAGAGCGATTTTTACAAATAAAAGTGCAAAGTGGGGACATCGTCCGCCCAGCGGATGAAAAATAATTTGGCTTACCTGACAAATCCGATCAATGTTTTCAGTACAATCAGACAGTTGGAAGAATCCGGCAGGACAAAACGTGCATTTTTCACACTGCGGTGGTGTCTTTTGAAAACTACAAAATTCGTCACGTTGACAGAAGCCACAGGTGATGTCTGGCTCTCTGACATCCATCACCTTCGCATCTACATCCACCTTGTGCACGGAATAGGTCTTCTGGAGATGATTTCTGACCTGGTTCTGCAGCCCCTGGAGGTGAGCTTCGAAATAATGCTGAATGTCCTCCTGCAAGCCCTGGAAGGACATTTGCTTCACTGTATCAAACAAAATGCTGTACTGGATCTTAATCATGTCCATCTGCTCGTACATTTTGCGCTGCTGCTCTATGATTTCCCGCTGCTGACTGACCAGTAGGTTTTGCTGCTCGGACAGTTTTTGCTGCAATTCTGTGATTGTCTTCTGTTGATTTTTCAGCGATTCCACAAATTTCTCTTGGCCTTTTGCAAGCTGCAATTGAAGAATCAGCGCGTCTTCAGAGGGCACTTCATTTTCTCCTAAAAAAAATGAAAAATATGATAGTTATTTGAGCATTATGATGATGATAATAGATTTTTGAGGTGTTTCTACTTGCGTGCGCAGCTCCTTCAATGAACACAGATGCCTGTTTCAAAACCCGACTACGACAAACCTAACAAATATGAACTATGTTAGCTCAGCATGTAGCACAGTTTAATTCCCTTCACACCCAAAATCGAGTTATCTCGATTTTGCAGTGTAATGTATTGAAAAGCAGTCATTAGCAAATCAAAAGCCCATTTTCACACCTTTTTAAAGGAGGATTAGTGTGTCCCCTTGTTTCATTTCTCTCCAAGCACCCTGGACAGGCATAAAACCAGCTGCAAACAGCAGCCCCAAACCTCACTGTAACAAAAAGTTCAAATAGATTACTGCTGCATTACAGCTGCCAGGGAGAGAGCAGAATACAGGGAGCGCTCTGGGGTCACTCATTGCTGTACACGGATATGATTCTGGGATTATAATGACTGAAAATCCCTGTATAGTACAGATACAAGGTGTTACTGTAATCTCCATCTACAGGCATTATGTCACATACAGATACTATTTTTATTATTCTATTGGTATTTTTTGGAAGCTGCATTGCTAATAATCTCATTATGATCACTAGAAATCCCCATAAGGGATTTCAGGAGATCTCACCATTTTTCTTATTTATCTTTATCACAGTTAATGTATCTAATATAAAGGCCATTTCTGCCTGTATGATAATAACGCAGACCCCGTTTGAAATTGTATAAGATAAAGGACACCATCTAGAGCTCAGAATCTTACATTTCAACAATATTTCTGTAACAGATAATCGAATACATGAAAGATTAAAAGTGGGCAAATTCACATTATTTTAATTTTTTTAACTATCTCAGAATAACAATTTCTGTACAAAACCTTTATTTTACTCTATATTTAATTGTTAGCTTCACATCCCATGTTTCAAGTAAATATTATGACAGAAAAAAAATGCCAACGAAAATCGCTTGGTAGTTTAGGGGTTAAGAAAATAACCTGCACAGACTGATCAAGTTGAAACTTACTGATTGGTCAATATATCGCTAGGAAAAAGGTGCTATAAATATGTAGAGAGACATTTTAAGGGATTTTAACACCTTCTCTACCAAGTTTTTTTTTCCATAAAACCACTACCAGGACCCAGTGGCTTTATGGAAAATCCCTTTGCAGTAGTCAAACAGTGAAAATGTGCTTGAAAATCTCAAAAGCACATTTTCAAACTGGATGCACCATTTGAAAGGCAGAAGGCGCCATGTAGTGGCCGAAAAGCCCTATTACATCTCTTTAACACAGTTTTGACTCTTCTTTTACTTTAACTAAAAAAAACTGATCTCCCAGCTGTTCAAACTGCTTTAGCACCTTTGCTGTTCAGGGTCCTAAACCTTTAAGGCCACATTCTGGAACCCAACTGCAAACAAAATACAAACAATTCCTTTGCATTGCTGAAGAACCAGACCAGATCAAGTATACTCGATATTGGGGCAGAGCAGGTGCTTTTGAAGAACGAGTATACTCCATCTTGGAAGTGAAGCAGTTAAATAGTGTTCAATTGTGCTTTTTTATGGCTTTTTTTGGATATGCATACTGTGAGATTATTTTTCTATTGTGTTCTTAGAGACAGAAACTATGTTGATACCTAACCACAACTGTGGGAAACCTCCTGCTTCTTGGATATGCAAAACAATGTCCTGGGAGACTACAGTAGATGCATAAAATAAAGCATGCACAGCCCGTTTATTTAGAATGTGAATCCACGGAATATTTATTGATTACAATCTTATTATAGCAAAATGCACCACAAAATATACATTTTTGCTAAGCGGTAATCATTTGTATAACATAGTTACAATCAATTTCCATGTTTTTCATCCTAAACCAAATAATAGGCATCCATAAAGTATATATAGGGATCTAAATGAGGACAGACAGGACCAGATAACCAAGCATCAGAGAGCACACGGCACGGGTACCCATGACTTGTGCATGCCTATATAAGATAAAATTATGTATCAACTGTAGCTCATACTTAAAAAGAAGAAACAATCACTCTCAGGGTTATTCAAAGAGAATCGAAAAATCACCGCATGTTCGGTGACTTTTCGATCTCTTCAATTCGCTGTGATTTGGTGATCCCATTTCGGCGACCCTGCGGTGTATTCAGCGAGCACCACAGGGCCGTCGTAATGCAGGGAAAAGTCACCGCAAACCTGCCGAAAACTCACCTAAAAACCCGGCGAAAGCACACCGAAACCCACAAAAACATCTGGATTAACCCCGCCAAACACACCGGAGAAACCCGAGCAGGAGCCGATCACACGCAGAGCAGCCGCCGGAAAAAACCGACACCGCAGACGAAGGAGTGAAAAAAAAAAAAAGAGTACGCTTGAAAGTTTGAAAAGTGAAACGCTGTTTTCAAAGAAACTACAGAATGAAAATGTCTGAAATTTACATATAAGATCCAATGAATGATAATAAAAAGGGCTGTTACAGAAAAAAGAAAAAACTATATAAAGAAAAAAAAAGGAAAAAAAATATGTTTGCAAAATAATCCCAAAAAATGCCTAAAAGATCCTAAAAAATCTATAAATAAAGAGACTGCAGAATATTATAATCAATGGTTTATTAAATATTGAATTAAAACGAGAATATTTTTAACATTGAAGCCTATGGGAATCGCCTGAATAAACCTGTTGAATGAAACCACTGAACAGCAGGGCATTTAGGCAACTTTTCTCAGCTGTTTTGTGTTCTCTGAATAGCCGAAGCATTGCTTCTCTATGGGGGTTTCACTGCCCTCGAACAGGCACCGAACAGGCACCGTATGTGCAGGCAATTCGCCAACATTTGGCGAACTGCCTGCTCTCTGAATAATCGAATGGCCAGGAAAGGTAACCGTACGCTGAATTTCACTGTTCGGTTACCTTTCTCCAGCAATTCGGAGCTCTTTGAATAACCCTGTGTATTTTTTAAGATCTGCCAATATTTAATTTTTCTATGTATTGTTACCTTGCTGTCGCATGCATTTTCTTTCCTAAAGGCAGGTGACTGCCGAGGGTGACAAGCCCTTTATCTGTAGAGATTATCTTTTACAGTGTATCCTATTGCCTTAACAGGAATGCAACTTCCACTTCCAACAGTAACATCAACTACTTTTCATTCTATCTGACCACATACAGGTCTATTCACTAAAGGGTGAAGTCTGGAGAACCGGCAGGAGAAGAGAACAATCTAGACCAAAGAGCCGATTTGGAAAGTGAGATCAATGGGATAATTTTTCGGGTTTGACTATTTCGACCTAGATTTTTCACTTCTCCTGCCAGTTTTCCTGAGTTTCACCCTTTAGTGAATAGACCTGTATATTTCCTGTTTGTTCATATTCTTCCTTTTTTTTTTTTACCTGACTGCAATAAAGTTCAACTTCAAAAAAAGTTTGTGGTTTGAAAATAAATATTAGTCAATTAGTTGTAGAATAAAAAATAGAGGTCTGGCACCTCTTATCCGAAATTCTGAAATCCAAAGACTCAGATGAACAAACATTTCGGAGCTGTCCGGAATTTAGTGATTTCAGACAAGAGGTGCTCTGTATGGACAATGCTGCTTTGGAACATGGCTGCAGCACATACTGGGAAGCTCTGTGCAGACCCAGCATGTGACATGCTGCTCAGAGTCACACTAACTAGGAGCAGCAAGTCCGCAAAGACACGCTGCACAGCGCTCCCAGCGTGTGTACACTCTGTGAGCTGCAGCACGAAGTAGACCATCCTCTCCCACTGCGATCTCCTTCCTCTAAAACATGGGATTCTCCTGGATTCTGAAATCCAGAAGAATCCAGAGTGCTTAGTGTTCCGTGCAATCCGGATAACCCATGTCCGACCTGTAACTGTTCCATAAGACGCCTACTGATGACTGAGTCGTACGCAGGGAGACAAGAAATACACGAACACTTAACTGTGGAATAATATATATTTATTATACATATACCGGCCACAGCTAAAAACTCCACACAATATACCCGCCACCACGACATAAAAATTGCCATAACCAATGTAACATAATAACACAGTGCTGAAAGGGGACTCCACACTAGACTTGTGCACCGATTTTTTTTTCGGTTCGAATCGGTTCGGTTCGTTCGTATTTTGTAAATTTTCGTTTCTTTTTCGTATCGACTTTATTTCGTGATTTCGGAAATTTTCGTGTTTTTCGGAACGTCTGTTCTCCTCGTTTCAAAGTGTCTATTCGTTTTGACGTAAACTAATGGTTTTTCGGATCCGATATTTCTGTCGATACGATAATTCTGTCGATACGATAATTCTGCCATTGAGATTTCTCATGTTTTACAAGAAGGATACATTGAGATGGGAATGATACAAAATTACAGAATCAGCGATATAACCAAAAAATATGTTGTCCGAAATTACTGAAATGGAACCGAAATCAAGAATGGAGCCGAAATTACGAATGGAACGAAAATGATTTTCGATTTTACACATTTCTAATACATTCGAAAATTCCGAACAAATTTTCGTTTCGTAGTTTCCGGAAAATTCGGATCTGCAAATTTTCATAAAATCAGCTGAATCCGAATGCACGAATCGGAAATTTTGTGAAAATTCCGAAATTCCGAAACCCGAAACGCACATCCCTACTCCACACAACCACCACACACCTCCAAAACAACCAACCACAAAATCCTCCCATCTCCCAACCATCTGATCCACAAATCACCTAAATAAAAAGGAACCTCTACCCCAGCACTGCCTACAAGCCCCCGCCGTGACAAAAAGGGGTCCACAAAACTAATACCCTAACTAAAAACCAACCCTTCCCGTAACTAAATAGAAAAGGGGTGGGAGGGCGGGGATTTTAACCAGCTCTAACTCAGGAGAAAAGGCGCGGAGAGCCTCCCTTCAAGCGCCTTAAGTACCCTCCTGGGAACTCCACCCCCACATCTCCCGCTCAGGTTAGGGTCAGACGAACGCAGTGTGAACGCGCGTGCAGCCGCACTTTATGACGGCCGTAGTAGCAGCAAATGACGTCCAATGACAGGCAATATACGAAGTACGGCTGCACGAAAGTGCGGCTGCGCAACGCAAGCGGCAAACGAACGCAGTTTTTCGAGAATGTGATACCGCTAGTACTGACGTACAGAGTGCGCTGTGTCCGCCAGCGGCGTGTTTGCGTGATTAGGAGACGTCAGACGCTGCTAATGTCCGGCCAACATAACGTCCAGACGCAAAAAGGGTTTTATTGATGATCTGTACAAAATCACGGACGAAAATGCGCATCGTATGACCGCTATCGCGTATTCCGTGAAAAAATACGTCCATTCGTTCAAACGCACTTTTTCACGGACGACATGAAAAATGCGTTCGTCTGACCCTAGGCTCAAACCTCCACACGCGCTATAACACTTCTACAAAAATCCTCCCTGCATCCTGGCATCAGAGGCAACTTAAGGGCCCTACGCCTAAGGCTAGGGTCAGACAAACAAATTTTTCACGTCGTGCGTGAAAAAGTGCGTTTGAACGAATAGACTCATTTTTTCACTGAATACGCGATAGCGGTCATACGATGTGCATTTTCATCCGTGATTTTGTACGGATTATCAATAAAACACTTTTTGCGTCTGGACGTTATGTTGGCCGGACATTAGCAGCGTCTGACGTCTCCTAATCACGCACACACGCCGCAAGTGGATGCAGCGCACTCTGTACGTCAGTACTAGCTGTATCACGTTCTCGGAAAAAATGCGTTTGTTTGCTGCTTGCGTTGCACTTTCGTGCGGCCATACTTCGTATATTGCCTGTCATTGGACGTCATTTGCTGCTACTACAGCCGTGATAAAGTGCGGCTGCACGCGCGTTCGCACTGCGTTAGTCTGACCCTAGCCTTAGGCTAGGGTCAGACGAACGCATTTTTCGCGTTGTCCGTGAAAAAGTGCGTTCGAACGAATGGACGTATTTTTTCACGGAATACGCAATAGCGGTCATACGATGCGCATTTTCGTCCGTGATTTTGTACGGATCATCAATAAAACACTTTTTGCGTCTGGACGTTATGTTGGCCGGACATTAGCAGCGTCTGACGTCTCCCAATCACGCAAACACGCCGCTATGCGGACGCAGCGCACTCTGTACGTCAGTAGTAGCGGTTTGACGTTCTAGAAAAAATGCGTTCGTTTGCCACTTGCGTTGCGCGGACGAACTTTCGTGCGGCCGTTCTTCGTATGTTTGCTGCTAGCACGGCCGTGATTTCGTGCGGTTAAACGCACGTTAAAAATGCTTTCGTCTGACCTTAGCCTTAGGTGTTCAGGCCTTCAATATCTATTGAAATAATTTACTTTTTAACTAAAGATGAATTCCTCTTTTTTTCTGGTTTGTGTTGTGGCACCATGATCACTTCCTTCCTTTCCAAATTGTTTCTTCATGTGTTAATGAAATTATAAGTGGAATATAATTAATGAAAATTCTAAGTGGAAATAGCTGAAAATCGCTAAAATATTTTCTTTACTCAAGAATGCTTTGATGTTCTCCTACTTTGGAGTAGAGGAAAAAAAATACAACCAGAAATAGTATATACAACATGAATAGATCCTATGACGGCTATCCATAGCATTAAAATCCAATAGTACTGGAATGCCTGGACCCTCTACTTCACTTTTTAATGCTCTCCTCCACCATGGGGGTCCATGCCCACCCGGCATTCTCCACTCGATATGCAATTTTGGTGCACACCTCCTTCTTTTTGGTTATCCGAAACATGTCTGAAAACTCTGTTTCATTTTCTTGCTGGAGCCGTATGTACCAAATACTAGGATTGCCATACAGGGTTAAGGGAATGCAATAAAGTGACCTTTAATTGATGGGAAGAAGCTGCCATGTTGGTACATATTAACAGCACGCAGTAAATTTCTTTAAGCCTCTGTGCAAAAATGATAAACAGATTCTTCTGCCAGAGCTTTGATGTGTACATCTGTACGCAAGAGATTATTTTCGACACACGCTGAAATATCACCAGGACGATTTTGTAACTGAAAATGTTTATTCTAGAGACGTAGTCAGGATGTGTAGTAAGACGGTAAAAAAAAAAAGAAGTTAGAGGAAGGGCAGGGGATACTCAGGGTTCACTGGTGCAACCCGATACTTACAGGTCTATTCAAAGAAAGGTGAACCTCAGGAGAATGACTGGAGAAGTTAAAATTCTAGATCAAAATAGCCAAACCAGAAAAATTCTCCCATTTAGCTCACTTTCCAAATCAGCTATTTGGTCTAGATTGTTCTCTTCTTCTGCCAATTCTCACGGTCTTCACCTTTCTCTGAATAACCCTGTTAATGTTGTAGAGCACTAAGGGCTCTATTACATTCTTCACGCAAAAACGCACGCAGAATGCGTGAATTTTTGCGCGAAGCGTTAAATGTCAACACGCGTAAAACAAAGCTGGTATTACAATCCTCGCACACGTCAAAAAAGCACGTAAAACGGACGCGTAAAAACGTGCGCGCAGTAACATTGCGAGCAGAAATCAGTGTGCGGACTGTTTTTTTCACACGATTCAGCCAATCAGAATTAAGAACCGCAATTGTCTCACGTTAAGTTTTTGCACCTGTCAAAGTCAATCTGCGCATATATGCTGCATCAATAAAAAAACACGCACAACTTCTCAATTTTATTGGTTTGGTATCACTCTGTATATTTTGATTTAAATAAACCACAGGACCCAGTGTATTAAAGGGAAATATTTAAAAAATCCAGCACTATGATATATGTCTTCTATAGGATTATTCCCTCATGGACCTTTACCTCTAACAGGGTTATTGAGAGAAAGGTGAAAATCGGGAGAATTGGCAGGAGAAGAGAACAATCTAGACCAAATAGCCGATTTGGAAAGTGAGATAAATGGGAGAATTTTTCTGGTTTGGCTATTTTGACCTAGAATTTTCACTTCTCCAGTCATTCTCCTGAGTTTCACCTTTCTTTGAATAGACCCTATAGTCTTTAAATATGGGTCATGCCCTGTTGAATTGAGTTTTCCTGAGGACCGACTAACAAAAGAGGACATATGCTCTCCTGAGCTGCTCGAATCAGAAAAATAGTAAACTGATCCTTTTTGTAACCTATGATTACGAATTTGGCCGCAGTTATTTGGGGGCCTCAGGCTATAGACACTTATTTTATCAGAATGGTGGTTTTATGTGAAACAATAGGACCCATAAGCGTAAAATCAAACGCCATCAATCACAAAATATTCCACTTTTAAAAACTAGAGCTGACAGTTCTAGAAGTGTGCAAAACCAATATCGAGAAGAATTTGGAATGTGATAGTCCTTAGAAAAAAAGTTACCATTGAAACATTATTTTGTAATCACAGATAAATGTCCATACCCCTGGCTTATAATGAGTAGGGATGGGCTGCCGGTTCGATTCGAACATGAGTTTGAATCAAACATAGGGTGAAAAAGTTCAGCGAAATTCAAACTTTTTGAGATGGTCGCGAAAAGTTCGACCGTTACTGAAACGCTACAAAGAAAAAAATGTCATCTGCGCTTATTCCCATTATACCGTGTGAAACAAAACACAATTAGAGGTTTGGTTCCTTATTAATGGCCATTATAAGACTAAGTTCGCCCGCCAGCATCAAGGCACCAGCGTTGAGCTTAGTCTTATAATAATAAGTAGTCTTATTAATAAGAAACCAAACCTCTAATTGTGCCAGTAAACACTGGTTCTGAGTGGGATCTCGTCTCTGGGTAATTTGTCTTCCTCCTTGTTAGCAGTTGTGTAGCAATTTTTCTTCAAAACGTCATACATTGGTGAAAGCGTTTTGAAGAAAAATTGCTACGCAAAGGTGGGGGCCACCTGCTAACAAGGAGGAAGACAAATTACCCAGAGGCGAGATCCCACTCAGAGCCAGTGTTGGGGCTCTACACTTGTGAGTGGTTAAATTATACATCATATCGCCTCTAGTAATATTTCTTGCAGTCTACACCATGATATTTTGTATTTGCTTCTTTTTCATAACCATATGATGTATTGCGGGCCTGCATGAGACATCCGAACCCCAGAGCATTAATTTGCGCTCACCAGATACGTAATATTTTGTCTATTTTTCATGGTGTGGGGGAAACCACTACCTGCTGATGTAGCATTGGAGTTTGGGTGGACACAGCGTGTTGTGTGGCGCTTACCATTTATTTCACAATAATTCTATATGATAAATACCCCTTGTGTACCGTTTTGGCTATCCCTGACCACTTTAACACCGATTGATTTGGGCTTGTGTTAGAATGTGTCCCATTTCAGGTATACCCTGTCCTGTGTGTGTTGGTCAAACATTTCCCACTCGTTGTTGGTCAAACATTTCCCACTTGTTGTTGGTCAAACATTTCCCACTCGTTTAAACACGATTTGAAGCCATGGGAAATGTTTCATCACCAACATGAGCAAAAGCAGTAAAAATGAGCTCAGCTCACAGCAGTGAAATGGCTCAGCACTCAGCAGTGAAAGGGTTAAAAACATTTGTTTTTTTTTTAAAAAAAAACTGTAATTGTTTCCTGTCCCCCAGGGCAGTACCCGTACCCCCATACACCTTTTATGGCCAATATCTTGCATATATGCCCTCTTGAAGGGCACTTTCATTTTCAGAAGTTCAACCCCCATTTACTTGCATTACGTTCGAGTTCGAACTTTTCGGCCGTTCGAGTTCGAACCGAACACTGGGGTGTTCGGCCCATCCCTAATAATGAGTATGTTTCATCCCAGACAAAAGAGATGATATAAATGAAATTGCCAAAACTGTTGTAAAACTTGCATAATCTTTTACAGGGTTATTCAGAGAGAGGTGAAAACCAGGAGAATGGCTGGAGAAGTGAAAATTCTAGGTCAAAATAGCCAAACCAGAAAAATTCTCCCATTTATCTCACTTTCCAAATTGGCTATATTGACCTAGAATTTTCACTTCTCCAGCCATTCTCCTGGTTTTCACCGCTCTCTGAATAACCCTGTTAGTGTTTACATGAAAAGATTACAAAAATGATGTCCTCTGTGTATTATTTGCAATACATGGGAATAAGTCATCAACAGGGTGTCTCTTGTTTGATGTCCTTCGCCTTCATAAGCATGTCACCAGGCAGAGTGACAGTTTTGAGCAGAAGAGTCATCCTGAAGGGCAGCGGTCTGCGCAATCCACACCTGATTGTAGGCTGTTTTGCAGACTAAGATCTCAGCGCATCAATGTCACTGCTAAGGCCCCCGGCACGCGAGCGGATTTACGGCTCATGTGCGCCCGCACTTCCCTGCATCCGTGCGTTTTTGACGGGAAAGGCCATCCACCGGACGTGAAAAAGCCATCCGCATCAGAAAGCTAAACGGACGCTGACTGGATACAAAGCGCGATTCTCCATAGGAGGATCGCGCTTTGTACACTGAGCGCGGAGAGTGGAAGGAACGCCCACTTTCACGGACGTTCCTTCCTTTCTCTCAAAACGCTTGTGTGTCCCGCCAGCCTAAGGGCCAATCACACAGCACTGTGTGACGGCCATATTATATCTCTGCCCACAGAGGAGAAGTATGGTGAAAAAAATATTACCTGTGTGTATTATAAATAATTCATGGATATACGCCATCACCAGGGTGTCTCCTATCTATCTTCTGCTGCAGGAGGGACCTTTTTTAGCTTGGTATTGGTCCAAAGACAATGGACAATTTGAACAAAGTACTCTTGCACTGATCATGTGCATGATGCCTGCTAGAACCCATCAGGCGATGGATATACCATTGGTCTTAAAGATCAAAGTGATAAGTCATTTGTTGATGAGATATCGCAGAGTATTCTTGTCCGTTTCCAGCACCAGGCGCCATTATACTTCTTGGGCCACATTACATTTTTAGCAGTAAAACGGGGTTGCTAGGGAGGAAAAACTGCACTCACAGTTTTCCCCCTAGCGTGGCTGTTTTACCGCTACATTACAATGCAGGCGCAAAAAATGCTGCCTGCATTGTTACCGCGCGTAAACCACCGGGATGTGCGCGGCAGCATTAAGCGCAGCCACGTGCATCCTCTCAATGGAGTCCATAGGAATCCATTGAAGCAGATGCCGGCAGTCACATGACCAGCCGTATCTCGCCTCGCGTAGTGATACGCAGGGGGAGACTGCGGGGACTTTTTCCCACTCGTTGGTCCTCGCCGCGGGACAGGAGGTGAGTATACAATTAATTAAATATGCGTTAACTTCTTGGGCTAACGTTAACGCTCACGCTGGTGAGCGCTAACGTTAGCACCAAGTATGTAATGTGGTAGGGATGTGCGTTTCGGGTTTGGGAATTTCGAAATTTTCACGAAATTTCCCGATTCGTGCATTCGGATTCGCCCGATTTTCTGAAAATTTTCGGATCTGAAAACGGCAGATCCGAACAAATTTCCGAGCCGAAACGAAAACTTTTCGGAGTTTTCGAATGGACTAGAAATGTGTAAAAGCGAAATTCATTTTCGTTCCATTTGTGATTTCGGCTCCATTCCTGATTTCGGTTCCATTTCAGTAATTAGAAATCTCTATGTATCCTTCCTGGAAAACCAGAGAAATCTCAATGTATCCTTCTTGTAAAACATGAGAAATCTCAATGTATCCTTCCCAGGAAACCAGAGAAATCTCAATGTATCCTTCTTGTAAAACATGAGAAATCTCAATGTATCCTTCTTGTAAAACCAGAGAAATCTCAATGTATCCTTCTTGTAAAGCATGAGAAATCTCAATATAGCCTTTTTCTAAAACATGAGAAATCTCTATGTATCCTTCCTGGAAAACCAGAGAAATCTCTATGTATCCTTCTTGTAAAACATGAGAAATCTCAATGTATCCTTCTTGTAAAACATGAGAAATCTCAATGTATCCTTCTTGTAAAACATGAGAAATCTCAATGGCAGAATTATCGTATCGACAGAATTATCGTATCGACAGAAATATCGGATCCGAAAAACCATTAGTTTACGTCAAAACGAAAAGACACTTTGAAACGAGGAGAACAGACATTCCGAAAAACACGAAAATTTCTGAAATCACGAAAAAATAGTCAATATGAAAAGCGGACCGAAACGAACCGAAACCGGCCAAAACAAGCCGAAACGAAAATTTACAAAATCCGAACGAACCGAACTGAAAAAAAAAGCGGTGCACAAGTCTTATAATGTGGCCCCTTCTCTTTGAACAGAGCTGTAAAGTGGACGTTGCACAGGGCTGTGTGATTGGCCCTTAGCAGTGACATTGATGCACTGAGTTGCTAGCCAGCATGATAGCCTACAATCAGGTGTGAATTGTGCAGACCACTGGCCTACAGTGTGGCTCTTCTGCTCACGATTGTCACGGTGCCTGGTGGCATGCCACCGAAAGTGAACAAGAGCAAACTTTTGATAAGGAAGACTACTCAAATATTTCTTAGATATGTGTTAGCATAAAACCACTAGCTTAATATTTATAGAAAGAGCCCAAAACGTTGGGCATGTCAAGAGAAATTGATGAGTATTGAGATGAGAATTTCAGTATGGTGGGAGCAAGCATTCATGGGGTAGTAAGGGCAAGTAGATTTTACATCGCTAGCCATTTCCTTAAAGTACAACTGTCATACCCAAAATAAGTTGGGTTCTTTTGACAGGATATAATTATGTAGCTTCTGCCATGATTTTCAATTACCAACCCATTGTTCAGACCGTGAAATGAGATCTGGTGAATACTCTCACTTCACTATTGAGCCACATTGCACTAAAACAATATCTAGAAAATCCTGGCCAAAATCATCAGACCACCGAGAGCAGTAGATTTACTAAAAGCCACACAAATGAATATATACATAGTCACACATAGAACATGATCTGATTATACATGCAAGAAATCTGAGCCAGATCACTACTTATACATTGAAGGCAAGACGGAAATGGAAAACTTGTGGGTTAGTTGCTTTCCATTTGCTGCTCACCTAGAACGTCTCTATTATGATCGTGCTGCTTTGCCAGCAGCTCAAGTCATAATACATTCGAGCCGCGGGATGATAACGGCTGTGGTGTTAAGAGCCGTGGTGTAATAAGCTCCAGGATTCCATTGAACTCCCTGGAGACAGACACAATCTCGTGTGAGCGAGGTCCGGCCAGGAAGGATACGTGGAAGCTATTTGTTCCCAGTGTACCTCTGCTTGCGGAGCAAGGCCAGGGAGTATCGCTCCGCTGTCTACACCTATGGATCTGAGGTGAGTATGGAATTTAATGGTGGTGTTAGATTGATGTGTTAAGTGATTGTGTTGAAGCAAAATCACTTAACACCAGCTTGTGAGAAACATTAGTCATTTCAGGATAACATCAGGTACAGATGGAGAACAAGCTGGTTAGAATAGCTAATTTTCCATCTACTAGGGGCACATTAATGTAGTTACAAACTAGAGGAGCAATTAATGTACAGTAAGCAGGTGCTACATCCAGGACACAAGCAGAGCATGTTAAAATTAAGCGCAGCGCTCGAGACATTATGCTGTACGGCTCGAGCGCTGTACTTTGTGTCCAGTTTGTGACTTGCTCCTATTGATTCAGAGTATGCATATTGATACATTGTACCAAAATTCGAAACCGGTATAACCAACAAGAAGGTGCAGTTTGTGGATGTAAAAACTATTCTATTTTTTCGATTAACAGTATCTTTATTACTCTTGCTCCTCTGGTTTCTTTTTATATAGGACCAATATAAGGATTCACATCCGTCCCAAACAAAAAGCCAACATTTGGATCATCGATGCTAAATAAAAGCCTTATGGCCGTGTACCTCTTCCTCAAATGATGCAAAGAGGTATGAAATGATGGGGCTACTCACAAATTTTGGCATACTAGGACAAAGAGGAATAATCGAGCAAAGAGTCACTCAATACATCATCAACTCTGCAACCCCCCCCCCCCAGAGAAAACCCTCAGATACGCTGACACGTCATGGAACCTTTAGAGCTGATTTTATTTCCCCTTGGATTGCACCCCTGACATAAACCTCACGATAATGTAAACCACGTGGAAATGCATGGATTAATTTAACAAAGCCCTCCACCAAAATTAGCTGGTTGAAATATAAGCCGCATGTAGGAGATTACAGATAGGAAACGGTAGTTTTCTCTGTCTTCAGACTGAATTGTGAAGCTGGCAATTTTTAGATCAAAAACTCCCGCAGCTCTGACACGATATATGATATATAGTGAAGTGGTATACAGAATCCAGAGATTATTTAATGGGGGGATCAAACCAGCAATGAGCAAGGAGGAGGCAATCTGATCTCCTGTTCATATAAACAGAGGACAACAGATTGCTGCAACATGGTTTTGCACGGGTATTAAAAGGGATGCTATGCAAAAAATAAATAAATAAAATCAGTGAATGCCTCGTTCTGTCTTTTTTGAAGAATAAAGGTAAAAGTGACAAGTTAGGCAGTGGCTTCTTCTCATCTTCTTTCTTCAGACTCCAGGCTATCTAGCTACAGGAAGTAGCTGGGTGCTGGCAGAGGATGGTCAGAGCATTCCAGAGGAGCATCTTAGCAATGCTCAGCATTACTCCTCGTCTTCTCTTTTTGAATCCTACTGACCCGGAGTATAGAAAGATAGATCCCTAGGAGAGCTTGGAGCCTCAGGAGGCCACCATTACTATTTGAAAAGACTGAAGATGTCATGGTGACTAGAGTATCCCTTTAAACCATGGATCTCAAACTCTGGCCCCCCAGATGTTTCTGAATGTCAACTCTCATGATTCTATGACCATCCATTGCAGTCAAAGAATTCTGGGAATTGTAGGCAATAAACACCTGTTGGAGGGGCAGAATTTGAGATCCATGATTTAAGTGGTCTAGCTTTAGATGCAAGTTCTAACTGAACACTTACACCTTGGTGAGAGACGTATCTCTGCTCTGTTCCTCTAGGCAGTGTTTTCCAACATAACCCCCAAAACCACACCAAAAAACCTTACAATCTAGAAATGACAACTATCCAAAAACAACAGGACCTATTCCCTTCCCATCGAGCCATTAAAATCTTGTGGCTCCACATGTAAATGGTAATAGCTCAACTTATCTGCAGCTTACTGTGCTTTTACTTCTATTATGTTTCGCATAAGACTCACAAATGTACTGGGATGCCGAGAATAACAAGCGGCTTGCAGTAACTTTTCTCTCTATTCCAGAGAATGCCATTGAATAATAAAAAATAAGGGGCTAAATAACAATCTTCACGCAAACGTTTGCGCCGGTGCAAATAATCATTAACGCGTGGGGTAAAATCATTTGCACCGAATCCCGTATTACATAATAAGCGCAACAAACGCACGCATTCGTCTACCGTGGGTGAACCTGTGTGATCCCTGCGCAAGCTTACTGTACTTCACGCGTCCTATACTTAACATTGTGAGCGCAAATGCGAATGTGCGCTGGTACGAGTATGGTATTACAATCTATTTCGCGGTAATTACCTCATGGCCTTTGCGCGCAGAATTTTAGCAACTCCTAAAAGCTGGTGCTAATGGCAAATTTGAACAACCTGGCCGAACCCCAAATATCCAAGCCCATAAAAATCAATGCACCAAAGCACAGTGACCCATTTAAATCATACCAAACCAATACAATGGATGAAGTTGTGTGTGCATGTATTATTGCTGCAGCATATATGCTCGGATTGACAGTGGCAGATGCAATTTGTTACCGTGAGACAGGTGTGGTTCTTAATTCTGATTGGTTGAATCTCGAAAAAAGACTGCCCGCGCAAAGATTTCTGCGCGCGATGGTACTGCGCGAGCATTTGGGCGCTTCCTGTTTGCGCGCGCAATTGATCGGCGGATGAAAAAACGTGCAAGGATTGTAATTCCAACGGTGATTTGCGCGTGCAAAAGTTTAGTGCTTGGTGCAAAGATTTTCACTTTGTGCGAGGATTTTTGCGTTAAGAATGTAATGTGGCCCCAGGGCTTCTACAAGCTGGCATTAAGTTATTTAGTGGTAGCCTGACATCCTAAAACTTATGGGGATATCAGAAACAAAAACGGTCAGATAAAGGCTCAATTTCCTTTCTTGACTGCCTGGGACGAAGGTCCTTTGCCACAAAGAAAGACAGAAAAGTGGTATGGAGGAAAATGTAACCATTTCCAGTTGGGATAGAGGTCTTACAGACAGAGAGGTAGCCAGTGTGTATCATCGTGGTATGTAAAAGACATTCATGGGATAGAGCACTGGGAACCACATTATGTGTGATGTGTGATGAAGGTTGGTGAATAGGCCATCCAGGAACCATTTCAACCATCATCAGCAAGATGACGCCATATTCACTAAGTAAGGTTAGGGCTACAGCAATGTTAGAGTAAGTTTAGGTGAAATGCAGCATTGAGTTAGGAGGTGTCAAGCATCACAGGGGGCTTTGGGGGCTCAGGTTAGGAGCTGTAATTTGGTGAACTAAGGGTCAGGAAGTACCTGCCTTCAAAAGGATTTTCATGACACTTTATATGAGTAGAAACATCCTCTGAGAGCATAAATATTTCCTGTAAGTGTCCTGTAAATGTTTTTGCAACAATTCCCATAAAACAACAAAATACGAGAACTAAATTGCTAGAGTTGACAGAGCATAAATGTTGACTTTCAGCATGGACATCTGATATATGGAAATCCATAGAAAGAGCAACTGTAAACATGAGGTCTGTTACTTACCTGGCTTGATGTCGCAGGTGAGTTGGACCCCCAAGGGGGCACCTCCTAGTTCAGCAGTGGAGTAATGATGGTCTGGAACTTCTCCGATGAACTGAGCTGCCCTGTCTGATAAGCGAACCAAGTCTTGTCCTTCCACCAAGGGACAACCTTCTCCAACACACCCAGAACGACTCCTAGACTTCATCCAAATCCTCAAGGGTAATTTACACTCAATGCCTTTACAATCTCTACTGCTGTTGCTGCTCATCTGCTGTGGACCAGTCAATGTGGCAGTGGGACCAGTAGAATCTTCACTTATGAGACCAGTGGTCTGCAGGAAAGCTCTACTGGGTTGCATGTGTCCATTGTTAGCCATATGCTGGTGAGATCTAGAGGTTTTACCTGTCTTTGTTGTGCACCTTGCACCCACACATGGTCTGTGCTGTTCACCATCTGGCGGGTTGCTAGAACAAGTGAGACCACCATGGCATCTCTCTGCAGGAATCCTACTGCAAAGCAGCATGAATACAAGGCTACTAAACAAGGCACAGGACCCCCACTCTAACATGTTCATCTGCAAAACAAAACAGAAATTTATTTAATAAGGAAAGAAAGAGAGAAAGAAAGAAAGATTAGAGAAAAAAGAAAGAGAGAAAAAAAAGAGAGAAGAAAGATAGAAAAAAGAGAACGAGAGAAAAAAGGAGATTGAAAGAAAGATGAAAGAAAGAGAGACAGAAGGATGAAAGAAAGAAAGATGAAATAAATAAATAAAGAGAGAAAGAAAGAAAGAGAGAAGAAAGAGAGAAAGAAAGATGAAAGAAATAGAAAGAAAGAAAGAAAGAAAGAAAGAAAGAAAGACGGAAGGATGAAAGAAAGAAATGAAAGAAATAGAGAAACAAAAAGAGAGAAGGATGAGAGAGAAAGAAAGAAACAGAGAGAAGAAAGAAAGAAACAAACAGAAGGATGAAAGAAAGAAAGAAAGAAAGAAAGAAAGAAAGAAAGAAAGAAAGAAAGAAAGAAAGAAAGAAAGAAAGAAAGAAAGAAAGAAATCATATTTTAGGATTTCCTATAAACTTACTAAAGTCCTGCAATTCATTTTAAACTTCTTTATTTTTTCACCAACTCATTATCAGTTGCAAACAAAACTAATATTAAAATTCATATCTACTTTATACCATATAGATATTTTATAAATCCCCTCCACAAAGTAAATATTAAACATAATCCTGTAGCATGTTTCCTTACACTAAATATAGCAAAGCATGTAACTGCCCCAGGTACTGTACCTTTGGAAGACGTGCAGAGTCAGGTCCTTTCTGCAGCTACCTTCAATTAATGATTTGTCTCCAGAACAGAGATCTCAGACTATCCAAAGTAACTGACCTCCACAGAAAAGCTGGAAGCAAGAGAATGTAATGTGTAACATTCCTCAGACTTGATTAGCTTCAAGTTTCTCAGCGACCACCCCTTAACCCCCTGATCACCAGACACTGATTTATTTTACCTTAACTCAATAAGATACTTTTCTGTCTCCAAGCTCCCGTGACAGTTACTCACAAACAGCACTGTAACTGCACACTAATATATTTCAGATTTTCTTTACGCAAACATTCCATTTTAGAATTTTACCCCCCGGAATTGAAGAAACATGTTTAAGCTAAGTATTGTGTCCATGGAAGCCACCCCATGCTGTCACTTTCACTGAAAGGTGGCGAATAAGGTTAAATGTTAGCGACTGGCTAATCCCAATTCTTGTTTTAGACTTATTATGGTAGCCAAGAAGAGGAATGCTTTTAACTTATTGTGTAGTCAGTCATCCCACCTCTTCAGACTGTCTGCTGTTCCCCTGCTGAAAATTAAACCAAGTCTTTCTCACCCCACCCCACCCCCACATTTTGATAATCATGATATTGAATCGTTATAGGATTTCACAACCGTTTCCTGCATTTTTGTGGGAACAGACAATTTTCTTTTCAAAACAAAAACAGAAGCCAAGGATAGGTATGTTCAAAACTCTATGGGCTCGATTACATTCTTCGCGCAGACGTTAACGCGTGCGAAAAAAACGCATTAACGCGAGGGGCAAAACTCTTTACGCAGAACGTCATATTACAATGTCTGCGCAAAAAATGTGCGTTAACGTCTACCGCTGGTGAACCTGCGCAAACCCTGCGCGAGCGTATTGTACTGCACACGTCCTATACTTAACACTGTAAGCGCAAATGTGTTTGTGCGCTGGGCGCGGGTGGTATTACAATTTATGCGCAAAATTTAACGCCCAGTGTTTGCCCGCACAATTTTAACATCTTTTAAAAGCTGGTGGTAACGGCAAATCTGAACGTCCTGGCCGAAAACCAAATACACCAGGACGAAAAATAAAAATACAGCAACGTAATATTACACATTCTACACGTACCCAAATAATAAAATTGAGAAGTTGTGTGTGCATTTATTATTGCTGCAGCATATATGCACAGATTGACTTTGACAGGCGCAAAAACTTAACATGAGATAATTGTGGTTCTTAATTCTGATTGGCTGAATCGCGTGAAAAAACAGTCCGCACACTGATTTCTGTACGCAGCGTTAATGCGTGCGCTTTTTTGCGTGTCTTTTCTACGTGCTTTTTTTTTTGACGGATGAAAAAATGCGCGAGGATTGTAATACCAGTGTTAATTTACGCGCGTTAACGTTTAATGCTTTGCGCAGAAATTCACGCGTTTACCGTGCATTTTTGCGTGAAGAATGTAATAGAGCCCAGTCGGTTTACATGTGTATAAACGAAAGCTGGGTATTTTTGAGGAGGGGGGGTGGGTTGGGGGTAGCTTCAGCTGAAAGTATTCCAACATATTTTCGTGTCCTTTGAGAAGGCTCCGGGAATTTCTGTTTTGTTTACCTGAGGCAGAACAAAAGGGTTTCTCAAATATTTCCATGTAAAGGGCCAAAAGAAAAGATTTGGGTAGTAATCCTACAGCACTTGTTTAATTTAACATATACCGAGCAAAGGCCGCTGCTCAGCAAGGGGTTTGACAAACATATTCTCTGGTAGATTCCAACAGGGAATGAATGGGTTTGCTTTTTCCTTGAATGAGCAGCCTTCTGTCATGCTCTCGGACTGCTATAAAAACATTCCGCTTTGAAAATGTGTGCCTGAAAATTCTGGGGCCAGATCAGAACCTAAATGTTAGGCTGGGGTCAGACCAGCGCATTTTTAACGTGCGTTCTGGCGCACTTAATCACGGCCGCACTAGCAGCAAATGACGGGCAATGACAGCCAATATACGAAGTACGGTCGCACGAAAGTCCGGCCGCGCAACGCAAGTGGAAAATGAACGCATTTTTTCGAGAATGCAGAACCGCTAGTACTGACGTACAGAGTGCGCTGCGCCCGCTAGCGGTGTGTGTGCGTGATTAGGAGATGTCAGACCCTGCTCGTGTCCGGCCAACATAACGTCCAGACGCAAAAAGTTTCCTGGTTTGGATTCGTAAAACATCACGCACGAAAACGCGCATCGTATGACCGTTTTCGCATATTCCGTGAAAAAATACATCAATGCGTTCGGACGCACTTTTTTACGTTCGCGTGTAAAAATGCTTTCGTTTGACCCTAGCCTTAGACGCAAATGAAGAATGTTTGCGTCAACTGTTTTCCATTCGAGGTTCGCCTCTAACGTCTGTATCACGACCGAGTCGCTTTCTCAGCAGCTTGAGTCGTAATACTTATGAGCCGCAAGGTTATAACGCAGCTGTTATCAGACAATCAATTAAAAATATTGGGCCATATTGCATTCCTCGCGCATCGGTTTTGCGACCACGCAACTGCGCATTTGCGCGAGGACAAAACCATTTGCGCAGAATGTCGTATTTCAACGTTCGCGCAAACGATGCGCGTTATCGTTTGACGCAGATGGACTTGCGCGAGCGTGATGAACTGTGAGCGTCCTATACTTAACATTGTGAGCGCAAATGCGTTAAGCGGATGGTATTTCAATAGATGCGCAACTTCCTACGAACAACGTTTGCGCGCATAATTTTAATGTCTTTGAAAAGCTGGTGGTAACTGCAAATCTGAACGTTCTGGCCGAAACCAAACACACCAGCACGAAAAAAAACCATACAGCACAGTATAGTTACACATTCTACACATACCCAAACAATAAAATTGTGAATTGGTGCATATTTTTTTTATTGCTGCAGCATGTATACTCAGATTTATTTTGACAGGCGCAAAAAACGTTAGTGAGTCAATTAAGGTGAATTGATGTCAATTAAGGTTCTTAATTCTGATTGGCTGAATCCCGTGAAAAAAACAGTCCGCGCACTGATTTACATGCGCAACGTTACTGCGCGCGTATTACACTTCGTTTTGCGCGTTTTTTTTACTAACGTTATTTTTTGACGGATGAGAAAATGCGTTCGGATCCGAATATCACGTTAATTTTTGCACGAATAACGCTGGACACTGCGCGCAAAAGAAATTTTGCGCAGAGAATGTAATATGGCCCAACTGTCAGGTTCCTGACCTGTTGCAGCTCAAAGTAAGAGGACACCTTGAAACCCTAATTAATAAATCAACATTAATCAACATACAAAGAAATAACAATGGCGCAAATCAGTGCATAGATTTGGTATACCGATATATTGTATACCAATACATTAATGGGTCCCCAGACACAGTTGGGTCCCCAATTTTCGGTGTTCCAACTTCACTTCAATCTGGAAGGAAAACATAGAAAACTACATAGTATAGTATTTCAACAGGTTAAATTTCTTAAAAAATTACAAAAAACACTCACATATTTCAAGGCACATACAAAATATGCACATAAACACGTGCCGCAATGGCCCAGACCTCCCGCAATTTATCGTCCAGAATCGTCAATGATCTGCCAACCGGTGGTCACAAATTTCTGGAACAGTCTGACTTTGGGGTCTCCCGAATGTCACTGCATTAGAACAAAAATAAACAAATATATATATATATATAGTGTGTTTATTATTGCAGAAGCCACTTGCACATCATAGCAATTCAATGAATTGCATCCCAGAGCTCCAGTGCCACATTCCCCATATGCAGCAAGGAATTCTGGGTAGGATATGAAAATGACATCTGTCTCACTTTTATGCATCCTGGGTCTGTTATTACACAGAGCCCTAAAATCAATGCTATGCCACACTGTGGCTTTGTAGCAGAGATAAGGTTTATGCAACTGGTCAAAGCCACTCCTAGGACAGCGCTGTTTCGGGTTTGTTGGACCCTCATCAGCTAGGAGCTAGGCATGATGACCAGTTGCAGTGGATGCTTGGGACCCGTAGGGCAATCAGTATCTACAAGGATTGTAGTGGAGGACAAAAAGTGAGATAAAAGGCCTCCATACTAACTGGTCATCATGCCTACTCCTAGCTGATGAGGGTCCAACAAACCCGAAACAGCGCTGTCCTAGGAGTGGCTTTGATCAGCTGCATAAACATTATCTCTGCTAGAAAGCCACAGTGTGGCATAGCATTGATTTTAGGGTTCTGTGTAATAACAGACCCAGGATGCATAAAAGTGAGACAGATGTCGTTTGCATATCCTACCCAGAATTCCTTGCTGCATATGGGGAATGTGGCACAGGAGCTCTGGGATGCAATTCATCGAATTGCTGTGATGTGCAAGTGGCCTCTGCAATAATAAACAGACTTATTATAGCGTGGAGGCCTTTTATCTCACTTTTTGTGCTCCACTACAACCCTTTATATATATATATATATATTTAGAAAACTGAAAAGCAGATAGAGAGGCGACTTTATAATAAAAAAGAAAAAGAAAAAGTAATCTTTCGTTTTAATTTTTCTATTTAGTTTTTATATTTTACATGGTCCTGTTTAGGGTGCTGTAAAGGCCAGATACTGACATTTTCAATGACACCTCACTCGACCATGTGGGTTATATGGAGCCAGAGATACAGGGGTTCAAAGGACATTTGTATCTGCTATAATGGAATTGCAATTTGGGGGTGGGGGGCAAATGCCCCCTGTGCCCCCTCCCTGGATCCACCAGTAGCTTCCAGCAATTTTTTTATGACTTAATGAAGGGTGTAGCGAAATCTTGCTGAGTTCCCACACTTATTATTTTAAGACTTGACCCCTGTCCAGATGCTTTTATTTTATGTAAATACAAACAAGTGCAATGAAGAACATTATTGTGTCTCACTCCTGTTCTCCCTTAACATTGTTTCCTTTTTGCGCCATATTATTTTGTCCCACCTACTCCTTCTTCACTCATCTCTGTCTTCTGTCTTGTAATAGTCCCCATCCCCCCTTCCTCACTCCTTTATTTTGGCGTGTGTGGATAGCAGATACATCCCTCGAGGGGATGTGGTGAACGGTATTATTTTTACTGTGATACACCTGTGTTTACCAACTTTGAAATGTATAATTTGTGGTAATTTCAGAGTTCTTCTGTGACTCATCTCTTTTTAGAGTTATATATGAAACAGAATTGTTGTTATGGGAGTGAAACCAAAATATTCTCTTGGAAAATGTCTAAAACTGTCTGGTTGCAAGATGATAGAATTAGAGAAGCAAATTAGGAAAACGTCTAGAAAGTTTAACCAAATGTAGAAAGCAAAATAAAATATATTTGCAAATTAAATCAAAGTTGAGAAACATCTTCTGCATTTAGGAAGCACCCCTCCTAATGATGAGGGGGATATGTTTTTGCCAAGGGTGGGGCCCTTCATGGATTCTGGCACCTGGGCCCTGAGGTTTCTAGCTACGCCTCTGGTCTGATTCCTAGACGCAGAAGTGCTATCCTACACTGCCGATCCTTTGAATGATCGGTACTACTA
The DNA here is from genome assembly GCA_009667805.1 of Leptobrachium leishanense. Taxonomy (NCBI): domain Eukaryota; kingdom Metazoa; phylum Chordata; class Amphibia; order Anura; family Megophryidae; genus Leptobrachium; species Leptobrachium leishanense. Next base: position 303,787,387 of record CM019067.1, read on the forward strand.
CCTATTTACAGAAACAGACAGAATCAGAGGTATACATGAACAGAACAATCGACACCAGGGGTTAATGCCAGGGATGCTCGTGAGCCAGATACCAGGATTGTTTGTGAGCCAGACACACAGGATTAATACCAGTAGGGTAGTCAGAGGAATGCCAGGGGTAAGTTTGCCAGAATAGAACATCAGCCAGATGCCAGGAGTTGTGTGCCATATCGGCTGGTCAGAGGAATGCCAAGGTTTAAGAGCCAGGAGAATCGCATGTCTAGCGTTTTGACTGGGAGGCTTCCAGCACGGCCCCTTGCAGCGAGCGCAATTCATGCACACGCTACAGCATGTGACCGGCCCCATCGAAGCGTCACAACGCTGCGACGGACGCCGGGAGCCACGTCAGTACGGGTGCACCTAGTGCGCTCGTCTGACCCCAGCCTAAGTGGTCTCCCTCTTCGACAAGGGTGCAAACAGGACCTGAATTTGTATCAATCCTATCCTTGTCAACAGGGCAGCCATCAGAAATGATGGGGCCCCTTACTAAACCTCACGATGGGGCCCCCCGGCACTCCCTCAACCTCTAACAGCTTTTCTCCACCTTCAAAAAAAAAAGGACATAACATAGCACCACAGCAATAAAACTCCCAATAATGTGCAGTGTGTATGAGCGTATCACAGAATCCACAGCAATAAAACTCACAGTAATGTGCGGTGTGTATGAACGTATCACAGAATCCACAGCAATAAATCTCACAGTAACAGGCTGTATATGATGGCCTTTGGGTCTGGGCCTGGTCCTTGGGTCTGGTTCGGGCCTTGGGGTCTGGGCCCTGGGCCTTGGGGTCTGTGCTCTGGGCTTTGGGGTCTGGGCTGGGCCTGGTCCCTGGGTCTTGGGGTCTGGTCTGGGTCTGGGCTCTGGTCCCTGGGACTGGGCCTTGGGGTCTGGTCCCTGGGGTCTGGGCCCTGAGTCTGGCCTGGGGTCTGGTCCCTGGGGTCTGCACCCTGAGTCTGACCTGGGGTCTGGGCCCTGGGCCTTGGGGTCTGGTCCCTGGGTCTGTGCTCTGGTCCCTGGGTTTGGGCCTTGGGGCCTGGTCCCTGGGGTCTGGGCCCTTGGTCTAGGCTGGGCCTGGTCCCTGGGTGTCTGGACCCTGGGTCTTGGGGTCTGGGCCTTGGGGTCTGGGCCCTGGGGTCAGGGCCCTGGGACTGGGCCTTGGGGACTGGGCCCTGGGTCTGAGCCTTGGGGTCTGGGCCTTGGGGTCTGGGCCCTGGGTCTGGGCCTTGGGTCTGGGCCGGTCTGGGCCTTGGGTCTGGGCCGGTCTGGGCCTTGGGTCTGGGCCGGTCTGGGCCTTGGGTCTGGGCCGGTCTGGGCCTTGGGTCTGGGCCCTGTGCCTTGGCCCTGGGTCTTGGGGTCTGGACCCTGGGTCTGGGCCTTGGGGTCTGGGCCCTGGGTCTGGGCCTTGGGGACTGGGCCCTGGGTCTGTGCCTTGGGGTCTGGGCCCTGGGGTCTGGTCCCTGGGTCTGGGCTCTGGTCCCTGGGTCTGGGCCTTGGGGTCTGGTCCCTGGGGCTGGGCCTTGGGGCCTGGTCCCTGGGGTCTGGGCCCTTGGTCTAGGCTGGGCCTGGTCCCTGGGGTCTGGACCCTGGGTCTGGCCTGGGTCTGGCCTTGGGGTCTGGGCCCTGGGTCTGGGCCTTGGGGTCTGGGCCTTGGGGTCTGGGCCCTGGGTCTGGGCCTTGGGGACTGGGCCCTGGGTATGGGCCCTGGGCCTTGGGGTCTTGGCCCTGGGTCTGGGCCTTGGGGTCTGGGCCCTGGGTCTGGGCCTTGGGGTCTGGGCCCTGGGCCTGGGCCCTGGGTCAGGGCCTTGGAGTCTGGGCCCTGGGTCTGGGCCTTGGGTCTGGGTCTTGGGGTCTGGGCCCTGGGGTCTGGACCCTGGGGTCTGGACCCTGGGTCTTGAGGTCTGGGCCCTAGGTCTGGGTCTTGGGGTCTGGGCCCTAGGTCTGGGCCTGGGCCTTCGGGTGTGGGCCCTGGGTCTGGGCCTTGGGGTCTGGGCCCTAGGTCTGGGCCCTGGGTCTGGGGTCTGGGCCTTGGGGTCTGGGCCTTGGGGTCTGGGCCCTAGGTCTGGGCCCTGGGCCTTGGGGTCTGGACCCTGAGTCTGGGCCTTGGGTCTGGGCCCTGGGTCTGGGCCTGGGTCTGGGCCTTGGGGTCTGGGCCTTGGGGTCTGGGCCCTGGGTCTGGGCCTTGGAGTCTGGGTCTTGTGGTCTGGGCCCTGTGTCTAGGCTGGGCCCTGGCTCACCACTCCGCTGTCTTCTTTTCTTCTATCTTCTGCTCTTCTCTTCTCTCTTCTTTTCTTCTGCTCTTCAGCCCGGGCCCTCCGTCTCAGGCGCGCAGCTTCACTGAGTGGAGGGGGCGGAGCCAAATCAACGTGCTTGGGAGGCCCCCACACGCTGCTTGGCCCCGCCAAGCCAGCCAGTGAAGCTGCCAGGAGCCGGAGGAGACACAGTGTCTCCTCCGGCTCCTGCAGCAGAGACACAGCTCCGGATTCGGACTCATCGAGTTCGATACCGGAGCTGTAAAAGGGTGACGCCGCTGCCGACGGGGGCCCGGGACCCCACCGGGCCTGGGCCCCTTATGGCAGTATGGGGCGTAATGCCCTGATGGCGGCCCTGCTTGTCAATATTTATCTGCTGATTTTGCCAGAATAAATGAAAGTCACCAGATAGTGATCTATTAATTATATCTCATTTTTAAACATGTTAATTTCATGTGACCTGTGCAGAGAAACCACATCATTCCTGCGGAGGAACAGTACAACAGTCACTGTGGAACATGTCATTTGTGAGAACATGTTGCTGTGAGATCACAATGGAAAGACAACGGTTGTATTTATTAGACCTCCCTGAAGGGAAATGTGTTCAGTCGTCTGTGTCAGTTTCAGCAACATCAGCTATTTGATGGATATTATTGCCCTGTCTAAATGAATTCTTGGCAGATTATTGAAAAGACACACAAAGTATGACTGACAGGCTCATCATCCCGATCCTGTATATTCTATTCCTCTCCCTGGAAAGATATGCATTTACATGTGTCAAGCAAATGAATTACGAAAATTCTTTTTAATGCAAAAATATGAAAATAGAAAGAGGACTTTGAAGAAACGCTGGTGCTGCAGAAAGCGAATTAGAAGTTTGTCCTATGTCCCTAGAAATCTAAATATAAAGGCCCAGATCACGACCCAGACATTAACCCCAAGCAATTTGTGTTGAATATTTTTATCATAACATTGATTTGAAACATGGAATGTGAATCTTTGCAGGCAATTACTTTAAACAAAGAAAAACAGCAGCGTGTGGTTTATAATGTGTTTTATAACGTGGCTGTATTTGTAATGCATGAGTAATTTAGTTACAGCTTATGTAAGTGGTAGTGTCATACATTTGCTTCACCCTCACACATTTACTCAAGGATGTAATTCCATTCTCTTACTACAGCTTGGAGATGAAGCTCATGTGGATCAAACACAACAAACTTTTTCTAAATACTGACAAAACTGTAACGATGCTCTTTGGAACAAAACCTAAACTACACAAATTGCAAAATCCCCATCTATGTGTCAGGACAAAATCAAATGGCACGCTGACCACAGTCACTTCTCTCAAATATCTAGGTATGTGGTTAGACTCAAACCGATCCTTTGGCCCCCACATCGAAAACTCTCATCTAAACTTTACCCAAACTAGGTGCCCTGTACAGAAACAAATCCTGCCTGAGCCCCGCAGTAAGAAAGCAGATTGTACAACAAATGCTTATGCCGGCCATTGAATACGGAGATGTAGTGTATGCAGCGGCCCCGCAAACGCACCTTCAGAAACTTACTACATTGTATAACTCATTCTGTCGCTTTGTGCTACAATGTAACTACATGACACACCATTGTGACATGTTAAAAAAGCTAAACTGGCCGTCGCTGGAATCTAAACGCACCCTTCACCTTTCCAACCTGGTGTTTAAGAGATTTTCTGGGAAGCTGCCACCCTACCTGAATAGGCAGATTCCCCCAGCAGTCCCCTCATCCTATATCCTCCAATCCAGGACCTGCACTTTACTTGCAATACCACAATACAAAAAGTCAGTGGCTCGATCCTCATTTTCCTACAGAGCACTGCAGTTATGGAATAACCTCCCAGACGCCATCAAATCTTCCCCCAGTCTTAAGTCAATCAAGAGCTCCCTATTAACATACCTCAATACAGAATGCACCTGTAAACGTGTAACATAGTGACTATATACAGAATGCACCTGTAAACATGTAACATAATTACTATTTCCTACATATTTATTTTCTACGCCATTTTTTCTGTATTTATGTATATCATGCTTGTAACACCAGTGCGTCGTTCTGCAGCTGTTCCTCTTTCCATGTTTTTGTTTTTATTCCCAAATGGGAAGTGTTTGGTGCGTGTATAAATAAAACCCACCATATCTCTGCCTCTCCTTGGCTGAAAAGCAGCAGGAGGGGCTTGGAGCTGCTCAATAGAGCGGCCTTTTGGTACATGTTAGGTACTCACTCTGTAAAGAGGTGCCGTGAAGTGGCGAGTGAGCTTACGTTACAATGGCCATTGAAACAAACAAAAACCTCAGTTTTGTTGTACATGGAACACATAGAAACGAGCGCAGATGACACCTTTTTTCCTTGTTATGTTTTATACATTAACTGGGCTGTTACTCCTGGCAGTTGCTGCCGCTCCGGTGAGTATGGGCGCAACGCCATTTTTTCTGTATTTATGTATATCATGCTTGTAACACCAGTCCGTCGATCTGCAGCTGTTCCTCTTTCCATGTTTTTGTTTTTAATCCCAAATGGGAAGTGTTTGGTGCGTGTATAAATAAAACCCACCATCTCTGCCTCTCCTTGGCTGAAAAGCAGCAGGAGGGGCTTGGAGCTGCTCAGTAGAGCGGCCTTTTGGTTACAATTGTTAGGTACTCACTCTATAAAGAGGTGCCGTGAAGTGGCGAGTGAGTTTACGTTGCAATGGCCAAACAAAAACCTCAGTTTTGTTGTACATGGAACACATAGAAACGAGCGCAGATGACACCTTTTTTCCTTGTTATGTTTTATACATTAACTGGGCTGTTACTCCTGATAGTTGCTGCCGCTCCGGTGAGTATGGGCGCGACGCCATTTTTTCTGTATTTATGTATATCATGCTTGTAACACCAGTCCATCGTTCTGCAGCTGTTCCTCTTTCCATGTTTTTGTTTTTAATCCCAAATGGGAAGTGTTTGGTGCGTGTATAAATAAAACCCACCATATCTTTGCCTCTCCTTGGCTGAAAAGCAGCTGGAGGGGCTTGGAGCTGCTCAATAGAGCGGCCTTTTGTTACATGTTAGGTACTCACTCTGTAAAGAGGTGCCGTGAAGTGGCGAGTGAGCTTACGTTACAATGGCCATTGAAACAAACAAAAACCTCAGTTTTGTTGTACATGGAACACATAGAAACGAGCGCAGATGACACCTTTTTTCCTTGTTATATATCTATTAATATATATACTTGTGTTGTTTTTTTTTAATATCTTACATTTCATTACTTTGTATTTCTGTAACGACTGTAACAATTCAATGCTCTTGAACCCAGGACATACTTGAAAATGAAAGAAATCTCAATGTATCCATCCTGGTAAAATACTTTATAAATAAATAAATAAATGTAGGTTACATTGTATACAGTATACAGCCGCGTTCATTGCCCCACCATTCCCGAACCGCTGGCACTAATGATCCTGATGTCCAGTAAAACTCCCCTTGTCTTCCTCAACCCCCAATCCCTCTAGAGTCTAGATTGTAAGCTCCTATGAGCAGGGCCCTCTACACTGAATGTTTCCATCCTGTCAGTTTATCCATGTTTCGTTCCCTTTGGTTATTGTAAAGCGCTGCGGAAACTGTTGGCGCTATATAAATGATGATGATAATAATAAGTAAATATCTCAGGGAAAAAAGTTCTTTTAAGCACAATGACACTTGTACGTAAAGTATTTCTGACTCTGAGCCTCTAATTACCATCTGCTTTGCAGTGCATTGTAGCTCAATTTGACGGCTGTATGTTTGGGAACACATATGGTTTTCCTGTTCTAACATTGCTGACATTATCATGTTGTCCAAACATGTTTTATGTGACACTTTCAATGCAATACTTGGAAAGCAGCTCCGTTCCCCCCCCCAAAGTTGATGGTAACTGTGTAATTACAGAACACAGTAATTAGGTACATTACATGCTTCTTGTAACTGTAAAACTCCACCGCTTTCATTCATTACCCTGAAACTGACCATTTCTGAGTGGTCTCCTTCCTATATCCCAAGTGGCTTTTACAGCACAATTTCGTTTCAGCTTCAATGCGTCATATAACAACGGCCGAATTATAAGACGACGAAAGGAAATAGGAATCAGGAGGTAGAGAGAAATGTGTTTCTACTCAGTTACCTTTCAGTCCCTATAATTGCTTGGCTGCTTCGTCTACTACACCTATACGCTGATTTAATGACCCGCGAGATCTAGAATTTACTTTTATGAATTTGTATATCTCAATGTATAAAACACATGTTATTAAAGTGCAGTTCGCGTAATCTTCAGAGTTATAGTGATTTAATTTTCAATAATAAAAACTGTGAATTTCTTGTGTGTGTTTTTAGTAGGGTTGCCAGATCAGCCATGTTTTCCTGGACACATATAATTTATTCATGATGATGGGCAAGGCGTGAAAAATTCCACCATGCATTCTGTAGAATCCACACACTGCAGATAAGAAATCAAGAAAGAAGCCCAGGTGACCTGTCTTGATTTCCTTCATGTAGGATATGAATTATACATGTTGCAGGGCGACACTTTTTCCCCTGTGCTCCCCTCTGCATAAAATAGTAATATCTGTTCATGAAACCTTGGCCAACCTGTCAACCCCAGTTTTGAGATATGCTGGAAGAAAGGAAAATATTTACATAATAATAAGTTTGTAATTCTAATTCCTTTATGTACATATAATAGCTATAAATATCATACGCACTAAAGCACGAGAAAGCAAACTTTCAAACCTACTTATTTGCCCTTGCCAAGGGATTTTTTGCGGAAAAAATGATAACGCGTCATTTATTTGAAATATGGGATGCAAATTTAAAAATTAAACATAATTTAAAATAGATAATTTGCACAGACTGTTGTTCTGAGATAGTTAAAATAAAGTAAATATGCTCATTTTAATGTCTTCCTTTATCAATTACAAAAATATTGCTGGAACGTAAGATGCTGAAATTGAGACGGTGTCCCTTATCTTAAACAATTTCAAACATGGTCTGTATTATCAGCATACAGGCAGAACTGGCCTTTGTGTCAAATACAGTAACTGTAATAAAGATGTTCAGATCTCCTGCTTATGGGGGTTTGTATTGATCATCATGAGATTATTAGAAATACAGCTTCCACAAAATACCAATAGAATATAAAAATAATATCTGTATGTGGCATAATGCCTGTGTATGGAAATTGCAGTAACTCCTTTTATCTGTACTGTACAGGGATTTTCACTTGTTATAACCCCCTGAATCTTATCCCTGTACAGCAGTGAGTGGCCTCAGAGCTCGCTCTGCATTCTGCCCTCATCCTGGCTGTTTTAATGCCGCTTTTTGTTACAGTGAGGATTGGGTATGCTGTTTACCGCTTGTTTCCTCTCTCTCCAGGGTGACTGGACAGAGATAATGCAGTGAATTCCCTTTCCCCACAGATTACACACTAATCTTGAGGTAAGAAGGTGTGAAAATGGGTTTTTGATATGCTAATGAACCCCCTATCTCCCGATCCGTGGCAGCTAGGGGTTAATTAATGCAGCAATATTGTTCTCATTTCAATTATAATGTGAACAGTGATACTGCACTAACGTTTTTTTCTATGGGGCGTTTGCTAAAAAGCACGTAATTTCCCCCCAAAAAATGTAACAAGTCCACATTTCTAAGTTTTTTTAACAAGCGCACCTCATAGAAAATATAATCGCAAATGTTCGCATGATAAAAAGAGAAAAAAACCACTTTACACGCTGTCAATTATTCAAAATTTTAATTTAATTGCATTTTTTGTTATATTATTCAGGCAGGACATGACGTATACATATAATAATTATATATTATGAATCTGCCGAGTCTGCCGGAAAGAACGACATATAATTTATCTGGGTGGTATAATAAAACGTGGCTTCAAAATGCGTTTAAACATGATGAGCAAAAGCGGTAAATAAAAGAAGCTCAGCACACAGGTGTGAAATGGCTCAGCAGCGAAGGGGTTAAAAGATTTTACACAAAAACCTACTAGATTAGCCTGCTTAAACCTGTTGAATTGAAATCATTGAAATTCGCCACATTTTTAGGTGTAATTCAGCACTCTGTGAATAGACGAATCATTAGTTCTCAATGGCACAATTTTGCTGCCGCTGAATCTCGCCGAACTGCGGCGAAATTCACTGTATTTCATTGTCAATTCGCCCGCATTTGGTGAAAATACAGCTTTGTGAATACACGCATTGCCCCGAAATTGCACCTACGTTGAAATTAACAGTTCGGTGCAATCTGGTGACAAATTCGGGTGTCGGTGAATAACCCTCTAAATCTCAGCAAGGACAAGATTGAGTTTGATACCATGTTGCAAAGTACCATTTCACCTGATTTCCCATATACTTTCAGGGCCGTGTCAGACGAGCGCATTATGTGCGCCTGTACTGACGTGCCTCCCGACATCCGACCGTCACAACGGTGTGATGCTGCAACGGGCCCGGCCACACGATTTGCGCACGCTACAGCAGGCGTGCTGCGTCCGTTCACAAAGTCTCCCCGTCGAAGCACTAGGACAAAGCGTTCGACAGGACTCCTATGGAGGATTGAGCATTTCAGCGCTGACCGCACTAACTGCACTTAGCGGGGTGGCCAGACAGGCGTTAGAGTGGAAAAAATGTCCACTCTCACAGACGTTCCTTCCGCTCTTAAAAACGCTCGTCTGACCCGAGTCTGAATCAGATGCAGCCGTTTCAGGCTTTGCATGACATTGAAGGTATTTGACGTCTTGCCGCTCAGCCCGTGTGGCCACCTCAGATTACGTTGTTTTCTTCGAGGCGTTCGTGCAGCTGTCCTGACATAATCTCTGCAATATCCACAACACCCACAAGGTGGAGCCTTACGAGAGATTCCCGAGATCTTTCAGAGATCCCGGCTTTCCTTATCTCTTAGAATACAGAGGTCATTGGGATGTGTACGGCTTTTCAAACCCGCCTGCTCGCAATGCTGCGATGTTTTCCTGGAAATAGATTGAGCATGTTGGCTATCGCTCGGCAGCTTCATTCATAATGTCAGCCTCTGCCTTGTCTCCCATTCTGTTATCATTGGCAACAAATCGTGTACTTTTTCACAAAGTCCAAACAAGAAAAGAATATCAATGCGATGCCAAGCGCTATCTGTGTCTGAGCTGACAATGGCTGCGTAATGACTTCTGGCTCTCCTGAATATTTTTCAAGATAATTCTTCTCTTGCGTTTATTTTAGAATAATTGTAATGCACACTGCTTTCTTGTAGGAAAAAGGAGAGGGGGGTACTCACCATGAATAGAGGGAGCATGCCAGCGTGCAGCCAATCAATAGAGCTAGTGCCAGGCCACCACATTATGTTGCCTGGGTCCAAGGATGAAATGCTGCCAGCCCCTCAATCTATGTCCACCAAAACCCACAGCTAGGAGCACTTTTGCAGAATCAATCAGCACCGCTCCAAAAAAAAACCAGATACTCTCCTCTCATCCCACGGTGAGAACGACGGCTCCATCCGCTTCTTCTTGCCACTGGGAGCGGAGAGAGATGGACGGAAAAAAGTCCCCCAATCTTCCTCTGTGAATCACTTAACCGACCTGCCGGATCTCGCTAGCGGAAGCCTTAATGGAGTCCTATGGAGGGGATGCTCACAGCGGTGCTTAGCGCTGCCACGAGCGCCCCGAAACTTTGCCCAGCGTTACGGTACAGGCTGCGGGATTAGCGCCTGCCCCATAATATGGAGCTAAAAATGGGGACGCTAAGGAGAAACCTGCAGGCACAGGTTTTCCTCCTCAGCGACGGCGTCCCTGTTTTAGCGTGAAGAATATAACAGTGTCCTGTATTGGCTTACGTACGGATTTCTGGGTCTATGTATGTACTCCTATTACTACACTGCACAAATTTCTCAGATAGTAGCATGGCATAAAACAGAGAAGTCCAAACTCCGCCCCCTCAGATATTCCTGAACTACAACTCCCAGAAATCTCTGACTGCTTTAGATGGATGGAGAAGCATGGGAGTTGTAGTTCAGGGACATCTGGGGGGCCGGTGTTTGGACATCCCTGGCATAAACCATGAAACATATGCTGTCATATTAATTTAGAATCTGCTACGTTTGGTGACATTGCACCATCACCCTGGATATGGTTTCCACAAAACCATATCCTTCTTAGGCTAGGGTCAGACTGAGGCAGTGCGAACGCGCGTTCTGGCGCACTTAATCACGGCCGCACTAGCAGCAGATGCCGGGCAATGACGGCCAATATACGAAGTACGGTCGCACAAAAGTCCGGCTGCGCAACGCAAGTGGAAAATGAACGCATTTTTTCGAGAACGTTAAACCACTAGTACTGACGTACAGAGTGCGCTGCGTCCGCTAGCGGCGTGTGTGCGTGAATTGGAGACATCAGACGCTGCTAATGTCCGGCCAACATAACGTCCAGATGCAAGAAGTGTTTTATTGATGATCCGTACAAAATCACGGATGAAACTGCGCATAGTATGACCGCTATTGCGTATTCCGGGAAAAAATACGTCCATTCTTCGAACGCACATTTTCACGGACAACGTGAAAAATGCGTTAGTCTGACCCTAGCCTTAAATGCACAACTTCGCTCGGCTACATCCTCCTGTGTTACAAACTGACAGCCAAACATATTTTAACATTTTTCCTGTCATTCTCCAATGTCCCATTTTTCGGACATGGAATTTCCCCCCCACCCCCGCGAATGCCCTTGCCACGTTGCCAACCTGCAAGCTATCTTTTTCCATAGACTTTTATACCGTTTATACCACAATAGCTCGCTACACTCTGTATTTATTTTTGGTGATTTAATAGAGATTTTTTATTGCGTGTACCGTAAGGGTCCCATCTGCAAAAATACTGATTTTAATGATTATTTAATAAAGAAACGTTTTTTTACTTGTTTGGATAAGACCCTGAGTGCATCCATTCATCATTTATTGTATGCATAGTTATGTGGCTTTTTTGCACCTGGGCATTAACAGCAACAAATGGGTGTATGCGGGCTTTCTTTCTTTTTATATATATATATATATATATCCAACATGAGAGGGGTCGCACACGTGTATTAAAACAAATAGTTTTATTGAATCTTATTAAAATAAACCGACGTTTCGGCTCACATCTGAGCCATTATCAAGGATACAACAATGAATCAAACATACATATAAATACATAAGGCTGAAAAACACTCACCAATCCCTCCCCTCAGTGATAATTGTTACTGCCCCTGAAACAAATTACCCAGAATGCAATCCATGATCAATGCAATCCCCACGCCTTTATCAGCGGCCCTGATAATAAATAATGCTGGGATCAGAGGTCAAATCTTTAATTGCAGCCCACAAGCTTTCTGGATCAAGACGCTTGATACTTTGGTGCCCAGAGGATTAAATGAATATAATTCTCTTACTTGCTTTTTGAGTGATAGATAGATAAAAAGAGATGGGTATAGCAGACTGTGAATACAATATTGATGTTTTAAAATTTGTTACATATAAATGGTTAACATCACCCATAATCGTTTAGAAATGGTTATGTACGTGATTATAGATCAGGTCTTTCATTATTGATTCAGGAAAGGTTTTCTTTATTTATATTGCTCTTTCTTTTCAAAATAATGAACATCAGTAAATATGGCAACATGGTTTAACCCCTTAACGCCGCGGGACGTACAGTTACGTCCTGCATTAGGCAGGCTTTAACGCCGCAGGACGTAACTGTACGTCCCCGGCGTCTGCAGCCCCCCAGCGGCAGATACTCACCTGCTCCGGCGGCTCCCGCGCTGCTCTGACTCCCACGGAGTCAGACCGGCACTTTTGGTGCCTCCCGGCGCACTGACGTCATCGCGCCGGACGCGATGACGTCAGTTTCATGTGTCCCCTCCCAGCCGGAGCAGGGGAAGCGCCTGGAGGGGAGGGGGGGATCCTTTGGATCCCTCTATCTCCCCATCGCCGGGGGCTATCAGCTAATGCCAGGCATCCCTGGAAAGGGCACAGTCTGGCCTTTCCAGGGATGTATGGCTTTAACCCCTTGATGGCAAGGCTGTGACCCAGCACCAATCGGTGCCAGGTCACAGCCTTTTTCCGGTGGGGGCCGCCATCTTGGATGGCAGCCCCACCTCCGGGACTCCCCACGTCCACTGACGTCATCAGGCGTGGCCCGATGACATCAGTTAACCAGGGAACCCCTAGCTGCCAAGGGATTTCCTAAGGAAATCCCATGGTGGAGATAGGGGGGTTCTTTGAACCCCTTTATCTCATGATCGGTGACAGCTAGGGGGTCATGTAGGGTATCATTTGAAAGGCCTGATCATGACCATATTACTTGTAAAATAAAAGTGAAAAAAAATAAAAATAAAATAATAAAAAAAATAATTAATTAAAAATAAAAACGTTCTTTTTTAAATTTTTTTAATGCAGCACTATTGTTCACATTTCAATTATAATGTGAACAATGATGCTTCACTAATTATTTTTTTTTGGGGGGTTTAGCTAAAATCACGTAATTTCTCCCCAAAAAAAAACCAAACAAAGTTCACATTTTTTTAACAAGTCTACCCCATAGAATATATCCGCAAAGTCTCGGGTAATAAAATGCAAAAAAAAAACACTTTACACACTGTGGATGATTGAAATTTTATTGAAAATTAACATTTTTTTTACAAGTTTGTTATAGCATTTTCGCAGGGCATGACGTATACATATAATAATGATATATTATTAATCTGTCAAGACTGCCGGAAAGAACGATATATAATTTGATTGGGTGGTACAATAATACGTGACTTAAAACCGCGTTTAAAACCGTCAAAATGAGCTCAGCAAACTTCTACTTCGAAACAGCGCCGAACTTGTAAAATTACTCCCGTCCTTAAGGGGTTAATGCCCTCCTTCATTGTTTTTAGAGATTGTTTTTAGTTTTTGTTGTTGGTTGTGAGTCACCATCACCATGGAGATGGAGCACGTCGGGCGGGTGAGCTCACACGCAGGAACGTTGGTCCAGATTGTATTCTGGGTAATTTGTTTCAGGTGCAGTAACAATTATCACTGAGGGGAGGGATTGGTGAGTGTTTTTCAGCCTTATGTATTTATATGTATGTTTGATTCATTGTTGTATCCTTGATAATGGCTCAGATGTGAGCCGAAACGTCGGTTTATTTTAATTAGATTCAATAAAACTATTTGTTTTAATACACGTGTGCGACCCCTCTCATGTTGGATATACACACGATTTTTTTGGAGTGTGCACCGTGGCGTTTAACCTCTACCTGGATGGAGATATGAAAGGTCGTTGCTGGGACTCAGTTTGGTACATAGTATATACAGTATATATATATATATATATATCAGGTTTATTCAAAGAGATTCAAATGGCTGGAGAAAGGGTAACCGAATGCTGATTTTCAGCGTTCGGTTACCTTTCTTGGCCATTCGGTATCCATTCCAGAGAGCAGGCAATTCGCCAAATCCTGACGAATTGCCTGCACGTACGGTGCCTTTTCGAGGGCAGTGAATTCCCCATGAAAAAGCACTGCTTCGTCTATTCAGAGAACACAAACCAGCAGTGAAAAGTTGCCGAAATGCCCTGCCATTCGGTGGTTTAATTCAACAGGTTTATTCAGGCGAATCCCATAGGCTTCAATGTTAAAAATATTCCTGTTTTAATTCAATATCTTATAAACCGTTCATTATAATATTCTGCAGTAAAGAGAATATTTACAGATTTTTTTTAGGATATTTTAAGCCTTTTTTTAAAAAAAAAGTCTTTTTTTTTTTTTTTTAACTTTACTTATTTTTTCTGTAACAGCTCTTTTTATTATCATTCCCTGGATCTCATATGTAAATTTCACACATTTTCGCTCAGTAGTTTCTTTGCAAACAGTGTTTCACTTTTCAATCATTCAAGCAAACTGTTTTCCTAATTTATTCACTTCACTTGTCTGCGGTGTCGGCTTTTTCCAGAGGCTTCTCTGCGTGTGATCGGCTCCTGCTCGGGTTTTTCCGGCGTCTTCAACAGGTTAATCCAGATGTTTTTGCGGGTTTTCGGCGTGCATACGCCTGGTTTTCGCCGGGTTTTTGTCAGGTTTTTGGTGGGTTTTCGGCAGCTTTTCCCTGCACTTCGATAGCCCTGAGGTGCTTGCTGAATACACCGCAGGGTCGCCGAAATGGGAAAGCCGATTTGCACCGAATTGAAGAGAACGACAAGTCACCGAACGTGCGGTGACTTTTTGAATCTCTTTGAATAACCCTGTATATATCTCCAAAAAGGGATGCAATCGAAAAGCTTACTAAAAAAAGCACAATGTTATCGAATAACCATAAAAAACGACTGCTTATTTTATTGATTAACCATATAAAAAGGCTCTGGCACGAGCCTTTATCAACCTTGACCCTTCACTACTAAGTGATTTTCCAAAAAAACATTGTCAGAAACCAATGTTTTGGTTTTTTTTTAAACTTAATTAAAAATTATTAGGCTTGTGCACCGATTTTTTTTTTCGGTTCGATTCGATTTTTCGGATTTTTAAACTTTTCGGCTCGACTCGTTTTTCGTGTACATTTTTTTTTCGGGATTCGACCATTTTTCGTATTTTCGCGTCACTTAGCTCGTTTTTTGTATCGACTTTTCGTATTTTCGAAAATTTTCGTTTTTTTCGGAACGTCTGTTCTCCTCGTTTCAAAGCAATAAATTTCGATTTGACACATTTCAAGTACATTCGAAAATTCCGAAAATATCGGGGGGCGTGGCCTGAACGCCGATGCAGCCGGCAGCATAATGGAGGAGCTCCGGCCTGACCAGCGATTATAAAGGGAGGACGCCACTGATTTGAGGTACCATGACCTCTAAAAAGAGAACACAAGCTGCCCAGACCCCGAGGGGACCCACTAACCCTCAAAAACGCGGCGATATTGGCCAATATTTCGCGGACACACCGCCCGCAAGCAAGCCGCCGCATGGTCCCAAAATGGCGCCGATTTCTCCAGCCTCACACACGCTGTCTCCGGCTGATAGCCCTGTACCGTCGGTGGATTCAGAGGGGTCTGTGAAGGACATCCTGCGCACCCTGCCGACTAGGGAAGACCTGGAGAACATGCTGCAAAAGCTGGAAACATCTTTTACAACGCGGCTGGAGTCTGTGGGAGCGGATATAAAACACGTGGGGTCCAGAGTGCAGGTCTTGGAGGAGGAAAGAGAGCTACTGGAGGATCGTTTATTGCACTTGGAAACAGGTATGATGTCCCACAATACACACCTCCAACGCCTACACCGTACCCTTGACGATCAAGACAATAGGGGGCGCCGCAACAACCTGCGTATTAGAGGAATACCTGAACCCCACGACGCACGAGAAATTCTATCTGACATCCTGCGACCAATTTTTAATGCACTACTGAGACGCTCTCCAGAGGCCCCAATACATTTTGACAGGGCTCACAGGTCCTTGAAACCCCGGGGGGCCCCACGGCTGCTCCCAGAGATGTCATCTGTAGATTCCATTATTATCGCCAGAAAGAAGACGTATTACACGCGGCACGTAATCGAGAGGTGCTAGACATGGATGGAAACATATTACAAGTCTATCCAGATCTCTCCTGGACCACGCTCCAAGCTAGACGGATCTTAAAACCGATAACAGATGTCCTGAGGGAACGACAAGTTAAATACAGATGGGGATACCCATTTACTCTACAGACGACACTGGAGGGCACTCACTTTGTGATATCTGGAGCAGGGGACCTACCACCCTTATTGTCCGCGCTAGGCCTGGAAGGGGTGTCTATCCCGGAGTGGTATGGAGGCACGAGCCTAGATCTGGCACCCCCGCTCCCCCAACCACAGCGTCCGAGATGGCAAACACCTCAGAAGAGGAACCGTGGACCGCTTAGATCTCACCCGTCTACCCCTTCACAAAAAGCCCCAGACTGATTGTCGATAACTTCTACAGACGTCCTCCCGACTCTAGATACGTAATCTGCCATTGCCTCGTCATGGATGCCATGTTGGATTTTATTGGGCCAACCTTAGCAAAATAAGCAAAATATGCAATCCGTGGAACCTGCCATTAACTACTCCTAGTCAAGAACTTGGCTTAGACGGGCAGTCATTTTTCATTTTACAGCACTCAGTGCGACGGTTCTCCCTTACTTGTTCCAGATCTTGAATAGGGTTACAGGCCTTGCGACACCTCTATTGCTGCAAACACCCCCTTGGTTTTTTGACCGCTTTTCTGACATACCCCCAGTTGCGGTGGAAGTTTCTTTTTATTGTTTCTAAACTTTTTAGACAAGACAATGTTTTTAAAACCTGGGCGATACTTTCTTAGATCGCAGGTTTTACACCGTCACCCGGTACGACTCTGTTTCTCTTTGTTCATATGTAGGTTTTTATGTTTAAGATGCAATGTTCACCTAAACTTTCTCACGATGAATCTAATTATTAGCAATGTTCTCACGCAAACCCCTCAACACACGGTTTTCGACTACCTTTATAATCTTATATCTACGTCTGATACAGATAGGCTGTTTTTTATGCACATGACTTATTTAAATGGTTAAAGTAAGGTTTATGTCATGGAATGTACGGGGATTGAACATCCCGCAAAAACGACGTATGGCGCTGATTGATTTCCAGAGACAGAAAGGGGAAGTATTATTCCTCCAGGAGACACACTTCAGGGATGACGCGGCACCCTCGTTGACATCTCGCCACTACCCCCAAGGTTTTTATAGTAACTACACAGAGTCTAAAGCTAGAGGAGTGGCTATCCTTGTTGCCCGCCATGTTCCATTCACTTGCACACACCAGCTTAATGACCCTCACGGTCGCTATTTGTTTATTAAGGGTACCCTAGGGGATCGATGTATCACTATGGCTAATCTATACCTCCCGAACAAGGGACAATGTGGAGCATTACGATCAATCTTGACGAAACTTGATGGCTTTACAGAGGGCATTTTAATCTGTGGAGGAGATTTCAACGTCCCCCTCGATTCTTCTAGGGAGGGAATTCCCAATTCCCCATCGGTCGACCCCTCACTACGCCGCAGATTTTTACAACTTCTCCATCAATACCAATTGGTGGATGGGTGGAAGACACTACACCCGTCCACCAAAGATTATACATTTTATTCACCGGTAGCAAAATCGTATTCCCGACTTGACACATTCCTCATACCCCATCATCACCTACAATGTTTACAAGCAGCGACGATAGCTCCCATTACCTGGTCTGACCATGCCCCGGTCTCAATTAGGATTGAATTCGACTCCATCCCCTCCACGCAATGCTCTTGGCGCCTCAATGAATCGTTATTAGGTGATGCCCTAATACGTCAGGAGATACAAGACGCTGTCACCCAATATTTCGTAGAAAATGACACGCCAGAGATAACACCACCATTGCTATGGGAGGCACATAAATGTGTACTCAGAGGCAAACTCATTCAAATAGGAGCGCAGCGTAAGAGGGAGAGGAGGGCGGAGGTGGGAGACCTGGTTCAAAGCATCCACATTTTGGAAACATCACATAAACAGACACATTCTTTAGACGTTTTTAAAGAACTAACGGAACAGCGAGCGAAACTGACTTCTCTCCTCTCACAACAATCACTGCGTTCACTACAACTGACCAAACGACTCTATTACTCACAGGGTAATAAATGCGGGAGACTATTGGCCAACGCTTTGAAACAGAGACGCCAGACCACATACATACCAAAAATACAAGGGGAGGAAGGTAAAATACACCATCTCACTAGCGATATCACAGCCACATTCTATAAATATTTTTCTTCACTCTACTGCTTGAGAGATTCACCTCCTAGTAAAGTAGACATACGTGCTTACTTAAAGGAGTCACTCCATTCATCATTGCCACCAGAAGTGGCTGAAACCCTTGAGGCACCTTTCACACCAAAAGAACTTTTTGAGGCAATACGGTCCACTGCCACTGGTAAAAGCCCAGGACCAGATGGTTTTACCATAGCTTATTACAAAACGTTTCTTCCCTTTCTGAGTCCCCATCTCCTTAAAATGATTAATTCCCTTGATGACGATATCAGTCTTGACCCATCAACATTGAGAGCCCATATAACGCTCATCCCTAAGCCCGATAAAGACCATACCCAAGTCACGAACTACAGGCCGATCTCTTTATTGAATGCAGACGTGAAACTTATGGCTAAAATGATGGCAACACGTCTTAATCCTTTGATTAATAACTTGGTACACCCAGATCAGACGGGGTTTATCCCCTCCAGAGAGGCAAGGGACAACACACAAAGGGCCATAGCCTTGGTACATATGGCACATAATACTAAGACTCCTACACTCTTTCTCTCCATTGATGCAGAAAAAGCCTTCGACCGAGTAGATTGGTCGTTTCTGATGGAAACAATGTCTATATTAGGCTTTGGACCACGGTGGTTGATGTGGATAAGGTCCCTCTATAGTAACCCGAGGGCTTCCCTGAGAGTAAATGGAACATACTCTCAGGACTTACACATCCATAACGGTACACGACAGGGCTGCCCGTTGTCACCCCTACTATTTGTGTTAACCTTGGAACCGCTGCTTCAACGAATTAGAGACCACCCTCAAATTACGGGCTTTCCTTTGTCATTTCATCACTATAAAGTGGCGGCGTTTGCCGATGACATTCTCCTTACCCTCACGAACCCGGTAAAATCACTAAGACACCTTATGGGGGAACTTGACACATACGGTAGACTCTCTAATTTTCAGATCAATCGAGCTAAATGTGAGGTGATGGGAGTGGGGGTGCAGGGAGGGGTGCGGGAGGAGGTATCGAGGAGATTCCCCTTTAAATGGAGAGCTGACTCGCTTCGATACCTGGGGGTTATACTCCCAAAAGATTTAACTAAATTGTATAATGCCAACTACGAACCGCTATTACGGAAAGTGGAACATGATCTAAAACGGTGGCGCATCCCTAATGTCTCCTGGTTGGGAAGGATTAATATAGTAAAAATGAATATCCTCCCGCGGTTCTTGTATATATTCCAATCAGTACCGATTGGGGTTCCACCAGCATTCCATCGTCAGCTCAAATCCGCTTTTCTTAAATACATATGGAACGATATACACCCCCGCATACCTTATGCTGTTATGACTCGACATCGCAATAGAGGGGGTCTAGGATTGCCAGACCTGGAACTATACCATACAGCAGCTCTTTTTTTGAAATTAGCCGACTGGTCTAAGTCGCCACCCCATAAATTATGGGTGCACTTAGAACAGAAAACCCTAAAAGTTCCCATAACCACCCTGCCATGGCAGTCGGTTCCCCTAAAATTCCTTCTACACTCCTACCATCCGTTAGTAACACCTACCCTTATTAAATGGCGGAAATTGAGGAGGACACTGGCCTTATCGCCCCATCCCTCTCCATTCATGCCAGTTACACACAACCCGCTTTTTCCAGAGGGAATGCACCACGGTTTTCTACCACAGACAGTCGAGGGACCGTATCTACCACTGACTGACTGTATTGGTGACTCCGGATTACTACATATAGACGTGTTATTGAAAGGAGATAGACATACATCTCTAGAATGCTTTCGGTATAACCAGATAAAACACTTTTTGCTGTCCATAGGAGAGTTGAGTGGATTGCGGAGAGACGAAACTCCGTTTGAGACTCTGTGTTATAGACCCACCTCTGCCACACACACTATCAACGATATATGGCACATTATTAGACGCTTCTTCCCCAAAATTGCCGGCCTATGCCACGAAATGGAATACTGAACTTATAGAACCCATATCGGAGGATGACTGGGGAAAAATTTTTCAGACTGCGGCACATGCCTCTAGAAGTTTGCATATACAACAGTCCCATTATAAATTTCTCTCCAGGTGGTATTTAACACCGACTAGGCTACATAAAATATTCCCAACTGCCACTGACCGATGTTGGAGATGCAACCTGTCGCCAGGTACTCTTTTGCATATCTGGTGGACCTGCCCGCTTATTAAAAATTATTGGGACGCCATCTTTCGAATAATAAACGAAATAACTGATCTGGCACTCCTACCATCCCCCCAAGTGGCACTTTTCCACCTGGTACCCCTATCCTCACTTACCTATAGAAAATCGTTAGCAATCCAACTATTCAATGTGGCTAAAGCCCAAATCCCTAAAAAATGGCGCTCAACGGAACCGCCCTCTATTACAGACTGGATACAGGCAGTGGAGGGGGTGCGGGTGATGGAGGAACAGTGTTTATCTCTAGAAAACAAATATGATAAATACTTCGCTTTATGGTATTGGTGGTTAGATTTCTTAGCCAAAAGGGGGTCAAAACCCACAGACATTCCGCAACAGACCCAGTGAGATGGTGTTGTAGCCATGATATTTAAAAGCCGTCAATCTTTTAGTATTATGTTGGAAAAACTAAGACGTAGGATTCCCATTGAATCGTGTGTCTCACTGCTTCGACTTATAGGCATTAGAAGCGTATCTGTTAATACAGTGAGATGGGTGTTTATTGCATCGTTTTATTCCATTGTTATACCCCTGTTTACCTTAGAGTCTAAATTTCGTACACACCCTAACGACCCTTGCTTAATATAGGATAATAACGAGTGACGAAACATGGTCGTGTTCAATGTTTATTGTATATGCTTGCACCGTCATATGTTGATAACTGCAAGGTCTTGTATAATTTTGGTGTACAGTGAATTCCAATGTATGGAAAATAATTGCACCGTCCTATGTTGATAACTACAAGGTTATGTGTAATTTTGGTGTACAGTGAAAGCCAATGTATGGAAAATAATCTTCTGTAAACAAAATAAAAATATATATTAAAAAAAAACAAAAAAAAAACAAGCCATTGGAACTATATGTTGTGGCAAATCATTAAATGCTTATTATGAAATGAAAGCAACAAGAGAATTGCTGCAAATAAATTGCTAAATTTCAAAAAAAAAAAAAATCCGAAAATATTTCGTTTCGGCTCGGAAAACTTTTCGGATCTGCCATTTTCGGATCTAAAAATTTTCGGAAAATCGGCCGCATCCGAAAACACGAATCGGGAAATTTCGTGAAAATTCCAAAATTACGAAACCCGAAACGCACATCCCTAAAAATTATACATTAAGAAATATTTGAGCTTATACCCATTGTATTTCTTACTGTAAACAACCTGTTTTGGCCTGTAGATACAAGTTTGAACTGCTGGTCTCTTTTCACCTTTTTTTTAACCCTGCATCGGCTGCTGATAACTCGATGTCAGGGCATCATCAGATGATATTACACAGTTTTAGCTCTTTGGGAATTATGCCCACAGGGCTAAAACTTTGGGGGCACCTTCTGCAGCCCAAAAGCAAACAAAACGAATTTCATTTGCTTTTGGGCTGCAGATCACCAGATTGAGATATCTCGATATCGGGGCACAGATGGTGCCTTTGAAGCCCGAGATATCTCGATCTCAATAGTGATGGGGTTAAAAGGGCTCGTGCCAGAGCTGAAACATCAGTCGTTTTTTATACTTATTCAATAAAATGTTACTTTTTAAGTTAAGTCCTCGAGTGCATCCCTTTTTGGAGAGCTGTATTTGTATTTTGGATGTTTCCAAGGGAACCTGGATTCAATTTAGGCTCAAGTGCTGATATTTTTGGTTTTGTGTATATATATATAGTTGAAATGAGTTTTCTGTAACTTTTCTCTGTTAGTACGGGTATTTGCAAACACACCGCTTCCTGTGAAGGAGGAGAATTACTCATGAGTTAATGGAGAAGTTTCAAAAGTTAACACTCAGAGTGTCATCGTTTTTCTGAGAAAGGTGGAGTAACCATATTGGAGCATTTTATTTCACAATCACGTAGAAGATATTGGTTGCATAAAATCGTAAAAAGGTAAAAATAATAACTATTCTACATCCTAACTATTATCTGTTATATGTACATTATGTCAGACACAGCATTAGCCTGTTACTTTACTAAGTACATATTTAGTGCATGAGACACGATTTCGTAAAATCATTCAGCTGTTATGATGTTTATTAGGTTTCTGTTATCTCTCAAAATGTAAAGTGTTTACGATCACACAGATTCCAGTGAATTGGCGACATGTGACAATCTTATGTTTCCTGATTTCACCTGGTGTTGAAGTGTTATAGTTTATGCTTGTGGAATTTCACCAAAGTTCTACACGAGAGTCTAACAGATGTGTAACTGTAGAAAGAGACACGACATCCACCTAAAGATGTCAGCGGAATAGGTTAAAGAGTGATTCAATTCTCAATGGACGTTCTATGTTTCGGGGATAACCCGTGTGGCCAAAAAGAGAAGAAAAATCCTTCCCGATAGACGGAACAATAGAATCGTCAAAGATTGTTAAAATATAACAGTTATTGTAATATATCTTAAAATATAATTGTAACATACAAAGACCGGTGCACTAGTCATCACAAAACAACATAAATTATAAACAGTAATAAAATAATACAAACAGTTAGTGTTATTCTATCACTGTCTGTTATTGATGTTGTTTGTGTTATTCTATCACTGTCTGTTATTTATCTTGTTTGTGTTATTCTATCACTGTCTGTTATTGATGTTGTTTGTGTTATTCTATCACTGTCTGTTATTGATGTTGTTTGTGTTATTCTATCACTGTCTGTTATTGATGTTGTTTGTGTTATTCTATCACTGTCTGTTATTGATGTTGTTTGTGTTATTCTATCACTGTCTGTTATTGATGTTGTTTGTGTTATTCTATCACTGTCTGTTATTGATGTTGTTTGTGTTATTCTATCACTGTCTGTTATTGATGTTGTTTGTGTTATTCTATCACTGTCTGTTAAATGTGTTGTTTGTGTTATTCTATCACTGTCTGTTAAATATGTTGTTTGTGTTATTCTATCACTGTCTGTTATTTATGTTGTTTGTGTTATTCTATCACTATGTTAGTTATCTTGTTTGTGTTATTCTATCACTGTCTGTTATTTATGTTGTTTGTGTTATTCTATCACTGTCTGTTATTGATGTTGTTTGTGTTATTCTATCACTGTATGTTATTGATGTTGTTTGTGTTATTCTATCACTGTCTGTTATTTATGTTGTTTGTGTTATTCTATCACTGTCTGTTATTGATGTTGTTTGTGTTATTATATCACTGTCTGTTATTTATGTTGTTTGTGTTCTGTTATTTATGTTGTTTTGTGATGACTAGTGCACTGATCTTTGTATGTCACAATTATATTTTAAGATATATTACAATAAGGGCCCTATTACATTCCTCACACATACGTTTTCGCCCGTGCAAAAACGCATTAACGCGAGGGGCAAAACCCTTTGCGCTGAACGTCATATTACAATCTCAGCGCAACAAACGCACGTATACATCTACCGCGGGTGAACCTGCGCGAACGCTGCGTGAGTTTACTGTACTTCGTGCATCCTATACTTAACATTGTGAGCGCAAATGCGTTTGTGCGCTGGTACGCGGATGTTATCACAATCTATGTGCAGTTTGTAACACACAGCCTTTGCGCGCATAATTTTAGCAACTCCTAAAAGCTGGTGTTAATGGAAAATTCTATCAACCTGGCCGAAACCAAATACACCAGCCCAAAAAAAAATACACAGCACAGTATAGTTACACATTCTACTCATACCAAACCAATAAATTTGAGAAGTTGTGCTTGTTTTTTTTATTGATGCAGCATATATGCGCAGATTGACTTTGACAGGCGCAAAAACTTAACGTGAGGCAATTGTGGTTCTTAATTCTGATTGGCTGAATTTTTGCACATTTGTTTTACGCGTGTTATTTTTTGACAGATGAAAAAATGCGCGAGGTTGTAATACAAGTGGTGATTTGCGCGCGTTAACATTTAATGCTTCGCGCAAAAATTCCCACGTTTACCGTGCGTCTTTACGTGAAGAATGTAATAGGTTCCTAAATGTTTTATTTTAACAATTTTCGACGATTCTATTGTTCCTTTCTTTCGGGGAGGATTTTTCTTCTCTATATGTGTAATTGTATCATGATAAATTACGTTTGTTACTGCTTAGATTTTAATTATTTTTTTGTAATACACTTTTGATGCGCATACAGTAAAAATAATTTAATTAATGTATATATTAACGAGCTACACATGTTACATATTTACAGAGAACCCAAGCCTTGCAAACTCTTTTATACATATTTATTGTTGAAGCTCTATAGCCTCCCTACAAACCTGCAATACTTCCTGTGAGCGGAAATAACTGTGAATCAGATGCAGAATTGTTCAAAACTCTGCAGTGGACAAAAGGAAAACTGTTTTAACAACTGCTGCCGAAAATTACAATCAGGCTCAAGTAATTAGATCGTATATACGATTTGTTAATACGAAACAGACAATGAAATCATGAAATAGATGTGAAAGTTGGTCTGTTTGCAGAACCAAAAACAAGAAATTGAGTCTTTGAGCTGATCTCAGGAAACCTGTGTCTTTTAGTTTCGGGGAGATACTGTAAAATATGGTTTGGAACTCGGATATCTAAAAGTGTGAAAGAGAAAATATACTGAAAGAAAAACAGGGCAGACAAATGTGTGCATAAATGGTTAATATAAGCTTTTGGAATACAGGATCCTTTCTGATCCAGCTCCTAAAACAGTGCGTGGTCTGGTGACATCTTTGCCAGATACAAGTAGAGATACAGAGAAAATATTCAAACTGAATTATTGCATTTGTTGGTCAAGTTAGTTGTTGAGAGGGGGTGCCGGACAAAATCCCTACAGCCAGCTTCCCTAATGCCAAACAACCCGACAGCCAACTTCCAGACAGGACAACTGCCGGACATCCCAACTTCCCTACACGGCCAACTTCCAGACATTCAAAATCTCAGCGGCTAACCCTAATATTAACACCCTAACCCTAGGTTTAGGAGGGTTAGGGCTAGGTTTAGGGGGTTAGGGATAGGTTATGGGGGTTAGGGTTAGTGCTAGATTTAGGGGGTTTAGGGTTAGGGCCTGTTTAGGGGGTTAGGGTTAGGACTAGGTTTTGGGGGTTAGGGCTAGGTTTAGGGGATTAGGGCTAGGTTTAGGGGGTTAGGGTTAGGGCTAGGTTTAGGGAGTTAGCGTTAGGGCTAGCTATAGGGGGTTAGGGATAGATTTAGGGGGTTTAGGGTTAGAGCTAGGTTTAGGGGGTTAGGGTTAGGGCTAGGTTTAGGGGTTGGGGTTAGGGCTAGGTTTAGGGGGTTAGGGTTAGGACTAGGTTTAGGGGGGTTAGGGCTAGGTTTAGGGGGTTAGGGAGTAGGGTTCGGGTTTGCACTGGGATTTTGGATGCCGTCAGGGAGTTCTCTGTGTAGGGAAGTTGGCCGTGTAGGGAAGTTGTCCGTCAGGGAGTTCTCTGTGTAGGGAAATTGGCCGTCGGGATTTTGGCATTAGGGAACCTGGCTGTAGGGATTTCGACCCAAACCTGTTGAGAGGAGCTGTGAGGTTATTTGGTATCTGCCGAATAATTTAATCGGTAATACATTTTTAATAGCTTTGGAAAATTTTATTATACATGCGTGATTTCTTTTAGAACTTTACCCTTGATATGTGTTGAGAGCTTGATATGTACATGCTGTGCGTCCACAAAATACTCTGCAACAACAATTGCTGCAGTCATGGATTTATACTAAGGCCGGACGAGCATCTTTGAGAGTGAAAGGAACGTCCATTAGATGTCCTTCCACTCTGACGCCCGTCTGGCCACCTCGCTGAGCGAAGTTAGTGCACTCAGCGCTGCAAGGCTCGATCCACCTATGGAGGATCACGCGTTGCAGCCTTGTCCAACATGCCTCTAGCGTTTCGACGGGGAGGCTTTGCTCACGTCTGCGAGCGCAATTCAGCGTGTGACCGGTCCCGTTGAAGGGTTACAACGCTGTACCGGACGCCAGGAGGTACGTCAGTAAGGGCACACATAGTGCACTCATCTGACCCCGGCCTAAACCTGTAATAATGTGACACTTTAATTGCACATTAGTATGATCAATCAAACTATTTTTGCAGCTTTCAAAGGCTGATTCAATGTACTCAAGAGTTGTACCATAGATATCTGCATTTTTTAATTAAAAATAACAAAAAATATAAATATACGGGGCACTATTCCCTAGAAAACGCTAATGTTAGTGTTCGGATGTGTAAGTGTTATCGCCAGGATAAGTGACTTTAACTCATGGCCCCCCATTTTATCTTCCTGGAGCTAAACCCGCATGAAATCACTTGGTGATTGCGCTAGCTTCAGCGAGCTTACTGTACTTTGCGCATCCTATACTTAACACGGGGAGTGCAATCATTAATTAGCGTTTCGATAAGTAAGGTATTACAAAGTGCTAGCCGCTAAGTACCGTTGGGACGCGCAACTTTTACCTACACCTAAAAGCTGCATTCTGCATTTGCAAAATCATTTAGCACCCACTAAAACCCCCTCAATAAATCTGATACTCACCTCTCATCTCATGGCGAGAAGGGTTGCCTGATCCGCCTCTTCTTGTTGCCGCAAAAAAGAGTGAGACTGGGGAAAACTAGTTCCCAGTCTCCTTCCAGGATCACTCCACGGAGCAGGTCTCGCAGCCCGGAAGCACAAACCTCTATGGAATCCTATAGACTCCAGGAGGTGATAGTATCGCAGCAGTTAGCCCTGCTTTCCAGGGTGAGGTGCTCAGCTAGTGCCTGCCCCAGAATATCACAGAAACATAAGGATGCTACGCGAAAACCTGCAGTTGTAGATTTTCCCCGTTAGCTTCCCCAATTTAACGCACACTAGGAAATAGGGCCCACAGACTATCCCAGAGTGATACCCTAAACAGAAGATTGATTCCTAATTCAAAAATCAGGGAAAGGAGTAAACAGGGGTAAATTAACCAATCGTGTGCAAGCAAGATTTGGTTTGCAACTTTTGACGCTATGGACATTTTATGCAGAGTCGGCGCTATAATTAGTTAGTATAAGCGACCGCTTAAGGTGTCACTGCACCAGGGGCCTCGCATGATGGATTTTATGTGAATTGTTAGTTTGCAAATGGCATTCCAATGTTTACTGGTATTCCACACAAATACATAACAGTCTCACATTCACATACTCCCATCTGTCGGGAGATTATTGGGAATTTATAGTGATTAAGATATATTGCATTCATTTCTGCAGCTGTTTACATGACAAGATGGGCCTCACTTTTGAACCTTGTATCGGGTTTCACGCCGCCGTCGCCAAAAGAAGGCCTTATGTGTGACTATTCCACCCTGACAAACCTGGCAGCCCTTTTCATGTTATGTTCTGCAAATCCCAGGCCCACACTGCAGCAGCCGCAGGTACTCCTTTTATTACCCTGTGTTTCCCTACGTAAGAGTGGAGAACCCATGATGCAGTGCTGCTGCATTGCCAGGAATTTCTAGCATTGCTCACCACTGACTAGCCCTTGGTGGACGATCCCCCAGAAGCCTGCTCCCTGCTCATCTTGTCTCAAGACCCTCCAGCCATGTCCTTGCTTCAAAGACCCTCCAGTCGTGTCCTGTCTAAAGACCCTTCATTATTGGAGACTCTATACCTTTGTATACCAGTCAGCCTCTGTCGCCCTGCGCCCCAGTCCAGCCTCTCCTTCCCTGTCCACCGACTGTGTCCAGTTCCATTCCTTCCCTGTCCACCGCCTGTGTCCAGTTCCATTCCATCCCTGTCCACTGCCCGTGTCAAGCTCGATTCCTGCCCAATTCCATGTATATATCCTGCCTGTTCCTTAATAAACTTCATTATACCATGGAACCTGTTTGGTTGCCTTTATATCACTGCATAGTGGGCTCATATCCTCACCCAACGGTTCGGATTCCTGACACCTTGCCTCAGGCCTCACAAAATCTAGCCTCTAGCAATTCATAGAATACAAGGAAGAGAACAGAGGTCAAAGTCTCCATTGACACAGACTAGCTTCAAATGCACCATTCCTGAGGCCAAGTGGATCCTATGACCCGAGAGGAAGTGATCTCTCCAATGTTTATTAACGGGTCGGGTTCCTGGATGTAAACATAAAGAGGCATCACTACTAAGCTCAGAGGTGCAGCCACAGCAGGAGCTCTTGTTATTATAAATATTAATAATAATAATCCTGTAGTTAATGGTATACATGTTATAGTGTGACATAAGCTATTAATATTGCTTAGTTACTGAAACATGAATTCAGTAATATTATAATAAGAACCCTAATATTAAGCCACAGTTATCAAGTCAGGTAGAGGTACAGTGGTTAGAGTTTAAGTAGTCCAATATAGATCACAGCAGCATTAACGTAGCATTTAAAGGGACACTCTACTCATCCTGATCACTTTACAATTATAAAGTGGTTAGTATGTGAGGATTGCCCCTCCCCCACTCAGATTCACCGATGTGGGGAAAACAATGAGTGAAATGGAAGAGATTCCTCCACCCCTTCCAGTGTTACCAGCAGTCGAAATTTTTCAAATTCCTAGCTGCCGGTCACCAGATCAGTCACTAGTGACGTCAGCACATAGAGAGCATGCCAACAACACGAGAGAGAGAGAGAGACCAATCACAGTAGAGATCGGTGGCAGAGATGTAGCCGTCAGATCGGATCTCCTCCGATTCCTCATTCTGCTCAGGCCCTACGGAACATGTGTATGTAAAGTGGTGCGCAAGTTCTGTTGAGCTGCGCAATTTGCAGGACGTTGTGTAGAGCTGGAATTGCGTTTGAACGTTTCAGGGGCTTCCAGTTCTGGTAGTCCCTGAGCCGGAGAGGAGAAGCTGCGTGCAGCCAGGGACAAAGGGTGAGTAAAATTGTCCAAAAAACCCCAGAAATTTATTGGGCAGAGGCTTTAATTTAAGGCCAAAAAAGGAAACTCTATTTTTTTAATAGAGCGTTCCTTTAATAAGGAAGCATGTGTCTCATATTGGGTTATTTTTCAAGGTGTTGACATCAGGCAGTACTCAGAATGGATTGGGAATCAAGAGGCCGTCTGCGATCTGAGGAAACGAGATACTGCTCGATATTACTCATGGCGCTTGATTCATTTAGCATTAGGAGGCACGAGCAGTGGGCGGATAACTGCTGATTATTTGATTATTCATCATTTAATCCCTTCTGTTAATTTGCTAATTTTAAATTTTTCATGTATTCGTTTATCCTTTACAGAAATATTGCTGAAATCTAAGATTCTGAGCTCTAGGTGGTGTCCGTATGTTACACAATTTCAAACAGGGTCTGCATTATTATCATACAGGCAGAAAAGACCTTTGTGTTAGACACAGTAACTGTGATAGAGATAAATAATAAAAATGTTCAGAACTCCTGCTTATGGGGATTTGTAGTGATTATAATAACATTATTAGCAATGCAGTTTATAAAAAATACCGATAGAATGTATAAATAATAACTGCGTGTGGCATAATGCCTGTGTATGGAAATTACAGTAAAACCTTGTATATGTACTATACAGGGATTTTCAGTCATTTAAATCCCCTGAATCTTATTCCTGTACAGCAGTGAGTGACCCCAGAGCTCTCTGTATATTCTGCCAAATCCCTGGTAATCTTTTTGAACTTTGTTACAATGAGGATTAGGGCTGCTATTTGCAACTGGTTTTATGACTCTGCAGGGTGCTTGGAAAACAAAGGATTTCGTTTCTGCACAGGGGACACATTAGTCCTGCTTTAAAAAGGTGTGAAAATGGTTTTTCGATATGCTAATGTGTGCTTTTCAATGCTTTACATTTAAAAGGAAACAAAGTAGCAAAACAAGAGGACATAGTCTTAGATTAGAGGGGCAAAGGTTTAAAAGTATCAGGAAGCATTATTTTACTGAGAGGGTGGTGGATACATGGAACAGCCTTCCAGTAGAAGTGGTAGAGGCCAAAACAGTAATTGAATTTAAGCAAGCATGGGATAGGCATAAGGCTATCCTAAACAAAAGATAAATCCAGGTAAAGTATCCATAGAAAGGTTCTTATCTGCCGACAGTTTTCTGTTTACACTGCAAGATCAAGATAACTTGATTTTGGGTGTGAAGGGGTTAATAAAAGGTTGGATGCCTGAGGGAATTAATGGCTACATTAGGTTTTGGCATGTTTTACCTTACCAATATCTTCCTTACGATGTAATGTGCACTATAGTGTACAGGAGAATGCACCCTGTCAGGGTTTTGCTTCCTGTCCTGTGTAACGTGATGCTGACCATGAAGTAAACTGTGTTTTGCGGCGTGGAGACAGACAAAGTCTGAGAAAACAAAGCTATTATCAGTGTTTGACATTAGTACCTATAGATCCAAAATGTATTCCATAATAACAGGTTGTTCTTCTAAGGAAAACAATTCTAAACCTGCTTGAAGTGCCTATACATACGTATATCAGTTTTATGTGGACGCACTCACGGACTATTAAGAAACTTATTAAAAAGAAGCAATCAACGTTTAGGTTCCATTATTTAGGTTGATAAAGGCTCTTAGAAGCCAAAATGCTGGCTGATCCTTTTAATGAGTATATAATTAATTTTATGTTTCTAACAGCCCTCAAATTCATCCTCATAGAACTGATGCATATTTGCTTGGACTTTGCCCCGAGGCATTTAAACATTAATAGATTTTTTGCAATTGATTGCAGACTTTCCTGATTTTATATATATATATATATACAGTGAGGGAAAAAATTATGTGATCCCCTGCTGATTTTGTACATTTAACCACTAAAATGATCAGTCTATAATTTTAATCATAGGCTTATTTTAACAATGAGAGACAGAATAACAATAAAAACATCCAGAAAAATGCATTTCAAAAAAGTTCTAAATTGATTTGCATTTTAACCCCCCCTGACGGTTTTCCTGAGTGTGACTCGGGGTTAACTTTCACTGCTGAAAGCGGTAACCCGGAGCCACACTCGGGCTGCATGCATTACCTGTCCCTGAGCTCCCTCGCTGACCACCGCAGTCTCTTCTGGCGATCGCGACCTCATACTTCCTGATTCCCTTCTTGCGAGAAGGGAACCAGGAAGTATGAGGGTCACGATCGCCGGAGAAGACTGCTGGGGACAGCGTCGGAGCGCAGGGATAGGTGATGTATCCAGCGGCATCCCGAGTGTTGCTTGGGGTTACCGCTTCCAGCATAGGAATTTAACCCCGAGCCACACTTGGGAATAGCGCTAGGGGCCAAAAAAAATGGAACGATTCTGACACCTAAAAGATCGTAACGCCAGGGAGGTTAATGAGTGAAATAAGTATTTGATACCCGATCAACCAGCAAGGTTTTTGGCACTCAGGTGACTTTTATACAGATAACAAGCTGAGATTTGGAGCACTCTCTTAAAGGGACAGCTCCTAATCTCAGCTTGTCACCAGTATAAAAGACACTGAAGCAATCAATCGGATTCCAAACTCTCCACCATGGCCAAGACCAAAGAGAAGTCCAAGGATGTCAGGGACAAGATTGTAGACCTATACAAGGCTGGAAAGAGCTACGAGTCCATCGCCAAGCAGCTTGGTGAGAAGGTGACAAGAGTTGGTGCGCTTATTCGCAAATGGAAGAAACACAAAATAACTGTCAATCTCCCTTAGTCTTGGGCTCCATGCAAGATCTCATCTCATAGAGTTTCAATGATCATGAGACTGGTGAAGAATCAGCCCAGAACTACACAGGAGGATCTTGAGAATGATCTCAAGGCAGCTGGAACCATAGTCACCAAGAAAACAACTGTAACAAACTACACCATGAAGGACTGAAATCCTGCAACGCCTGCAAGGTCCCCCTGCTCAAGAAAGCACATGTACAGGCCCGTCTGAAGTTTGCCAATGAACATCTGAATGATTTAGAGGAGAACTGGGTGAAAGGGTTGTGGTCAGATGAGACCAATATCGAGCTCATTGGCATCAACTCAACCGGCTTTGTTTGGAGGAGGAGGAATGCTGCCTATGACCCCAAGAACACCATCCCCACCATCAAACATGGAGGTGGAACCATTATGCTTTGGGGGTGTTTTGCTGCTAAGGGGACAGGACAATTTCACTGCATCAAAGGGACAATGGACGGGCCATGTACTGTCAAATCTTGGATGAGAACCTCCTTCCCTCAGCCAGGGCATTGAAAATGGGTCATGGATGGGTATTCCAGCATGAAAATGACCCAAAACACATGGCCAAGGCAACAAAGGAGTGACTCAAAAAGAAGCAGATTAAGGTCCTGGAGTGGCCTAGCCAGTCTCCAGACCTTAATCCCATAGAAAATCTGTGGAGGGAGCTGAAGGTACGAATTGCCAAACGTCAGCCTCGAAACTTTAATTACTTGGAGAGTATCTGCAAAGAGTGGGACAAGGAGTGGGACAAAATCCCACCTGAGCTGTGTGCAAACCTGGTGGCCAACTGCAAGAAACGTCTGACCTCTGTGATTGCCAACAAGGGTTTTGCCACCAAGTACTAAATCATGTTTTGCAAAGGGGTCAAATACTTATTTCAATCATTAAAATGCAAATCAATTTATAACTTTTTTGAAATGCTTTTTCTGGATGTTTTTGTTGTTTTTCTGTCTCTCATTGTTAAAATAAACCGACCATTAAACTTATAGACCGATCATTTCTTTGTCAGTGGCCAAACGTAAAAAATCAGCAGGGGATCAAATTATTTTTCCCTCACTGTATATACTGTATATAGGGCCCTATTACATTCTTCGTGCAAAAACTAACGCGTGTGCAAAAACGCATTAATGCGAGGGGAAACCCATTTGCGCACAACGTCGTATTACAATGTTTGTGAAACGAATGCGCATATTCGTCTACCGCGGGTGAATCTGCGCGAACGCTGCGTGAGCTTACGATACTTTGAGCGTCCTATACTTAACATTGTGAGCGCAAATGCGTTTGTGCGCTGAAACCCGGATGGTATCACAATCTATGCGCAAATTTTGACACGCCCAACGTTTGCACGCATAATTTTATCGTTTCTGAAAAGCTGGTGTTAATGACAAATCCGAGCGTCCTGGTCGAAATGAAATATACCAGCACAAAAAAAAAAATACAGCTCAGTAAAGTTACACATTCTACACATACCCAAACAATAAAATTGTGAATTTGTGCGTGTTTTTTTATTGCTGCAGCATTTATACTCAGATTTACTTTGACAGGCGAAAAAACTTTGGTGAGTCAATTAAGGTCAATTAAGGTAAACTGATGTCAATTAAGGTTCTTAATTCTGATTGGCTGAATCCCGCGAAAAAAACTGTCCACACGTTACTGCGCGCGTATTTCTCTTCGTTTTGTGCGTCGGTTTTACAAAGTTTTTTGGCGGATGAAAAAATGCATTCGGATCGTAATACCACCATTAATTTTCGCTGGAATTTTCGGTGCAGCTCGGTGTTCTGTGAATAGAAGACTACTATGGGGCAATTTCAGTGCCGCTGAACACTGCCGAATTGCGGCAAACTGCACTGTTTTTCGCTGTCAATTTGCCAGTATTTGGTAAATTGACAGCTTATTGAATAGACGAATTGCTCTGAAGATGCACTGAACGGTGAAATTCAGCATCTGGTGCAATTTGGAGTAGGCTTGTGCACCAATTTTTTTTTCGGTTCGATTCGGTTCGATTTGTTCGGATGTTTAAACTTTTCGATTCGGCTCGTTTCGACCGATTTCTGTTTCGGTTCGGTTCGGATCATTTTTCGTGTACATTTTTTTTTCGGAATATCGACCATTTTTCGTATTTTCGTGTCACTTTGTTCGTTTTTTTGTTTCGACTTTTCGGAAATTTCGGAAATTTTCGTTTTTTCGGAACGTCTGTTCTCCTCGTTTCAAAGTGTCTACGATAATTCTGGCGATTCTATCGTGTTTTTTTTATTAAATAAAGATCCTTTTTTTCTTATGAATAATTGAATATACATTTCACAACTTTATTTAATCATATTAAAATGGTATGAAAGCCAAGGAACAAAAAAAATGAACAAAACGATTTAAAAAACGCTAAACTGACCCGAATGCCACAAGAAACAAGTGATACGCATTTACAAATACAAAATTTACAGAATCAGCGATATAACCGATAATAGTTAAATATACGATTTCCAGAATTACCGAAATGGAACCGAAATCACGAATGGAACCGAAATCATGAATAGAGCGAAAATAAATTTCGATTTGACACATTTCAAGTCCATTCGAAAAATCCGAAAATTTTTCGTTTCGGCTTGGAAAACTTTTCGGATCTGCCATTTTCGGATCTAAAAATTTTTGGAAAATCGTCCGCATCCGAAAACACGTATCGGGAAATTTCGTGAAAGTTCCGAAACCCGAAACGCACATCCCTAATTTGGAGCCAATTCGGAGGTTAGTGAATAACTTCTCTAGTAATTGTATGACTAATGCACGCACATCACATACATAAAAATCATACAACATAAATAGAATGAAATTATTCATAAAAGTATAAATAGCCGAAGTTTGACATTTAAATGTATGACAAGCGTTCGCCGGGGCTGCTAGGCGCGATCCTCCTTGCAGCGCTGAGCACACAAACTGTGCTCAGTGAGGTGGCCAGACGGGCGTGAGACGGGCGTCAGAGTGGAAGGAACGTCCACTCTTATAGACATTCCTTCCGCTCGTAAAAATGCTCGTCTGACCGCAGCCTTAACAGAAGCATACTAAAACAAACAAAAAACTGATAATTTAACACTATATTCATAACGACACAACATATGAGATACCAGCCCAGGACGCCATATTAATATGGTGGGATGCATCTTTAATAATAAAATAGTCTAATGTCCATCAGGTTCAACCTTTTAACCCCTGGACTGCATAAAATAAAAGAACATCATTAAATTTACAGTTACATCTATGCGTTTTTATAAAGCGCTAACAAACTCTGTAGCGCTGTACAATGGGTGAGACAGAATTACAAATATACGTACAGGTTAAACACACAGGACAGTAAGAGAGAGAACCCTGCTCAAAGGTTTACAATCTAAGAAGATTAAGGCTAATGGAAGGAACATATCTACAGGTGAAACTCGAAAAATTAGAATATCGTGCAAAAGTTCATTTATTTCAGTAATGCAACTTAAAAGGTGAAACTAATATATGAGATAGTCCAAGCTGTGATTTGTCATAATTGTGAGGATTATGGTTACAGCTCATGAAAACCCCAAATGCACAATCTCAGAAATTAGAATATTGTGAAACAGTGCAATATTCTAGGCTCAAAGTGTCCCACTCTAATCAGCTAATGAAGCCATAACACCTGCAAAGGGTTCCTGAGCCTTTAAATGGTCTCTCAGTCTGGTTCAGTAGGAATCACAATCATGGTAAAGACTGCTGACCTGACAGTTGTGCAGAAAACCATCATTGACCCCCTCCATAAGGAGGGAAAGCCTCAAAAGGTCATTGCAAAAGAAGTTGGATGTTCCCAAAGTGCTGTATCAAAGCAGATTAATAGAAAGTTATGTGGAAGGGAAAAGTGTGGAAGAAAAAGGTGCACAAGCAGAGGATTGCCAGGAAAAGGCCATTCAAAAGTGTTGGGGACTTTCACAAGGAGTGGACTGAGGCTGGAGTCAGTGCATCAAGAGCCACCACACACAGACGGATCCTGGACATGGGCTTCAAATGTCGTATTCCTCTTGTCAAGCCGCTCCTGAACAACAAACAACGTCAGAAGCGTCTTACCTGGGCCAAAGAAAAACAGACCTGGTCTGTTGCTCAGTGGTCCCAAGTCCTCTTTTCTGATGAGAGCAACTTTTGCATCTCATTTGGAAACCAAGGACCCAGAGTAAGGAGGAAGAATGGAGAGGCACACATTGCAGCATATTCCGTTGCGCTGTATAGTGGGCACTGGGCACAACATAGACAGGGTTACAGTACATTGAACAACATTTGAGAGTGATGGGCTGCAAGGTGAGAGTGATGGACTGCAAGGTGAGAGTGATGGGCTGCAAAGTGAGAGCGATGGGCTGCAAGGTGATAGTGATGGACTGCAAGGTGAGAGTGATGGGCTGCAAAGTGAGAGTGATGGGCTGCAAGGTGAGAGTGATGGACTGCAAAGTGAGAGTGATGGACTGCAAAGTGAGAGTGATGGGCTGCAAAGTGAGAGTGATGGGCTGCAAGGTGAGAGTGATGGGCTGCAAGGTGAGAGTGATGGACTGGTGGGATTGATGCAGGGCTCGAGTCGAGCGGGAACGCACAGGAACGGCGTTCCAGCACTTCTCCCACAGCGGGAACGCTGCGGGAACGCAGCGTTCCCGCTGTGGCCCGAGCCCGAACGCCGCCGCCGCACATTGCCGGCGGCCGCGTGCTTCCTGTTACAAGGGCCAGCTGACAGGAGGTGGAGCCGCTCGCCTGGCTGTTTCATAGTTCCCAGGCGAGCGGCTGCACTTCCTGTCAGCGGCCGCTGAAGCAGGAAGCACGCGGCCACTGGCAATGTGGAGCAGAAGCAGCAGCAAAGGTGAGCTGGGGGGGCAATATCCATGAGACCTGGGGGGGCAATATCCATGAGACCTGGGGGGGCAATATCCATGAGACCTGGTGGGGGCAATTTCCATGAGAGCTGGGGCATTATCCATGAGACCAGGGGGCATTATCCA
Organism: Leptobrachium leishanense; assembly: GCA_009667805.1. Taxonomy (NCBI): domain Eukaryota; kingdom Metazoa; phylum Chordata; class Amphibia; order Anura; family Megophryidae; genus Leptobrachium; species Leptobrachium leishanense. The sequence continues at coordinate 303,824,276 of CM019067.1, forward strand.
TGAGACCAGGGGGCATTATCCATGAGAGCTGGGGCATTATCCATGAGAGCTGGGGCAATATCCATGAGACCTGGGGCAATATCCATGAGACCTGGGGCAATATCCATGAGAGCTGGGGCAATATCCATGAGACCTGGGGCAATATCCATGAGACCTGGGGCATATCCATGAGACCTGGGGCATATCCATGAGAGCTGGGGCATTATCCATGAGACCAGGGGGCATTATCCATGAGACCTGGGGGGCATTATCCATGAGACCTGGGGCATTATCCATGAGAGCTGGGGCATATCCATGAGAGCTGGGGGCATTAGCCATGAGAGCTGGGGCAATATCCATGAGACCTGGGGCATATCCATGAGAGCTGGGGCATTATCCATGAGACCAGGGGGCATTATCCATGAGACCAGGGGGCATTATCCATGAGAACAGGGGGCATTATCCATGAGACCAGGGGGCATTATCCATGAGACCAGGGGCAGTATCCATGAGAGCTGGGGCAATATCCATGAGACCTGGGGCATTATCCATGAGAGCTGGGGCATATCCATGAGACCAGGGGGCAATATCCATGAGACCTGGGGCATATCCATGAGACCTGGGGGCATTATCCATGAGACCTGGGACAATATCCATGAGACCTGGGGCATTATCCATGAGAGCTGGGGCATATCCATGAGACCAGGGGGCAATATCCATGAGAGCTGGGGCATATCCATGAGACCTGGGGCATATCCATGAGAGCTGGGGCATATCCATGAGAGCTGAGGCATTATCCATGAGAGCTGGGGCATTATCCATGAGACCAGGGGGCATTATCCATGAGACCAGGGGGCATTATCCATGAGAGCTGGGGCAATATCCATGAGACCTGGGGCAATATCCATGAGAGCTGGGGCAATATCCATGAGACCTGGGGCAATATCCATGAGACCTGGGGCATATCCATGAGACCTGGGGCATATCCATGAGAGCTGGGGCATTATCCATGAGACCAGGGGGCATTATCCATGAGACCTGGGGGGCATTATCCATGAGACCTGGGCATTATCCATGAGAGCTGGGGCATATCCATGAGAGCTGGGGCATTATCCATGAGAGCTGGGGCAATATCCATGAGACCTGGGGCATATCCATGAGAGCTGGGGGCATTATCCATGAGACCAGGGGGCATTATCCATGAGACCAGGGGGCATTATCCATGAGAACAGGGGGCATTATCCATGAGACCAGGGGGCAATATCCATGAGACCAGGGGCAGTATCCATGAGAGCTGGGGCAATATCCATGAGACCTGGGGCATTATCCATGAGAGCTGGGGCATATCCATGAGACCAGGGGGCAATATCCATGAGAGCTGGGGCATATCCATGAGACCTGGGGCATATCCATGAGAGCTGGGGCATATCCATGAGAGCTGGGGCATATGCATGAGACCAGGGGGCAATATCCATGAGACCTGGGGCATATCCATGAGAGCTGGGGGCATTATCCATGAGACCTGGGGCATATCCATGAGAGCTGGGGGCATATCCATGAGAGCGGGGGGCATTATCCATGAGAGCTGGGGGCATTATCCATGAGACCTGGGGGCATTATCCATGAGACCTGGGGGCATTATCCATATGAGCTGGGGCAATTATATCCAAGTGAACTGGGGAAAATATATCCATATAACCAGTGCTGTGTATATTATTCTTGGGGTTCAGTGCTGTGTATGTTATTCTGGGGGCTCAGTGCTGTGTATATTATTCTTGGGGTTCAGTGCTGTGTATGTTATTCTGGGGGCTCAGTGCTGTGTATATTATCCTGGAGGCTCAGTGCTGAGTATATTATTCTGGAGGCTCAGTGCTGAGTATATTATTCTGGGGGCTCAGTGTTGTGTATGTTATTCTGGGGGCACAGCGCTGTGTATGTTATTCTGGGGGCTCAGTGCTGTGTATATTATTCTGGGGGCACAGCGCTGTGTATATTATTCTGGGGGCTCAGTGCTGTGTATGTTATTCTGGGGGTTCAGCACTGTGTATATTATTCTGGGGGTCTGTGCCTGGATATATATATAGATTATATATAAAATACGTTAGTCCAGTTGCCACAATCACGAGTATACCTGTATGTAGTGATACCTTTCACTGATCAGTATAGTTTCCAGGTTACACTCTTGAAAGCTTGTCTTTTAAATGTAATGCTAACCCAATAAAAATGGTATCACCGGCTCGTCCGGCTATACTCGTGATATATATATTTTCTTCAGGTAATGGGGGTTGTGGAATTCGTGGGTGAGTTCCCTCACTTTTTTTCCCAGGACTTGACCCCTGGATTGATGTACTGGTAGCGTCAGTGAGTCGGGTGGTAGGCTTCCCTAAATAGGATGTATTAAGGGAGCGTTTGAAGGAAGGAAACTAGCAGAGTCTGATAGTACGTGGGAGAGCATTCCAGAGGGTGGAAGCTGTGCGTGAGAAATCCTGGAGTCCATCATGGGTAGAGGTGATGCGGGGAGAAGCTAGGGGCACGTCTGGATGAGCTAGTTCGGTGTGTGAATTTGAATTTCTTTGCGCAGCTGAAAAAGGACCTAAAATTCATTCACCCTGTACCCTACTCAAACATGGCTAGTCCCAGCCATCTCCCATACACAAAATCTACATTTAAATATCAAAAAATTGAATATAATAGCATTATTAACTCCCCTAATCAGCTTCTCAGCATCCATGTCCTTCCCTGATCGTCTGGATGTCTGTGTTGCATGTGCGATATTTCCAGAATTCTTGGTCTGATCACTAGTCTGCAGCAGACTTCAAAAGTCGCTGGAAGTCGCAAGTCTGACGCAATGGACGATGGTACATTTACAATAGCGTTGGATTGGTCTGACGACACGGACGACTTTGTGCGATGTCGTTGTCGCACAAATACGGATCCAGTGGACATCCAGCCTAAGGCTAGGGACAGATGAGCGCATTTCCTGCGGCCACCGTCAAAATGTACGTCGATGCGTGCGCACGCATTTTTTCACGGAATACGCTTAAGTGGTCAGACGACCACAGTCGCACAGTCGCAGGTACTCACCAACGCAATTCTAGGGAAATCCGGCTGTTTGAACGTTATGTAGGCCGCACACTAGCAGCGTCTGACGTCTCCTAATCACGCACACACGCTGCTATGCGGCCGCAGCGCACTCTGTACGTCTGTAGCAGCGGTTTCACGTTCTGAGAAAAATGCGTTCATTTGCCGGTTGCGTGGTGTCGGCGCACTTTTGTACGCACGTACTGCGTATATTGGCCGTCATTGGCCGTTATGTGCTGCTACTGCCGCCGTGATTTAGTGCGCCTGCACGCGCGTTCCGACTGCCCCACTTTGACCCTAGCCTAAGGCTGCGTTCACACGAGAGCACTGATTGCGCATAATGCGTCGGTTGAAACAGATGCACTTTATAACGGATGAGATTGTGGTTACATTGTATCAGTTAGTTATGACGGACATTGAGAAAAAGAGAACATAAGCTGTATGCAGGGATTTCTCTACGTCCGTTGTAGCTTTTTCACGTCAATGTCATTTTGGCATCCGTCGCAGCATGCGTTGCCCGTGCGTGAAAAAGTGCACACGTGCTTCGTTTGTTGTTCTCTACTGACTCCTTTGAAAAGCTACGACGGGCAGCAAACAGTGCGGTCAAACGGATGCAAAAAGTACGATCGTGTGACCGCAGCCTAAAAGGGACACTTGCCCTGAACACTGCTAATTCTGCGAGATATGTATTTTGCGTAGCGTACATACGAAGGTTACGTACGATATGGAGATCGCTATAGAAGTTACAGGGATGTCCACATTCCAAGGCATGCACTAACTAATTAGCGCCTGCCTTGGAATCTCCTGCTAAAATGGGGACGCTACAGAGTAACCTGCAGGTGCAGGTTTTCCATGTTACCATCCCCGTTTTAACGTACATTTCGTAATCGAGCTCAATGTGATCAAAAATCCGAAAAGCATGGCAATAGTAAGAAAAGGATTTATAAGTGGGTATAAGAGTGTTTGGGGAGAGAAACGGGGATCTCCAGTACTGCTGAGTAGGCACCAAGCCGCATGACTCGGATGAAATTGTCAAGTTGCACTTATCAGTGTCGGCTCGGCTAATCTCATAGGGAAGTGATGTTTGAATCAGGAGTAGTAGCTGAGGTTTGCCTGTGTAATTAGCCACGCTGATGATCACCGGTGCATTAAAACTGCAGGAGGATCCTTTGCACACAGCCACTACGTGCATGCAATGAATGCAATGCCAGTTACAGGGTGCCCAGAGTTTCCATGTACGGTGACATTTCGGGGCCATTCGGATATTCAGAGAGCAGGCAGTTTGCCAAATTTTGGCAAACTGACAGTCAGTACGTGCCTGTTCAAGGGCAGTGAAATCCCCATAGAGAAGCAATGGTTAATCTATTCAGAGAACACCGAACAGCAGTGAAAATTGTGAAAGTGCCCTGCTGTTCGTTGTTTTCATTCGACAGGTTTATTCAGGCGAATCCCATAGGCTTCAATGTTAAACATATTCCTGTTTTTATCCAATATCTGATAAACTGTTTATTATTTTAATTCACAGTAAAAAGTCTCTTAATTTATTGATTCTATTGCGGGATCTTTCGTCAAAAAAAAATTCCCGTCTTTTTTTAATCGTTTTTTTTTCTCCTTTTTATAATCAATCACTGGATCTTATATGTAAATTCCAGACATTTTTATTTAGTAGTTTTTTTGCAAACAGCGTTTCAATTTTCAAACTTTCATGCATACTGTTTTTTTTTTTACCCTGTTTGTGAACTTGTCGACTTTTTACGGTGGACGGGTCTGCGATGTGATCTGCGCTCGTCAGCTTTTTCCAGTGTGCTCGGTGTGGTTTTTCTGGGGGGTTTTCGGCAGGAATGCAGTGTGTTTTCCCTGCACTTCGGGGACCCTGCGGTGAATGCTAATTTCATCTCAGGGTCGGGAACTTTGATTCCTCGAAGTGCAGAGAACTGCGGGGAACGAGAGAGCACCGAAATGTCTGCGAAAGTTCGGTGCTCTCTGAATAACCCCTTAAAGCAACATTTTGGGGGGTTGCGAGCAGCCTTTCTCAGGTCTTGGCTCAAGGCTTGAGAAAGGCTGCTCGCACAGCTGAAATGTTGTTTTAGTATCTAAATAAAAGTGTCTTTGCCTATTACCAGGTGTGCCTGGTTTATTTTTACCAGATGCTTACTAGGGATGTGCGTTTCGGGTTTCGGAATTTCGGAATTTTCACGTGTTTTCGGATGCGGCCGATTTTCCAAAAATTTTTAGATCCGAAAACGGCAGATCCAAAAAGTTTCCGAGCCGAAACGAAATATTTTCGGAATTTTAGAATGGACTTGAAATGTGTCAAATCGAAATTTATTGCTTTGAAACGAGGAGAACAGACGTTCCGAAAAAACGAAAATTCCCGAAATCACGAAAAGTCGATACAAAAAACGAGCTAAGTGACACGAAAATACGAAAAATGGTCGATATTCCGAAAAAAAATGTACACGAAAAACGAGTCGAGCCGAACCGAATCAAAACAGAAATCGTCCGAAACGAGCCGAATCGAAAAGTTTGAAAAATCGAATCGAATCGAACCGAAAAAAAAATCGGTGCGCAAGCCTAATGCTTACACGTGCAACATGCCAATATCAGCCGAGTTGCACTTGTCAGAGCCTAGTGATTAATGCAAGTGAGGGAGAAATAATGTGTACAGAAAGAAGAGAGATGTAAGGAGGAGAGCGGTGAAAAGGGACAGAGAGGGTCTGGGAAAATCAAACATTGGGAACAATAAAATAAATGAGGGTGACATAAAAGAAGGAACGTGCAAGACATGCTGTATGAGAATAATACAAAAGATAAACTGTAAGAGCAGTGAAGAATATTAGAATGAATCTAGATGGGAGAAATAATATTAAAAAGACAGCAAAGCAGTGAAATGGAAAGGAAAAGGCAGCACTGCAAGACAGAACAGGAGGCTGTGAAAAAACGTGGAAGACAGCAATGTCCCTCATCTAACATTACAGCTTAAAAAATGTATCAGTCACTTTGAAAGTTACACGCCCGCCCGGCAATGACCACAAACGCAAACACCCCTTCATCACAACAAGCAGCCTGGAAACAGCGGCGCAAAAGGTGGCAACCACTATGGTATTACTAAATTAAACGCAGTGTTTCCTCGTTTTTAAACCAGTTATGACTAATATTAGATACCTTAACCCCTTCACTAACAAGTGATTTTCAAAAAATCCACTGCCAGGAACCAGAGGCCTTTTTGGAAAATCCTTTTTATTGATTATACAGTAAGAAATATTTAGGAATATTCCCGTTGTATTTCTTACTGTAATATCCGTGTTGGCAGGCAGATGTCGACATCTACTGGCCAAATCGAGTTACTGCAGGTAGAACTGCAGCCCTTGGTTCTGTGCATCGGCAGTATCTCAGAGTAACATTTATCAAAGACCTCCTTGAGGCCAACATTCCAGTCTAGATTTAATGGATGTGGCACCCTACCTGAAACCAATTCCTGCCAACCTGGGGGTATCAGGACTTATTCGTTAGCCTTTGGTGGCTTTGTTGTGATGGACCCTGATCCCTCTGCTTGCGAATGACATCCGACAGCTAAAAAAAAGGCCTTCACTTGTTCTCACAGGAGTCTCCACCTGCATGTTCATAGACACCTCAAGAAACCCCATGTCATAACCCCCCCATGGATAGCCCTGCCCCAGAAGGCTATGTATGGGCATCCAAGGGCGTCCAATGACACATTAGTCCGGATACAAGATATGGAGATATTTGAAAAAACTCTCCTTGCCCAGGAAGAAAGTGACTATCCTGAGCCAGAAATTTACACGGACACTGATTCAGACTCCTGGTGGTGTCTACCTACCTGTTTTTTGTTCTCAGCCTGCAGCAGAGGTTAGGTGCCCGGAGTGAGCCTTTTAGGGGGGGGGATGCTGTCACGTTCCCAGCCTGGTGACACATTATTCCCTTTTAATTTCATCCCACTCTTTTTGTGCATGTTTAATCCAAGCTCTAACATTCTGCTTAATTTTTCCTTCATTTTAAGCCTTCAGATTCTGCCCCTTCTTTTGATATGAGCACAGCGAGAAACTGTTTTTCAGGTTCTTTTTAAAGTTATATATATTCTATTTTAGTTTCCCCAAAAGTAAAAATTTGAAAAAATAGTTTTGGCACTTTTTTTTGTCGGGGGGGGGGCACTCATTATTTCTGTGCCTACAGGCTCCTGAAATGTTAATCCAGTCCTGCGTGCTAACATGGGGATGCTAACGGAGGAAAACCTGCGCTTGCAGATTTCCCCATAGGGTCCCCATGTTTGCACGATACTCTGGGACAGGTGCTACATCAGCACTTGCCTCATTACTAACCTCTGTGATACTCGCAGTAGCACTTCCGTGCCACTATAAGAATCACCTTCTGGAGTCCGAAGGAGATCACGCAGCGCCGCAGACTGATTACGCAAGGAGCCAAGGGAATAGTGCCCCAAGATGATTTATAGTCACAATAGCTGTGACTTTGTGTGAGTCGCAATGTTCTCAGCGGGCCGTTTAGGGAGTAGGATGCGCCGTTTTTATGTCATGCTGTTAACAAAAGGTGCATTCCTATCACTTCCTCTCATTGGCAGTTCCTCATTAGAGTTGCACAAGTTGGTTTTGTCAATATCCTGTTTTGACTTTATGCTGATCTGCTTAAAAGTCGCATTTATCCATCGCCTTTGTACAATGATTAGCTGAAAAAAACCTCTGCACCTATTTACTTCATGTCTCACCCCATTCAATTCTCTATTCAAGCTGCTAACAAGTTGTGCTGCAACATGTGACAAAAACACACGTCATAATATAGAGGAAATAAATAAATTATGGTCTATATAAAAAGACAAGAAAAAACATTGTAACGTGGGATTTGCCAAGATGCAGGCAGGGATATGAATCCTCTGGTTCTGCAGTAATGTGCATTTTAGCTCACGTGTTTTAGGGATCCTTGGCTGTCACGTGCTGGAGCTTCCCACTATCACAGCAAGGGAACCTGTAATATTTTTGCATCAAGTCGTTTTTTCTGTTTGTGGTATCTTGGGTGTGCATGTATCTGTGTAGCTGTTGTGGTAGAACCCGCTCCTAACTGAACTAAATATTTTGCATGTCAGGGGATTTTGTGGTTTCTGTCTACTTTTTTTGCCTGTAGTCTACAGATTTTTATGTTGTTTTTTTGTTGGTATTTTTTGGAATGCCCTCTAAATATGAATAATATCTTGGCTATTATTTCTAGTTACACAGTAAATGTATATTTTATTTGCTGTAAAAGATAGTCAAAATAGAAAACATACTGTACATATGTGAAAGTATATAAATATATATATATATGATGTATAAATATTTATTTTAGATACAGTACTTATTGTTTATAGACTTTAGAAAGTATTGTGAGGCTCTGATAGGAATGGACCCATGTCTACCTCTCACCCCTTAGACTGGGGTTGTTCAACCATTAGCTTGCAGATGTTTTTGAACAATATCTCCCATGATATTCAGTCGCTTGTTAAGTCAATAGAGCCTTGTGAGAAATGTAGTCCAAAACATCTGAAGAGCCAAGGGTAAGCACCCCTGATTGAGACCATGCTACATTAAATCTAAGCTGGAAATTCATTACCTTGCAATTCGTTTTCTGGTCATCATGCTGTCCTTTTGTCATGTTTTAAACAAATCGCCCAAAATAGGACAAACTGCAATTCAAAAGATTAATCATAGCGCTACACATTCACAGACACAGAAGGACTAATTGAAGGTGACACTTCCAAATTATACATAAGAAAACCGATTATTATTAACTAGAAAGTAGCATCTCAAATCTTGGGACGTTTATGAAGACTGCCCCATCTGAGGCAAATTTAGGCATGCTCAGTCTGCTCCAAGAAAGGAATTATGATATCTCCCATTCTCTTTGCATTGTGACGGGGATTAGTGGTGCCCCGAAAACAAGGCACTTTCACTCCTCTTCTAGGGTTGTCAATGGTTTAATGGCCTGAGCAACAGGTACAGCGTGGAAGCTAACGGGGAGAAATTGGCATTAACAGAGGTTTAGTTACAGGCAGATGGCAAAAGACAGAATGAAAAGTTAATATCTTCTTTCTAGACTTTATTATCTTCTACTTTTAATGTGAAAAAACAGCCACCACCTTCTAGAAAGATTTGTTTCTTTATACAGTGTGATAAGAAACAAAGAGAGCGCAGGCTTGGAGATTATAACTTAAAAATCCTTAGATATTATCCATATATTAACAGTGGTGGCATCAAAAATACACATGCAGTGACATAATTGAACCCAGGACATACTTGAAAACAAGAGAAATCTCAATGTATCCATCCTGGTAAAATACTTCATAAATAAATTATTAAATGAGGTTTTCACCTTAGGGAAAAATAAAATAAAATTGCAATCTAATGCCTAGGGAAATTTCAGTCTCAACCCAGCAGCAGTGATGCTTCAAGGAGTAAAATTACCTTGGAATGTTGGATGTGGAGAGGTGAGAGAAGTATTTCTCATCATCGGTTCATCATTAAGATTGAATTATATTTGAATTGAAAGAATAATAAATGGCTAATTTACTAATTGTACTTGTGATGTACAAAACACTTTTCGATACGCCGAATGCTGGATGAGATCACCTTTGCAGTTTAGCTCTTTGCATTGCGGTTTTTAATGCACTTGTTATGTAACTCATTAAGTGATGGTTAAGGGTGGAAAATATTGGAGTTCTGCAGATAGAGTCAAATCCCTGGAACCTAAAATTCCATCAGCCAACATTGTGATAAAACACATGATGCAGTGTGCTGTTCCAGGTGTCAAGTCCAACACTAAGAAGTGTGGGAACTCACCAGTATTTCTCTCTATCCTCTTCTTCCGTTGCAGTAATGTTCATCTCACCCGTAGCCTCCACTGAAAGTTGATATTGATACTAAAACTATAGCCAGGCTGAGTTTAAAGAAGTCGTTACGATGATTAGCATAAAAAATCATATATTTGTTGTCACTTATAAGGAAAGATGAAACCTTAAAAATAAACTATCTAGGGTGTGCGGCAAATGGGAAATCCGTTATCTCTGCAACAAAGGTGGAGGTCAGGGGCGTCGCAGGGGGGGCGGGGGTGCAGCCCGCACCAGGTGACACCACCCCCTAGGGTGACATCCTAAAAGTTTTTTATTTTTTTTATTACACAAAAATATTTTACCAGGAAGGATACATTGAGAATTCTCTCATTTTCAAGTATGTCCTGGGTAGGCAAGGCCTAGGCTGGCACTTTCCATGGGGTGACAAAAAACACCACAAAGAGGATATTCACAGAGCACCGAAATGACGCAGACATGTTGTTCCCCGCACTTTGGGGAATCAAATTTCCCCGGTGGATTCACCACAGGGTCCCTGAAGTGTAGGGAATCAGCCACCGAATGCTGCCGCAAACCCGTCGCCTGCTGTTTTAAAAAGAACTACTGAACGAAAATGTCTGGAATTAACATATAAGGTCCTATGAATGATAATAAAAAGGTCTGTTACAGAAAAAAAAGAAAAGCCGCTATTAGAAAAAAAAATTGAATTTTTTTTGAAAAGTGCCTAAATTATTATTATTATTATTATTAATTTATAAAGCGCCAGCATATTCCGCAGCGCTGTACAATAAGCACAGTACAGACAGGGTTACAATACATTGAACAACATTTGACAAACAGTACAGGAGGAGATGAGGGCCCTATTCCCGTAGGAACTCACAATCTAGGAGGGTTGGGGTTGGAAACAGGAGGAGAGGACTGTAAGGTGAGAGTGATTGATGGTTGCGTCAGTGAGTTGGGTGGTAGGCTTCCCTAAATAGCAATGTTTTCAGGGAGCGTTTGAAGGAAGAGAAGTTAGGGGAAAGTCTGACAGCACGAGGGAGAGCGTTCCAGAGAGTGGGGGCTGCGCGTGAGAAATCCTGCAGTCTATCATGGGAAGAGGTGATGCGGGGAGAAGCTAGGCGCAGGTCACTGTTTGACCTTAGGGAGCGGGCTGGGGTGTATTTGGTGATTAGTGAGGACAGGTAGTGGGGCGCTGAGTTAGTGAGGGTTTTGTAGGTAAGGATAAGGATTTTGAACTTAATTCTGCAGTGGATGGGGAGCCAGTGAAGGGATTCGCAGAGGGGAGCGGCAGAGACAGAGCGGCGGGTGAGGTGAATTAGCCTGGCGGAGGCGTTCAGGATGGATTGTAGGGGGGAGAGGCGGGACAGAGGGAGGCCAGATAAGAGATTATTGCAATAGTCGAGTCGGGAGATTACCAGGGCGTGTATGAGTTGTTTTGTGGTGACAGAAAGATACTAAAAAAATGAAATCAATAAATAAAGAGATTTTTTTACTATGGATTAAAGGAATAAACGGTTTATTAGATATTGGTTAAAAACAGGAATATTTTTAACATTGAAACCTATGGTGTTCGTTCACCTGAATAAACCTGCCAATTGAATATACCGGACATCAGGAATATTAAATAAAAAAATAATAATAATAATTTCTTTGCTGTTCGGTGTCTCTGAACAAATTAACCCTTTCGCTGCTGAGGCTTTTCCCGCCCCTATGCTGAGGTCATTTTTACCTGTTTTGCGCATCATGTTTAAACGTGTTTTGAAGGCTTATTTTAGTATATGACCCAGACATATTATATATCGTTCTTTCCGTCAGACTCAGTAGATTCATAATATGTCATTATTATATGTATACGTTATGTCATGTCTGTATATTATAACAAAAAATGCAATAAAATATGTATTTTCAATAATTTACAATGTGTAAAGTGTTTTTTTCCACATTTTAACATGCGAGCAATTGCAGTTATATTTTGTATGGGGTGCGCTTGTTAAAAAAATTAGAGATGGGGTCTCGTTACATTTTTTTTTGGGGAAAATGACACTATTTTTAACAAACGCACCGCATACAAAAATCGTTAGTGCAGCATCATTGTTCACATTATAATTGAAATGGGAACAATATTGCTGCATTAACAAACCAAAAAAAATAAAAAAAAAGTGTTTATTTTTTTTTTTTAAATTTTTTTAAATTTTTTTTTTAATTTTTTTTTTTTTTTTACAAAATATTTCACTTTCATGTTTGGTATCGTTGGAACGGCCATGCTCTGGCCGATCCAACGATACCAAAATTTAACCCCTAGCTGCCACGGATCGGGAGATAGGGAGTTCATTGGAACTCCCTATCTCCACAGTTGGTGGCAGTTAGGGGTTAAGTCTAGGACTGGCGTCATCGTGCTACGCACGATGACGCCAGTCCTCTGGGGGAGTTCCCGGAGGCTTGGCCGACATCCAAGATGTCGGCCAGCTCCGGGAAAGGATCGCGAACCGGCGCTTTTCAGCGCCGATTCGCGATCCAGCTCCCCAGGGGTTAATGCCAGGCATCATTTGGAAGGGCAGGCTGTGCCCTTCCAAATGATGCCTGGGTTAACCCCCTGTGCGCCGCCGATCGGGAGGGAGAGAGGTCTGAAGGACCTCCCCCCCCTCCCTTTCAGGCGCCTCCTCCGCACATGCGGGGGGGGAGCCTGAATTAGGTGTCATCGCGCCCCCGCGATGACACCTAATTCTGGCGGCTGCTGGTCCGGATGCCGGGCTGACATCCAGGATGTCAGCCCGCACCGGAGGGGCCAGCGATCGGCCGGAACCCGGCCGAACGCTGACCCCAAAGGGAGGACGCGCTCAGCGCGTCCTCCGCATACCAGCGGGACTGCTGAGGACGCGCTCAGCGCGTCCTCAGCAGCGAAGTGGTTAACCATTACTTCTTTATTTGGACTTTCACTGCCTTCGAACAGGCACCGTACTTGCTGTCAGTTTGCCAAAATTTGTGTATGAGCATTTCACAGAGCTCCACAGCAATAAACCTCACAGTAATGTGCGCAGTGTATGAGCGTATCACAGAGCTCCACAGCAATAAACCTCACAGTAATGTGCACCGTGTATTATGAGCATTCAGTGTTATATGGGAGTACTGACTTATGAGTAAAAGTGGTTAGAAAAAAAACCTGTAAAACTCTGGGGGGGGGGCGTTCCCACTCGATCTGACAACTGGTTTTATCAAACTGATGCCTCAGTCCATGTTCCTCAAAAATAAAAAGGAAACTTTCAGATGTGTTGTGACAGATTGTCAGCGTTTCTAAAGGGAAATCGTCACACATCCACAGAAAGCCTAAGTTCAGCCTCACACAAGAAGAGTTAAACTGTTCAATTAAGGGCATTTGACAAATTAGTGAATATTTTCTATGTGATTTTTTTTGTATTTTTTTTATTTCTAGAATACTTTTCTTTATTATTATTTCATCCTGCACTTGATCTTGTACATGAGTAGCCTGCACGGGATATGCACTATGTTATAAAGCTCCATAGGGGTCATGCAGTTACGAGTGTTTATACAGTGACAACAAGTTCCGTTACGCTGTACAATGGGTGGGACATTACAACAAATATAAATACAAATAAGACGCACTGAGAGGCAGTAGGAGAGTGGACCCTGCTCAAGAACTTACAATCTAAGAGTAGGGATGAGCTGTTCGGTTCGATCAGTTCGGAGTTCGATTCGAACATTGGCCGTTCGAAAGTTCGCGAACTACGAACATTTCCGCGTGTTCGGTTCGAGTTCGAATTAAATTTTTTTTTAAAAAAAGTATAAAGAAATGCTTAAAAAATCCTAAAAAATCTAGAAATAAAGAGACTCTTTACTGCAGAATATTATAAGCAATGGTTTATTAGATATTGAATTAAAACGGGAATATTTTAACATTGAAGCCTATGGGATAATTATTTTTTTAAAAAAATAAAAAGAATAAAAAGGTTTTTTGTTTTGTTAATGTAGCAATATTGTTCCCCTTTCAATTATAATGTGAACAATGATGCTGCACTAAGGATTTTTGTATGGGGTGCATTTGTTAAAATTGTGTAATTTTCACCCAAAAAAATTTAACGAGTCCCCCATTTTCAATTTTTTTTAACAAGCGCAACTCATATAAAATATAACCGCAGACGCTCGCATGTTAAAATGTGAAAAAAAACACTTTACACCTTGTAAATTATTGAAAATTCTAATTTTATTGCATTTTTTGTTATAATATACAGACAGGACATGACGCCTACATATAATAATGATATATTATGAATCTGCCGAGTCTGCCGGAAAGATCGATATATAACATGTCTGGGTCATATAATAATAAGGCTTCAAAACGCATTTAAACATGATGAGCGAAACCGGTAAAAATTAGCTCAGCAGCACAGCACACAGGCGTGAAATGCCTCAGCAGCGAAAGGGTTAAATTTTTTTTGTCTGTTTTAAATCGTTTTATTTGTTCTGGGTTTTTTTTCGTTTCAGATCATTTTGATCAACTTTTTTTCCGTTTTAAAACCTTTTATTCTTGTTTTTATTTTTAAAGTCAGACCATTTGGGTTGTGTCAGTTTTGCGTTTTTTTAAATCGTTTTGTTCATTTTTTTTCTTTCATACCATTTTAATATGATTAAATAAAGCTGTGCAATGCATATTCATAAAAAAAAGGATCTTTATTTAATAAAAAAAAACGACAGAATCGGCAGAATTATCGTATCGACAGAATTATCGTATCGACAGAAAATATCAGATCTGAAAAGCAAACCAATAAACCGTTAGTTTACGTCAAAACGAATAGACACCTTGAAACGAGGAGAACAGACGTTCCAAAAAACACAAAAATTTCCGAAATCACGAAAAAAAAGTCGATACAAAACACGAGCAGACTCGAAAACACGAAAATGGCCGATATTCCGAAAAAAAAGTCGATACGAAAAACGAGCCGAAACGAACCGAACCGAAGTGGAAATCAGCCGAAACGAGTAAAAATCAGTGCACAAGTCTAGTTTTATTGATGATCCATACAAAATCACGGACGAAAATGCGCATCATATGACCGCTATTGCGTATTCCGTGAAACCATACATCCATTCGAGAAAAATGCGTTCGTCTGACCCTAGCCTAACTTACACCATAATTTAGCCAAAAAAATCACTAAACTTGTGCTGTGTGTCTAAAATGTCTCCTCTTTTAATACAGACTGCCGTCCCAAGCAGTTGTTTATGAATAGATTAAAGGAAAACCATTTACCGTCATTTGAAATGTCATTTTTTTGTTTTTAAATGTTTCTATACATCCTAGAAATCCGCCACTTCACGGACAGGTTATGGGGACCTCCTAGGCACGATATGTGAAGGAATTTTTCGTTTTTATTCTTAACTTTTATTTAATGGAAAACTCACTGTTCCTTTAAAAACTTTTTTTTAAAAACTTTTTGTCCTTGTTTCCTGTCCCCCAGGGCACTACCTGGACCCCCATACACCTTTTATGGAAAATATCTTGCATATATGCCCTTTTGGAGGGCACTCTAAAATTGGAACTTTCGAGTCCCATTGACTTGCATTGAGTTCGGTTCGTGTTCGTGTTCGAACTCGAACTTTTGAAATTGTTTGAGTTCGAATGCGAACCGAACACGGGGGTGTTCGGCTCATCCCTATCTAAAAGGAGAGGGGTGACCCACTTAGGTGAGGGCAAGTAGTTGAGTATGTGAAGTATTGGTGTGCATGGGGACTGTGCTGTAAAATGGAGCATTAAAAGGTACAATGGGGATTATGGAAGGAGCTGAGTCTTAATAGGGAGTTCCAACAGTGGTGGTATGTTTTACGGTTGATGTACAGCCCACTGCTTATCATTCATTATGTAGCATTTTCCAGGTGCAAAGGAAGCTTTGATTTACACGGAATATTGTGTTCATAGACCCCGGCACACATCTGGGTGTGCTTTATCACAGAAATATAATTCCACGATTCAACATTCTACCATATGTTTCTGTGTACCCGTGCTACCTGCAGCACCAAACCATTATTATATCTGATTTGTATATGACCCATACCGCATTATATGCAGGAATGTGTTTGGTTTCCCTGATAAATATGCAGATGTTTTACAGCCTCCGTGGTTTGATGAATGATCGCCAAAGCATAATTTTTGTTATGTGCTGTCAGCGGACAGCAAGATGCTAGAACGTGTATATCACGGAGAACATTCCATGAATTCTCCCATCCTTCATTCCCGTAACATTCACGCACATCCGGCAGTTAGTGTAAATTGGGCATGGAGTATAAATCATTTTTGCATCAAGTTGTTTTGGTTTGTTGTACCAAAGCTTTTGAAGTGAAAGCTTGAAGTGGTCTTCAAGCACTTTACGCTTTACTCCTGTCACGCTACTTGCTGATCGCCCACTGGTGCCGGACCACCATCTTTTTGATATTATTGTTACATGTGCCCTCTCCAAGGAGAAATTAGACACACCAAGTGTGTGCACTTGCAGCTTATTATGTTGCAAGAATGTTGCAATTAACTGCACGGGAAGGTGACTGAGTTACAAAGAAAAGCCGCTATGAGCTGATTTTACAAAAAAAGGTTGTTTAGGAAGGATATAGTGACAATGTATGATAACATAAGAGCTTATACGAAGGGATGCCTGATGTCCCGTACATTGATATCACTGTTCGAAGAACAAGAGATTATCCATGGAGGTTTTCGGTTTGAAGAAAGGGGATTTCGCCTGCAGCAGAGAAAGGGTTCCTAACTCTAAGAGCAAGTGTAACATGGGGTCCCGACCCTGCAGGGTGAATACAAAACTGGAAATCACTTTATTTAGAGTTTAAAATTACAAACATTGACAGGGGAGGTGCAGAATACAGTAGTAAAACACGCCCCAGCATTTCCATACTGAATAGCCTCCCAATAGCCTCCACACTCCCTCACACACATCCTGGTGTAATAGACAATGGCTGGGGAAGGGTCAGAGAGATCTGGTTTAAGCCAGATCCTGGGGGGGGTTTGGATGGACTCATGGGGAAACAAAGGAATCAATTACTTACAGATACACATAAGGGAAACAGCACAGTGTATACAACACGACACTACAATAAACACATAAGGGAATACTAATATAACACAGGCAACAGGGGGATGGGGCAGAGAAAAAAAGACAAACAAACCTACACCAAAGCCACACAATGAAGGGCAAGCGATGTAAAGATACTGTGTGTGTGGGGGCAGTTTACAACACAAAATATCACACATTGGATGCACTCAGTGACACATATAGAGTAAAATAATTTTTGAACTAAACATACAAGAGAGAATCAAAGCACATTTAAGATATCAACAACATAAAATAAACACAATAAGGACATTTCAATTTTGGTGGTAGTGGTCTTTTAAAGAGACACATTGTTGCAGGTGGGCTACGCACATTCTGTACCTTAATCAAGTCTGAATATATAGTGTAAGTGTCCTGCTGAGTCAGTCTACTATACATAGATATCTATTCACAGATATACAAGTTTACCTCGAATTACTAAAGGGACACTCCACAGTGTGAGCACGAAATCTTATCATTGAGCTCTCACTCCCCCCTTCGAGGGGGGCTCAGAGGGCCAGAAAATTATGGGAGTTGTAGTCCAGCAACATCTAGGGGTCAGAGCTGGACATCCCTCCACTAGTTTAAAGAGGATTGGCTGGATAACCCAGATGCATTATGAGTGCTAAAAGTTATCTGCATTTTCCTATGCCTGAATATATGTACTATCCAGTGAGAAGGGCCACAGTGTGAGGCAGGGCATGATTAGTTACAATACATGGAGCCTAATTGCACTCCAGCACAGGGGCTGATTGACAATATATACCCATGTTTGAGCTGCTGGGGGCAATATATACCCATGTTTGAGCTGCTGGGGCAATATATACCCATGTTTGATCTGCTGGCGGCAATATATATCCATGTTTGAGCTGCTGGGGGCAATATATATCCATGTTTGAGCTGCTGGGGGCAATATATAACCCATGTGTGAGCTGCTGGGGGCAATATATACCCATGTGTGAGCTGCTCGGGGCAATATATACCCATGTTTGAGCTGCACATTACTGTGGGTTTTATTGCTGTGGAGCTCTGTGATGCACTCATACACATTGCACATTCCAGTGAGTTTTATTGCTGTGCAGCTCTGTAATGCGCAGTGTGTCAGGATTGTACAGGATCTTTTAAAGTGATCGGCAGTTTCCCACATTTTCCACAGGGACTTTCTATGCCGCGGCGCAGCCTTAGCTGCAATGAGTGGGTGATAGCTGCTGCAGCAGTGCGGTGGCCATCTGTAAGTACGGAGGTGGGGCACATTTCGCTGCTGGGTCCAAGTGGATTTTCAAAAAGGTTATTTTTAGGAGTTCAGAAGTAAATTCTTTAGCACAATAATGTACATGTGGGTGTTGCGTTGTAGGGGGTGTGTTTTTTATGGGTGTGGGTGCAGAACAAGGGGGCCCCATGACCTCCTATTGCCCTGGGGCCCCATTAGTTGTCAGTCAGCCCCTGCTCCAGCAGTTAACATTTACAAGAACCAAAAAATACAAAGGCCCGACTTGTAAATGTTATCCGATTCCGCTATTCTAAGCTGAGCTGCATCTGTTGCAGTTTCACTTCTATGGCAGCAGACTGTACATTTACACTTCCTATACTTTATATAGGAAGGAATCACAAATGGGCAGCGAGCCAGAGAATAATGTGCAAATCCACAGTCACTAATTATTACCTGCAGCCAAAGACTGAAATAAATGATTAGCTGCTAAGTGACTTTGTAATATCATCTATAAAATGTAACTCTGACTCAGCAGATGTGAGGAAGGACTCATGGCTTCCTCTCCTAGTAAAGGGAAAGATACAAAAAGTAAATACCTCTAGCGTCCTTCTGCCAGCACTGTATGTTCCCGCAGAATCGCTTAAATGCAATC
Source organism: Leptobrachium leishanense (assembly GCA_009667805.1). Taxonomy (NCBI): domain Eukaryota; kingdom Metazoa; phylum Chordata; class Amphibia; order Anura; family Megophryidae; genus Leptobrachium; species Leptobrachium leishanense. The sequence goes on from CM019067.1 coordinate 303,843,157, forward strand.
TCACGCGACTCTCCATGGAGTCCAGTGGACTCCTGGAAAGAATACCAGTGGCATCAAATTGTATTGTGGCTCCCTAAAATTACGAATCAAGCTGCTGTTGTAGCCACTGGCTGCAATCGGGTCATTAAGACTTTTTGATGCATGCTGGTCTATTTGTTGTGAAACATATATTGAGGAGTACATGTGAAAAAGATATACTGTACCAGCTAGGGTTCCTACGGCACAAGGTCACCAAATCTGAGGTGGACAGCAGACACACCAGAATGACCGGTCACACGAGGCTCTACATTCACAAGGACCATATTGAAGGAGCAGCAACGTTTCGGTTCGAGTGCTAGGATTTTTCTCAAGCAAAGCGAAAGGTCCCAGGACTAGGACTGAAACGTTGTTGCGCCTTCAATAAAGCGCCTGTAAATGCAGTACCTCAGGTGACTGGGCCTCCTGGTTCGTCACTTTGCTGTAGCAGCTCCATGTTTCCAGGTCAGCCGTGGAAGTTTCACTTTTGAGATTCTTTAGTGGCATTTTTCATTTTCTTTTGGCTGCGAACATGTCTAAATTTTCAGTGGATTAAAATTCAAATGATGCTGTAACTAGGGGAGAGAACTGTCACCATGGCAACAGTGTCCAACTTAAATGAATAGGGATTTCTGAAATCATATAAAACTCGTGTATTACACCCTGTGTATTACATTACCAAAACGATAATATCTAATTCACATTTAATGCGCTGCATAAACCGTTGGCGCTATATAAAAGATAATAATAATAATAAGTGCTCCGAGCTCCAGGATTTCAGCTCTGAAAGCTCCCTGCCTCCTCCTAGCAAGGTCTGACCATCATATTACACCGCTCTTTAAACAGGAAGTTCTACGAAACAAACCCGTCATGCAGGAGGAAGTGGAAAAATAGCCTCCTAGCATGTACGCGGTGATGTTAACAGAAGCTCTGCAGCTAAACCACAAATTATGATCGTCAGCTGGTACAATGGTGCCTAAGACAGACCTGGTCTGTGACTCAGAATGTGACACACTGATTAGCGGGATGGCCACGCGCCAGATCTGAAGGTATTCCAGAACAGTCAGAACCAAAGAGGGGCTCTATTACATTCTTCACGCAAAAACGCACGCAGAACGCGTGAATTTTTGTGCTAAGCGTTAACCGTTAACGCACGTAAAACAACGCTGGTATTACAATCCTCGCTCATTTTTTCATCCGTCAAAAAATAACGCGCGTATAACGGACGCGCAAAACCGCGCGCGCAGCAGCGTTGCGCACAGAAATCAGTGTGCGGACTCAGCCAATCAGAATTAAGAACCACAATTGTCTCACGTCAAGTTTTTGCGCCTGTCAAAGTCAATCTGCGCATATATGCTGCATCAATAAAAAAAACACGTGCAACTTCTTCATTTTATTGGTTTGGGTATGAGTAGAATGTGTAACTATACTTTACTGCTTTCTTTTTTTTTGGGCTGGTGTATTTGGTTTCGGCCAGGACGTTCAGATTTGCCTTTAACACCAGTTTTTAGGAATTGCTAAAATTATGCGCGCAAAGGCTGTGTGTTGCAAACTGCGCATAGATTGTAATACCATCCACGTACTCGCGCACAAACACATTTGCGCTCACAATGTTAAGTATAGGACGCGCGCAGTACAGTAAGCTCGCGCAGGTTCACCCGCAGTAGACAATTACATGTGTTTGTTGCGCTGACATTGTAATACGACGCTCAGCGCAAAGGGTTTTGCCCCTCGTGTTAATGTTTTTTTGAGCGCGTGAAGATTGTAATAGGGCCCGAGGTGTCTGGTGCATTGACATGGGCCCATCAATCTATGGCAGGGGGTTCAGCAACCTTGGCCCTCTGGAAATTTTGGAACTACATTACCCAGGAGTCCCAGTCAAGCTAATGAGTGGCTAATCATCATGGGAGATGCAGATCCAAGGTTACCGACCCCCTAATCTATTGTCTAGTGCAACACCGACAGTACCTTAGACTCTATCACACCCCCCCCCCTGTCTTTATGAGTAGGATCAGGAAATTTCGTGCAGGCAATATGTATCTTTCATAACAAGAAAAAAGGTTGTCATTTGCGCTCTCCCCCGTAGCTCCATGTGAAACAAAACAATCAGAGGTTTTGGTTTACTTGAATGGCCATTAAACCTCAGCCACCGCGTGACAGCACCTCCTCTGGTCAGGTGGGTCCTACCTTATGAAACCAAAGGCTGCTCTCTAAGCAACTACATGTCCTCAACTCCTCATGTCATCATGCTGCTTCTCAGCTAAGAGTCAGGCTGGTGGGTATATATTTATAGAAAGCAGAATTACAGAGATTGTAAAACAGGAAGCGCACACAGACTGATAACCAAAGGCAAACACACCAGGTGTCAGAGGTGGTATGCAAAAGGTAAAATACTCATCTTCGGTATCAATATGAATCCATTGTCCTAAAAAAGATATAAAGGAACAATGGTTCAATACCAGAGAGACAAGTGAAAGTACAGTGATATATCCAATGATTGCACACTCACAAGCCTAGAGCCTGTAGGGTAGGGATGTGCGTTTCGGGTTTCGGAATTTCGGAATTTTCACGAAATTTCCCGATTCGTGCATTCGGATTCAGCCGATTTTACGAAAATTTTCAGATCCGAATTTCCCGAAAACGAAAACTTTACGAAACGCAACGAACATTTGTTCGGAATTTTCGAATGGACTAGAAATGTGTAAAATCGAAAATCATTTTCGTTCCATTCGTAATTTCGGCTCCATTCCTGATTTCGGTTCCATTTCAGTAATTTCGGACAACATATTTTTTGGTTATATCACTGATTCTGTAATTTTGTATCATTCCCATCTCAATGTATCCTTCTTGTAAAACATGAGAAATCTCAATGGCAGAATTATCGTATCGACAGAATTATGGTATCGACAGAAATATCGGACCCGAAAAACCATTAGTTTACGTCAAAACGAATAGACACTTCGAAACGAGAACAGACGTTCCGAAAAACACGAAAATTTCCGAAAGTACGAAAAAAAGTCGATACGAAAAGGAAACGAAACGAACCGAAACGGAAATCGGCCGGAACGAGCCGAAACGAAAATTTACAAAATACGAACGAACCGAACCGAATCGAACCAAAAAAAAAAATCGGTGCACAAGTCTACTGTAGGGCTCTCTATCTTCACTTGTAAGCCACTAAGGGGGGCTTCTCCCACCGAATCGATGTATTCCTCGTCCAGATGTGTAGAATGGATCGAATGGAAACAGACCTCAAAAGAGATACATATATAGTACAATATTGTTTAGGGACCGAAGTGGAAGAAGAAATACGTAGAACAACTCACGTGTCCCAGAGCCTCCTAGATGGTGGCTCAGTATGTTCGCCTTTAGACCGTACAAGGGAGGTCTTGCCCTTGTTGAATTGCAGGAACAGTAATAGAGTACTCCGCAAGCAACACAATGGAATTCAATAGATAGAAAATAAAAACATTTATTTCAATTTAAAAGAATAATAACATAAAAAAAGGGGAGTATATACCGAAACGCGTTTTCCCTGCTTGTCCTGCAGGCTTCCTCAGTCGGATAAAAACATTTATTTTTTATATTTATACTCTCACCACAAACATTGTTTTTTCTGCACTATGTATCTTTGCCTAATTTTTTTTTTCCACATGTTTATGATTCAGCAATATCTCATCTCTAGACCCTGCACCTCAACCTCGTCAACGTAAGCCCAAAAATGGGATCTGTTACTTATCAATCATCAAGGCTGGGGCTAAATAATGATACACAGTAACAGGTTACAGTGATTTCAAAGATTCTACAATGTTTCAAGCAACGGAAACGTAAAGAAAAAGTGCGTCTGTAACCTACGTGCCCCAGTCTGCTCGCTGTAATGCACTGTTTTAGTAGTACAATTGCCTGTAACCCTTTGAAGCAGCCGTTTGTGCAGTGTCTATTAATATATCCTTTATTTGCCAATTTCCCCCCCCCCATGTTTTATGAACTACAACTCCCATGATCCCTCGGCCATCTATTGCATTGAAAGAATTCTGGTAATTGTAGACATCAACGTTTAGGGGGGGCCTTGAGTTAGAGGGCCCTGCTTTAGAGGGCTAGGGTTGTGCAGTGAGATCAAAAAATGACCAGATGTACAGATTCTACCAAATTTCCAAGACTGAAAGCTTAACACTAACACTAACGCAACACTAGCAGTATACCTAATCCTAACCCAAGACTCACCCCTATCCTTAACAATAACACTAAAGCAACACTAGCAGTATACCTAATCCTAACCCAAGACTCACCCCTATCCCTAACACTAACACTAAAGCAACACTAGCAGTATACCTAATCCTAACCCAAGACTCACCCCTATCCCTAACACTAACACTAAAGCAACACTAGCAGTATACCTAATCCTAACCCAAGACTCACCCCTATCCCTAACACTAACACTAACGCAACACTAGCAGTATACCTAATCCTAACCCAAGACTCACCCCTATCCTTAACAATAACACTAAAGCAACACTAGCAGTATACCTAATCCTAACCCAAGACTCACCCCTATCCCTAACACTAACACTAACGCAACACTAGCAGTATACCTAATCCTAACCCAAGACTCACCCCTATCCTTAACAATAACACTAAAGCAAAACTAGCAGTATACCTAATCCTAACCCAAGACTCACCCCTATTCCTAACACTAACACTAACGCAACACTAGCAGTATACCTAATCCTAACCCAAGACTCACCCCTATCCCTAACACTAACACTAACGCAACACTAGCAGTATACCTAATCCTAACCCAAGACTCACCCCTATCCTTAACAATAACACTAAAACAAAACTAGCAGTATACCTAATCCTAACCCAAGACTCACCCCTATCCCTAACACTAACACTAACGCAACACTAGCAGTATACCTAATCCTAACCCAAGACTCACCCCTATCCTTAACAATAACACTAAAGCAAAACTAGCAGTATACCTAATCCTAACCCAAGACTCGCCCCTATCCCTAACACTAACACTAACGCAACACTAGCAGTATACCTAATCCTAACCCAAGACTCACCCCTATCCCTAACACATCTTCAACCTATCTCTCTCCACTGGCTCCTTTCCATCCGCCTTCAAACACGCGCTAGTTACCCCTTTACTAAAGAAACCATCCCTAGATCCCAACTCTCCATCCAACTACCGTCCTGTATCCCTGCTTCCCTTTACCTCTAAGCTCTTAGAAAAACTAGTCTTCAACCGCCTCTCCATCTTCCTGTCCTCCAATTCCCTACTTGACCCCCTGCAATCTGGCTTCCGTCCCTACACTCAACTGAAACTGCCCTCACCAAAGTCACCAACGACCTCCTAACTGCTAAAAACACGGCCACTATTCTATTCTCATCCTGCTTGACCTCTCGGCTGCTTTTGACACTGTTGACCACCCCTCCTTCTACTGACCCTCAACTCTCTGGGTCTCGTGACACTGCACTTGCTTGGATTGACTCCTATTTATCCAACAGGTCCTTCTGTGTGTCCTTTGCTGGTAACTCCTCCTCCTCATTGCCTCTATCTGTTGGTGTACCTCAAGGCTCTGTCCTTGGTCCTCTGCTCTTTTCCATCTACACCTCCTCCCTGGGCAAAATCATCAACAGCTTTGGCTTTAATTACCACCTCTACGCTGATGACACTCAGATCTACCTCTCTACCCCTGATCTCTCTCCACCTGTCCTTTCCAAAGTCAGTGACTGTTTATCTGGCATCTCCTCCTGGATGGCCTCCCACCACCTAAAGATCAACATGTCAAAGACTGAGCTCCTACTTATTCCTCCCTCTAATGCCGCCCCACCTCCTGACTTCTCGATCACGGTGGAGGGTATCACCATCTCCCCATCAAACCAAGTTCGCTGTCTTGGAGTTACACTTGACTCTGCTCTTTCCTTCATCCCCCACATCAAGTCTCTTTCCTCCTCCTGCCGATACCAACTGCGTAATATTTACAGAATTCGGCCATTTCTTACCGCTGTCGCCACAAAACAACTCATACACGCCCTGGTAATCTCCCGACTCGACTATTGCAATAATCTCTTATCTGGCCTCCCTCTGTCCCACCTCTCCCCCCTACAATCCATCCTGAACGCCTCCGCCAGGCTAATTCACCTCACCCGCCGCTCTGTCTCTGCCGCTCCCTCTGCGAGTCCCTTCACTGGCTCCCCATCCACTGCAGAATTAAGTTCAAAATCCTTATCCTTACCTACAAAAGCCTCACTAACTCAGCTCCCCACTACCTGTCCTCACTAATCACCAAATACACCCCAGCCCGCTCCCTAAGGTCAAACAGTGACCTGCGCCTAGCTTCTCCCCGCATCACCTCTTCCCATGATAGACTGCAGGATTTCTCACGTGCAGCCCCCAGTCTCTGGAACGCTCTCCCTCGTACTGTCAGACTTTCCCCAACTTCTCTTCCTTCAAACGCTCCCTTAAAACATTCCTATTTAGGGAAGCCTACCACCCAACTCACTGACGCAACCATCAATCACTCTCACTTTACAGTCCTCTCCTCCTGTTTCCAACCCCAACCCTCCCAGATTGTGAGTTCCTACGGGAATAGGGCCCTCATCTCCTCCTGTACTGTTTGTCAAATGTTGTTCAATGTATTGTAACCCTGTCTATACTGTGCTTATTGTACAGTGCTGCGGAATATGCTGGCGCTTTATAAATAAAGAATAATAATAATAATAATAACACTAACACTAACGCAACACTAGCAGTATACCTAATCCTAACCCAACACTCACCCCTATCCCTAACACTAAGGTAACACTAGCAGTA